>JAQQTO010000044.1:31457500-32137500 GCA_029884595.1 Ormosia semicastrata | reverse complement strand
ACAGTATCGTAAATGGTACGTGAACAGTACAAAAATGGAAAAGATGGGAAGAGAAAAGGAATAGAAGGAAGAAGACGCCACACTCTTGGAGAGTGATAAGTCAAGCAAAAATTCACCACAAAGGTAAGGAAACCTTTGATAAGAACCAAGATGGCTCTACTAAGAACCCAAGAGAACTAAGCTCTCAAAACTCACAAAGGAGTGCAATATTATTCTCTGATTCAAAAAGTGTCAAATACAATAAACACAAACCTATTTATAGGCATTAGGTATGCGGCTAGGTCTAGTTAAACGAGGCAGTAAGCGAGCACATTTTTAATCCTAATCCTACAGCAAATGTGGCCCAGGCCCAATTGGAAGGCAGTACCTATCCCTAGCTCTGCTATGCGCAAGTTAAGCACAATCAATAGGTCCTTTTAACAAAATTATCCCAAAAAGAAAATAAGAACCAAAACTGAGAAAATTAAAAGGTTCAAATACATAATTAAATAAAATTGACTAAGAAGAAATCATGCCCCCACATTGGACCCTTCATTAACTTAGATCATTTGGACCATCTTGAGTGCTCTTTCTTCTAGAATGGGCTTGAATGAGAGAAAGTGGTTAATTTCTTTGTCTAAATCCTCCTTAGCTCTTGACCTTGTCATTGGGCCTCCAAGTCTTCGTAGTGCATCTTTGGGCATTGGGCCCGTTCGGCTTCCATTTGAGCTTCCTTCGTCTCCGTCATTTTGTGCGTGTGTGTGGTGCGTCTGTGTGTGTGATATTCTCTGTGTGTTTGGTGCATCTGTGTGTGTGTGAGAGAGAGAGAAAGAGAGATTCTATGTTTGTGTGTGTGTTTAGTGTGCATGTGTGCGTGTGATATTCTTTGTGTGTGTGAGTGATATTTTGTGTGTATGTGTGTGTGTGTTATAATCTGTGTGAGTGTTTGAGTGATATTCTATGTGTGTGTGTGTGTGTTTTTCGATATTCTCGTGTGTGTGTGAGATATTCTATGTATGTGTGTGTTTGCCTAATATTCTTTTTGTGTATAAGTGATATTTTATGTGTGTGTGATATTCTATCTGTGCGTGTGCGCGTGTGCTGTGTGCATGTGTGCATGTGTGAGTGAATGTGCTTGCGTGTGTGTCAGAGAGAGATATTCTCTATAATTGTGTGTGTGTGTGTGTGATATTCTTTGTGTTTTTGTGTGTGTGTTTGTTTGATATTCTCTGTGTGTGTGTGTGCGCGTGAATGATATTCTGTGTGTGTGTGTGTGTGTGTGTATGTTTGTGTGAAATTTTGTATGTGTCTCAGTGACATTCTGTGTGTGCGTACGTGTGATATTCTTTGCATGTGTGTGCGTGTGATATTCTGTGTGTGTCTTTGTGTGTGTGTGTCTGTGTGTGGGTTTGACTGATATTCACTATGTGTGTGCGAATGAGACATTCTGTGTGTGTGTGTGAGTGTGATATTCTCTCTTTTGTGCACGTGTGTGTGTGTGATATGCAATGTATGTGTGTGTGTGTATGTGCATGTGTGTGCGTGTGAGAGAGAGAGAGAGTGTGTGTGTGCGTGTGAGAGAGAGAAGTGTGTGTGATGATATCTCGTATGAGTGGATGTGTGTGTGTCGAGAGAGAGAGATTCTATGTTTGTGTGTGTGTGTGTGTGTGATATTTTGGGTGTGTGCATGTGTGTGTGTGTGAGAGAGAGATTCTATGTTTGTGTGTGTGTGTGACATTCTTTGTGTTTCGTGTGTGTTTGTTTGTCTGATATTCTCTCTGTGTGTGAGAGTGATATTCAGTGTGTGTGTGTGTGTGTATGTTTATGTGACATTCGGTGTGTGTGTGTGTGTGTGTGCATGTGATATTCTTTGCGTGTGTGTGAGCGTGTGATATTCTCTGTGTGTGTGTGCGATATTCTAGGTGTTTGTGTGTGTGTGTAATGTTCTCTGTGTGTGTGTGTGTATGTGTGTGATACTCTGTGTGTGTGCTTGTGTGTGATACTCGTGTGTGTGTGTGTGATATTCTATATGTGTGTGTGTTTGTGTGATATTTTGTGTGCGTGTGTGTTTGATATTCTCTCTATTGGTGTGTGTGATATTCTGTGTGTGCGCGTGTGTGAGTGTGAGTGTGTGTGATTTTACGTGCGTGTGTGATATTTCGTGTCTATGAGAGAGAGAGATTTTATGTTTGTGTGTGTTTGTGTGTATGATATTCTGTGTTTGTGTGTGTGTGTGTGTGTTTGTCGATATTCTCCGTATGTGTGTGTGTGTGTGTGTGTGTGTGTGAGTGATATTTTGTGTGTGTTGTGTGTATATTTGTGTGAAATTTTGTATGTGTGTGTGTAGGTTTGTGTGAAATTTTGTATTTGTGTGTGTGACATTCTATGTGTGCGTGTCATATTCTCTGTGTTTGTGTTTGGGTGTGTGTGATGCTCTGTGTGTGTGTGTGTGTGTGTGTGTGGTATTTTATGTGAGTGTGTGATATTCGTGTGTGAGTGTGTGATATTCTATGCATGTGTGTGTGTCTGTTTGTCGATATTCTCTGTGTGTGTGTATGATATTCTATGTGCGCGTGTGCTCGTGTGTCTAATATTCTCTCTATTGGTGTGTGTGATATTCTGTGTGTGTGCATGTGTATGTGTGAGAGAGAGAAATTCTCTATGTTTGTGTGTGTGTGTGTGTGTGTTTGTGTTTGTCCGATATTCTGTGTGTGTGTGTGTGTGTGTGTGTAGTTTGTGTGAAATTTTGTATGTGTGTGTGTGCGTGTGATTCGTGTGTGGATGCATGTGATACTCTTTGAATGTGTTTGTGTGTGACATTTTGTGTGTGTGTGTGTGTGCTTTTCTGTGTGTGTGTCTGTGTTTGTGTGTGTGATTCTATCTTTGTGAGTGTGTGTGTGTGTGATTTTCTATCTTTGTGAGTGTGTGTGTGTGTGTGTGTGTGATATTCTATGTGTGTGTATGTATGTTTATGTGATATTTTGTATGTGTGTGTGTGATATTCCCTTTGTCTCTCTCTTTCTTTGTGTGTGTGTGTGTGTGTGTAACATTCTGTGTGTGCATATGTGTGTGATATTCTATGTGTGTATATGTGATATTCTATGTGTGTGTGTGACATTCTGTGTGTGTGTGTGATATTCTATGTGTGTGTGTGTGTATTTTTCTGATATTCTGTGTGTGTGTGTGTGATATTCAATGTGTGGGAGTTTGATATTCTTTGTGTGTGTGTGTGTGTATATGAAATTCTCTCTCGTTGGTTTGTGTTTGTGTGAAATTTTGTGTGCGTGAGTGTTATGTACGTGCGTGTGTGTGTGTGTGTGATATTCTGTGCGTGTGGGCGTATTTGTGTGTGTGTGTGTGTGTGATATTCTGTGTGTCTGTGAGAGAGAGATTTTATGTTTGTGTGTGTATGTGTGTGATAGTCTTTGTGTTTGTGTGTGTGTGTGCATGTCGGAGAGTGTGTGTGTGATATTCTTTGTGTGTGTGTGTGTGTGTGTGTGTGTGAGAGAGAGTGTGTGTGATATTCTGTGTGTGTGCATGTGCATGTGTATGAGAGAGAGATTCTATGTTTGTGTGTGTGTGTGTGTGTGTATATGTGATATTCGTGTGTGTGCATGTGTGTGTGTTTGTGTGAGACGGAGATTCTATGTTTGTGTGTACACGTGAGTGATATTCTTTGTGTTTCTGTGTGTGTTTGTTTGTCTGATGTTCTCTCTATGTGTGTGTGACTGATATTCTCTGTGTGTGTGTGTGTGTATGTTTGTGTGAAATTTTGTTTGTGTGTGTGTGACATTTAGTGTGTGTGTGTGTGTGCATGTGATATTCTTTGTGTGTGTGTGCGTGTGATATTCTCAGTGTGTTCGATATTCTACGTGTTTGTGTGTGTGATGTTCTCTCTTTGTATATGTGTTTGTATGTGATACTCCGTGTGTGTGTGTGATTCTACGTGTGTGTGTGTGTGTGTGTGTGTGATACTCAATGTATGCATGTGCGTGTGTCGATATTCTCTCTATTGGTGTGTGTGATATTCTGCGTGTGGTGTGTGTGTGTGTGATATTCTGTGCATGTGTGCGTGTGTGTGTCATTTTCGTGTCTGTGAGAGAGAGAGAGAGATTCTATGATTGTGTGTGTGTGTGTGTGTGTGATATTCTGCGTGCGTATGTGTGTCATTTTCTATGTCCGTGAGAGAGAGAGATTCTATGATTGTGTGTGTGTGTGTGTGTGTCTATGATGTTCTTTGTGTTTGTGTGTGTGTGTGTGTGTGTTTTGTCCGATATTCTCTGTATATGTGTGTGTGTGTGATGATATCTCGTGTGTGTGTATGTTTGTGTGAAATTTTGTATGTGTGTGTGTATGTTTGTGTGAAATTTTGTATGTGTGTGTGTATATTTATGTGAAATTTTGTATGTGTGTGTGAGACAAAATGTGCGTGTGCGATATTCTCTGTGTTTGTGTGTGTATGATATTCTCTCACTGTGTTGTGTGTGTGATGCTCTGTGTGTGTGTGTGTGTGTGTGTGTGTGATTTTTTATGTGTGTGTGTGATATTCTCTCGTGTGTGTGTGTGATATTATTCTATGTATGTGTGTGGTATTCTGTATGTGTGAGAGAAAGAGATTCTATGTTTGTGTGTGTATGTGTGTGATATTCTTTGTGTTTGCGTATGTGTTTGTCGATATTCTCTCGTATGTGTGTGTGTGTGTGAGTGAGTGATATTATATATGTGTGTGTGTTTGTTTGTGTGAAATTTTGTATGTGTGTGTGTGTGACATTCTATGTGTGTTCGATATTCTCTATGTTTGTGTGTGTGTGTGATATTCTCTCACTGTGTGTATATATGTGTGAGATACTCTGTGTGTGTGGTGTGTATGTGTGTGTGATATTCTTTGTGTGTGTATGTGTGTGAGAGAGAGATATTGTTGGTGTATGCCCTAGTGACCAATACATTTTGTTTGTATTGACATACATTATATTATGCTATTTTTGATATATGAGGCATTTCATTTATTGTGTTCTTTTTTGATAGACATAATAAAGTCCTTAGAATAGTAAGTTTGATACCATAGGACATCAAGTGGATGACTTGATGGTGAGATCCTATTGGATAAAATACTATTCTTAAATGTCCCTAGTCAATTATTATTGTTAATTAGGACAACAATAATGCATTGAGACTAGTATGTGCGAAGACTGATGACCACATCTCACGGGTCATGGTTATGAGATATCAAGTCTACACATGGATACATATTAGAGTAATGATGTATTGGACAGACCCGCCATGAGAACGCTACGTGGATCGTTACGTGAGTGTCATAAGCGATTCTCATAGTGATAATGGTGTATGTGGTTCTTTGACCTGAAATCACTACGATTCCTACATGAGGAGTTGTGTGTTTTAAATGCCATCAAACGTCATCTGTAACAAGGTGATTATAAAGTTGGTTATTGGACATACCGTGATACAAATCAAGAATGATATCCAATTTAAGGCCAAATTGATTTTTGATGAAAATTTTATTTTCATTAGTGAGGAATTCGTTGACTTGTTTTGGCTTTATCTTGCACTACAGAACTCGGATTAGTGCATTCTTTAGTTCGTTGGAAAGCTAAGGAAATTATCTACAAATCATATTTCAAGCTTCTTGACCAGAATCGGCCTCTATCATGGTGAAAAATGGGATGGAAATTTAAGACGAATTCTTGGACGGAATTTTACTTGTATTTTGGGCTTTCTATTATGTTTCTTTTATATTTTTTTATTTTCAAGCCTAGAGTGTCTTTAATGTTCCAAATTCTGAGAGTTTCTTTTGGTTCAATTTATTTAGCTACTTAGTGGAATGGTTAATGCTTTTATTAGCCACTTAGGGAATAGTTATTTTCTTTTATGATGGATTTTAGTCACTTTATGGTGACCTTTTGTTTGCATAATGTATGCAGCCCCTAAACTCTATATATGTACACATCTATGATGAATAAAAAAAAAAAGGATTGGATGTTCAATTTGGATTTGTTCCAATTGTGAGAGTGTTTAGCCTCTCTTAGGTTCTTCATTGAACTAACCCCTTTGATCTTATCAAGAGTCCAAGACCCTTGTGGCGATCCTCACCTTGGCTTATCAATTTCCCTTGGAATTGTGGCGCCTACCATTCCATTCCTTATCTTGTCCATTTGATTGTTTTTTTTCTTCTTCGAATTTTGTTTTTGTCACTCAAGGATATATCCGAATTTCTACATTATCTTCTCCAGTTCATATCTCGCATTTTACAAATCATTTTCTGGTGATTCTTGAGCCTAATTTGCATTTCAGAACGTGATCTTTCATGTCGTTTTGGAATCGCTCAATTCTGAGTAGTATAGGGCGAGATACAGCTATTTTTAAACAAGTGCGTCATTTTGGTTGGTCACTCAAGGATAGATCCGAATTTTTACATGATCTTTCTAGGATCATATCATGTGGTATCAAGAGCCATCCTTCCTAGAGTGACTTTTGATCTTGTTCTTCATATTTGTTTTTTTTCCCCAAAAATTTCTTCTTCCCACCACCTATCATGGAGTCTCTAATGAAGAAAAATGATGCCAAGCAAAGGGAGGATCTTTTCTATTCTAGATGCTATGTGAAGGACAAGACATGTAGCTTGGTCATTGATAGAAAGGGTTACACTAACCTAGCTAGTACCACCATGGTGCAAAAGTTGGGACTTCCTATTCTACAGCATCCACAACCGTATAAGCTTTGGTGCATCCCAGAGTTTAGCGATCTCGGTGACGTGATGGTGAACAAACAAGTGCAAGTTTCGTTCCGGATTGGGAGATATGAAGATGAGGTATTATGTGATGTGGTGCCCATAGAATCGACACACTTGTTACTTGGGCGTCCTTGGAGGGTCGAACGACAAGCGAGATATGATACCTATAAGAGTAAGTACTCATTTGTATTTAATAATCGCCAAATTACTCTTGTACCATTGTCACCAAAACAAGTGTATGAAGATCAAATGCACTTGAAAATCGAGAGTGAGAAAGGAAGAATGATTGAGAAAAAAATTGAAGAAGGTTCGGTGGATGAGGTAAAAGTTGAGAGTACATTTGAAGAGAAAGAAAAGAAAGATGAAAGTATGAAAAAGAATGAGGAAAAAGAAAAAGATGAGAGCAAAAAAGAAAGTGCTATGAAAAATGAAAACTTGAATTCTTGTTTTGATGTTATTCCTAATTCTTTGCCTAGTTGTGTTGAATCTCTTTTCAAGGAAATTGAGTTTGTTCCTCCAAAGGAAGCTTGTAAGACAATTGAAGATATGATTCCAAAGGAAGAATGCAAAGCATCCATTGGCTTTGAATTGCAAGAGGAAAGTAAGGAAGTTGAAGAAACAATTTCAAGGGAGGTGCCCCATGGATTCAAAAGAGTTGTGTTTGAACCCGGAGGATGAAGACGATTCCCAAAGGCAATAAATTCGAGGTCGAATTCTCTTCAAGAGGAGGGAATGATACAAATCAAGAATGATGTCCAATTTAAGGCCAAATTGATTTTTGATGAAAATTTTATTTTCATTAGTGAGGAATTCGTTGACTTGTTTTGGCTTTATCTTGCACTACAGAACTCGGATTAGTGCATTCTTTAGTTCGTTGGAAAGCTAAGGAAATTATCTACAAATCATATTTCAAGCTTCTTGACCAGAATCGGCCTCTATCATGGTGAAAAATGGGATGGAAATTTAAGACGAATTCTTGGACGGAATTTTACTTGTATTTTGGGCTTTCTATTATGTTTCTTTTATATTTTTTTATTTTCAAGCCTAGAGTGTCTTTAATGTTCCAAATTCTGAGAGTTTCTTTTGGTTCAATTTATTTAGCTACTTAGTGGAATGGTTAATGCTTTTATTAGCCACTTAGGGAATAGTTATTTTCTTTTATGATGGATTTTAGTCACTTTATGGTGACCTTTTGTTTGCATAATGTATGCAGCCCCTAAACTCTATATATGTACACATCTATGATGAATAAAAAAAAAAAGGATTTGATGTTCAATTTGGTTTGTCCAATTGTGAGAGTATTCCTCTCTTAGGTTCTTGACTGAGCCATAGATCTTATCAAGAGTTTCTCTTGTGGCGATCACTAACTTTGGTTTATCAATCAATCCTTGATTGTGGCACCAATCCACTTCTTATTTTCATCTCTCGTCTTAACCATTTTCCTTTTTTTGGTTGTTTTGCGATTTTCTAGTTCTCAAATTCTATTAGTTTTCTCCGATTCGTATCTCATGATTTACTCATCTTTTTCTAGTGATTCTTGAGCCTAGTTTGCATTTTAGAACGTGATCTTTCACGTCGTTTTGGAATCGCTCAATTCTGAGTAGTATAGTGTGAGATACAGCTATTTTTAAACAAGTGCGTCATTTTGGTTGGTCACTCAAGGATAGATCCGAATTTTTACATGATCTTTCTAGGATCATATCATACCGCAAATCATGCAGAGGGATGTGAGTGACCTAGATGGAATTTGTCACTCCTACATAACAGGAGCGATATCTTCGAGCCCCCTGATTGAGTGAGACTGCAAAATGTGATGCAAACAAAATAAATTCGAAATTCAAATTCAAGGATGCATTTAATGTCCTCAAAAGTTGCACCCACTTAGTCAACATTAGGTGTAACTACTAGATCTTTTGAATTTATTTTATTATTTTCGTATTATTTTATGTAATCTTTAAAGATTACACCCACTTAGTCAACATTAGGTGAAACTAAGTGCTCTTTTGAAATTATTTTATTATTTTCGTATTATTTTATGTAATATTTTAGGGACTTTTGATATTTCCCTATTTTTGTTGTAGTTTAATTTATTTTAAGGCCTAGTCACTTGTGAGTCTATAAAAGGCCTTCTTGGTGTTGTAGAAATGAATCTTTGATCAATGGAAAAACTTGGATGTTCCATTTGGATTTGTTCCAATGGTGAGAGTGTTTAGCCTCTCTTAGGTTCTTGAATGAGCCATAGATCTTATCAAGAGTTTTCTCTTGTGGCGATCACTATCTTTGGTTTATCAATCAATCCTTGATTGTGGCACCAATCCATTTCTTATTTTCATCTCTTGTCTTAACCATTTTCCTTTTCTTGGTTGTTTTGCGATTTTCTAGTTCTCAAATTCTGTTAGTTTTCTCCGAACCGTATCTCACGATTTACTCATCGTTTTCTAGTGATTCTTGAGCCTAATTTGCATTTCAGAACGTGATCTTTCACCTCACTGTGGAAACACTCAATTCCGAGTTTTGTAGCGTGAGATACAGCTGTTTTTAAATAAGGCGTCATATTTGGTTGGTCACTCAAGGATAGATCCGAATTTCTACATGATCTTTCTAGGATCATATCAAAATGCATGGCCATGCTCAAATGAGTCAATATGAGATATTGATCTCATTTATTGTTACAAAGTCTACTCGAGTATCAGGAAACGAATGATTGGACTATACAAGGGTGACGCATTCCATGCCTTGTGTTCAATCTAGATATATTGACAAAGGGACTAAACTACACGGAAACATTGATCACGGATAGGTTATGTCAAATCACTGACATTCTCATTACTTGGGTAGCAGTGATGTGTTGCTAGATACCGCTCACTGTTTGTAATATTAAAATGAGATTTTAATATTATTACCAACGTCATGAGAACCTGCAGGGTCGCACACTTAGAACAGACTAAATTGGAGCAATAAGGATCCAAGTTGGACTCGGATTCAATTGTGGGCCTAACTCATGACGGATGGGTTTTAGGGTTGCACACTTACCTTGCTTTGCTCACACTCACACTCACTTAAGGCAACCACTATTATAAATAGTACTTGTTAAGGGGGCTGCTATAGAGAGGTTACATCACAACCCTAGCCGCACCTAAGAAAGTGAGTGAGAGACAGTGAAAGGTTCTTCTCTTCTATTCGCAGCTAGCACCGCGAAACAGAGGCGTGACTCCTTTTGCAAGTCTGTTCGTGTGGATACCGCAGAAACATCGTCGCTATTACGGTGTTGGTGATTCACCTCGCTTGTGTTTATCACGCTTCAAGAGGTAAATTTTAAAAAACTCGGATTATGGACTTTTCGCATGGATCCTGTATGGGAATCCTATTATTCCGCTGCGAGATATTTTGATCCGCAATTCCCAACAGATATATATTCTCTATGTTTGTGTGTGTGTGTGTGTTTACCTGATATTCTCTCTCTATGTGTGTGTGTGTGTAGGTTTGTGTAAAATTTTGTATGAGTGTGTGTGACATTCTATGTGTGCATGCATGTGATACTCTTTGCATGTGTTTGTGTGTGACATTCTGCGTGTGTGTTGTGTCTGTGTGTGTGTGTGTGATACTTTGTGTGTGAGTGTGTGATATTCTATGTGTGTGTGCGTGTGAGAGAGAGTGTGTGTGTGTGCATGTGAGAGAAAGTGTGTGTGATATTTTGTATGTGTGCATGTGAGAGAAAGTGTGTGTGATATTTTGTATGTGTGCATGTGTATGTGTCTCAGAGAGAGAGAGATTCTATGTTTGTGTGTGTGTATGTGTGATATTTTGTGTGTGTGCATGTGTGTGTGTGTGTGTTGTAACGCCCCTTTTTGGGAGGAAACGTCACATTGTCAATTACAATGTGAAAATAAAATTATATAAGCTAAGCCCCGGTTTGGTATGATCCAAGTTGGATGCATATTATTTTTACGGATCGTCCTTGAGTTGATTTAGTGTTTCAAAGAATGAAACGATGAACAGTACCCGATGAACAGTAGCTGATGAATAGTGACGTGAATAGTGATGTGAATAGTAAAAAAAATAGAAAAGATGGGAAAAGGAAAAGGAATGAGAGGAAGAAGACGCCACACTCTTAGAGAGTGATAAGTCAAGTGAAGATTCGCCACAAAGGTAAGGAAGCCTTTGATAAGAACCAAGATGGCTCAACCAAGAACCAAAGAGAATGAAATTCTCACAAATGGATTCAATCCAAATTCACATCCAAAAGTCCCTTCATTCATGTTTTAGACACATACTTATAGGAAAATGGGGTGCATAGAATATGCATGCAAAGTGGTCATCATAATGTGACATATTCCCCATAAAAAGCAATAACTAATCCATTAAGTGGCTAATTAAAGCATTAACTAAAAAAATAGGAGTTACTTAAGTATGTAAACCAAAGGTTGCCCTCCCAAAAACGTGCACTATTCATCCTTCATGGTTTATTACACTTTATTTAATAAAAATAAACTAAAAAAATACTATTTTAAAGAAGTGGACATCCAAGTCATCATGGGTCTTCAAGTTGGATGAGATAAGTGACCAATTTGGGCCCAACTCCATCAAGACCTGAATTTGGGCTTGTTTCAATTAAAGTTGTCATCATTTTATTTAGGACTTCTTGGGCTTTCTTGGTCCTAGCTCTTGTCATAGGTCCACAAAGTCCTTGTAGTGCTCCTTGATCCATGCTCCTTAGTGGGCTCACATCACGGTTATTATTATTGTAATACAAATTTACTTGATTATAGTTATGTAATTAAATTAGCGAATATTTTTTTTTTGTTACAATGACAATAATTAATAACCACAGTGACGAAACATGAATGGAAATAGAGAGTAAACAGAAGTAAAGCATAAACTGAAATTAACTTTGCATATTCATATATATATATATTTGTCAAACTATTTGGTTACAAAGCCTAGTATACCACAAAGCAAAACTATACCTACCCCCAAAGAATTATACATACACATCCCCACGATATCAGAAATATACAGTGATGCAAACAAAATAAATTCGAAATTCAAATTCAAGGATGCATTTAATGTTCTCAAAAGTTGCACCCACTTAGTCAACATTAGGTGTAACTACTAGATCTTTTGAATTTATTTTATTATTTTCGTATTATTTTATGTAATCTTTAAAGATTACACCCACTTAGTCAACATTAGGTGAAACTAAGTGCTCTTTTGAAATTATTTTATTATTTTCGTATTATTTTATGTAATATTTTAGGGACTTTTGATATTTCCCTATTTTTGTTGTAGTTTAATTTATTTTAAGGCCTAGTCACTTGTGAGTCTATAAAAGGCCTTCTTGGTGTTGTAGAAATGAATCTTTGATCAATGGAAAAACTTGGATGTTCCATTTGGATTTGTTCCAATGGTGAGAGTGTTTAGCCTCTCTTAGGTTCTTGAATGAGCCATAGATCTTATCAAGAGTTTTCTCTTGTGGCGATCACTATCTTTGGTTTATCAATCAATCCTTGATTGTGGCACCAATCCATTTCTTATTTTCATCTCTTGTCTTAACCATTTTCCTTTTCTTGGTTGTTTTGCGATTTTCTAGTTCTCAAATTCTGTTAGTTTTCTCCGAACCGTATCTCACGATTTACTCATCGTTTTCTGGTGATTCTTGAGCCTAATTTGCATTTCAGAACGTGATCTTTCACCTCACTATGGAAACACTCAATTCCGAGTTCTGTAGCGTGAGATATAGCTGTTTTTAAATAAGGCGTCATATTTGGTTGGTCACTCAAGGATAGATCCGAATTTCTACATGATCTTTCTAGGATCATATCATTTGGTATCTAGAGCCATCCTTCCTAGAGTGACTTTTGATCTTGTTCTTCATATTTTTTTTTCCCCAAAAATTTTTTCTTCCCACT
This sequence comes from Ormosia semicastrata, assembly GCA_029884595.1. Taxonomy (NCBI): domain Eukaryota; kingdom Viridiplantae; phylum Streptophyta; class Magnoliopsida; order Fabales; family Fabaceae; genus Ormosia; species Ormosia semicastrata. Next base: position 32,124,864 of record JAQQTO010000044.1, on the reverse strand, counting down.
GTAACGCCCCTCTTCCAAGGGAACGTCACATGGTCGATTACAGTGCGGAAATAAAGTTAGGTGAGTTGAGACCCGGTCCATTTTAATAAGACGCGTATATTCACTAGATTATAGTTGGGTATTTTAATTGGCGGTTATGTTATATATGTACTTTTTTTTTTCTTTTTAATTAGTAACCATGTTGACGAGACATCAATGGAAATAAAAGATCAAACAGAAGTAAAACATGCATAGGAATTAATATCTCAGCATCATCATATATATATATATATATATAAGTTTATCAAAGCATTTAGTTACAAACCTGGTACATCAAAAGCAAAGCTATACCGCCCCCAAAATATTACATACACCTCCCCACGGTATCGAATTTACATGACCCACTACAAACAAAACATCGGGCCCCCAAAATAAAATACTTGGTAGCCTTCGGTAGCTACGAGTAACATCAATCCCTCAAGTGAGGAGGAATCGTGTCGGGATCCTCTTCGTGGGTCCTCTTCGAGTCGTCCTCGGGGACTTCCTCGGGATCTTCCTCGGGATCTTCCTCATCATCGAGGAAATCACCATAGGAATAGCAGAGACACGGGACGGGGCCCGAGCCGTAGAACGAAAAGAGTCCTCTCTCGGAGTGAAGTAACGATCGCCCCACATCTCACGGATCGGTAGTGAAACTCCAAACGTAGGGCGATACAAACAGTGAAGACAGTGGTTCATGGCGTCTCCGGGCTAGTGATATCGAGACATCTCCCGTGTAGACACGGCGTTCGAATCGTAGTTGATATACCAAAGACTCGCCCTCCTAAGAAAGTCGGACGTACATCTCCCAAAAATCACGCGTGCGGGGCTCCATAGTCTTCGTGGTCGCTCACCAAGGTAAGGCCAAAAACCGGGGAAGTTGGGAGCTTCCGGTTCCTCACGGTTGTCTTCGATGAGACGCAATGTACGATAAACAGAAATGGAAAGACAGGAAGGAAAAGAGGTAAGACATCCTTCCATCATTACCAATTATAGCATCAAGAAACCAAACGGCGCAAAGCGCCCACATAGCATTTACAACAACAAGAATAGTAACGACATTCAAGAGCGCTTATGAATCAAGCGAGGCAGTTCCAGTGCGGTCATAGGTATATCAACAATATATCAATGCCGGACCATAATAATGATAAATGCAAATAATGCACGGACTCTATACACATGAGCCCTCAATAACCAAGATCCTACTCCATGGAGCTAGACACAAAACACTCGGAGAGAATGATCGTGGAGACATGCCGGTATCTCGTCACCATAAAAACAAGTGCTTTCCGAGAAAATAATCACGGTCATTTTGCGCAACAAGGCTTTATACGAAGATTCTCACAAGATCTCGATATAGGACCGGCTGTGGCCGGTCGGGATCGTTGGTGCGTTTGCATCGGTTTGTCTCACGGTCCCGGAGGGGCTACCACCGCCTTTGTGAAACACCCGCGCCCCAACGCCCTCAAGGCCAACTACAGGACCCCACTTGTCTATTCGCACCCGCACTAAGGTGTGTTCAACTCCTAGGCAACTAGGCCTTACGACAGTCCAACGGACAAATCACAATGCATACAGACTCTATGCATAATCATGTATGATCATTATCACATACTATTCCATCATATGTCACAATTTGCCAAAGTAAGAATTAATACAGTCAATGGTCTCTCACATGGACCCACAATAGCATAATATTGTCATTAAATAGATCAATACCTTTTCAAAACGTATTATGAATTCTTGCTTAGGTTTAGTTTTACTTACAGGGTTTGCCTCTAAAGGAATTCCCTTAGTTAACTTAATTCCTCTTAGGTAATTTATTCATATGCCCTTAGAAGGTTATTCTAAGATCTCAAAATCTCTCACTCTCATTGTTCTTCCCTGTTTATGCATCCCTAAGTAATTTCTAGTCATCCCATTTATTTATGATTAATATTCCTCTATATTAATCCCAAGGTTTTTGGGTCCAGGAAACTACACGGTCGAAATCACAAATTGAGTTGCAGATTTCAATTGCTAGGTGTTGGGTGATAGGTATACGTTTGAATTCGACAGAGACTACGTTTTATGAATGATTGAAGTTGCCATTCGACGAAGAATAATGTAACAGGAGGAGGAAAGAATGGGAAACACATTTTATAATAGGATTGGCAAGAAATCATTTTCTGTCAGATGGGGGTTCTGTCGGACGAAGAAATCACTTTCTGTCGGATGGGGTTCTGTCGGACGAAGAAATCACTTTCTGTCGGATGGGGTTCTGTCGGACGAAGAAATCACTTTCTGTCGGATGGGGTTCTGTCGGACGAAGATCAAAACTGTCGAACCCTCCAGATGGTCAGCAACAACCTCAATTCGACGGGTATAGGTGTCGACGTTGGAGAAAATCTCCCAAGTGTCGAACCGACGAACACTGGTCGAAATCCCTAATTTCGACGGTCGGGAGAAATTCATCTACTCGACAGGCATTGTCTCTCAAATTCGACGATTATTGACTTTGGGTCATTTTCTTGTAAGTGTCCAGGGGACTCTATTCGACGGGTTTGTGGTCGGAAGATCAATCTCGACGGGCATGATCGAGGTTCATACTCGACGGATATTGACATTGTGTTTACTGGTCAGAAATCTAAATTCGACGAGTTTGACATTCGACGAAAAGGGTCAGGAGTCTAAACTCGACGATTTCAACATTTTACTAAGTAATCAGGTTATCACATTCGACAGGTTTTAGGTTATCACGTTCGACAGGTTTTAGGTTATCACGTTCGACAGGTTTTAGGTTGTCATGTTCGACAGGTTTTAGGTTATCATGTTCGACAGGTTTTAGGTTATCATGTTCGACAGGTTTGGCCATGGGTCCTTACTCGACGGATTTTAACATTCGACGAAAATGGTCAGAAATCTTCATTCGACGGATTTTGACATATCACCAAAAGATCAAGGCACTATATTCGACGAGTTTGGCCAAATTTCTTACTGTTACTAGTTTTCCACATTAAGTTTCCAAATCCTGGGCTCAACACCGTAACTATCCGAAAATCTCTCGGAACTCATTCCCTTCAATATTACACATTCCAATATATCCAGTTATCATTTATATATATGTACATTCAAAACTCAAACAATCAAATAACACATATACCATACAAACAACATACAAAAGCGAGAAAGACCCTCAACAAAATCACAGACGTTCCTAAATGCTAAGAGAGGTTGAGGAGGAGTGTCTTCCTCTTACCTTAGAGAAGCACAAAGAAAGGTCGCTCCTTTTGGTCGAAATGATATTTTCAGCTCCCAAGAAATCCTTAAATATTCAAGCTCACCAAAATCGAATCAAGTGTTGAAATGGATACCCATGGTCATCAAAATGACAAGTGGGTTACGAAAATGAGGAGAGATGAGGAAAAAGCTAAGGACTTTACCTTAAAGTTCCAACCTTTAAGCTTCAACCGTGGAGGAAAAGAAGATGAAGAAGACGTAGGACTTTGAAGATGATTCCCTCGGGTGTGGTGCTTCTCCAAACACGAAATGGTGGCTTTGAGTGTGACGGTATTGGAGGGTGAAAATATGAAGGTGGGGGGGGGGGGGGATGGTGTTCTTGGAAGGAGAAATGGAAAGAGAGAAAGATGAGTGCTACGTACAGGAGGAGGAAATGTGTGGAGTGCAGAATGAATTAAGCCCCTTAATTCAAATGTGCAGCACAAAAATAGGAAGAGAGAGAAATAATAAAAAATGATTCAAAGAAGCTTCCTTGAGAAGCTTCGCACGCTTCTCTACGAAGTGCATAGTAAGCTTGTCTCCTTGATTAAATACAACAGATGATTTATTACACTAGCAGATAAAACCTCAAAATGTAGACCTCGTAAACTGTGCCCGGACTCGGGTTTAGTAAGATCCCCCGTTGACACGTTGACAGTCCAAGGTTTACCAGCCTCAGGGATAATATTCTATTCTCCCGGCTCCACTCAGCACACACATAAAACGAAGAATATATTAAAATATTCATCATCTCCAGAAAATTCCACAAAAATTCTTAAAAATTGCAAATATTATAAAATGATCGTTTTTAACAAAATAATAAATTTTCGGGATGTTACAACACTCCCCTTCTAAAAAGAAATTTCGTCCTCGAAATTTGCATACCTTAGAATAGCTGTGGGTATTGCTCTCTCATCTTATCTTCCAATTCCCGGTTGCATCTCCAAATCACCTCGTTCCAGATCACTTTCACCAATGCGATCTCCTTGCCTCTTAATTGCTTTATCCTGCTATCCTCGATTCTTATAGGAGACGTCTCATAAGTTAAGTTTTCTTTTAGTTGTATCTTGTATCGGTGCTATGATATGACTTGGGTCAGAAAGGTATTTCCGAAGTTGTGACACATGGAAAACATTATGAAGGTTTGAAAGAAAAGGAGGTAAGGATATTTGGTATGCTACCGGACCTACACGACCAATGATTTGGTATGGTCCAAGGAATTTAGGAGTGAGTTTTCTAGATTTTAAAGCCCGGCCCACCCCAGTCGTAGGTGTGACTTTCAGGAATACATGCTCACCTTCCTCAAACTCAAGAGGTTTTCTCCTTCGGTCTGCATAACTCTTTTGTCGACTCTGAGCCGTCCTCATCTTTTCCTGAATCATTTAAACCTTCTCAGTTGTCTGTTGTATAATCTCGGGTCCAATAGTAAGGCGCTCGCCGTCTTGGTACCAACACATAGGTGTTCGACATCGTCGTCCATACAGAGCTTCATAGGGTGCCATCCCTATGCTCGAATGATAACTGTTGTTGTAGGTGAATTCTATCAAGGGTAGAATATCATCCCAACTCCCAGTTTGCTCTATGGTGCAAGCTCTAAGCAAATCTTCCAAAGATTGGATTGTTCTCTCCGACTGACCGTCGGTCTCGCGGATGATAAGCGAACTAAGTTGTAATTTTGTCCCCAATGCTTCTTGCAAACTCTCCCGTAAATTTGAAGTAAACCTCGGATCTCTATCTCGAAACAATACTTGTAGGCACACCGTGCGATCGACAATCTCTCTAATATAGATCTGAGTCAATCTCTCTAGCTTGTACTTGATGTCGATCGGAAGAAAATGTGCTTGATTTCGTGAGTCGGTCCACAATTACCCAAATCGAATCATAACCTTTTCTTGTCCTTGGTAATCCGACTACAAAGTCCATTGCAATCTTGTCCCACTTCCATTCCTAATAGATAACGGTTGCAACAATCCTGCCGGTCTCTCGATGTTCCACTTTAGCTTTTTGACAAACCGGACAAGTAGATACACGTCTAGTAACGTCACTCTTCATTCCGTGCCACCGAACAACTTCTTCAAGTCTTGATACATCTTCGTCATGCCCGGTGCATACTCGGTTGGCTTGTGTGAGCATGATTAATGATGTATTCTCTAAGTTCTTGATTCCGAGGGACACAAACTCTCCCCGGAATCTCAAAATTCCATCTGTTCCTCTGCAAACTCTCTGTTTCATTTCCTTGCTTCATCTTTCCCTCACTTCTTGCAAGAATTTGTCCTTCTTCTTCCCTTTTCTTATGCCGTCCATCAACTCGCTCGAGATGGTAACCCTATTCATGCAAATCTTTCCGTGTTCTAACTTCACAAAAGACCATACATCTCTCGAATTGCTCTATTAGATCCTTTTCCTTGATCATCGTGCGCAGACACCGATCATCTTCCTACTTAGAGCGTCGCCACACAACATTTGCCTTGCCGGGATGATACGAAGTTGGAAATCGTAATCCTTCGAAATTCTAACCACCTCCGTTGCCTCATGTTCAACTCCTTCGATCATACAAATACTTGAGACTCTTGTGATCACCGAAAATGTTAAACGTTGCCCCGTAGAGAAAATGCCTCCATATTTTCGAGCAAAAACTACGGCCCGCTAGCTCCGTGTCGTGCGTCGGATAATTCTTCTCGTGCACTCGCAACTGTCTTGAAGCATAAGCCACCACTCTTCCATGTTGCATAAGTACGGATCCTAGCCCTTGGTATGAAGCGTCACAAGACACTTCAAACTGTTCATTCGGATCGGGTAGCACTAACACCGGTGAGGTAGTCGGTCGATTCTTCAACTCTTGGAAACTTCGCTCACACATTTGTCGGTCCACTCAAAAGTTTGGTTTTTCCTTGTGAGTTGTGTAAGTGGTCCAATCTTGGAGAATCCTCAATGAACCTCCGGTAATATCCTGCTAAACCCACAAAGCTTCAATCTCATTCTTGACTTCGGCCTTTTCCCATCGTAGTCTTGCCTCCACTTTCGATGGATCCACAAAGCAATCCCACTCTTTGAGATCACGTGACCTAGAAACTTGACTTCTTCCACCAAAACTCACATTTTGACAAATTTGGCATACAATTCCTTCTCCTTCTTCGAATCGAAGAACTATACCGAGGGTGTTCAAGATGGTCCTCCCGACTTTGAGAGTATACCGAATGTCATCAATGAAGACCACAACGAATTTATCCAAGTAAGGTCGAAGATTCGGTTCATGTAGTCCATGAAGATAGTGGTGCATTCGTCACACCAAACGGCATCACCAAATACTCGTAGTGACCGTATCGGGTGCGAAAAGCGCCTTGGGCACATCCTCTGTCTTCACTCGTATCGATGATACCCGGATCGCAGATCAATCTTGGAAAACACCGCCGCTCCCTTCGGTTGGTCCATCAAGTCGTCAATCCTCGGGAGTGGATATTTGTTCTTAATCGTCACTTTGTTCACCGCCGATAGTCCACACATAACCTTGAGGTGCCATCCTTCTTGCGAACTAACAAAGACTGGTGCTCCCCATGGTGACACACTTGGCCGACAAATTGCTTTTCCAAAAGCTCTTCTAGTTGTTTCTTTAGCTCGGCTAACTCGTTGGTGCCATCCGGTGCGGTGTTATAGACACGGGGCCGCTCCCGTACTAAGTCGATAGCAAACTCTATCTCTCGAGCCGGTGGTAAACCAGGCACACTCTCGGGAAAGACTTCGGAAACTCATTCACCACTGGAATTGTGTCCATATCAACCTCGTTCTCGATTTTCAAAGAAGACAAGAGCATGTATCCGTGAGCTCCTTCTTTCAAGAGAGCTTGAACTCGGTTGGCCGTCGAAATCTAGAATTCTCATTTATGGGAAAAACTATGGTCTTTCTCGGAGCAGTCTAACGAAACATGGTTAGAAGACAACCACCCATCCCTAGGATAATATCTAATTGGGAAAGAGGTAAACAAATCGGATCGACCGAAAGGATCGACCTTCAACAATCAATGGACGGTTTAGACAAACTTTGGTAGTAACTACCGGTTTATCGGTGGGGGTAGAAACGGTTAAGTCAAAAGGTAAGGACGACACGTAGACTCGCTTTTGCACACAACATACGATATAAAAGAATGGGTTGCCCCGAGTCATACAAAGATGCAGTTAAAAGATTACCTTCTATGATGCCTTCTCCCAGTATCAAATCTTCGGATTCGGAGGCTTTGGGCTCACGCTCATAGTGTAAACTCGTCCTCCACTTGCGGTTTCTTGGCTTTCGCAAAGATTCATTGAAGGTTCGACCTTCGCTTGATTGCGAGTCTCAGATGTGTCCGGGTTTCCCACATCGAAAACAGATAATCCCTTTGATAGGACAATCCCTTGTCGATGATCTTTCCACACTTCCCAGGCACTTGGAGGGATATGCCAAGTTTTGGCCGTCCTGTTCCCACTAGAACCTCCATTAGAACTTCCACCCATGGCTTGTTGGTGACTTCCCATTGGTCGAGTATGGCTTCTTTCCGGAAGCGGTTAACACTTGTTATTACCGCCTCTCTCGGAATCTCGCAGCCCAAAGTTTCTATTCCTCATATCTCTAGATTGCTCCGAGCCTCTACATCACAAAGAAGTATCCAAAGCGGTTGTGAGAATTCATTGATCCTCAAGGTGATTACAGCTTTTCCTCGCCCGTACCTCAATCCTTCCGTGAATCTTCGGCACTTCCAAGCCTCATCCGGTTGGTTACGAAAGTAGGTCGAAAACCGTGACAAATTTTCGAATCTCGCCGCGTACTCGCTAACGGTCATATTCCCCCGTCGTAGGTTGAGGAATTCGACTCCTTCGCATGCCTTGCACTCGCAGAAAATACTTGTCCAAGAACTTTTCTTTGAACAACTCCCAAGTAATCTCTCGGTTCGCGCTTCTAGCATCCTCCGCACTCCGTTCCACCGGTTCTCGGCGTTGCCTACCAAAGATAAAAGTAGCATAATCCACCTTCTTACCCTCGGCGCAATTCATTCCTCGAAATACCTTCTCCAACTCCTTGATCCACGAGACTAGCTTTGTCCTGATCAAATTCCCCTTTAAATTGAGGAGGATTATGGCGTCGAAATTCTCGCTAAATTCGAGCATCGGCGTAGCCTCTAACCGCGTTGAGCGGCTCGCTCTTGTTGTTGCGTAACTCTCTCTTCTTGTCGTGCGGCTTGCTCGGTTGTTGTGCTATGACCTCGGCCATCCTTTGCATCGTTGTAATAGCTGCCGCCATGTCTTCCTTCGTGCCATCTCACTTTCTCGGTTCGATTATCCGAAAACACAGAAAAAGTCATTGCATTCACTAAGAATACCAAACACTACTCCTTTACGAATACCATTCAGAGAACACACAGCACAAACAAGACAGACTCAACCACAAGACCCAAAGAAACATAAACCGGGGCTCTGATACCAAAAATGTAACGCCCCTCTTCCAAGGGAACGTCACATGGTCGATTACAATGCGGAAATAAAGTTAGGTGAGTTGAGACCCGGTCCATTTTAATAAGACGCGTATATTCACTAGATTATAGTTGGGTATTTTAATTGGCGGTTATGTTATATATGTACTTTTTTTTTTCTTTTTAATTAGTAACCATGTTGACGAGACATCAATGGAAATAAAAGATCAAACAGAAGTAAAACATGCATAGGAATTAATATCTGCATCATCATATATATATATATATATATATAAGTTTATCAAAGCATTTAGTTACAAGCCTGGTACATCAAAAGCAAAGCTATACCGCCCCCCCCAAAATATTACATACACACCTCCCCACGGTATCGAATTTACATGTACCACTACAAACAAAACATCGGGCCCCCAAAATAAAATACTGGTAGCCTTCAGTAGCTACGAGTAACATCAATCCCTCAAGTGAGGAGGAATCGTGTCAGGATCCTCTTCAGGGTCCTCTTCGGAGTCGTCCTCAGGGACTTCCTCGGGATCTTCCTCAGGATCTTCCTCATCATCAGAGGAAATCACCATAGGAATAGCAGAGACACGGGACGGGGCCCGAGTCAGTAGAACGAAAAGAGTCCTCTCTCGGAGTGAAGTAACGATCGCCCCACATCTCACGGATCGGTAGGTGAAACTCCAAACGTAGGGCGATACAAACAGTGAAGACAGTGGTTCGTGGCGTCTCCAGTGCTAGTGATATCGAGACATCTCCCGTGTAGACACAGGCGTTCGGGAATCGTAGTTGATATACCAGCACTCGGCCCTCCTAAGAAAGTCAGACGTACATCTCCCAAAAATCTGTGCGTACGGGGCTCCATAGTCTTCTGTGGTCGCTCAGTCAAGGTAAGGCCAAAAACCAGGGAAGTTGGGAGCTTCCGGTTCCTCACGGTTGTCTTCGATGAGACGCAATGTACAGATAAACAGAAATGGAAAGACAGGAAGGAAAAGAGGTAAGACATCCTTCCATCATTACCAATTATAGCATCAAGAAACCAAACGGCGCAAAGCGCCCACATAGCATTTACAACAACAGTAATAGTAACAGACATTCAAGAGCAGTTATGAATCAAGCAAGACAGTTCCAGCGGTCATAGGTATATCAACAATATATCAATGCCGGACCATAATAATGATAAATGCAAATAATGCACGGACTCTATACACATGAGCCCTCAATAACCAAGATCCTACTCCATGGAGCTAGACACAAAACACTCGGAGAGAATGATCGGGAGACATGCCGATCTCGTCGGCCATAAAAACAAGTGCTTTCCGAGAAAATAATCGGTCATTTTGCGCAACAAGGCTTTATACAAAGAAAGATTCTCACAAGATCTCGATATAGGACTGTGGCCGGTCGGGATCGTTGGTGCGTTTGCATCGGTTTGTCTCACGGTCCGGAGGGGCTACCACCGCCTTTTGTGAAACACCCGCGCCCCAACGCCCTCAAGGCCAACTACGGGACCCCACTTGTCTATTCGCACCCGCACTAAGGTGTGTTCAACTCCTAGGCAACTAGGCCTTCTACGACAAATTCAACGGACAAATCACAATGCATACGTACTCTATGCATAATCATGTATGATCATTATCACATACTATTCCATCATATGTCACAATTTGCCAAAGTAAGAATTAATACATCAATGGTCTCTCACATGGACCCACAATAGCATAATATTGTCATTAAATAGATCAATACCTTTTCAAAACGTATTATGAATTCTTGCTTAGGTTTAGTTTTACTTACGGGTTTGCCTCTAAAGGAATTCCCTTAGTTAACTTAATTCCTCTTAGGTAATTTATTCATATGCCCTTAGAAGGTTATTCTAAGATCTCAAAATCTCTCACTCTCATTGTTCTTCCCTGTTTATGCATCCCTAAGTAATTTCTAGTCATCCCATTTATTTATGATTAATATTCCTCTATATTAATCCCAAGGTTTTTGGGTCCAGGAAACTACACGGTCGAAATCACAAATTGAGTTGCAGATTTCAATTGCTAGGTGTTGGGTGATAGGTATACGTTTGAATTCGACAGAGACTACGTTTTATGAATGATTGAAGTTGCCATTCGACGAAGAATAATGTAACAGGAGGAGGAAAGAATGGGAAACACATTTTATAATAGGATTGGCAAGAAATCATTTTCTGTCGGATGGGGTTCTGTCGGACGAAGAAATCACTTTCTGTCGGATGGGGTTCTGTCGGACGAAGAAATCACTTTCTCGTCGGATGGGGTTACTCACGGACGAAGATCAAAACCGTCGAACCCTCCAGGATGGTCGAAGAACAACCTCAATTCGACGGGTATAGGTGTCGACGTTGGAGAAAATCTCCCAAGTGTCGAACCGACGAACACTGGTCGAAATCCCTAATTTCGACGGTCGGGAGAAATTCATCTACTCGACAGGCATTGTCTCTCAAATTCGACGATTATTGACTTTGGGTCATTTTCTTGTAAGTGTCCAGGGACTCTATTCGATGGGTTTGTGGTCGGAAGATCAATCTCGACGGGCATGATCGAGGTTCATACTCGACGGATATTGACATTGTGTTTACTGGTCAGAAATCTAAATTCGACGAGTTTGACATTCGACGAAAAGGGTCAGGAGTCTAAACTCGACGGATTTCAACATTTTACTAAGTAATCAGGTTATCACATTCGACAGGTTTTAGGTTATCACGTTCGACAGGTTTTAGGTTGTCATGTTCGACAGGTTTTAGGTTGTCATGTTCGACAGGTTTTAGGTTATCATGTTCGACAGGTTTTAGGTTATCATGTTCGACAGGTTTGGCCATGGGTCCTTACTCGACGGATTTTAACATTCGACGAAAATGGTCAGAAATCTTCATTCGACGGATTTTGACATATCACCAAAAGATCAAGGCACTATATTCGACGAGTTTGGCCAAATTTCTTACTATTACTAGTTTTCCACATTAAGTTTCCAAATCCTGGGCTCAACACCGTAACTATCCGAAAATCTCTCGGAACTCATTCCCTTCAATATTACACATTCCAATATATCCAGTTATCATTTATATATATGTACATTCAAAACTCAAACAATCAAATAACACATATACCATACAAACAACATACAAAAGCGAAAGACCCTCAACAAAATCACAGACGTTCCTAAATGCTAAGAGAGGTTGAGGAGGAGTGTCTTCCTCTTACCTTAGAGAAGCACAAAGAAAGGCTGCTCCTTTTGGTCAGAAATGATATTTTCAGCTCCCAAGAAATCCTTAAATATTCAAGCTCACCAAAATCAGAATCAAGTGTTGAAATGGATACCCATGGTCATCAAAATGACAGTGGGTTACGAAAATGAGGAGAGATGAGGAAAAAGCTAAGGACTTTACCTTAAAGTTCCAACCTTTAAGCTTCAACCGTGGAGGAAAAGAAGATGAAGAAGACGTAGGACTTTGAAGATGATTCCCTCAGGTGTGGTGCTTCTCCAAACACGAAATGGTGCTAGAGTGTGACGGTATTGGAGGGTGAAAATATGAAGGTGGGGGGGGGGGAATGGTGCTGCTGGAAGGAGAAATGGAAAGAGAGAAAGATGAGTGCTACGTACAGGAGGAGGAAATGTGTGGAGTGCAGAATGAATTAAGCCCCTTAATTCAAATGTGCAAAGACAAAAATAGGAAGAGAGAGAAATAATAAAAAATGATTCAAAGAAGCTTCCTTGAGAAGCTTCGCACGCTTCTCTCTACGGTGCATAGTAAGCTTGTCTCCTTGATTAAATACAACAGATGATTTATTACACTAGCAGATAAAACCTCAAAATGTAGACCTCGTAAACTGTGCCCGGACTCGGGTTTAGTAAGATCCCCCGTTGACACGTTGACAGTCCAAGGTTTACCAGCCTCAGGGATAATATTCTATTCTCCCGGCTCCACTCAGCACACACATAAAACGAAGAATATATTAAAATATTCATCATCTCCAGAAAATTCCACAAAAATTCTTAAAAATTGCAAATATTATAAAATGATCGTTTTTAACAAAATAATAAATTTTCGGGATGTTACACCCACCACCTATCATGGAGTCTCTAATGAAGAAAAATGATGCCAAGCAAAGGGAGGATCTTTTCTATTCTAGATGCTATGTGAAGGACAAGACATGTAGCTTGGTCATTGATAGAAAGGGTTACACTAACCTAGCTAGTACCACCATGGTGCAAAAGTTGGGACTTCCTATTTTACAGCATCCACAACCGTATAAGCTTTGGTGCATCCCGGAGTTTAGCGATCTCGGTGACGTGATGGTGAACAAACAAGTGCGAATTTCGTTCCGGATTGGGAAATATGAAGATGAGGTATTATGTGATGTGGTGCCCATAGAATCGACACACTTGTTACTTGGGCGTCCTTGGAGGGTCGAACGACAAGCGAGATATGATACCTATAAGAGTAAGTACTCATTTGTATTTAATAATCGCCAAATTACTCTTGTACCATTGTCACCAAAACAAGTGTATGAAGATCAAATGCACTTGAAAATCGAGAGTGAGAAAGGAAGAATGATTGAGAAAAAAATTGAAGAAGGTTCGGTGGATGAGGTAAAAGTTGAGAGTACATTTGAAGAGAAAGAAAAGAAAGATGAAAGTATGGAAAAGAATGAGGAAAAAGAAAAAGATGAGAGCAAAAAAGAAAGTGTTGTGAAAAATGAAAACTTGAATTCTTGTTTTGATGTTATTCCTAATTCTTTGCCTAGTTGTGTTGAATCTCTTTTCAAGGAAATTAAGTTTGTTCCTCCAAAGGAAGCTTGTAAGACAATTGAAGATATGATTCCAAAGGAAGAATGCAAAGCGTCCATTGGCTTTGAATTGCAAGAGGAAGGTAAGGAAGTTGAAGAATCAATCTCACAAGAGGTGCCCCTTGGATTCAAAAGAGTTGTGTTTGAACCCGGAGGATGAAGACGATTCCCAAAGGCAATAAATTCGAGGTCGAATTCTCTTCAAGAAAGAGGGAATGATGCAAACAAAATAAATTCGAAATTCAAATTCAAGGATGCATTTAATGTCCTCAAAAGTTGCACCCACTTAGTCAACATTAGGTGTAACTACTAGATCTTTTGAATTTATTTTATTATTTTCGTATTATTTTATGTAATCTTTAAAGATTACACCCACTTAGTCAACATTAGGTGAAACTAAGTGCTCTTTTGAAATTATTTTATTATTTTCGTATTATTTTATGTAATATTTTAGGGACTTTTGATATTTCCCTATTTTTGTTGTAGTTTAATTTATTTTAAGGCCTAGTCACTTGTGAGTCTATAAAAGGCCTTCTTGGTGTTGTAGAAATGAATCTATGATCAATGGAAAAACTTGGATGTTCCATTTGGATTTGTTCCAATGGTGAGAGTGTTTAGCCTCTCTTAGGTTCTTGAATGAGCCATAGATCTTATCAAGAGTTTTCTCTTGTGGCGATCACTATCTTTGGTTTATCAATCAATCCTTGATTGTGGCACCAATCCATTTCTTATTTTCATCTCTTGTCTTAACCATTTTCCTTTTCTTGGTTGTTTTGCGATTTTCTAGTTCTCAAATTCTGTTAGTTTTCTCCGAACCGTATCTCATGATTTACTCATCGTTTTCTAGTGATTCTTGAGCCTAATTTGCATTTCAGAACGTGATCTTTCACCTCACTATGGAAACACTCAATTCCGAGTTCTGTATCGTGAGATACAGCTATTTTGAAATAAGGCATCATATTTGGTTGGTCACTCAAGGATAGATCCGAATTTCTACATGATCTTTCTCCGGTTCATATCTCGCATTTTACAAATCGTTTTCTGGTGATTCATGAGCCAAATTCGTGATTCAAAACGTCCTCTTTCACCTTTGTTAGGAATCGCTCAATTCTGAGTCGCGTAGCGCGAGATACAAGCATTTTTAAACAAGACATCCTTTGTGAGATCAATTTCGTGAAATCCACCCTAGATAGATCCGTAAAAAGCGAAACCAAGCCATGAGGATTCACATCATACAGCCCACTACAAAAGACATCAGGCCCCCAAAATAAAAACACTGGCAGCCATTAGTAGCTTACTAACAATATCAGTCCCTTAGATGAAGAGGAATCGTGCCAGGATTCTCTTCAGGATCCTCCGTGAGGTCATCCTCAGGGACCTCCTCGGGGTCTTCCTCATCCGAGGAAACCTCCATAGGAGCCACAGAGCTACGGGACGGGGCCCAAGCTGTGGAATGAAAAGAGTCCTCCTGCGGGGTGTAGTAGCGGTCACCCCACATCTCCCTTATGGGTAGATAAAACTCCAGACGCAGGCTGATGCAGCAGGTACAGGTTGGCGGCTCATGATGCCTCCAGGCCAAAGCAATTGACACGTCTCCCAGGTAGATGCAGCGTTCGAAGTTAAAGTTGATGTGCCAGCATTTTGGCCCTCTAAGGAAAGTCAAGCGCACATCGCTTAGAAATCTGCACATGTGTGCCTCCATGATTCACCGTAGATGCTAGTCACGAGCAGGCCAGAAGCTGGGGAAATCGGGAGCTTCGCCCTCTTTGCCGTCGTCTTCGATGGAACACAATATATAGATTGATATGATCCAAGTTGGATGCATATTATTTTTATGGATCGTTCTTGAGTTGATTTCGTGTTTTAAAGAATTAAACAATGAAAGGATGAATAGTAACATGAACAGTATGATGAACAGTGTGTGAACAGTATTGTGAACAGTACCATGAATAGTAAAAAATGGAAAGATGGAAAAGGAAAAAGAATGGAAGGAAGAAGACGCCTCACTCTTGGAGAGTGATAAGTCAAGCGAAGATTCACCACAAAGGTAAGGAAACCTTTGATAAGAACCAAGATGGCTTTACTAAGAACCCAAGAGAGCTAAGCTCTCAAAACTCACAAAGGAGTGTAATATTATTCTCTAAGTCAAAAAGTGCCAAATACAGTAAACACAAGCCTATTTATAGGCATTAGGTATGCAGCTAGGAGCTAAAGGAGGCAACAAGCTAGCACATTTTAAATTCTAATCCTAGTGCAAATGTGGCCTAGGCCCAATTGGAAACCCTAGCTCTATTATGTGCAAGTTAAGTCCAATCAATAGGCCCTTATTATAAAATTAACCCAAAAAGAAAATAAGAACCAAAACTGAGAAAATTAAAAGGTTCAAATACATAATTAAAAAAAATTGACTAAGAAGAAATCATGTCCCCACATTTGGGCTCTTCATCAACTTGGATCATTCGGGCCATCTTGAGTGCTTCTTCTTCTAGAATGGACTTCAGTGAAAGAAAGTGGTTGACTGCTTTGTCCAAATCCTCCTTAGCCTTCTTAGCTCTTGACCTTGTCATTGGGCCTCCAAGTCCTCGCAGTGCTTCTTTGGGCATTGGGCCCAATGGGCCCATTGGGGTTCCACTTGAGCTTCCTTGGTCTCCATCATGCCCTCCCCCTTCGAAAGAATTCGTCCTCGAATTTAATCCTTCATCACCTACATCAAAAGGACTTAAAGTCAGCCACATTAAATGTTGCACTAACCCCATACTTACCTGGTAAGTCAACTTTGTAGGCATTGTCATTGATTCTTTCTAAGATTTGGAAGGGTCCATCTCCTCTAGGTAAGAGCTTAGATTTCCTTTGTAAAGGAAACCTTTCTTTTCGCATGTGCACCCACACCCAATCTCCTAGTTCAAAAACAACTTGTCTCCTTCCCTTATTTGCTTGCTTAGCATATTGCTCCATCTTCCTTTCAATTTGAGTCTTGACTTGTTCATGGAGCTTCCTCACATATTCAGCTTTTACCTATTCATCCCTATGAATTAAAGAAGAAACATTAGGTAGAGGCAGTAAATCAAGGGGGATGAGGGGATTAAAATCATATATAATCTCAAAAGGAGAAAAACTAGTAGTAACATGCACAGCCCTATTATAAGCAAATTCAACAAGAGGTAAGCATTCTTCCCAGGTTTTGATATTCCTCTTGATGATTAATCGCAGCAAGGTCGATAGGGTCCTATTCACCACCTCAGTTTGCCCATCGGTTTATGGGTGGCAAGTGGTAGAGAAGAGTAGCATAGTCCCAAGCTTGTTCCAAAGGGTCCTCCAAAAATGGCTTAAGAATTTTGAGTCTCTATCTGAGACTATACTTTTGGGCATTCCATGAAGCCTCACCACTTCTTTAAAGAACAAGTCCGCCACATGAATGGCGTCATCCACCTTATGGCAAGGGATGAAGTGGGCCATCTTGGAGAATCTGTCCACCACCACAAAAATGGAGTCTCTTCCTTTTTTTGAGCGGGGCAAACTTAGCACAAAATCCATAGACAAGTCAGTCCAAGGGGAATCAGGAATAGGTAGGGGGTATAGAGTCCATGAGGCATTACCTTTGATTTGGCTCTTTTACAAACAATGCACCTATCACATATTTTATGCACATCATGCTTCATGCCAAGCCAATAAAAATGCTCATGCAACACATCTAAAGTCTTTTGGATCCCAAAGTGACCCATTAATCCCCCCTCATGAGCTTCCCTAAGTAATAATACACGCAAAGAGCTCTTAGGCACACACAAACACTTTTCTTTGAACAAATACTCATCTTGCCTAAAGAACCTCTTATGCGCCCCTTTTTCACATGCAGCATACATCTTGGAGAAATCATCATCATGCACATACAACTCTTTTATGTGTTCAAAACCAAGCATTTTTGTTTCAAGAGTAGCTAATAAGGTATACCTCCTGGAAAGCGCATCAGCTACTATGTTTACCTTCCCTTGCTTGTGTTTGATCACATTGGGAAATTGTTCAAGGTATTCCACCCACTTGGCATGCCTCTTATTAAGCTTACCTTTCCCTTTTAAATATTTTAGTGACTCATGATCACTGTGAATTACAAACTCTTTTGGCAAAAGGTAGTGCTGCCAAGTGTGTAAAGCCCTTATAAATGCATACAATTCTTTATCGTAGGTGGAGTAATTTAAAATAGCTCCATGCAATTTTTCACTAAAGTATGCAATGGGGTGACCCTCTTGTAATAAAAATGCCCCAATCCCAACATTTGATGCATCACACTCAAGTTCAAAAGACTTAGAAAAATTAGGCAATGCAAGTATGGGTGCATGAGTGAGCCTATCTTTGAGTGTGTTGAAACTTGTCTCTTGATCCTCCCCCCACCTAAAACTCACATTTTTCTTAACAACTTCATTTAAAGGGGCGGCTATGGTGCTGAAATCTTTTACAAACCTTCTATAGAAGCTAGCTAACCCATGAAAGCTTCTTACCTCACTCACAGACTTAGGGGTAGGCCACTCCCTAATAGCTTTTATCTTTTCTTCATCTACTTGCACTCCCTTAGCACTCACAACAAAGCCGAGGAACACTACATGGTCGGTGCAAAAGACACACTTCTCTAAATTAGCATACAACTTTTCTTTTCTAAGCACACTCATCACAGCCTTAAGGAGTTCTAGGTGCTCTTCTAAGGTTATGCTATAGATCAGGATGTCATCAAAGTATACTACTACAAACTTACCTAGAAACTCTCTCAACACATGCTTCATCAACCTCATAAAGGTGCTAGGCGCATTTGTAAGCCCAAAAGGCATCACCAACCACTCATACAATCCATGCTTAGTCTTCAAGGCTGTCTTCCACTCATCCCCTTCTCTTATCCTAATTTCATGGTACCCTCTTTTTAAATCCACTTTAGAAAAGTAACATGCACCATGCAATTCATCAAGCAAATCATCTAGCCTAGGGATGGGATGCCTATATTTTACAGTTATATTATTTACAGCCCTACAATCAGTACACATTCGCCAAGTGCCATCCTTTTTGGGGACAAGTATGACAGGCATGGCACAAGGACTTAAACTTTCCCTCACCCATCCTTTTTGCATCAAATCCTCCACTTGTTTTTGAATTTCCTTAATTTCCTCAGGATTTGTCCTATAGGCGGGCCTATTGGGCAAAGAGGCTCCCGGGATGAAGTCCATTTGATGTTCAATCCCCCACATGGGTGGTAGTCCAGGAGGGACACTCTTTAGAAAGACATCTTCAAATTCCTGCAAAAGAGAATCAACTTCACTAGGTAGAGGATTAGAGTTACAATTTAAGTACAAGTCCTTGTATACGCAAATGTACATCTCTTGCTTTGCGAAGCAAGCCCTCTTAATCTCACTCTCCCTAGCAATTAAACATTCATTTTTTTTCTCATTTACAAGTTCTTGGTCCCTATTCTTCGCTTCCCCCTTTGATTTTATTTTTATGTCTTCCTTCTCTTGCTCCCTTCTTAGCTTCAATGCCACTTGGTCTTCACAAACCTGTTTGGGAGTAAGGGGTACAAGGGTTACCTTTAAGGAATTATGAACAAATGAGTACTTGTTAGTGAAACCATCATGAATAACAAGCTTATCAAATTGCCAAGGCCTCCCAAGTAAAATATGGCCAGCCTTCATAGCAACAACATCACACAAAATATCATCTTTATACTTACCAATTGACAAACTTACCATCACTTGTTGATTCACTATCAAGTCACCATTCTCACTTAGCCATTGAAGCTTGTATGGTCGGGGGTGAGGAGTAGTTTTAAGGTCAAGTTTTCTTACCAAGCGAGTGCTTGCCACATTAGTGCAACTTCCCCCATCAATAATCAAAGAGCACACCTTCCCTTGAATGAGGCATCTTGTATGGAAAATGTTCTCTCTTTGGCCTTCATCCTTCTCTTTAGCTTGACTTCTTAATAATCTTCTTACAATCAATAAGTCTCCCTCTTGTAGAATAACCTCACAATCACTTTCCTCCTCACTTGATGAAATAGAAGAAGATTCACTAGTGATTCTTCCATTGTCCCTTATCACCATTGTTTTCTTATTTGGGCATTGAGAAGCTATGTGTCCCATTCCCAAACACTTGAAGCATTTAATGTCCTTATTTTTAGAAGTAGAAGATGAAGTGGAAGTAGTAAGCAAGGTGGCCTTAGGGGCAGCCACGGGTTCCTTTGGACCGAAAGAGGATCCCTCCTTCTTTTGCTTGTCCTTCCAACTTGTTGTGTTGAAGTTAGAAGAAACCTTCTTCAAAGTACCCTTCCTCTTGAGTTGTTGCTCCACCTTCATGGCTTGATGCACTAAGTCTTCAAACTCAACATAATGTTGCAACTCCACAATATCACTAATGTCTCGGTTGAGACCATGAAGAAACCGAGCCATGGTTGCCTCCCTATCTTCAACAATGTTGGCTCTTATCAAGGCAACCTCCATCTCTTTGAAGTACTCATCCACACTCCTGCTCCCTTGAGAGAGCCTTTGTAACTTATTATGTAGCTCCCTATGATAATAACACGGTACAAACCTCCTCCTCATCAAAGTCTTCTTTCATACCAAGTAATGATAAGATGCTCTCCATATCTTGCCCTTTCTTTTTGAGCTTGATCCCACCAAATCAATGCATAATCTGTGAACTCAAGATCAACCACCTTCACTTTCTTCTCTTCATTGTAGCCATGGCATGAGAAGATTTGCTCAATTTTCATCTCCCACTCAAGATATGCTTCCAGATCATTCCTCCCTTGGAAGGAAGGTATTTTGATATTCACACCCCCAAGCCGCTCATTTTCTCTATCTCTCCTCTCATGTCTCCTTCTTCCTCCTTGCCTCCTATCATCTCTCCTTTCTCTTTCGAATTCATGGGATTCTTCATCATGGTTGGAAGTTCTATCCCTCTCTAACCTATCAATCCTCTCATGGATTTCATCACTTTGTCTTTGAAGAAGCCTTTCCAAATGTCTTGTTAGGGCTTGCATTTGTAATGTCATTGCGGTTGTCCTTGGGGAAGGAGGGGGACTTCTCACGTGGGTCTCCTTCCTTAGACATTGTACAAAATCAATAAGTTAGTGAACACAATAAAACAAGGTCCTCACTCACTCTTCTCACATGTATATACTCTTAGATTGATTCCACTCGTGTTTCACACAATTAGGCTTTTGTTTAATGAAAATGCTCTTGCCTTTTACCACTCAAGTTCTCTTTTCAAGTTCTTAATTGAACCTTCTCGCGTTTCAATTACCAAAAGCTCTTACAAAGGTAGCGGTCCTCACAAGAGTGCACTCAGAAGTTGAAGAAAGCATGAAACTCCAGACAAAACTCAAAGGAATTTAAAAGACAAGCAAGAAAAGCTAATTAAAAAGAAAGGTAGAACTCAAAAGAAATAAGAAGAAAAAGAAATGCGCAAGGTATGTAGAATAGCACCGCTTAATGAAATTCACAAGGCATTTAAACTTAATCTTGCTTAAGTGCAAGGGCTGTTTCTTTTTTTTTCTTTTTTTTAATACTATTTTTCACGCCCTTGTTCTCTTTTTGCACTTAAAAAAAATTGATTCTTGCAATTTTAATTCCATATGTTATGCCCAATTGTGTATTTAGGAGTTTCCTTTCAAGTTAAGGTGCTATAAAACATATAACAGTAATGGATATAGAGTTGATAAGATCAAAGCTGTAAATATTGCGTAGAAATTAAAGAACAAAAATTAAGGGCAGAAAATAAAATGACTGGAATTTAAATGGCAAAAAGTAAAGAACGGAAGATAAAGAATGTTGCCAATTCTTAGAAATGGCAAAGATCAATGATGATTAGGATTGTGTATAATTATCACATTCAAGCAATGGTGCTTGATGTTTGGAAAGCAATAAAGAACAAGTACAAAAAATAAAACAAGAACTCTATCAACTCTAGAATCCGGGCTCTAGATACCACATGATATGATCCACGTTGGATGCATATTATTTTTACGGATCGTTCTTGAGTTGATTTCGTGTTTTAAAGTATTAAATAATGAAAGGATGAATAGTAACAAGAACAGTGCATGAACAACATGGTGAACAGTACCATGAGCAGTGCGTGAACAGTATCGTGAATAGTAAAAAATGGAAAAGATGGAAAAGGAAAAGGAATGGAAAGAAGAAGACGCCACACTCTTGGAGAGTGATAAGTCAAGCGAAGATTCGCCACAAAGGTAAGGAAACTTTTGATAAGAACCAAGATGGCTCTACTAAGAACCCAAGAGAACTAAGCTCTCAAAACTCACAAAGGAATGCAATATTATTCTCTAAGTCAAAAAGTGCCAAATACAGTAAACACAAGCCTATTTATAGGCATTAGGTATGCAGCTAGGTCTAGCTAAAGGGGGCAGCAAGCTAGCACATTTTAAAACCTAATCCTAATGCAAATGTGGCTTAGGCCCAATTTGAAACCCTAGCTCTATTATGCGCAAATTAAGCCCAATCAATAGGCCCTTATTATAAAATTAACCCAAAAAGAAAATAAGAACCAAAACTGAGAAAATTAAAATGTTCAAATACATAATTAAATAAAATTGACTAAGAAGAAATCATGTCCCCACATTTGGGCCCTTCATCAACTTGGATCATTTGGACCATCTTGAGTGCTTCTTCTTCTAGAGTGGGCTTCAGTGAAAGAAAGTGGTTGACTGCTTTGTCCAAATCCTCCCTAGCCTTCTTAGCTCTTGACTTTGTCATTGGGCCTCCAAGTCCTCGCAGTGCTTCTTTGGGCATTGGGCCCATTGGGGTTCCACTTGAGCTTCCTTGGTCTCCATCATAGATGGGAAATAATAGAAAGACAGGAAAGAGGTAAGACATCCTACCATCATTTCCAATTATAGCAACAAGAAACAAAATGGCGCAAAGCGCCCACATAGCATTTTTTACAGCAATAATGATAATAAACATTAAGTTGCAGTAATAATCAACTAAGCAGTTCCAGGAAGTTATATATATCAGTAATACAATAGTTCCAATTATAATAATAATAAATGTCAGATAATTCATGGACCCACTATGCACATGCATACAAAGTCAAAATCCTACTCCATGGAGCTAGACACAAACAGTCGGAGAGAAAGATCAAGAGACATGTCTGCAACTTGGCTGCGACGGCCAAAGTGTTATAACTCAACAGTTTATCCACGTGCACATCATGGCATTGTACAGACAGTCTACGCTAGATCACGATATAGGACAGTACCCAGTCAGGATCGTTGATGTGTTTGCATCGGTCTGCTCCACGGACAGAAGAGCTACCTACTGTCCATTGCGGGGTACCCGCACCCCAACGCCCCCATGGTCAACAATAGACCTACACTAGTCTACTTGCACCCGTACAAAGGTGTGTTCAACTCCTAGGCAACTCGGCCTTAACACAATCCAAACGGACATTTATGATGCGTAAAGACTCTATGCATAATCGGGTATTATCATCATCACATACTCTTTCACAATACGCCACAATTGGCCAAAGTAAGCATCAACACGAATATTGGTTGCTCACATGGACCCACAATATCATAATATTGAAATTAAATAAATTAATACATTTTTAAGGTTTATTATGAATTCTTACTTAAAATTAGTCTTTCCTTCAAGGTTCATCTCTAATTGAATTCTCATAATTAATTAAATTTTTTAATGTAATTTATTCTCATATACTTAGGAGGTTATTCTAAGATCTCAAAGTCTCACACTCTCTTGTTCTTGCCCTAATTAAAATTTTCCTAAGTCTTATGAAAATTCCATTATTGGTTCTTTAAAATTTATAAATCTCAAAGTACAATTAAATTTTCCAATTTACTAATCCTTGCATCCTATTACCATTAATTTAATCACTAGGTGTTAGGTGATAAATTTTAATTTTGGATTCGACGGAGAAAATGCCTCTAGTGTACAAATGTGAGGCTACCTTTCGACGAAAAATAATATGACAGAATGATGAAAGATGTCAGCCATAATGTGATTTGGTGATGAAAATGGCTAAGTTATAATTTGATGGAATCAATGTTGATAGAAAAACATTATTTGACAAGAATGGCTAAAGGTCAAGTTCTGTCGAATGAAGATCAATTTTGTCGAATGATGCATAAAGCTGTCGAATATGCTAGAAGGTCAGTTCTATCGAATGATGTATAAAGCTGGCGAATATGCTAGAAAGTCAGTTCTGTCAAATGATGTATAAAGCTGTCGAATATGCTAGAAGGTCAGTTCTGTCGAATGATGTATAAAGCTGTCAAAGATACTAGAAGATCAGTAGAAGTTCTAATTCGACATATGGGTGTTGACATTGGTGAAATCTTCTAAGTGTTAAACCGACAAAAGTACTAAATGGTTAGAAATTTTAATTCGACGGATATTGACATTGGATAAATTTCTCTCGTGTTGAACTGACGAAAGTGCTAAATGGTCAGAAATTCTAATTCGACGGATATTGACATTAGAGGAGTTTCTCTCGTGTTGAACTGACGAAAGTGCTAAATGGTTAGAAGTTGGTTTTGTCAAAAGTTGGGCAAGGTACTAGTGTCGAATATGTGACATATAACTACCGTATAGGTGTCTAATTTTTTTAGGAGTCAGTTATTTTCATAGTTTACCTATAAATATTAGGATTCACGATGTACAAAGGGTTGGATACTTGATTGAAATCCTAAACATCTCACTCAAGCAGATATACGGATACATATCAAATTTTTCTCTTCATTAATTACATAATGTACACTTGATTAATTATGAATTCCAATTGTTACAATTGTTCACAAAGAACCCCAAATTTTGGGCCTCAAAATCGTGGCCACCCAAGGGAAAATCCAACATCAATTTCTTCCATTTCATGCATTCTAATCCAATCCAATATATCAATATACACAAACAAACAATCTAATAGCATAAACACATTATAAACAACATGCAAACATACTAATCATGCAAACAAAGAATAACCCTCTAGGGTTTTCTCAAAATCAATCACAAACAAGGTTTCTAAATGCTAATAGAGGTTGAGGAGGAGTGTCTTCCTCTTACCTAAGTGAAGAACAAACAAAGAACTCCCTTGAAGCCCTTTAGATTTTCGGATTTGGTTCCTCCAAGAACCCTAAAATTTCAAACTCATTAAAATAGCACAATTGCTTGAAAAATAAAGCATGGGTGGTCACAAGGAAGACCATATAAATGAAAATAAGGAAAGGGAAGTGAAGAATCAAGAACTTACCCAAAGAACCCTAAGCTTGAAGCTTGAAGAAAATGGTGAAAATGATAGATTTTCAAAGAACCACCAACTAGAAAAGTGTTTAGGAGACGGAGAGGATTAAGAAAATGGGATTGGATGAAAATTTTCTGATGGATGACGGCATTATGGAGTGGTGGTCGTGAGCCTTGGTGGAGAGAAGGAGGAGAAAAAACTTGAAAAAGATGAAGGTAGAGAGAGAAAGTGCATAGGAAATAAAGGTGATAGCTTTTGAGTGTTTGAATTTGGTGTAGTATAATTAATTAAGTGAAAAGCACAAATTTCCCCCCATTTGGGTGTTGCTGCCGTGACCATGGAGAGAGGAGAGAGGGAGTGATTAGCTTCCTTTGGAAGCTTAGAGGAAATTTCCAAGAAGCTTCCTTGAGAAGCTTTGCACAATTCTCAATAAAGTGCATAGTAAGCTTGTCTCCTTAATTAAATACATCTGACAAATGATTAATTACACTGTTAGAATTATTTTCCTAGTCAATAAAAGTTATAGTTGATGAAAATAATATTTTATTATTCATTAGATGATTTTATGATACAGTGATTTTATTTATCAAATAAAACCTCCAAAAATGTAAACCTCGCAAACTGTGCCCGGTCTCGAGTTTAGTAAGATCCTCCATCGACACGTTGACAGTTCAAGGTTTACCAGCCTCAGGGAAAACATTTCGTTATCTCAGTTCTGCTCAGCGTGCACAGAAAACGAGAAATATACTAGAACATTCGACATTTTCAGAAAAATCCACAAAAATTCCTAAAAATCACAAATTTGGAAAAATGACTATTCATCACAAATCAAACAATTTTTCAGAGTGTTTGACTGACTCTGCTCAGTGCGCACATAAAACGAGAAATATATTAAAATATTTAGTGTTTCCAAAAAATTTCACAAAAGTTTCCAAAATTTCTAAATATTATAAAATGATGGTAAATGATAAAATAAATAATTTTCGGGGTGTTACATGTGAGAGAGAGAGATTCTTTGTTTGTGCGTGTGTATGTGATATGCTTTGTGTTTCTGTGTGTGTTTGTTTGTCTGATATTCTCTCTGTGTGTGTGTGAGTGATATTCTCTGTGTGTGTGTGTGTGTGTGTCGTGTGTTTGTGTGTGTATGTGTGTCTGTGTGTTTGTGTGTGTGTGTGATATTTTACGTGTATGTGTGTGCATTTTCTCGATATTTTGTGTGTGTCTCGTGTGATATTTTGTGTGAGTGTGATATCCTATGTGTGTGTGTGTGTGCGTGTGTGTCCGATATTCTCTCTATTGGTGTGTGTGATATTCTATGTGTGTTTGTGTGTGTGTGTGTATGTGTTTGTGTGTGTGATATTCTTTGCATGTGTGAGCGTGTGATATTCTGTGTGTATGTGCGATATTCTATGTGTTTGTGTGTGTGTGTGATGTTCTATCTCTTTCTCTGTGTGTGTGTGTGTGTGTGTGTGTGTGTGTTTGTGTGTGATGCTCTGTGTGTGTATGTGTGTGATATTCTACGTGCATGTGTGTGTGTGTTTTTCGATATTATGTGTGTGTGTCTGTGTGTGTTTGATATTCTCTCTATTGGTGTGTGTGATATTCTGTGTGTATTTGTGTGTGTGATATTGTGTGATATTGCACAGTGCTGTGTGCGTGTGTGTGTGTGTGTGATATTCCGTGTTAGTAAGAGGGAGAGATTCAATGTTTGTGTGTGTTTGTGTGTGTGATATTCTATGTTTGTGTGTGTGTGTGTGTGTTTGTCTGATATTCTCTGTACATGTGTGTGTGTGTGAGTGATATTCTGTTTGTGTTATGTGTATGTGATGTGAACCCAATTTGCTTGCTAGGATTCAGAATAGGATCTACCAGGAATTTAAGTGATGGGTGCAGACTTTAGTTTAAATTCTGCGCATGGAGATGATCAAATTAAAAAAAAAATAGAAAATGCAGAAAGTTCGTTCGGATATCACGGAACTATAACTCGAGTTGTAGAACTCCAAATTGAACGAGACCAAAACGAGGAGAAAGCTCGTGTTCTGAATCGCAATTTTGGCTCAAGAATCACTCAAAAAGCTTTCGTATAACATGAGGTATGATCAGGAGTTATTCTGCATGAAAATTGGGGCTTTCGTGGAATTTGGGTTTGATTCAATTAGAATTGAGGGAAACAGAATTATATGATCATGGAAAAGAAAAGAAATTGGTATGGGAATGATGATGGACGTCACACTTCCAAGGATGGAAGATAAGTCTAGAGATTGCACACACAAAGGATGTAATTCCTTTGATAAATCTCAATAATTGGATTGCAAGAACTCAAAGAGAAACAAGCTCACCAAATTGTGTTTGTTCAAAACCAAAAAAAACTAACTCCTGCTTCTCCTAGTTGGGTGCTATTATGTAGCCCCTTTACATTCAGAAACTTACAAAAATAAACTCCTAATAATAACCATCATAAAAAACATAATTGGCCAAAGTGTAACTGCCAAAGAAATAAAAGCATTCAGCCTACAATTTTTTTTAACCTAGCTGACTGCATTATTCTATCAATTTGTAACAGTCACATGTCCTTGTTATTTGCATTTAATCAACCAATAATTCCACCAAGTCTAGCTGCCCCTATTCAGCATAGTTAGCACTCCATACTTGAGTTGAATTTATGACAAGCTACCCTTCAAATTCAAGGATGCATTTAATGTCCTCAAAAGTTGCACCCACTTAGTCAACATTAGGTGTAACTACTAGATCTTTTGAATTTATTTTGTTTGCATCATACCCTCCCATTAAAGCCACGCAACCTCCTCTTCAGTCATGAGGCAAATGATCAATTTGAGTTTTGATTCTTCAAGGCGTGGTTCTATTTTAGTAAAGGCTGCCAACATTTGTTGTAAAGCTTCCTTGGCTCTCCTTGTCCTTACTCTTGTCATAGGTCCTCCAAGTCCTTCAAGGGCTTCAAGCTCCTTGTTCTTGGTCATGATGGAGACCAAGGAAGCTCAAGTGGAACCCCAATGGGCCCAATGCCCAAAGAAGCACTGCGAGGACTTGGAGGCCCAATGATTGGTCAAGAGCTAAGAAGGCTAAGGAGGATTTGGACAAAGCAGTCAACCACTTTCTTTCACTGAAACCCATTCTAGAAGAAGAAGCACTCAAGATGGTCCAAATGATCTAAGTTGATGAAGGGCCCAAATGTGGGGACATGATTTCTTCTTAGTCAATTTTATTTAATTATATGTATTTGAACCTTTTAATTTTCTGAGTTTTTGTTCTTATTTTCTTTTTGGGTTAATTTTATAATAAGGACCTATTGTTTGGGCTTAAGTTGCGCATAATAGAGTTAGGGTTTCCAATTGGGCCTAGGCCACATTTGCACTAGGATTAGGTTTTAAAATGTGCTTGCTTGCTGCCTCCTTTAGCTAGACCTAGCTGCATACCTAATGCCTATAAATAGGCTTATGTTTACTGTATTTGGCACTTTTGACTTAGAGAATAATATTGCACTCCTTTGTGGGTTTTGAGAGCTTAGTTCTCTTGGGTTCTTGGTAGAGCCATCTTGGTTCTTATCAAAGGTTTCCTTACCTTTGTGGCGAATCTTCGCTTGATTTATCACTCTCCAAGAGTGTGGCGTCTTCTTCCTTCCACTCCTTTTCCTTTTCCATCTTTTTTTTCCATTTTTTACTATTCACATACTATTCATGTTACTGTTCATGTACTGTTCGTGTTACTGTTCATGTCACTATTCATCCTTTTATTGTTTAATTCTTTAAAACCCAAAATAAACTCAAGAATGATCCGTAAAAAATAATATGCATCCAACTTGGATCATATGATGTGGTATCTAGAGCCCAGATTCTTTAGTTGATAGAGTTCTTGTTTTGTTTCTTGTACTTGTTCTTTATTGCTTTCCAAACATCAAGCACCATTGCTTGAATGTCATAATTATACACAATCCTGATCATCATTGATCTCTGCCATTTCTAAGAATTGGCAACATTCTTTACTTTCCGTTCTTTACTTTTTGTCATTTAAATTCTAGTCTTTTTATTTTCTGCCTTTAATTTTTGTTCTTTAATTTCTACGCAATATTTACAGCTTTGATCTTATCAACTCTATATCCATTACTGTTATATGTTTTATAGCACCTTAACTTGAAAGGAAACTCCTAAATACATAATTGGGCATAACATTTGGAACTAAAATTGCAAGAATCATATTTTTTATGTGCAAAAAGAGAACAAGGGCGTGAAAAATAGTATTAAAAAAATGAAGAAAAAAAAAAGAAGAAAAAAAAAGAGACTTCCCTTGCACTTAAGCAAGATTAAGTTTGAATGCCTTGTGAATTTCATTAAGCGGTGCTATTCTACATACCTTGCGCATTTCTTTTTCTTCTTATTTCTTTCGAGTTCTACCTTTCTTTTTATTTAGCTTTTCTTGCATGTCTTTTAAATTCATTTGAGTTTTGTCTAGAGTTTCATCCTTTCTTCAGCTTCTGAGTGCTTACTCTTGTGAGGACCGCTACCTTTGTAAGAGCTTTTGGTAATTGAAACGCGAGAGGGTTCATTTAAGAACTTGAAAAGAGAACTTGAGTGGTAAAAGGCAAGAGCGTTTTCATTAAACAAAAGCCTAATTGTATGAAACACGAGTGGAATCAATCTAAGAGTGTATACACGTGAGAAGAGTGAGTGAGGACCTTGTTTTATTGTGTTCACTAAATTTTTGATTTTGTACAATGTCTAAGGAAGGAGACACAAGTGGAAGTCCCCCTCCTTCCCCAAGGACAGCCGCAATGACATTACAAATGCAAGCCCTAACAAGACATTTGGAAAGGCTTCTTCAAAGACAAAGTGATGAAATCCATGAGAGGATTGATAGGTTAGAGAGGGATAGAACTTCCAACCATGATGAAGAATCCCAGGAATCCGAAAGAGAAAGGAGAGATGATAGGAGGCAAGGAGGAAGAAGGAGACATGAGAGGAGAGATAGAGAAAATGAGAGGAGAGATAGAGAAAACGAGAGGAGAGATAGAGAAAATGAGAGGCTTGGGGGTGTGAATATCAAAATACCTTCCTTCCAAGGGAGGAATGATCCGGAAGCATATCTTGAGTGGGAGATGAAAATTGAGCAAATCTTCTCATGCCATGACTACAATGAAGAGAAGAAAGTGAAGGTGGCTGCACTTGAGTTCATAGATTATGCTTTGATTTGGTGGGATCAAGCTCAAAAAGAAAGGGCAAGATATAGAGAGCATCCTATCATTACTTGGGATCAAATGAAGACTTTGATGAGGAGGAGATTTGTACCTTCTTTTTATCATAGGGAGCTACATAATAAGTTACAAAGGCTCTCTCAAGGGAGTAAGAGTGTGGATGAGTACTTCAAAGAGATGGAGGTTGCCTTGATAAGAGCCAACATTGTTGAAGAAAGGGAGGCAACCATGGCTCGGTTTCTTCATGGTCTCAACCGAGACATTAGTGATATTATGGAGTTGCAACATTATGTTGAGCTTGAAGACTTAGTGCATCAAGCCATGAAGGTAGAGCAACAACTTAAGAGGAAGGGTGCTTTGAAGAAGGCTTCTTCCAACTTCAACACAACAAGTTGGAAGGACAAGCAAAAGAAGGAGGGATCCTCTTTCAGTCCAAAGGAACCCGTGACTGCCCCTAAGGCCACCTTGCCTACTTCTTCCACTTCATCTTCTACTTCTAAAAATAAGGACATTAAATGTTTCAAGTGTTTGGGAAGGGGACACATAGCTTCTCAATGCCCAAATAAGAAAACAATGGTGATAAGGGACAATGGGAGCATCACTAGTGAATCTTCTTCTATTTCATCAAGTGAGGAGGAAAGTGGTTGTGAGGTTATTCCACAAGAGAGAGACTTATTGATGGTAAGAAGATTGTTGGGAAGTCAAGCTAAAGAGAAGGATGAAGGCCAAAGAGAAAACATTTTCCATACAAGATGCCTCATTCAAGAGAATGTATGCTCTTTGATTATTGATGGGGGAAGTTGCACCAATGTGGCAAGCACTCGCTTGGTAAGAAAACTTGACCTTAAAACTACTCCTCACCCCCGACCATACAAGCTTCAATGGCTAAGTGAGAATGGTGAGTTGATAGTGAATCAACAAGTGATGGTAAGTTTATCAATTGGTAAGTATAAAGATGATATTTTATGTGATGTTGTTCCTATGGAGGCCGGCCATATTTTGCTTGGGAGGCCTTGGCAATTTGATAAGCATGCTATTCATGATGGTTTCACTAACAAATACTCTTTTGTTCATAATTCATTAAAGGTAACCCTTGTACCCCTTACTCCCAAACAGGTTTGTGAAGACTAAGTGGCCTTGAAGCTAAGAAGGGAGTAAGAGAAGGAAGACATAAAAATAAAATCAAAGGGGGAAGCAAAGAATAGGGACCAAGAACTTGTAAATGAAAAAAAATGAATGTTTAATTGCTAGGGAGAGTGAGATAAAGTGGGCTTTCTTTGCAAAGCAAGAGATGTACATTTGCGTATACAAGGACTTGTACTTAAATTGTAACTCTAACCCTCTGCCTAGTGAAGTTGATTCTCTTTTGCAGGACTTTGAAGATGTCTTTCCAAAGAGTGTCCCTCCCGGACTACCACCCTTGAGGGGGATTGAACATCAAATGGACTTCATCCCGGGAGCCTCTTTGCCCAATAGGCCCGCCTATAGGACAAATCCTGAGGAAACTAAGGAAATTCAAAAACAAGTGGAGGATTTGATGCAAAAAGAATGGGTGAGGGAAAGTTTAAGTCCTTGTGTCGTGCCTGTCATACTTCTCCCCAAAAAGGACGGCACTTAGAGAATATGTACTGATTGTAGGGCTGTGATACAAATCAAGAATGATGTCCAATTTAAGGCCAAATTGATTTTTGATGAAAATTTTATTTTCATTAGTGAGGAATTCGTTAACTTGTTTTGGCTTTATCTTGCACTACAGAACTCAGATTAGTACATTCTTTAGTTCGTTGGAAAGCTAAGGAAATTATCTACAAATCATATTTCAAGCTTCTTGACCAGAATGGGCCTCTATCATGGTGAAAAATGGGATGGAAATTTAAGACGAATTCTTGGACGGAATTTTACTTGTATTTTGGGCTTTCTATTATGTTTCTTTTATATTTTGTTATTTTCAAGCCTAGAGTGTCTTTAATGTTCCAAATTCTGAGAGTTTCTTTTGGTTCAATTTATTTAGCTACTTAGTGGAATGGTTAATGCTTTTATTAGCCACTTAGGGAATAGTTATTTTCTTTTATGAGGGATTTTAGTCACTTTATGGTGACCTTTTGTTTGCATGATGTATGCAGCCCCTAAACTCTATATATGTACACATCTATGATGAATAAAAAAACAAGGATTTGATGTTCAATTTGGTTTGTCCAATTGTGAGAGTATTCCTCTCTTAGGTTCTTGACTGAGCCGTAGATCTTATCAAGAGTTTCTCTTGTGGCGATCACTAACTTTGGTTTATCAATCAATCCTTGATTGTGGCACCAATCCACTTCTTATTTTCATCTCTCGTCTTAACCATTTTCCTTTTTTTTGGTTGTTTTGCGATTTTCTAGTTCTCAAATTCTGTTAATTTTCTCCGATTCGTATCTCATGATTTACTCATCTTTTTCTAGTGATTCTTGGGCCTAATTTGTATTTCAGAACGTGATCTTTCACATCGTTTTGGAATCGCTCAATTCTGAGTAGTATAGTACGAGATACAGCTGTTTTTAAACAAGTGCGTCATTTTGGTTGGTCACTCAAGGATAGATCCGAATTTTTACATGATCTTTCGAGATACATGATCTTTCTAGGATCATATCAGGCTGTAAATAATATGACTGTAAAATATAGGCATCCTATCCCTAGGCTAGATGATTTGCTTGATGAATTGCATGGTGCATGTTATTTTTCTAAAGTGGATTTAAAAAGTGGGTACCATCAAATTAGGATAAAGGAAGGGGATGAGTGGATGACAGCCTTTAAGACTAAGTTTGGACTGTATGAGTGGTTGGTGATGCCTTTTGGGCTTACAAATGCGCCTAACACCTTTCTGAGGTTGATGAACCATGTGTTGAGAGAGTTTCTAGGCAAGTTTGTAGTAGTATACTTTGATGACATCCTGATCTATAGCATAACCTTAGAAGAGCACCTAGAACACCTTAAGGCTGTAATGAGTGTGCTTAGAAAAGAAAAGTTGTATGCTAATTTAGAGAAGTGTGTCTTTTGTACCGACCATGTAGTGTTCCTAGGCTTTGTTGTGAGTGCTAAGGGAGTGCAAGTAGATGAAGAAAAGATAAAAGCTATTAGGGAGTGGCCTACCCCTAAGTCTTTGAGTGAGGTAAGAAGCTTTCATGGGTTAGCTAGCTTCTATAGAAGGTTTGTAAAAGATTTCAGCACCATAGCCGCCCCTTTAAATGAAGTTATTAAGAAAAATGTGAGTTTTAGGTGGGGGGAGGATCAATAGACAAGTTTCGACACACTCAAAGATAGGCTCACTCATGCACCCATACTTGCATTGCCTAATTTCTCTAAGTCTTTTGAACTTGAGTGTGATGCATCAAATGTTGGGATTGGGGCTGTTTTATTACAAGAGGGTCACCCCATTGCATACTTTATTGAAAAATTGCATGGAGCTGTTTTAAATTACTCCACCTATGATAAAGAATTGTATGCACTTATAAGGGCTACACACTTGGCAGCACTACCTTTTGCCAAAAGAGTTTGTAATTCACAGTGATCATGAGTCACTAAAATATTTAAAAGGGCAAGGTAAGCTTAATAAGAGGCATGCTAAGTGGGTGGAATACCTTGAACAATTTCCCAATGTGATCAAACACAAGCAAGGGAAGGTAAACATAGTAGCTGATGCGCTTTCCAGGAGGTATACCTTATTAGCTACTCTTGAAACAAAAATGCTTGGTTTTGAACACATAAAAGAGTTGTATGTGCATGATGATGATTTCTCCAAGATGTATGCTGCATGTGAAAAAGGGGCACATAAGGGGTTCTTTAGGCAAGATGGGTATTTATTTCAAGAAAAATGTTTGTGTGTGCCTAAGAGCTCATTGCGTGAATTATTGCTTAGGGAAGCTCATGAGGGGGGATTAATGGGTCACTTTGGGATCCAAAAGACTTTAGGAGTGTTGCATGAGCATTTTTATTGGCCTGGCATGAAGCATGATGTGCATAAAATATGTGATAGGTGCATTGTTTGTAAAAGAGCCAAATCAAAGGTAATGCCTCGTGGACTCTATACCCCCTACCTATTCCTGATTCCCCTTGGATGACTTGTCTATGGATTTTGTGCTAGGTTTGCCCCTTCAAAAAAGGAAGAGACTCCATTTTTGTGGTGGTGGACAGATTCTCCAAGATGGCCCACTTCATCCCTTGCCATAAGGTGGATGATGCCATTCATGTGGCGGACTTGTTCTTTAAAGAAGTAGTGAGGCTTCATGGAATGCCCAAAAGCATAGTCTCAAATAGGGACTCAAAATTCTTGAGCCATTTTTGGAGGACCCTTTGGAACAAGCTTGGGACTAAGCTACTCTTCTCTACCACTTGCCACCCACAAACCGATGGGCAAGCTGAGGTGGTGAATAGGACCCTATCGACCTTGCTTTGCGATTAATCATCAAGAGGAACATCAAAACCAGGGAAGAATGCTTACCTTTTGTTGAATTGTGCTTATAATAGGGCTGTGCATGCTACTACTAGTTTTTCTCCTTTTGAGATTGTATATGGTTTTAATCCCCTCACCCCCTTGATTTACCTTGCCTTTACCTAATGTTTCTTCTTTAATTCATAGGGATGGACATGCAAAAGCTTGAATATGTGAGGAAGCTCCATGAACAAGTCAAGACTTAAATTGAAAGGAAGATGGAACAATATGCTAAGCAAGCAAATAAGGGAAGGAGACAAGTTGTTTTTGAACCCTAGATTGGGTGTGGGTGCACATGCGAAAAGAAAGGTTTCCTTTGCAAAGGAAATCTAAGCTCTTACCTAGAGGAGATGGACCCTTCCAAATCTTAGAAAGAATCAATGACAATGCCTACAAAGTTGACCTACCAGGTAAGTATGGGGTTAGTGCAACATTTAATGTGGCTGACTTAAGTCCTTTTGATGTAGGTGATGAAGGATTAAATTCGAGGACGAATTCTTTCGAAGGGGGAGGGCATGATGGAGACCAAGGAAGCTCAAGTGGAACCCCAATGGGCCCAATGCCCAAAGAAGCACTGCGAGGACTTGGAGGCCCAATGACAAGGTCAAGAGCTAAGAAGGCTAAGGAGGATTTGGATAAAGCAGTCAATCACTTTCTTTCACTGAAGCCCATTCTAGAAGAAGAAGCACTCAAGATGGTCCAAATGATCCAAGTTGATGAAGGGCCCAAATGTGGGGACATGATTTCTTCTTAGTCAATTTTATTTAATTATGTATTTGAACCTTTGAATTTTCTTAGTTTTGGTTCTTATTTTCTTTTTGGGTTAATTTTATAATAAGGGCCTATTATTTGGGCTTAAGTTGCGCATAATAGAGTTAGGGTTTCCAATTGGGCCTAGGCCACATTTGCACTAGGATTAGGTTTTAAAATGTGCTAGCTTGCTGCCTCCTTTAGCTAGACCTTGCTGCATACCTAATGCCTATAAATAGGCTTATGTTTACTGTATTTGGCACTTTTGACTTAGAGAATAATATTGCACTCCTTTGTGGGTTTTGAGAGCTTAGTTCTCTTGGGTTCTTGGTAGAGCCATCTTGGTTCTTATCAAAGGTTTCCTTACCTTTGTGGCGAATCTTCGCTTGACTTATCACTCTCCAAGAGTGTGGCGTCTTCTTCCTTCCACTCCTTTTCCTTTTCATCTTTTTTTTTTCCATTTTTACTATTCACCATTCTTGTTCACAGCTTCTTGTTCCACTTTTGTCATATTCATCCTTTTATTGTTTAATTCTTTGAAACCCAAAATCAACTCAAGAACGATCCGTAAAAAATAATATGCATCCAACTTGGATCATATCAGGTCATGTCCTCATCAAAGAGGATTTGTCCTCAAATCAAAAACATCATTATCTCGCATCAAAGAGAGTTAAATCCATATTCACTGAAAGTAGCAAGATCACCAGGTTATCAATTTTATATGCATTGTCATTGATCTTTTCTAGCACTTGAAAAGGTCCACCATCTCCTTGGTTGAAGTTTTGACTTTCTTTTTGGGAAGGAAACCTTTCTTTCCTCATGTGTACCTAAACCCAATCACCAGGTTCAAACACTACCTTCCTTCTTCCTCCCTTTATTAGCTTGCCTTGCATAGCTTTCTCATTTTTTTTTTCAATTTGTGCCTTCACTTGTTCATGTAATTTTTCTTCACATATTCAAAGCTTAGCCCTACCATCTTTATGCTTCAAAATAGAAATGTTAGGCAATGGTAACAAATCAAGAGGAGTCAAAGGATTAAATCCATACACAATTTCAAAAGGTGAAAATTAGAGTATACTATGAAGCCCTATTATAAGCAAATTCAACATGAGGCAAACACTTCCCCAAGACTTAAGATTTTTCTTTAAAACAAAAGGGAAGAGAGGGTCCTATTCACAATTTTGACCATCGGTTTGCCCATCAGGGATGACAAGTAGTAGAAAACAACAATTTTGTTCCAATCTTGCCCCATAAGGTTCCTCCAAAAGTGACTTAGAATTTTGTCCCTATCACTTACAATGCTTCTTGGCAGACCATGAAGCCTCACTATCTCTTTGAAGAACAAGTCACCACATGACAAGCATCATCTACTTTTTGCAAGGTATGAAGTGTGCCATCTTAGAAAATCTATCAACAACAACAAAACATTGAATCCTATCCATTTTTTTCCTAGGCAACCCAAAACAAAGTCCATTGAAAATCAATCCAAGGATATTCCGGAAACATAGGTAAAGGAGTATAAAACCATGAGCTTAACTTTAGATTTTAACCTTTTGTTTACAAACAATGCAATGATCACAAAATTTTTGCACATCACGCCTCATATGAGGCCAATAAAAATGTTCTTGCAAAATTTCTAAAGTTTTTGATCCCAAAATGACCCATCAATCCTCCCTTCATGTGATTCCTTCATAAGTAATTCCTCTAATGGAACACTTTTAGGCACACACAATCCTATTTGCTTTAATAAAAATCCATTATGCCTATAGTAATCCATTTGACAATTTTCACATGCAAAGATTTAGAAAAAGTCCTTATCATTCACATACATTCTTTCAAAGATTCAAGACCAAACAATTTAGTTTCAAGGGTAGAAAGTAATGCATTTCTTCATAGAAAGCGCATCGCCACTACATTTGCCTTACCCTTTTTTATGTTTTATGACATATGGAAATTGTTCTAGAAACTCTACCCACTTAGCATGCCTCTTATTAAGCTTTGTTCTTTTAAGCACTTTAAGGACTCATGATCACTATGGATGACAAACTCTTTGGGTAAAAGGTAATGCTGCCAAGTCTTTAAAGTTCTAACCAAAGCATACAATTCCTTATCATAAGTTGAATAGTTAAGGGCAGCCTCTCCTAACTTTTCACTAAAATTAGCAATTCGATGACCTTCCTGCAATAAAACAGCCCCAATACCCACATTTGATGCATCACACTCAATTTCAAATGATTTTGCAAAATCAGGCATAGCAAGAATGGGTGCATTAGTTAACCTATGCTTAAGGGCAGTAAATGATGGAGACCAAGGAAGCTCAAGTGGAACCCTAATGGGCCCAATGCCCAAAGAAGCACTGCGAGGACTTGGAGGCCCAATGACAAGGTCAAGAGCTAAGAAGGCTAAGGAGGATTTGGACAAAGTAGTCAACCACTTTCTTTCACTGAAGCCCATTCTAGAAGAAGAAGCACTCAAGATGGTCCAAATGATCCAAGTTGATAAAGGGCCCAAATGTGGGGACATGATTTCTTCTTAGTCAATTTTATTTAATTATGTATTTGAACCTTTTAATTTTCTTAGTTTTGGTTCTTATTTTCTTTTTGGGTTAATTTTATAATAAGGGCCTATTGTTTGGGCTTAAGTTGCACATAATAGAGTTAGGGTTTCCAATTGGGCCTAGGCCACATTTGCACTAGGATTAGGTTTTAAAATGTGCTAGCTTGCTTTCTCCTCCTTTAGCTAGACCTAGCTACATACCTAATGCCTATAAATAGGCTTATGTTTACTTGTATTTGGCACTTTTGACTTAGAGAATAATATTACACTCCTTTGTGGGTTTTGAGAGCTTAGTTCTCTTGGGTTCTTGTAGAGCCATCTTGGTTCTTATCAAAGGTTTCCTTACCTTTGTGGCGAATCTTCGCTTGACTTATCACTCTCCAAGAGTGTGGCGTCTTCTTCCTTCCAATCCTTTTCCTTTTCCATCTTTTTTCCCATTTTTTACACACGTACATTTTCACAACCATTTGTTCATGATACTGTTCACGTGTCACTATTCATCCTTTTATTGTTTAATTCTTTGAAACCCAAAATCAACTCAAGAACGATCCGTAAAAAAATAATATGCATCCAACTTGGATCATATTAATCCAACTTTATATCAACCATAGTATCTGCTCCAAAAATCTTTAGTTGATAGAGTTCTTTTTGTTTTTTTTTGTACTTGTTCTTTATTGCTTTCCAACATCATCAAATTGCTTGAATGTCATAATTATACCA
This sequence comes from Ormosia semicastrata, assembly GCA_029884595.1. NCBI lineage: Eukaryota > Viridiplantae > Streptophyta > Magnoliopsida > Fabales > Fabaceae > Ormosia > Ormosia semicastrata. Next base: position 32,086,360 of record JAQQTO010000044.1, on the reverse strand, counting down.
AATTTGATCATTGATCTCTGCCATTTCTAAGAATTGGCAACATTCTTTACATTCTTGGGCGTTCTTTACTTTTTGTCATTTAAATTCTAGTCTTTTATTTTTGCCTTTAATTTTTGTTCTTTAATTTCTATCCAATATTTACAATTTGATCTTATCAACTCTATATTCATTCAATTATATGTTTTATAGCACCTTAACTTGAAAGGAAACTCCTAAATACACAATTGGGCATGACATTTGGAACTAAAATTGCAAGAATCATATTTTTTATGTGCAAAAAGAGAACAAGGATCAGCGTGAAAAATAGTATTAAAAAAAAAAATACGAAGAAGAAAAAAGAAAAAAAAGGAAGAAAAAAAAGATCATTCATGAGACTTAAGCAAGATTAAGTTTGAATGCCTTGTGAATTTCATTAAGCTGCTATTCTACATACCTTGCGCATTTCTTTTTCTTCTTATTTCTTTTTGAGTTCTACCTTTCTTTTTAATTAGCTTTTCTTACTTGTCTTTTAATTTCATTTTGAGTTTTGTCTAGAGTTTCATCCTTTCTTCACTTAAGTGCTTACTCTTGTGAGGACCGCTACCTTTGTAAGAGCTTTTGGTAATTGAAACAAGAGGGTTCATTTAAGAACTTGAAAAGAGAACTTGAGTGGTAAAAGGCAAGAGCGTTTTCATTAAACAAAAGCCTAATTGTGTGAAACACGAGTGGAATCAATCTAAGAGTGTATACACGTGAGAAGAGTGAGTGAGTACCTTGTTTTATTGTGTTCACTAACTTTTTGATTGTGTACAATGTCTAAGGAAGGAGACACAAGTGGAAGTCCCCCTCCTTCCCCAAGGAAAGCCACAATGACATTACAAATGCAAGCCCTAACAAGACATTTGGAAAGGCTTCTTCAAAGACAAAGTGATGAAATCCATGAGAGGATTGATAGGTTAGAGAGGGATAGAACTTCCAACCATGATGAAGAATCCCAAAAAGAGAAAGGAGAGATGATGGAGGCAAGGAGGAAGAAGGAGACATGAGAGGAGAGATAGAGAAAATGAGAGGAGAGATAGAGAAAATGAGAGGAGAGATAGAGAAAACGAGAGGAGAGATAGAGAAAATGAGAGGCTTGGGGGTGTAAATATCAAAATACCTTCCTTCCAAGGGAGGAATGATCCTTTGTTTATATCTTGAGTGGGAGATGAAAATTGAGCAAATCTTCTCATGCCATGACTACAATGAAGAGAAGAAAGTGAAGGTGGCTGCACTTGAGTTCACGATTATGCTTTGATTTGGTGGGATCAAGCTCAAAAAGAAAGGGTCAAGATATAGAGAGCATCCTATCATTACTTGGGATGAAATGAAGACTTTGATGAGGAGGAGATTTGTACCTTCTTTTTATCATAGGGAGCTACATAATAAGTTACAAAGGCTCTCTCAAGGGAGTAGGAGTGTGGATGAGTACTTCAAAGAGATGGAGGTTGCCTTGATAAAGAGCCAACATTGTTGAAGAAAGGAGGCAACCATGGCTCGGTTTCTTCATGGTCTCAATCGAGACATTAGTGATATTGTGGAGTTGCAACATTATGTTGAGCTTGAAGACTTAGTGCATCAAGCCATGAAGGTGGAGCAACAACTCAAGAGGAAGGGTACTTTGAAGAAGGCTTCTTCCAACTTCAACACAACAAGTTGGAAGGACAAGCAAAAGAAGGAAGGATCCTCTTTCGGTCCAAAGGAACCCGTGGCTGCCCCTAAGGCCACCTTGCCTACTACTTCCACTTCATCTTCTACTTCTAAAAATAAGGACATTAAATGCTTTAAGTGTTTGGGAAGGGGACACATAGCTTCTCAATGCCCAAATAAGAAAACAATGGTGATAAGTGGACAATGGGAGCATCACTAGTGAATCTTCTTCTATTTCATCAAGTGAGGAGGAAAGTGATTGTGAGGTTATTCCACAAGAGGGAGACTTATTGATGGTAAGAAGATTGTTGGGAAGTCAAGCTAAAGAGAAGGATGAAGGCCAAAGAGAGAACATTTTCCATACAAGATGCCTCATTCAAGGGAAGGTATGCTCTTTGATTATTGATGGGGAAGTTGCACCAATGTGGCAAGCACTCGCTTGGTAAGAAAACTTGACCTTAAAACTACTCCTCACCCCCGACCATACAAGCTTCAATGGCTAAGTTAGAATGGTGAGTTGATAGTGAATCAACAAGTGATGGTAAGTTTATCAATTGGTAAGTATAAAGATGATATTTTATGTTGTTGTTCCTATGGAGGCCGGCCATATTTTGCTTGGGAGGCCTTGGTAATTTGATAAGCATGCTATTCATGATGGTTTCACTAACAAATACTCTTTTGTTCATAATTCATTAAAGGTAACCCTTGTACCCTTTACTCCCAAACAAAGTTTGTGAAGACCAAAGAAAGCTAAGAAGAAAGCAAGAGAAGGAAGACATAAAAATAAAATCAAAGGGGGAAGCGAAGAATAGGGACCAAGAACTTGTAAATGAAAAAAAAAAAGAATGTTTAATTGTTAGGGAGAGTGAGATTAAGAGGGTTTTCTTTGCAAAGCAAGAGATGTACATTTGCATTTACAAGGACTTGTACTTAAATTGTAACTCTAACCCTCTGTCTAGTGAAGTTGATTCTCTTTTTTGCAGGGACTTTGAAGATGTCTTTCCAAAGAGTGTCCTCTCCCGACTACCACCCTTGAGGGGATTGAACATCAAATGGACTTCATCTTAAATAGGAGCCTCTTTGCCCAATAGGCCCGCCTTTAGGACAAATCCAAAGGAAACTAAGGAAATTCAAAAACAAGTGGAGGATTTGATGCAAAAAGGATAGGTGAGGGAAAGTTTAAGTCCTTGTCCCGTGCCTGTCATACTTGTCCCCAAAAAGGACTAACTTGGAGAATGTGTAATGATTGTTTAAATAATATAATCGAAAATATAGGCATCCCATCCCTAGGCTAGATGATTTGCTTGATGAATTGCATGTTGCATGTTACTTTTCTAAAGTAGATTTAAAAAGTGGGTACCATCAAATTAGGATAAGGGAAGGAGATGAGTGGAAGATAGCCTTTAAGACTAAGTATGGATTAAATGAGTGGTTGGTGATGCCTTTTGGGCTTACAAATGCGCCTAGCACCTTTATGAGGTTGATGAACCATGTGTTGAGAGAGTTTCTAGGCAAGTTTGTAGTAGTATACTTTGATGACATCCTGATCTATAGCATAACCTTAGAAGAGCACCTAGAACACCTTAAGGTTCAGAATGAGTGTGCTTAGAAAAGAAAAGTTGTATGCTAATTTAGAGAAGTGTGTCTTTTGTAATTCCGACCATGTAGTGTTCCTAGGCTTTGTTGTAAGTGCTAAGGGAGTGCAAGTAGATGAAGAAAAGATAAAAGCTATTAGGGAGTGGCCTACCCCTAAGTCTTTGAGTGAGGTAAGAAGCTTTCATGGGTTAGCTAGCTTCTATAGAAGGTTTGTAAAAGATTTCAACACAATAGCCGCCCCTTTAAATGAAGTTGTTAAGAAAAATGTGAGTTTTAGGTGGGGGAGGATCAACAAACAAATTCGACACACTCAAAGATAGGCTCACTCATGCACCCATACTTGCATTGCCTAATTTCTCTAAGTCTTTTGAACTTGAGTGTGATGCATCAAATGTTGGGATTGGGGCTGTTTTATTACAAGAGGTCACCCCATTGCATACTTTAGTGAAAAATTGCATGGAGTTTTTTAAATTACTCCACCTATGATAAAGAATTGTATGCACTTATAAGGGCTTTACACACTTGGCAAAGACTACCTTTTGCCAAAAGAGTTTGTAATTCACAAAGTGATCATGAGTCACTAAAATATTTAAAAGGGCAAGGTAAGCTTAATAAGAGGCATGCTAAGTGGGTGGAATACCTTGAACAATTTCCCTATGTGATCAAACACAAGCAAGGGAAGGTAAACATAGTAGGCAAATGCGCTTTCCAAGAGGTATACCTTATTAGCTACTCTTGAAACAAAAATGCTTGGTTTTGAACACATAAAAGAGTTGTATGTGCATGATGATGATTTCTCCAAGATGTATGCTGCATGTGAAAAAGGGGCACATGGGTATTTATTCAAAGAAAAACGTTTGTGTGTGCCTAAGAGCTCATTGCGTGAATTATTGCTTAGGGAAGCTCATGAGGGGGGATTAATGGGTCACTTTGGGATCCAAAAGACTTTAGGTGTGTTGCATGAGCATTTTTATTGGCTTTGGATGAAGCATGATGTGCATAAAATATGTGATAGGTGCATTGTTTGTAAAGAGCCAAATCAAAGGTAATGCCTCATGGACTCTATACCCCCTACCTATTCCTGATTCCCCTTGGACTGACTTGTCTATGGATTTTGTGCTAGGTTTGCCCCCGCAATTCATTCAAAAAAAGGAAGAGACTCCATTTTTGTGGTGGTGGACATTCTCTCCAAGATGGCACCACTTCATCCCTTGCCATAAGGTGGATGACGCCCATGTGGCGAACTTGTTCTTTAAAGAAGTAGTGAGGCTTCATGGAATGCCCAAAAGCATAGTCTCGATAGGGACTCAAAATTCTTGAGCCATTTTTGAGGACCCTTTGGAACAAGTTTTGGGACTAAGCTACTCTTCTCTACCACTTGCCACCCACAAACCGATGGGCAAAAAGGTGGTGAATAGGACCCTATCGACCTTCTTTGCGATTAATCATCAAGAGGAATATCAAAACCTGGGAAGAATGCTTACCTTTTGTTGAATTTGCTTATAATAGGGCTTTTTATGCATGCTACTACTAGTTTTTCTCCTTTTGAGATTGTATATGGTTTTAATCCCCTCACCCCCTTGATTTGCCCTCTACCTAATGTTTCTTCTTTAATTCATAGGGATGGACATGCAAAAGTTTAATATGTGAGGAAGCTCCATGAACAAGTCAAGACTCAAATTGAAAGGAAGATGGAACAATATGCTAAGCAAGCAAATAAGGGAAGGAGACAAGTTGTTTTTGAACCCGAGATTGGGTGTGGGTGCACATGCGAAAAGAAAGGTTTCCTTTGCAAAGGAAATCTAAGCTCTTACCTAGGAGATGGACCCTTCCAAATCTTAGAAAGAATCAATGACAATGCCTACAAAGTTGACCTACCAGGTAAGTATGGGGTTAGTGCAACATTTAATGTGGCTGACTTAAGTCCTTTTGATGTAGGTGATGAAGGATTAAATTCGAGGACGAATTCTTTCGAAGGGGGAGGGCATGATGGAGACCAAGGAAGCTCAAGTGGAACCCTAATGGGCCCAATGCCCAAAGAAGCACTGAGAAGGACTTGGAGGCCCAATGACAAGGTCAAGAGCTAAGAAGGCTAAGGAGGATTTGGACAAAGTAGTCAACCACTTTCTTTCACTAAAGCCCATTCTAGAAGAAGAAGCACTCAAGATGGTCCAAATGATCCAAGTTGATAAAGGGCCCAAATGTGGGGACATGATTTCTTCTTAGCCAATTTATTTAATTATGTATTTGAACCTTTTAATTTTCTTAGTTTTGGTTCTTATTTTCTTTTTGGGTTAATTTTATAATAAGGGCCTATTGTTTGGGCTTAAGTTGCACATAATAGAGTTAGGGTTTCCAATTGGGCCTAGGCCACATTTACACTAGGATTAGGTTTTAAAATGTGCTAGCTTGCAATGTCTCCTTAGCTAGACCTAGTGCATACCTAATGCCTATAAATAGGCTTATGTTTATCTTGTATTTGGCACTTTTGACTTAGAGAATAATATTACACTCCTTTGTGGGTTTTGAGAGCTTAGTTCTCTTGGGTTCTTGGTAGAGCCATCTTGGTTCTTATCAAAGGTTTCCTTACCTTTGTGGCGAATCTTCGCTTGACTTATCACTCTCAAGAGTGTGGCGTCTTCTTCCTTCCATTCCTTTTCCTTTTCCATCTTTTTCCATTTTTTCACTATTCACGTTTCAATTCATTGTTCACTTAAAAGGACTTTCACGATCTTTTAGCCATTGATGTTCATGTCACTATTCATCCTTTTATTGTTTAATTCTTTGAAACCCATAATCAACTCAAGAACGATCCGTAAAAATAATATGCATCCAACTTGGATCATATCAGTAAAGGCCTTTTCTTGTTCCTCACCCCATTTGAAACCCACATTTTTTTTAACAACTTCATTTAGAGGTGCAGCCAATGTACTAAAATCTTTAACAAATCTCCTATAGAAACTTACAAAACCATGAAATCCCCTCACCTCACTCATGGACTTAGGTGTTGGCCATTCTTGGATGGCCTTAACCTTTTCCACATCTACTTGTACTCCCTTAGCACTAACAACAAATCCAAGGAATACCACATGATCAGTACAAAAGATGCATTTTTCCAGATTGGCATACAATTGTTCTTTCCTAAGCACATTCAAAACAGATTGCAAATGCTCAACATGCAAATCAAGGCTAGTGTTATAGATAAGAATATCATTAAAGTACACCACAACAAATTTGCCAATAAACTCTCTTAAAACATGATTCATCAATCTCATGAAAGTACTAGGCGCATTACTCAAACCAAATGGCATAACCAACCACTCATACAATCCATATTTTGTTTTAAAGGCAATTTTCCATTCATCACCTTCTCTAATCCTAATCTGATTATGGCCACTTTTTAGATCAATTTTGGAAAACACACATGCACCATATAGTTCATCAAGAAGATCATCTAACCTGGGAATTGGATGTCTATACTTGATGGTGATGTTGTTTATGGCTCTACAATCAGAACACATCCTCCATGAGCCATCCTTTTTGGGCACTAGAATGACTGGTATAGCACACGGACTCATGTTATCCCTCACCCAACCTTTGCTCATGAGTTCTGCCACTTGCCTTTCAATCTCCTTTGTCTCTTGTGGGTTGCTCCTATATGCTGGCCGATTGGGTAAAAAGCTCCTTCCCTGAGATCAATGTGATGGTCAATTCCCCTCAAAGGTGGTAAGCCATCTAGTACATTTGCTGGAAAAAACATCTTGAAAGTCTTGCAAAAGAGATTCAATACAAGAAGGCAATTCAAACTTGCCAAATTGGTTAGCATATAAAATTTGACTTTGACAAAACAATAAGTAGAGGGGCTGCCTTGCGCAAAGCACCCTCCTTACCTCCCTTTCTCTTGCCAAGCAAAGGTTTTTGCCCTCTAGTGTTTCATTCTTTTTCTTTTCACTCTTTTTCCTCTCAAGTGTTTCACTCTTTCTCTCAATTGCAATTGTCTTTTCTCTCATTTTGATTTGATCCTCACACACTTCTCCAGGAGTCAAAGGCTTGAGAACCACTTTCTTGTCCTGATACACAAAAGAAATTTTGTTAGTAAAACCATCATGGACAGCTTTGGTGTCATACTACCACGGCCTCCCCAAAAGAATGTGGCGGGCCTCCATTGGAACTACATCACATAACACTTTGTCTTGGTATTTTCCAATGGAAAGAGAGACTTCTACTTGCTGCCTTACTTGCACTTCTTCTCCTTCACTAAGCCATTGAAGCTTGTATGGCCTAGGATGTGGTTTAGTGTCCAAATTCAGTTTTGACACAAATCTCGAACTCACCACATTTGTGCAGCTTCCCCCATCAATAATTACCAAACATACCTTACCATTGATTGAACATCTCGTATGCAAAATGTTCTCCATTTGAGATGCATCCATTGCTTTGATTTGACTTCTAAGTAACCTTCTAATCATGTACAACTCTCCCTCCGCAGCCACCATCTCTTCTTCACTCTCCTCTTCCTCTCCACCACTATCTTCAAATTGGCTTATGTACTCCCCATTATCCTTGAGAAGAATTGTCTTCTTTGTAGGTGATATGATCCAAGTTGGATGCATATTATTTTTACGGATCGTCCTTGAGTTGATTTAGTGTTTCAAAGAATGAAACGATGAACAGTACCCGATGAACAGTAGCTGATGAATAGTGACGTGAATAGTGATGTGAATAGTGACGTGAATAGTAAAAAAAATAGAAAAGATGGGAAAAGGAAAAGGAATGAGAGGAAGAAGACGCCACACTCTTAGAGAGTGATAAGTCAAGTGAAGATTCGCCACAAAGGTAAGGAAGCCTTTGATAAGAACCAAGATGGCTCAACCAAGAACCAAAGAGAATGAAATTCTCACAAATGGATTCAATCCAAATTCACATCCAAAAGTCCTTTCATTCATGTTTTAGGCACATACTTATAGGAAAATGGGGTGCATAGAATATGCATGCAAAGTGGTCATCATAATGTGACATATTCCCCATAAAAAGTAATAACTAATCCATTAAATCATTAAGTGCCTAATTAAAGCATTAACTAAAAAATAGGAGTTACTTAGGTATGTAAACCAAAGGTTGCCCTCCCAAAAATGTGCACTATTCATCCTTCATGGTTTATTACACTTTATTTAATAGAAATAAACTAAAAAAATACTATTTTAAAGAAGTGGACATCCAAGCCATCATGGGTCTTCAAGTTCGATAAGAACACCATGTCCTCCAACTGGATGAGATAAGTGACCAATTTGGGCCCAACTCCATCAAGACCTGAATTTGGGCTTGTTTCAATTAAAGTTGTCATCATTTTATTTAGGACTTCTTGGGCTTTCTTGGTCCTAGCTCTTGTCATAGGTCCACCAAGTCCTTGTAGTGCTCCTTGATCCATGCTCCTTAGTGGGCTCACATCATCCCCTCATTCTTTAAGTGAATTCGACCTCGAATTGAAATCTTCATCACCTACATCAAAAGGAGACAAATCAGCCACATTGAAAGTTGCACTAACACCATACTCACTGGAAGGTCTATCTTGTAGGCATTATCATTAATCTTGGCCAACACTTGGAATGGCCCATCTCCTCTTGGTTGAAGCTTGGATTTCCTTTGTGAAGGAAATCTCTCTTTTCTCATGTGCACCCAGACCCAATCTCCAGGTTCAAACACCACCTTCCTCCTCCCTTTGTTGGCTTGCCTAACATAGCTTTCGATCTTCTTCTCAATTTGGTCTTGACTTGTTCGTGTAACTTCCTCACAAATTCAGCTTTAGCCCCGCCATCTTTATGCTTTAAAATTGAAGAGTTAGGCAATGGCAATAAATCAAGAGGAGTGAGAGGATTAAATCCATAAACAACCTCAAAAGGAGAATATTGAGTAGTACTATGGACAGCCCTATTATAAGCAAATTCCACATGAGGCAAACACTCCTCCCAAGACTTAATGTTCTTCTTTATTACAGCCCTAAGAAGGGAAGAAAGTGTCCTATTAACTACCTCGGTTGCCCATCCGTTTGGGGATGGCAGGTAGTGGAGAAAAGCAGCTTTGTACCCAGCTTACCCCACAAAGTCCTCCAAAAGTGACTTAAGAACTTTGTGTCACGATCTGAAAAAATACTTCTTGGAAGGCCATGAAGCCTTACCACTTCTTTAAAGAACAATTCAACAACATGACAAGCATCATCAACTTTTTTACATGGTATAAAATGTGCCATTTTAGAAAACCTATCCACCACCACAAAAATTGAATCCTTACCATTCTTTGTCCGAGGTAGTCCTACAACAAAATCCATTGACAAATCAATCCAAGGAAAATCAGGAATAGGCAAAGGAGTATAAAGTCCATGAGGCATCACTTTAGATTTAGACTTTTTACAAACAATGCATTTTTCACAAAACTTTTGCACATCATGTTTCATGTGTGGCCAATGAAAATGTTCGTGCAACATGTCTAAAGTTTTTTGAACCCCAAAATGCCCCATTAGTCCCCCTTCATGCGCTTCCCTCACAAGCAACTCTCTTATAGAACTTTTGGGCACACATAATCTCTTTTCTTTAAACAAAAACCCTTGGTGCTTAAAATACCCATTTTGAGCCCAATGCAAACAATTAGCATAGATATGGGAAAAATCTTTATCATGCTCATACAATTCTTTGATGCATTCAAGCCCAAATAATTTTGTTTGAAGGGTAGAGAGTAAGGTATACCTTCTTGAAAGTGCATCTGCCACTATGTTGGCCTTACCTTTCTTATGCTTGATCACATATGGGAATTGTTCAAGAAACTCAACCCACTTGGCATGCCTCTTATTCAACTTTCCTTGTCCTTTCAAGTACTTTAAGAACTCATGATCACTATGGATAACAAACTCTTTGGGCAAAAGATAATGTTGCCATGTTTGTAAAGCCCTCACCAAGGCATACAATTCCTTATCATAGGTGGGATAATTAAGGACAGCACCACTTAATTTCTCACTAAAGTAAGCAATTGGATGCCCTTCTTGCATTAAAACAGCTCCAACACCAACATTAGAAGCATCATATTCAATTTCAAAAGATTTAGTAAAATTAGGCAAAGCAAGTATTGGTGCATGAGTAAGTCTTTCCTTAAGCTCATTAAATGCATGCTCTTGTTTCTCTCCCCATCTAAACACAACATTTTTCTTGACAATTTCATTAAGAGGTGCAGCCAATGTACTAAAGTCTTTAACAAACCTTCTATAGAAACTAGCCAAGCCATGAAAGCTCCTCACTTCACTCACATTTTTGGGGGTTGGCCACTCTTGAATGGCCTTAATTTTTTCTGTGTCAACATGAACCCCTTTTGAATTTACAACGAAGATCACATGATCCGTACAAAAAGTACATTTTTCCAAATTAGCATACAACTTTTCTTTTCTCAACACATGCAAAACAGCCCTTAAGTGTTCATGATGTTCATCTAGGCTTTTGCTATACATCAAGATATCATCAAAATACACAACAACAAACTGGCCTAGAAAATCCCTTAAGACATGGTTCATAAGCCTCATGAAAGTGCTAGGTGCATTTGTTAAACCAAAAGGCATTACCAACCATTCATACAATCCATATTTAGTTTTAAAGGTAGTTTTCCATTCATCCCCTTCCCTTATTCTAATTTGATGGTACCCACTTTTCAAATCAATTTTAGAAAACAAACAAGCACCATATAATTCATCAAGCAAATCATCAAGTCTAGGGATAGGATGTCGTACTTGATTGTGATGTTGTTCACACCCCCTACAATCTGTGCACATCCTCTAACTTCCATCCTTTTTAGGCACTAAGATTAACCGAGACAAAGACATGGACTTAAGCTTTCTTGCACCCATCCTTTTTGCATCAACTCCTCCACTTGCTTTTGTATTTCTTTGGTCTCTTGAGGATTACTCCTATAGGCTGGCCTATTGGGTAATGATGCACCCGGAATGAGGTCAATGTGGTGTTCTATCCCCTTAAAGGAGGTACGTAGTGAGGCACTTCTTTTGGAAACACATCACCAAATTCTGCAAAAAAGAGTTTTAACACCACTAGGCAAAGAGAGTTCATTAGGAGCATTAGCATTCAAACAGAATTCTTTACAATAAAGCATATATAGGGGCTGCCTTGAAATCAAAGCCCTCTTCACCTCACTTTTTGTTGCCAAATAACTCTCTTTTCTCTCACTATTTTTATTCTTTTTCTATTTGTCATCACTCTTCTTTTCACTCCCTCTTTCTTTTTGCTCTTGCTCTTTCTTTTCTTTTCTCATCTTTTAGTTGGTCCTCACTAACTTCTTTTGGGGACAAGGGTGAAAGAGTGACCTTTCGGTCATGATGCACAAAAGTGAATTTGTTAAGGAATCCATCATGGTTGGCCTTCCTATCAAATTGCCAAGGCCTCCCAAGTAACACGTCACATAGAACATTATCATGATACTTTCCAATGGAGAAACAAACTTCAACTTGCTTGTTCACGGTCAACTCACCAACTTCACTAAGCCATTGAAGTCTATATGGTCGTGGGTGTGGCTTAGTCACAAGATTCAATTTGGAAACCATTCTAGTACTAGCAACATTAGTACAACTCCCACCATCAATAATTAAAGAACATACCTTCCCTTGGATCATGCATCTAGTATGGAAGATATTTTCTCTTTGGCTCTCATCATGCTCCTTAGCTTGGCTTCCCAAAAGTCTCCTCACCATGAGCAAATCTCCTCCTTCGGAACTACTTCTCCCCACTTTCTTCTTCACTAGAAGCCTCAGATTGTGTGACCACTTCTCCATTTCTTGATACCATTGTCCTTTTAGTTGGACATTGAGATGCAATATGTCCATAGCCCAAGCACTTGAAACACTTCACATCACGGTTTCTAGGAGATGCCTCTATAGGCTTCTTTCCATGAGATGTAGGCACAACCTCCTTTGAAGATGAAGTACCCTCCTTCTTTGATTTGTCCTTCCAACTTGAAGATGAAAACTTAGAAGAAGAAGGAAATTTGGACTTCTTCCTCTTGAGTTGTTGCTCCACCTTTATGGCTTGTTGGACCAAATCTTCAAGCTCCACATAGTTTTGAAGCTCCACTATGTCTTGAATGTCTTGATTCAACCCATGTAAGAACCGAGCCATAGTTGCCTCCCTATCTTCATTAATGTTGGACCTAAGCAAGGCCAACTCCATCTCCTTGTGGTACTCATCAACACTTTTGGATCCTTGGGTCAATCTTTGCAATTTGTTGTGAAGATCCCTATGGTAGTGATTTGGAACAAATCTTTTTCTCATGACTTGTTTCATTTCTACCCAAGTCTCAATAGGCTCCTCCTCATACCTTCTTCTCTCCTTTTGCAATTGATCCCACCAAACAAGTGCATAGTCTTTGAATTCAAGAGCGGCTACCTTCACTTTTTTTCTTTCATTGAAATTGTTGCAATCAAACACTTGCTCCATCTTCATTTCCCACTCCAAGTAGGCTTCGGGATCACTCTTCCCATGAAAGGTAGGAACTTTGATTTTGACCCCTTCAATTCTATCCTCTCTATCACGCCTCCTTCCTCTCTCCACGTGGTCCATGTCTAGGTCTGTCCTCACTCTCATAACCACTTCCTTGATTTGATTCTTCTCGATTTCGGAGGTTGGCAAGTTGTTCATTGAAGTTTGCATTCATTTGCTCCATTTGCCTTTGAAGGATTTGCATTTGAGTATTCATCGTAGCATGAAGAACCGCGGACCTTGGAGAAAGAGGTGGACTATCACCTTGGGCTGCCATCACTTGAAACACACAATATCAAAATAACAAGATAGTATAAATCCTCACCACACTCCTCACGTGTGCACACAATGTGTATTTCACTCAAATAGGCTTTTTCCACACAAGATGTAATTTTCACTCTTGCCTCTTTCCACTCAAATTCTCTTTGCAAGTTCTTAAATGAACCCTCTCATGTTTCAATTACCAAAAGCTCTTACAAAAGTAGCGGTCCTCACAAGAGTAAGCACTCAGAAGTTGAAGAAAAGATGAAACTCTAGACAAAACTCAAAGGAATTTAAAAGACAAGCAAGAAAAGTGAATTAAAAAGAAAGGTAGAACTCAAAAGAAATAAGAAGAAAAAGAAATGCACAAGGTATGTAGAATAGCACCGCTTAATTGAAATTCACAAGGCATTCAAAATGAATCTTGCTTAAGTGCAAGGGCAGTCTCTTTTTTTTTCTTTTTTTTTAATATTATTTTTCACGCCCTTGTTCTCTTGTTGCACTTAAAAAAAAATTGATTCTTGCAATTTTTGTTCCAATTGTTATGCCCAATTGTGTATTTAGGAGTTTCCTTTCAAATTAAGGTGCTATAAAACATATAACAGCAACGAATATAGAATTGACAAGATCAAAGTCAGAAATATTATAAAAAAAAAAAAGAAATTAAAGGCAGAAAATAGAAGGACTAGAATTTAAATGGCAAAAAGTAAAGAACGGAAAGTAAAGAATGTTGCCAATTCTTAGAAATGGCAGGGATCAATGATGATCAAGATTGTGTATAATTATGACATCCAAGCAATAATGCTTGATGTTTGGAAAGCAATAAGAACAAGAACAAAAGAACATGTAAGAACTCTATCAACTCTAGAATCCGGGCTCTAGATACCACATGATATGATCCAAGTTGGATGCATATTGTTTTTACGGATCGTCCTTGAGTTGATTTAGTGTTTCAAAGAATGAAACGATGAACAGTACCCGATGAACAGTAGTTGATGAATAGTGACATGAATAGTGATGTGAATAGTGACATGAATAGTAAAAAAATAGAAAAGATGGGAAAAGGAAAAGGAATGAGAGGAAGAAGACGCCACACTCTTAGAGAGTGATAAGTCAAGTGAAGATTCGCCACAAAGGTAAGGAAGCCTTTGATAAGAACCAAGATGGCTCAACCAAGAACCAAAGAGAATGAAATTCTCACAAATGGATTCAATCCAAATTCACATCCAAAAGTCCTTTCATTCATGTTTTAGGCACATACTTATAGGAAAATGGGGTGCATAGAATATGCATGCAAAGTGGTCATCATAATGTGACATATTCCCCATAAAAAGTAATAACTAATCCATTAAGTGCTAATTAAAGCATTAACTAAAAAATAGGAGTTACTTAGGTATGTAAACCAAAGGTTGCCCTCCCAAAAATGTGCACTATTCATCCTTCATGGTTTATTACACTTTATTTAATAGAAATAAACTAAAAAAATACTATTTTAAAGAAGTGGACATCCAAGCCATCATGGGTCTTCAAGTTGGATGAGATAAGTGACCAATTTGGGCCCAACTCCATCAAGACCTGAATTTGGGCTTGTTTCAATTAAAGTTGTCATCATTTTATTTAGGACTTCTTGGGCTTTCTTGGTCCTAGCTCTTGTCATAGGTCCACCAAGTCCTTGTAGTGCTCCTTGATCCATGCTCCTTAGTGGGCTCATGATATGATCCTAGAAAGATCATGTAAAAATTCGGATCTATCCTTGAGTGACCAACCAAAATGACGCACTTGTTTAAAAATAGTTGTATCTCGCACTATACTAAATCAAGGAGTGAGCAATTCTAAAACCACATTGAAAGTTGCACTAAATGCAAATTAGGCCTAAGAATCACTAAAAAAAGATGAGTAAGTCATTGAGATACGAATCGGATTAACTCAGAATTTTGAGAACTAGAAAATCAAAACAACCAAAAAAGGAAAATGGTTAAGACGAGAGATGAAAATAAGAAGTCCAATCAAGGATTGATTGAAACTAAACCAAAGTTAGTCGCCACAAGAAAACTCTTTAAGATCTACTGCTGTGAACCTAAGAGAGGAATACTCTACAATTGGACAAACCAAATTGAACATCAAATCCTTCCTTTTTTATTCATCATAGATGTGTACATTATAGAGTTTAGGGGCTTACGATCTTCATCAAACAAAAGTCACTAAAGTGACTAAAATTCATAAAAGAAAATAACTATTCCCTAAGTGGCTAATAAAAACATTAACCATTCCACTAAGTAGCTGCCAAAAGAAACTTAGGAATTCTTTGATTAAAGATGCTCTAGGCTTGAAAATAATAAAATATAAAAGAAACATAATAGAAAGCCCAAAATACAAGTAAAATTTCGTCCAAGAATTCATCTTAAATTTCCATCCCATTTTTCACCATGATAGAGGCCGATTCTGGTCAAGAAGCTTGAAATATGATTTGTAGATAATTTTCTTAGCTTTCCAACTAACTAAAGAATGCAAATAATCCACAGTGCAAGATAAAGCCAAAACAAGTCCCAAGACTTAATGTTGAAAATAAAATTTTCATCAAAAATCAATTTGGCCTTAAAAGTGGACATCATTCTTGATTTGTATCATTCCATCCCTTTGAAGAGAATTCGACCTCAAATTTATTGTGGAGAAAGCTTCATCCTCCGGTTCAAACACAACTCTTTTGAATCCATGGGGCACCTCCCTTGAAATTGTTTGTTCAAAAGTTCCTTACTTTCCTCTTGCAATTCAAAGCCAATGGATTGCATTCTTCCTTTGGAATCATATCTTCAATTGTCTTACAAGCTTCCTTTGGAGGAACAAACTCAATTTCCTTGAAAAGAGATTCAACACAACTAGGCAAAGAATTAGGAATAACTTCTTTGAAGAATTCAAGTTTTCAACATTCACAACACTTTCTTTTTGCTCTCAACTTTTTCTTTTTCCTCATTCTATTCCAATGTGCATCTTTTAGAAAACTTTCTCTTCAAAAAAATTGAATCCTCAATTTTTCATCCAGGTAGTCTTCAATTTTTTTCAAATCTTCATTTCTCAAATCTCGATTTTCAAGTGCATTTGATCTTCATACACTTGTTTTGGTGACAATGGTACAACAAGAGTAATTTGGCGATTATTAAATACAAATGAGTACTTACTCTTATAGGTATCATATCTCGCTTGTCGTTCGACCCTCCAAGGACGCCCAAGTAACAAGTGTGTCGATTCTATGGGCACCACATCACATAATACCTCATCTTCATATCTCCCAATCCGAACGACACTCGCACTTGTTTGTTCACCATCACGTCACCGAGATCGCTAAACTCCGGGATGCACCAAAGCTTATACGGTTGTGGATGCTGTAGAATAGGAAGTCCCAACTTTTGCACCATGGTGGTACTAGCTAGATTAGTGTAACCCTTTCTATCAATGACCAAGCTACATGTCTTGTCCTTCACATAGCATCTAGAATAGAAAAGATCCTCCCTTTGTTTGGCATCATTTTTCTTCATTAGAGACTCCATGATAGGTGGTGGGAAGAATGAGACCAAAAGTCACTCTAGGAAGGATGGCTCGATACCACATGATATGATCCTAGAAAGATCATGTAAAAATTCGGATCTATCCTTGAGAGACCAACCAAAATGACGCACTTGTTTAAAAATAGCTGTATCTCGCACTATACTACTCAGAATTGAGCGATTCCAAAACGACGTGAAAGATCACGTTCTGAAATGCAAATTAGGCCCAAGAATCACTAGAAAAAGATGAGTAAGTCATGAGATACGAATCGGAGAAAACTAACAGAATTTGAGAACTAGAAAATCGCAAAACAACCAAAAAAAGGAAAATGGTTAAGACGAGAGATGAAAATAAGAAGTGGATTGGTGCCACAATCAAGGATTGATTGATAAACCAAAGTTAGTGATCGCCACAAGAGAAACTCTTGATAAGATCTACTACTCACCAAGAACCTAAGAGAGGAATACTCTCACAATTGGACAAACCAAATTGAACATCAAATCCTTGTTTTTTTATTCATCATAGATGTGTACATATATAGAGTTTAGGGGCTGCATACATCATGCAAAACAAAAGGTCACCATAAAGTGACTAAAATCCCTCATAAAAGAAAATAACTATTCCCTAAGTGGCTAATAAAAACATTAACCATTCCACTAAGTAGCTGAACCGAAAGAAACTCTAGGAATTTGAACATTAAAGATGCTCTAGGCTTGAAAATAATAAAATATAAAAGAAACATAATAGAAAGCCCAAAATACAAGTAAAATTTCGTCCAAGAATTCATCTTAAATTTCCATCCCATTTTTCACCATGATAGAGGCCGATTCTGGTCAAGAAGCTTGAAATATGATTTGTAGATAATTTTCTTAGCTTTCCAACGAACTAAAGAATGCACTAATCCGAGTTCTGTAGTGCAAGATAAAGCCAAAACAAGTCAACGAATTCCTCACTAATGAAAATAAAATTTTCATCAAAAATCAATTTGGCCTTAAATTGGACATCATTCTTGATTTGTATCATTCCCTCCCTCTTGAAGAGAATTCGACCTCAAATTTATTGCCTTTAGGAATCGTCTTCATCCTCCGGGTTCAAACACAACTCTTTTGAATCCATGGGGCACCTCCCTTGAAATTGTTTGTTCAACTTCCTTACTTTCCTCTTGCAATTCAAAGCCAATGGATGCTTTGCATTCTTCCTTTGGAATCATATCTTCAATTGTCTTACAAGCTTCCTTTTTGGAGCTTACAAATCTTGAGGAACAAACTCAATTTCCTTGAAAAGAGATTCAACACAACTAGGCAAAGAATTAGGAATAACTTCAAAACAAGAATTCAAGTTTTCATTTTTCACAACACTTTCTTTTTTGCTCTCATCTTTTTCTTTTTCCTCATTCTTTTCCATACTTTCATCTTTCTTTTCTTTCTCTTCAAATGTACTCTCAACTTTTACCTCATCCACCGAACCTTCTTCAATTTTTTTCTCAATCATTCTTCCTTTCTCACTCTCGATTTTCAAGTGCATTTGATCTTCATACACTTGTTTTGGTGACAATGGTACAAGAGTAATTTGGCGATTATTAAATACAAATGAGTACTTACTCTTATAGGTATCATATCTCGCTTGTCGTTCGACCCTCCAAGGACGCCCAAGTAACAAGTGTGTCGATTCTATGGGCACCACATCACATAATACCTCATCTTCATATCTCCCAATCCGGAACGACACTCGCACTTGTTTGTTCACCATCACGTCACCGAGATCGCTAAACTCCGGATGCACCAAAGCTTATACGGTTGTGGATGCTGTAGAATAGGAAGTCCCAACTTTTGCACCATGGTGGTACTAGCTAGATTAGTGTAACCCTTTCTATCAATGACCAAGCTACATGTCTTGTCCTTCACATAGCATCTAGAATAGAAAAGATCCTCCCTTTGTTTGGCATCATTTTTCTTCATTAGAGACTCCATGATAGGTGGTGGGAAGAATGAGACCAAAAGTCACTCTAGGAAGGATGGCTCGATACCACATGATATGATCCTAGAAAGATCATGTAAAAATTCGGATCTATCCTTGAGAGACCAACCAAAATGACGCACTTGTTTAAAAATAGCTGTATCTCGCACTATACTACTCAGAATTGAGCGATTCCAAAACGACGTGAAAGATCACGTTCTGAAATGCAAATTAGGCCCAAGAATCACTAGAAAAAGATGAGTAAGTCATGAGATACGAATCGGAGAAAACTAACAGAATTTGAGAACTAGAAAATCGCAAAACAACCAAAAAAAAGGAAAATGGTTAAGACGAGAGATGAAAATAAGAAGTGGATTGGTGCCACAATCAAGGATTGATTGATAAACCAAAGTTAGTGATCGCCACAAGAGAAACTCTTGATAAGATCTACTCACCAAGAACCTAAGAGAGGAATACTCTCACAATTGGACAAACCAAATTGAACATCAAATCCTTGTTTTTTTATTCATCATAGATGTGTACATATATAGAGTTTAGGGGCTGCATACATCATGCAAACAAAAGGTCACCATAAAGTGACTAAAATCCCTCATAAAAGAAAATAACTATTCCCTAAGTGGCTAATAAAAACATTAACCATTCCACTAAGTAGCTGAACCGAAAGAAACTCTAGGAATTCGGAACATTAAAGATGCTCTAGGCTTGAAAATAATAAAATATAAAAGAAACATAATAGAAAGCCCAAAATACAAGTAAAATTTCGTCCAAGAATTCATCTTAAATTTCCATCCCATTTTTCACCATGATAGAGGCCGATTCTGGTCAAGAAGCTTGAAATATGATTTGTAGATAATTTTCTTAGCTTTCCAACGAACTAAAGAATGCACTAATCCGAGTTCTGTAGTGCAAGATAAAGCCAAAACAAGTCAACGAATTCTCACTAATGAAAATAAAATTTTCATCAAAAATCAATTTGGCCTTAAATTGGACATCATTCTTGATTTGTATCATTCCCTCCCTCTTGAAGAGAATTCGACCTCAAATTTATTGCCTTTAGGAATCGTCTTCATCCTCCGGGTTCAAACACAACTCTTTTGAATCCATGGGGCACCTCCCTTGAAATTGTTTGTTCAACTTCCTTACTTTCCTCTTGCAATTCAAAGCCAATGGATGCTTTGCATTCTTCCTTTGGAATCATATCTTCAATTGTCTTACAAGCTTCCTTTGGAGGAACAAACTCAATTTCCTTGAAAAGAGATTCAACACAACTAGGCAAAGAATTAGGAATAACTTCAAAACAAGAATTCAAGTTTTCATTTTTCACAACACTTTCTTTTTTGCTCTCATCTTTTTCTTTTTCCTCATTCTTTTCCATACTTTCATCTTTCTTTTCTTTCTCTTCAAATGTACTCTCAACTTTTACCTCATCCACCGAACCTTCTTCAATTTTTTTCTCAATCATTCTTCCTTTCTCACTCTCGATTTTCAAGTGCATTTGATCTTCATACACTTGTTTTGGTGACAATGGTACAAGAGTAATTTGGCGATTATTAAATACAAATGAGTACTTACTCTTATAGGTATCATATCTCGCTTGTCGTTCGACCCTCCAAGGACGCCCAAGTAACAAGTGTGTCGATTCTATGGGCACCACATCACATAATACCTCATCTTCATATCTCCCAATCCGGAACGACACTCGCACTTGTTTGTTCACCATCACGTCACCGAGATCGCTAAACTCCGGGATGCACCAAAGCTTATACGGTTGTGGATGCTGTAGAATAGGAAGTCCCAACTTTTGCACCATGGTGGTACTAGCTAGATTAGTGTAACCCTTTCTATCAATGACCAAGCTACATGTCTTGTCCTTCACATAGCATCTAGAATAGAAAAGATCCTCCCTTTGTTTGGCATCATTTTTCTTCATTAGAGACTCCATGATAGGTGGTGGGAAGAATGAGACCAAAAGTCACTCTAGGAAGGATGGCTCGATACCACATGATATGATCCTAGAAAGATCATGTAAAAATTCGGATCTATCCTTGAGTGACCAACCAAAATGACGCACTTGTTTAAAAACAGCTGTATCTCGCACTATACTACTCAGAATTGAGCGATTCCAAAACGACGTGAAAGATCACGTTCTGAAATGCAAATTAGACCCAAGAATCACTAGAAAAAGATGAGTAAGTCATGAGATATGAATCGGAGAAAACTAACAGAATTTGAGAACTAGAAAATCGCAAAACAACCAAAAAAAAAGGAAAATGGTTAAGACGAGAGATGAAAATAAGAAGTGGATTGGTGCCACAATCAAGGATTGATTGATAAACCAAAGTTAGTGATCGCCACAAGAGAAACTCTTGATAAGATCTACGACTCATCAAGAACCTAAGAGAGGAATACTCTCACAATTGGACAAACCAAATTGAACATCAAATCCTTGTTTTTTTTATTCATCATAGATGTGTACATATATAGAGTTTAGGGGCTGCATACATCATGCAAACAAAAGGTCACCATAAAGTGACTAAAATCCCTCATAAAAGAAAATAACTATTCCCTAAGTGGCTAATAAAAACATTAACCATTCCACTAAGTAGCTGAACCGAAAAAGAAACTCTAGGAATTCGGAACATTAAAGATGCTCTAGGCTTGAAAATAATAAAATATAAAAGAAACATAATAGAAAGCCCAAAATACAAGTAAAATTTCGTCCAAGAATTCATCTTAAATTTCCATCCCATTTTTCACCATGATAGAGGCCGATTCTGGTCAAGAAGCTTGAAATATGATTTGTAGATAATTTTCTTAGCTTTCCAACGAACTAAAGAATGCACTAATCCGAGTTCTGTAGTGCAAGATAAAGCCAAAACAAGTCAACGAATTCTCACTAATGAAAATAAAATTTTCATCAAAAATCAATTTGGCCTTAAATTGGACATCATTCTTGATTTGTATCATTCCCTCCCTCTTGAAGAGAATTCGACCTCAAATTTATTGCCTTTAGGAATCGTCTTCATCCTCCGGGTTCAAACACAACTCTTTTGAATCCATGGGGCACCTCCCTTGAAATTGTTTGTTCAACTTCCTTACTTTCCTCTTGCAATTCAAAGCCAATGGATGCTTTGCATTCTTCCTTTGGAATCATATCTTCAATTGTCTTACAAGCTTCCTTTGGAGGAACAAACTCAATTTCCTTGAAAAGAGATTCAACACAACTAGGCAAAGAATTAGGAATAACTTCAAAACAAGAATTCAAGTTTTCATTTTTCACAACACTTTCTTTTTGCTCTCATCTTTTTCTTTTTCCTCATTCTTTTCCATACTTTCATCTTTCTTTTCTTTCTCTTCAAATGTACTCTCAACTTTTACCTCATCCACCGAACCTTCTTCAATTTTTTTTCTCAATCATTCTTCCTTTCTCACTCTCGATTTTCAAGTGCATTTGATCTTCATACACTTGTTTTGGTGACAATGGTACAAGAGTAATTTGGCGATTATTAAATACAAATGAGTACTTACTCTTATAGGTATCATATCTCGCTTGTCGTTCGACCCTCCAAGGACGCCCAAGTAACAAGTGTGTCGATTCTATGGGCACCACATCACATAATACCTCATCTTCATATCTCCCAATCCGGAACGACACTCGCACTTGTTTGTTCACCATCACGTCACCGAGATCGCTAAACTCCGGGATGCACCAAAGCTTATACGGTTGTGGATGCTGTAGAATAGGAAGTCCCAACTTTTGCACCATGGTGGTACTAGCTAGATTAGTGTAACCCTTTCTATCAATGACCAAGCTACATGTCTTGTCCTTCACATAGCATCTAGAATAGAAAAGATCCTCCCTTTGTTTGGCATCATTTTTCTTCATTAGAGACTCCATGATAGGTGGTGGGAAGAATGAGACCAAAAGTCACTCTAGGAAGGATGGCTCGATACCACATGATATGATCCTAGAAAGATCATGTAAAAATTCGGATCTATCCTTGAGTGACCAACCAAAATGACGCACTTGTTTAAAAAAATAGCTGTATCTCGCACTATACTACTCAGAATTGAGCGATTCCAAAACGACGTGAAAGATCACGTTCTGAAATGCAAATTAGGCCCAAGAATCACTAGAAAAAGATGAGTAAGTCATGAGATACGAATCGGAGAAAACTAACAGAATTTGAGAACTAGAAAATCGCAAAACAACCAAAAAAAAGGAAAATGGTTAAGACGAGAGATGAAAATAAGAAGTGGATTGGTGCCACAATCAAGGATTGATTGATAAACCAAAGTTAGTGATCGCCACAAGAGAAACTCTTGATAAGATCTACGACTCAACCAAGAACCTAAGAGAGGAATACTCTCACAATTGGACAAACCAAATTGAACATCAAATCCTTGTTTTTTTTTTATTCATCATAGATGTGTACATATATAGAGTTTAGGGGCTGCATACATCATGCAAACAAAAGGTCACCATAAAGTGACTAAAATCCCTCATAAAAGAAAATAACTATTCCCTAAGTGGCTAATAAAAACATTAACCATTCCACTAAGTAGCTGAACCGAAAGAAACTCTAGGAATTCGGAACATTAAAGATGCTCTAGGCTTGAAAATAATAAAATATAAAAGAAACATAATAGAAAGCCCAAAATACAAGTAAAATTTCGTCCAAGAATTCATCTTAAATTTCCATCCCATTTTTCACCATGATAGAGGCCGATTCTGGTCAAGAAGCTTGAAATATGATTTGTAGATAATTTTCTTAGCTTTCCAACGAACTAAAGAATGCACTAATCCGAGTTCTGTAGTGCAAGATAAAGCCAAAACAAGTCAACGAATTCCTCACTAATGAAAATAAAATTTTCATCAAAAATCAATTTGGCCTTAAATTGGACATCATTCTTGATTTGTATCATTCCCTCCCTCTTGAAGAGAATTCGACCTCAAATTTATTGCCTTTAGGAATCGTCTTCATCCTCCGGGTTCAAACACAACTCTTTTGAATCCATGGGGCACCTCCCTTGAAATTGTTTGTTCAACTTCCTTACTTTCCTCTTGCAATTCAAAGCCAATGGATGCTTTGCATTCTTCCTTTGGAATCATATCTTCAATTGTCTTACAAGCTTCCTTTGGAGGAACAAACTCAATTTCCTTGAAAAGAGATTCAACACAACTAGGCAAAGAATTAGGAATAACTTCAAAACAAGAATTCAAGTTTTCATTTTTCACAACACTTTCTTTTTTGCTCTCATCTTTTTCTTTTTCCTCATTCTTTTCCATACTTTCATCTTTCTTTTCTTTCTCTTCAAATGTACTCTCAACTTTTACCTCATCCACCGAACCTTCTTCAATTTTTTCTCAATCATTCTTCCTTTCTCACTCTCGATTTTCAAGTGCATTTGATCTTCATACACTTGTTTTGGTGACAATGGTACAAGAGTAATTTGGCGATTATTAAATACAAATGAGTACTTACTCTTATAGGTATCATATCTCGCTTGTCGTTCGACCCTCCAAGGACGCCCAAGTAACAAGTGTGTCGATTCTATGGGCACCACATCACATAATACCTCATCTTCATATCTCCCAATCCGGAACGACACTCGCACTTGTTTGTTCACCATCACGTCACCGAGATCGCTAAACTCCGGGATGCACCAAAGCTTATACGGTTGTGGATGCTGTAGAATAGGAAGTCCCAACTTTTGCACCATGGTGGTACTAGCTAGATTAGTGTAACCCTTTCTATCAATGACCAAGCTACATGTCTTGTCCTTCACATAGCATCTAGAATAGAAAAGATCCTCCCTTTGTTTGGCATCATTTTTCTTCATTAGAGACTCCATGATAGGTGGTGGGAAGAATGAGACCAAAAGTCACTCTAGGAAGGATGGCTCTGATACCACATGATATGATCCTAGAAAGATCATGTAAAAATTCGGATCTATCCTTGAGAGACCAACCAAAATGACGCACTTGTTTAAAAATAGCTGTATCTCGCACTATACTACTCAGAATTGAGCGATTCCAAAACGACGTGAAAGATCACGTTCTGAAATGCAAATTAGGCCCAAGAATCACTAGAAAAAGATGAGTAAGTCATGAGATACGAATCGGAGAAAACTAACAGAATTTGAGAACTAGAAAATCGCAAAACAACCAAAAAAAAGGAAAATGGTTAAGACGAGAGATGAAAATAAGAAGTGGATTGGTGCCACAATCAAGGATTGATTGATAAACCAAAGTTAGTGATCGCCACAAGAGAAACTCTTGATAAGATCTACTGGCTCACAAGAACCTAAGAGAGGAATACTCTCACAATTGGACAAACCAAATTGAACATCAAATCCTTGTTTTTTTTATTCATCATAGATGTGTACATATATAGAGTTTAGGGGCTGCATACATCATGCAAACAAAAGGTCACCATAAAGTGACTAAAATCCCTCATAAAAGAAAATAACTATTCCCTAAGTGGCTAATAAAAACATTAACCATTCCACTAAGTAGCTAAATAAATTGAACCGAAAGAAACTCTAGGAATTCGGAACATTAAAGATGCTCTAGGCTTGAAAATAATAAAATATAAAAGAAACATAATAGAAAGCCCAAAATACAAGTAAAATTTCGTCCAAGAATTCATCTTAAATTTCCATCCCATTTTTCACCATGATAGAGGCCGATTCTGGTCAAGAAGCTTGAAATATGATTTGTAGATAATTTTCTTAGCTTTCCAACGAACTAAAGAATGCACTAATCCGAGTTCTGTAGTGCAAGATAAAGCCAAAACAAGTCAACGAATTCTCACTAATGAAAATAAAATTTTCATCAAAAATCAATTTGGCCTTAAATTGGACATCATTCTTGATTTGTATCATTCCCTCCCTCTTGAAGAGAATTCGACCTCAAATTTATTGCCTTTAGGAATCGTCTTCATCCTCCTGGGTTCAAACACAACTCTTTTGAATCCATGGGGCACCTCCCTTGAAATTGTTTGTTCAACTTCCTTACTTTCCTCTTGCAATTCAAAGCCAATGGATGCTTTGCATTCTTCCTTTGGAATCATATCTTCAATTGTCTTACAAGCTTCCTTTGGAGGAACAAACTCAATTTCCTTGAAAAGAGATTCAACACAACTAGGCAAAGAATTAGGAATAACTTCAAAACAAGAATTCAAGTTTTCATTTTTCACAACACTTTCTTTTTTGCTCTCATCTTTTTCTTTTTCCTCATTCTTTTCCATACTTTCATCTTTCTTTTTTTTCTCTTCAAATGTACTCTCAACTTTTACCTCATCCACCGAACCTTCTTCAATTTTTTCTCAATCATTCTTCCTTTCTCACTCTCGATTTTCAAGTGCATTTGATCTTCATACACTTGTTTTGGTGACAATGGTACAAGAGTAATTTGGCGATTATTAAATACAAATGAGTACTTACTCTTATAGGTATCATATCTCGCTTGTCGTTCGACCCTCCAAGGACGCCCAAGTAACAAGTGTGTCGATTCTATGGGCACCACATCACATAATACCTCATCTTCATATCTCCCAATCCGGAACGACACTCGCACTTGTTTGTTCACCATCACGTCACCGAGATCGCTAAACTCCGGGATGCACCAAAGCTTATACGGTTGTGGATGCTGGAGAATAGGAAGTCCCAACTTTTGCACCATGGTGGTACTAGCTAGATTAGTGTAACCCTTTCTATCAATGACCAAGCTACATGTCTTGTCCTTCACATAGCATCTAGAATAGAAAAGATCCTCCCTTTGTTTGGCATCATTTTTCTTCATTAGAGACTCCATGATAGGTGGTGGGAAGAATGAGACCAAAAGTCACTCTAGGAAGGATGGCTCTTGATACCACATGATATGATCCTAGAAAGATCATGTAAAAATTCGGATCTATCCTTGAGAGACCAACCAAAATGACGCACTTGTTTAAAAATAGCTGTATCTCGCACTATACTACTCAGAATTGAGCGATTCCAAAACGACGTGAAAGATCACGTTCTGAAATGCAAATTAGGCCCAAGAATCACTAGAAAAAGATGAGTAAGTCATGAGATACGAATCGGAGAAAACTAACAGAATTTGAGAACTAGAAAATCGCAAAACAACCAAAAAAAAGGAAAATGGTTAAGACGAGAGATGAAAATAAGAAGTGGATTGGTGCCACAATCAAGGATTGATTGATAAACCAAAGTTAGTGATCGCCACAAGAGAAACTCTTGATAAGATCTACTGGCTCAATCAAGAACCTAAGAGAGGAATACTCTCACAATTGGACAAACCAAATTGAACATCAAATCCTTGTTTTTTTTTATTCATCATAGATGTGTACATATATAGAGTTTAGGGGCTGCATACATCATGCAAACAAAAGGTTACCATAAAGTGACTAAAATCCCTCATAAAAGAAAATAATTATTCCCTAAGTGGTTAATAAAAACATTAACCATTCCACTAAGTAGCTGAACCAAAAGAAACTCTAGGAATTCGGAACATTAAAGATGCTCTAGGCTTGAAAATAATAAAATATAAAAGAAACATAATAGAAAGCCCAAAATACAAGTAAAATTTCGTCCAAGAATTCATCTTAAATTTCCATCCCATTTTTCACCATGATAGAGGCCGATTCTGGTCAAGAAGCTTGAAATATGATTTGTAGATAATTTTCTTAGCTTTCCAACGAACTAAAGAATGCACTAATCCGAGTTCTGTAGTGCAAGATAAAGCCAAAACAAGTCAACGAATTCCTCACTAATGAAAATAAAATTTTCATCAAAAATCAATTTGGCCTTAAATTGGACATCATTCTTGATTTGTATCATTCCCTCCCTCTTGAAGAGAATTCGACCTCAAATTTATTGCCTTTAGGAATCGTCTTCATCCTCCCAGGTTCAAACACAACTCTTTTGAATCCATGGGGCACCTCCCTTGAAATTGTTTGTTCAACTTCCTTACTTTCCTCTTGCAATTCAAAGCCAATGGATGCTTTGCATTCTTCCTTTGGAATCATATCTTCAATTGTCTTACAAGCTTCCTTTGGAGGAACAAACTCAATTTCCTTGAAAAGAGATTCAACACAACTAGGCAAAGAATTAGGAATAACTTCAAAACAAGAATTCAAGTTTTCATTTTTCACAACACTTTCTTTTTTTTGCTCTCATCTTTTTCTTTTTCCTCATTCTTTTCCATACTTTCATCTTTCTTTTCTTTCTCTTCAAATGTACTCTCAACTTTTACCTCATCCACCGAACCTTCTTCAATTTTTTCTCAATCATTCTTCCTTTCTCACTCTCGATTTTCAAGTGCATTTGATCTTCATACACTTGTTTTGGTGACAATGGTACAAGAGTAATTTGGCGATTATTAAATACAAATGAGTACTTACTCTTATAGGTATCATATCTCGCTTGTCGTTCGACCCTCCAAGGACGCCCAAGTAACAAGTGTGTCGATTCTATGGGCACCACATCACATAATACCTCATCTTCATATCTCCCAATCCGGAACGACACTCGCACTTGTTTGTTCACCATCACGTCACCGAGATCGCTAAACTCCGGATGCACCAAAGCTTATACGGTTGTGGATGCTGTAGAATAGGAAGTCCCAACTTTTGCACCATGGTGGTACTAGCTAGATTAGTGTAACCCTTTCTATCAATGACCAAGCTACATGTCTTGTCCTTCACATAGCATCTAGAATAGAAAAGATCCTCCCTTTGTTTGGCATCATTTTTCTTCATTAGAGACTCATGATAGGTGGTGGGAAGAATGAGACCAAAAGTCACTCTAGGAAGGATGGCTCGATACCACATGATATGATCCTAGAAAGATCATGTAAAAATTCGGATCTATCCTTGAGAGACCAACCAAAATGACGCACTTGTTTAAAAATAGCTGTATCTCGCACTATACTACTCAGAATTGAGCGATTCCAAAACGACGTGAAAGATCACGTTCTGAAATGCAAATTAGGCCCAAGAATCACTAGAAAAAGATGAGTAAGTCATGAGATACGAATCGGAGAAAACTAACAGAATTTGAGAACTAGAAAATCGCAAAACAACCAAAAAAAAGGAAAATGGTTAAGACGAGAGATGAAAATAAGAAGTGGATTGGTGCCACAATCAAGGATTGATTGATAAACCAAAGTTAGTGATCGCCACAAGAGAAACTCTTGATAAGATCTACGGCTCAGTCAAGAACCTAAGAGAGGAATACTCTCACAATTGGACAAACCAAATTGAACATCAAATCCTTGTTTTTTTATTCATCATAGATGTGTACATATATAGAGTTTAGGGGCTGCATACATCATGCAAACAAAAGGTCACCATAAAGTGACTAAAATCCCTCATAAAAGAAAATAACTATTCCCTAAGTGGCTAATAAAAACATTAACCATTCCACTAAGTAGCTAAAAGAACCGAAAAGAAACTCTAGGAATTCAGAACATTAAAGATGCTCTAGGCTTGAAAATAATAAAATATAAAAGAAACATAATAGAAAGCCCAAAATACAAGTAAAATTTCGTCCAAGAATTCATCTTAAATTTCCATCCCATTTTTCACCATGATAGAGGCCGATTCTGGTCAAGAAGCTTGAAATATGATTTGTAGATAATTTTCTTAGCTTTCCAACGAACTAAAGAATGCACTAATCCGAGTTCTGTAGTGCAAGATAAAGCCAAAACAAGTCAACGAATTCTCACTAATGAAAATAAAATTTTCATCAAAAATCAATTTGGCCTTAAATTGGACATCATTCTTGATTTGTATCATTCCCTCCCTCTTGAAGAGAATTCGACCTCAAATTTATTGCCTTTAGGAATCGTCTTCATCCTCCGGGTTCAAACACAACTCTTTTGAATCCATGGGGCACCTCCCTTGAAATTGTTTGTTCAACTTCCTTACTTTCCTCTTGCAATTCAAAGCCAATGGATGCTTTGCATTCTTCCTTTGGAATCATATCTTCAATTGTCTTACAAGCTTCCTTTGGAGGAACAAACTCAATTTCCTTGAAAAGAGATTCAACACAACTAGGCAAAGAATTAGGAATAACTTCAAAACAAGAATTCAAGTTTTCATTTTTCACAACACTTTCTTTTTTGCTCTCATCTTTTTCTTTTTCCTCATTCTTTTCCATACTTTCATCTTTCTTTTCTTTCTCTTCAAATGTACTCTCAACTTTTACCTCATCCACCGAACCTTCTTCAATTTTTTTTCTCAATCATTCTTCCTTTCTCACTCTCGATTTTCAAGTGCATTTGATCTTCATACACTTGTTTTGGTGACAATGGTACAAGAGTAATTTGGCGATTATTAAATACAAATGAGTACTTACTCTTATAGGTATCATATCTCGCTTGTCGTTCGACCCTCCAAGGACGCCCAAGTAACAAGTGTGTCGATTCTATGGGCACCACATCACATAATACCTCATCTTCATATCTCCCAATCCGAACGACACTCGCACTTGTTTGTTCACCATCACGTCACCGAGATCGCTAAACTCCGGATGCACCAAAGCTTATACGGTTGTGGATGCTGTAGAATAGGAAGTCCCAACTTTTGCACCATGGTGGTACTAGCTAGATTAGTGTAACCCTTTCTATCAATGACCAAGCTACATGTCTTGTCCTTCACATAGCATCTAGAATAGAAAAGATCCTCCCTTTGTTTGGCATCATTTTTCTTCATTAGAGACTCCATGATAGGTGGTGGGAAGAATGAGACCAAAAGTCACTCTAGGAAGGATGGCTCGATACCACATGATATGATCCTAGAAAGATCATGTAAAAATTCGGATCTATCCTTGAGAGACCAACCAAAATGACGCACTTGTTTAAAAATAGCTGTATCTCGCACTATACTACTCAGAATTGAGCGATTCCAAAACGACGTGAAAGATCACGTTCTGAAATGCAAATTAGGCCCAAGAATCACTAGAAAAAGATGAGTAAGTCATGAGATACGAATCGGAGAAAAAACAGAATTTGAGAACTAGAAAATCGCAAAACAACCAAAAAAAAAGAAAATGGTTAAGACGAGAGATGAAAATAAGAAGTGGATTGGTGCCACAATCAAGGATTGATTGATAAACCAAAGTTAGTGATCGCCACAAGAGAAACTCTTGATAAGATCTACGGCTCAGTCAAGAACCTAAGAGAGGAATACTCTCACAATTGGACAAACCAAATTGAACATCAAATCCTTGTTTTTTTATTCATCATAGATGTGTACATATATAGAGTTTAGGGCTGCATACATCATGCAAACAAAAGGTCACCATAAAGTGACTAAAATCCCTCATAAAAGAAAATAACTATTCCCTAAGTGGCTAATAAAAACATTAACCATTCCACTAAGTAGGTTCATGACTTCTACCGAAAGAAACTCTAGGAATTGAACATTAAAGATGCTCTAGGCTTGAAAATAATAAAATATAAAAGAAACATAATAGAAAGCCCAAAATACAAGTAAAATTTCGTCCAAGAATTCATCTTAAATTTCCATCCCATTTTTCACCATGATAGAGGCCGATTCTGGTCAAGAAGCTTGAAATATGATTTGTAGATAATTTTCTTAGCTTTCCAACGAACTAAAGAATGCACTAATCCGAGTTCTGTAGTGCAAGATAAAGCCAAAACAAGTCAACGAATTCCTCACTAATGAAAATAAAATTTTCATCAAAAATCAATTGGCCTTAAATTGGACATCATTCTTGATTTGTATCATTCCCTCCCTCTTGAAGAGAATTCGACCTCAAATTTATTGCCTTTAGGAATCGTCTTCATCCTCCGGGTTCAAACACAACTCTTTTGAATCCATGGGGCACCTCCCTTGAAATTGTTTGTTCAACTTCCTTACTTTCCTCTTGCAATTCAAAGCCAATGGATGCTTTGCATTCTTCCTTTGGAATCATATCTTCAATTGTCTTACAAGCTTCCTTTGGAGGAACAAACTCAATTTCCTTGAAAAGAGATTCAACACAACTAGGCAAAGAATTAGGAATAACTTCAAAACAAGAATTCAAGTTTTCATTTTTCACAACACTTTCTTTTTTTGCTCTCATCTTTTTCTTTTTCCTCATTCTTTTCCATACTTTCATCTTTCTTTTCTTTCTCTTCAAATGTACTCTCAACTTTTACCTCATCCACCGAACCTTCTTCAATTTTTTTCTCAATCATTCTTCCTTTCTCACTCTCGATTTTCAAGTGCATTTGATCTTCATACACACTTGTTTTGGTGACAATGGTACAAGAGTAATTTGGCGATTATTAAATACAAATGAGTACTTACTCTTATAGGTATCATATCTCGCTTGTCGTTCGACCCTCCAAGGACGCCCAAGTAACAAGTGTGTCGATTCTATGGGCACCACATCACATAATACCTCATCTTCATATCTCCCAATCCGAACGACACTCGCACTTGTTTGTTCACCATCACGTCACCAAGATCGCTAAACTCCTGGGATGCACCAAAGCTTATACGGTGTGGATGCTTGTAGAATAGGAAGTCCCAACTTTTGCACCATGGTGGTACTAGCTAGATTAGTGTAACCCTTTCTATCAATGACCAAGCTACATGTCTTGTCCTTCACATAGCATCTAGAATAGAAAAGATCCTCCCTTTGTTTGGCATCATTTTTCTTCATTAGAGACTCCATGATAGGTGGTGGGAAGAATGAGACCAAAAGTCACTCTAGGAAGGATGGCTCGATACCACATGATATGATCCTAGAAAGATCATGTAAAAATTCGGATCTATCCTTGAGAGACCAACCAAAATGACGCACTTGTTTAAAAATAGCTGTATCTCGCACTATACTACTCAGAATTGAGCGATTCCAAAACGACGTGAAAGATCACGTTCTGAAATGCAAATTAGGCCCAAGAATCACTAGAAAAAGATGAGTAAGTCATGAGATACGAATCGGAGAAAACTAACAGAATTTGAGAACTAGAAAATCGCAAAACAACCAAAAAAAAGGAAAATGGTTAAGACGAGAGATGAAAATAAGAAGTGGATTGGTGCCACAATCAAGGATTGATTGATAAACCAAAGTTAGTGATCGCCACAAGAGAAACTCTTGATAAGATCTACTGGCTCAGCCAAGAACCTAAGAGAGGAATACTCTCACAATTGGACAAACCAAATTGAACATCAAATCCTTGTTTTTTTTTATTCATCATAGATGTGTACATATATAGAGTTTAGGGGCTGCATACATCATGCAAAAACAAAGGTCACCATAAAGTGACTAAAATCCCTCATAAAAGAAAATAACTATTCCCTAAGTGGCTAATAAAAACATTAACCATTCCACTAAGTAGTGAACCAAAGAAACTCTAGGAATTCTAGAACATTAAAGATGCTCTAGGCTTGAAAATAATAAAATATAAAAGAAAACATAATAGAAAGCCCAAAATACAAGTAAAATTTCGTCCAAGAATTCATCTTAAATTTCCATCCCATTTTTCACCATGATAGAGGCCGATTCTGGTCAAGAAGCTTGAAATATGATTTGTAGATAATTTTCTTAGCTTTCCAACGAACTAAAGAATGCACTAATCCGAGTTCTGTAGTGCAAGATAAAGCCAAAACAAGTCAACGAATTCATCACTAATGAAAATAAAATTTTCATCAAAAATCAATTTGGCCTTAAATTGGACATCATTCTTGATTTGTATCATTCCCTCCCTCTTGAAGAGAATTCGACCTCAAATTTATTGCCTTTAGGAATCGTCTTCATCCTCCGGGTTCAAACACAACTCTTTTGAATCCATGGGGCACCTCCCTTGAAATTGTTTGTTCAACTTCCTTACTTTCCTCTTGCAATTCAAAGCCAATGGATGCTTTGCATTCTTCCTTTGGAATCATATCTTCAATTGTCTTACAAGCTTCCTTTGGAGGAACAAACTCAATTTCCTTGAAAAGAGATTCAACACAACTAGGCAAAGAATTAGGAATAACTTCAAAACAAGAATTCAAGTTTTCATTTTT
The DNA here is from genome assembly GCA_029884595.1 of Ormosia semicastrata. NCBI lineage: Eukaryota > Viridiplantae > Streptophyta > Magnoliopsida > Fabales > Fabaceae > Ormosia > Ormosia semicastrata. The sequence goes on along the minus strand of JAQQTO010000044.1, from coordinate 32,052,759 downwards.
CACAACACTTTCTTTTTTGCTCTCATCTTTTTCTTTTTCCTCATTCTTTTCCATACTTTCATCTTTCTTTTCTTTCTCTTCAAATGTACTCTCAACTTTTACCTCATCCACCGAACCTTCTTCAATTTTTTTCTCAATCATTCTTCCTTTCTCACTCTCGATTTTCAAGTGCATTTGATCTTCATACACTTGTTTTGGTGACAATGGTACAAGAGTAATTTGGCGATTATTAAATACAAATGAGTACTTACTCTTATAGGTATCATATCTCGCTTGTCGTTCGACCCTCCAAGGACGCCCAAGTAACAAGTGTGTCGATTCTATGGGCACCACATCACATAATACCTCATCTTCATATCTCCCAATCCGAACGACACTCGCACTTGTTTGTTCACCATCACGTCACCGAGATCGCTAAACTCCGGATGCACCAAAGCTTATACGGTTGTGGATGTTGTAGAATAGGAAGTCCCAACTTTTGCACCATGGTGGTACTAGCTAGATTAGTGTAACCCTTTCTATCAATGACCAAGCTACATGTCTTGTCCTTCACATAGCATCTAGAATAGAAAAGATCCTCCCTTTGTTTGGCATCATTTTTCTTCATTAGAGACTCCATGATAGGTGGTGGGAAGAAGAAATGGTGGGAAAAATGAAGAACCAAAAGTCACTCTAGGAAGGATGGCTTTGATACCACATGATATGATCCTAGAAAGATCATGTAAAAATTCGGATCTATCCTTGAGTGACCAACCAAAATGACGCACTTGTTTAAAAATAGCTGTATCTCGCACTATACTACTCAGAATTGAGCGATTCCAAAACGACGTGAAAGATCACGTTCTGAAATGCAAATTAGGCCCAAGAATCACTAGAAAAAGATGAGTAAGTCATGAGATACGAATCGAGAAAACTAACAGAATTTGAGAACTAGAAAATCGCAAAACAACCAAAAAAAAAGGAAAATGGTTAAGACGAGAGATGAAAATAAGAAGTGGATTGGTGCCACAATCAAGGATTGATTGATAAACCAAAGTTAGTGATCGCCACAAGAGAAACTCTTGATAAGATCTATGGCTCACCAAGAACCTAAGAGAGGAATACTCTCACAATTGGACAAACCAAATTGAACATCAAATCCTTGTTTTTTTTTTTCATTCATCATAGATGTGTACATATATAGAGTTTAGGGGCTGCATACATCATGCAAACAAAAGGTCACCATAAAGTGACTAAAATCCCTCATAAAAGAAAATAACTATTCCCTAAGTGGCTAATAAAAACATTAACCATTCCACTAAGTAGATAATAACCGAAAGAAACTCTAGGAATTCGGCATGCAAGCATTAAAGATGCTCTAGGCTTGAAAATAATAAAATATAAAAGAAACATAATAGAAAGCCCAAAAACAAGTAAAAATTTCGTCCAAGAATTCATCTTAAATTTCCATCCCATTTTTCACCATGATAGAGGCCGATTCTGGTCAAGAAGCTTGAAATATGATTTGTAGATAATTTCCTTAGCTTTCCAACGAACTAAAGAATGCACTAATCCGAGTTCTGTAGTGCAAGATAAAGCCAAAACAAGTCAACGAATTCATCACTAATGAAAATAAAATTTTCATCAAAAATCAATTTGGCCTTAAATTGGACATCATTCTTGATTTGTATCATTCCCTCCCTCTTGAAGAGAATTCGACCTCAAATTTATTGCCTTTAGGAATCGTCTTCATCCTCCGGGTTCAAACACAACTCTTTTTGAATCCATGGGGCACCTCCCTTGAAATTGTTTCTTCAACTTCCTTACTTTCCTCTTGCAATTCAAAGCCAATGGATGCTTTGCATTCTTCCTTTGGAATCATATCTTCAATTGTCTTACAAGCTTCCTTTGGAGGAACAAACTCAATTTCCTTGAAAAGAGATTCAACACAACTAGGCAAAGAATTAGGAATAACTTCAAAACAAGAATTCAAGTTTTCATTTTTCACAACACTTTTTTTTTTTTTGCTCTCATCTTTTTTTTTTCCTCATTCTTTTCCATACTTTCATCTTTCTTTTCTTTCTCTTCAAATGTACTCTCAACTTTTACCTCATCCACCGAACCTTCTTCAATTTTTTCTCAATCATTCTTCCTTTCTCACTCTCGATTTTCAAGTGCATTTGATCTTCATACACTTGTTTTGGTGACAATGGTACAAGAGTAATTTGGCGATTATTAAATACAAATGAGTACTTACTCTTATAGGTATCATATCTCGCTTGTCGTTCGACCCTCCAAGGACGCCCAAGTAACAAGTGTGTCGATTCTATGGGCACCACATCACATAATACCTCATCTTCATATCTCCCAATCCGGAACGAAACTCGCACTTGTTTGTTCACCATCACGTCACCGAGATCACTAAACTCCGGGATGCACCAAAGCTTATACGGTTGTGGATGCTGTAGAATAGGAAGTCCCAACTTTTGCACCATGGTGGTACTAGCTAGATTAGTGTAACCCTTTCTATCAATGACCAAGCTACATGTCTTATCCTTCACATAGCATCTAGAATAGAAAAGATCCTCCCTTTGTTTGGCATCATTTTTCTTCATTAGAGACTCCATGATAGGTGGTGGGAAGAATGAGACCAAAAAAGTCACTCTAGGAAGGATGGCTTTGATACCACATGATATGATCCTAGAAAGATCATGTAAAAATTCGGATCTATCCTTGAGTGACCAACCAAAATGACGCACTTGTTTAAAAATAGCTGTATCTCGCACTATACTACTCAGAATTGAGCGATTCCAAAACGACGTGAAAGATCACGTTCTGAAATGCAAATTAGGCTCAAGAATCACTAGAAAAAGATGAGTAAATCATGAGATACGAATCGAGAAAACTAACAGAATTTGAGAACTAGAAAATCGCAAAACAACCAAAAAAAAGGAAAATGGTTAAGACGAGAGATGAAAATAAGAAGTGGATTGGTGCCACAATCAAGGATTGATTGATAAACCAAAGTTAGTGATCGCCACAAGAGAAACTCTTGATAAGATCTATGGCTCAGTCAAGAACCTAAGAGAGGAATACTCTCACAATTGGACAAACCAAATTGAACATCAAATCCTTGTTTTTTTTTATTCATCATAGATGTGTACATATATAGAGTTTAGGGGCTGCATACATCATGCAAACAAAAGGTCACCATAAAGTGACTAAAATCCCTCATAAAAGAAAATAACTATTCCCTAAGTGGCTAATAAAAGCAACATTAACCATTCCACTAAGTAGTTCATGAACTTCTAAAGAAACTCTAGCCAAAGAATTGAACATTAAAGATGCTCTAGGCTTGAAAATAATAAAATATAAAAGAAACATAATAGAAAGCCCAAAATACAAGTAAAATTCCGTCCAAGAATTCATCTTAAATTTCCATCCCATTTTTCACCATGATAGAGGCCGATTCTGGTCAAGAAGCTTGAAATATGATTTGTAGATAATTTCTTAGCTTTCCAACGAACTAAAGAATGCACTAATCCGAGTTCTGTAGTGCAAGATAAAGCCAAAACAAGTCAACGAATTCATCACTAATGAAAATAAAATTTTCATCAAAAATCAATTGGCCTTAAATTGGACATCATTCTTGATTTGTATCATTCCCTCCCCTTGAAGAGAATTCGACCTCAAATTTATTGCCTTTAGGAATCGTCTTCATCCTCCGGGTTCAAACACAACTCTTTTGAATCCATGGGACACCTCCCTTGAAATTGTTTGTTCAACTTCCTTACTTTCCTCTTGCAATTCAAAGCCAATGGATGCTTTGCATTCTTCCTTTGGAATCATATCTTCAATTGTCTTACAAGCTTCCTTTGGAGGAACAAACTCAATTTCCTTGAAAAGAGATTCAACACAACTAGGCAAAGAATTAGGAATAACATCAAAACAAGAATTCAAGTTTTCATTTTTCACAACACTTTCTTTTTTGCTCTCATCTTTTTCTTTTTCCTCATTCTTTTCCATACTTTCATCTTTCTTTTCTTTCTCTTCAAATGTACTCTCAACTTTTACCTCATCCACCGAACCTTCTTCAATTTTTTTCTCAATCATTCTTCCTTTCTCACTCTCGATTTTCAAGTGCATTTGATCTTCATACACTTGTTTTGGTGACAATGGTACAAGAGTAATTTGGCGATTATTAAATACAAATGAGTACTTACTCTTATAGGTATCATATCTCGCTTGTCGTTCGACCCTCCAAGGACGCCCAAGTAACAAGTGTGTCGATTCTATGGGCACCACATCACATAATACCTCATCTTCATATCTCCCAATCCGGAATGACACTCACACTTGTTTGTTCACCATCACGTCACCAAGATCGCTAAACTCCGGGATGCACCAAAGCTTATACGGTTGTGGATGCTGTAGAATAGGAAGTCCCAACTTTTGCACCATGGTGGTACTAGCTAGAGTTAGTGTAACCCTTTCTATCAATGACCAAGCTACATGTCTTGTCCTTCACATAGCATCTAGAATAGAAAAGATCCTCCCTTTGTTTGGCATCATTTTTCTTCATTAGAGACTCCATGATAGGTGGTGGGAAGAAGAAATGGGGAGAAGAACCAAAAAAGTCACTCTAGGAAGGATGGCTTTGATACCACATGATATGATCCTAGAAAGATCATGTAAAAATTCGGATCTATCCTTGAGTGACCAACCAAAATGACGCACTTGTTTAAAAATAGCTGTATCTCGCACTATACTACTCAGAATTGAGCGATTCCAAAACGACGTGAAAGATCACGTTCTGAAATGCAAATTAGGCTCAAGAATCACTAGAAAAAGATGAGTAAATCATGAGATACGAATCAGAGAAAACTAACAGAATTTGAGAACTAGAAAATCGCAAAACAACCAAAAAAAAGGAAAATGGTTAAGACGAGAGATGAAAATAAGAAGTGGATTGGTGCCACAATCAAGGATTGATTGATAAACCAAAGTTAGTGATCGCCACAAGAGAAACTCTTGATAAGATCTATGGCTCAGTCAAGAACCTAAGAGAGGAATACTCTCACAATTGGACAAACCAAATTGAACATCAAATCCTTGTTTTTTTTTATTCATCATAGATGTGTACATATATAGAGTTTAGGGGCTGCATACATCATGCAAACAAAAGGTCACCATAAAGTGACTAAAATCCCTCATAAAAGAAAATAACTATTCCCTAAGTGGCTAATAAAAGCAACTAACCATTCCAATTAGTATAATAAAAGTGGTTCATGACTTCTAAAGGAGTTACCTAACATTAAAGAAGCTCTAGGCTTGAAAATAATAAAATATAAAAGAAACATAATAGAAAGTTTATTACCTTTAAATAGAAATAAACTAAAATTTCTGTCCAAGAATTCGTCTTAAATTTCCATCCCATTTTTCACCATGATAGAAGCCGATTCTGGTCAAGAAGCTTGAAATATGATTTGTAGATAATTTCCTTATCTTTCCAACGAACTAAAGAATGCACTAATCCGAGTTCTGTAGCGCAAGATATAGCCAAAACAAGTCAACGAATTCATCACTAATGAAAATAAAATTTTCATCAAAAATCAATTTGGCCTTAAATTGGACATCATTCTTGGTTTGCATCATTCCCTCCCCCTTGAAGAGAATTCGACCTAGAATTTATTGCCTTTGGGAATTGTCTTCATCCTCCGGGTTCAAACACAACTCTTTTGAATCCATGGGACACCTCCCTTGAAATTGTTTCTTCAACTTCCTTACTTTCCTCTTGCAATTCAAAGCCAATGGATGCTTTGCATTCTTCCTTTGGAATCATATCTTCAATTGTCTTACAAGCTTCCTTTGGAGGAACAAACTCAATTTCCTTGAAAAGAGATTCAACACAACTAGGCAAAGAATTAGGAATAACATCAAAACAAGAATTCAAGTTTTCATTTTTCACAACACTTTTTTTTTTGCTCTCATCTTTTTCTTTTTCCTCATTCTTTTCCATACTTTCATCTTTCTTTTCTTTCTCTTCAAATGTACTCTCAACTTTTACCTCATCCACCGAACCTTCTTCAATTTTTTTCTCAATCATTCTTCCTTTCTCACTCTCGATTTTCAAGTGCATTTGATCTTCATACACTTGTTTTGGTGACAATGGTACAAGAGTAATTTGGCGATTATTAAATACAAATGAGTACTTACTCTTATAGGTATCATATCTCGCTTGTCGTTCGACCCTCCAAGGACGCCCAAGTAACAAGTGTGTCGATTCTATGGGCACAACACATCACATAATACCTCATCTTCATATCTCCCAATCCGAACGAACTCGCACTTGTTTGTTCACCATCACGTCACCAAGATCACTAAACTCCGGGATGCACCAAAGCTTATACGGTTGTGGATGCTGTAGAATAGGAAGTCCCAACTTTTGCACCATGGTGGTACTAGCTAGATTAGTGTAACCCTTTCTATCAATGACCAAGCTACATGTCTTGTCCTTCACATAGCATCTAGAATAGAAAAGATCCTCCCTTTGTTTGGCATCATTTTTCTTCATTAGAGACTCCATGATAGGTGGTGGGAAGAATGGGACCAAAATGAAGAACAAGATCAAAAGTCACTCTAGGAAGGATGGCTTTGATACCACATGATATGATCCTAGAAAGATCATGTAAAAATTCGAATCTATCCTTGAGTGACCAACCAAAATGACGCACTTGTTTAAAAACAGCTGTATCTCGCACTATACTACTCAGAATTGAGCGATTCCAAAACGACGTGAAAGATCACGTTCTGAAATGCAAATTTGGCTCAAGAATCACTAGAAAAAGATGAGTAAATCATGAGATACGAATCAGAGAAAACTAACAGAATTTGAGAACTAGAAAATCGCAAAACAACCAAAAAAAGGAAAATGGTTAAGACGAGAGATGAAAATAAGAAGTGGATTGGTGCCACAATCAAGGATTGATTGATAAATCAAAGTTAGTGATCGCCATAAGAGAAACTCTTGATAAGATCTATGGCTCAGTCAAGAACCTAAGAGAGGAATACTCTCACAATTGGACAAACCAAATTGAACATCAAATCCTTGTTTTTCTTTTATTCATCATAGATGTGTACATATATAGAGTTTAGGGGCTGCATACATCATGCAAACAAAAGGTCACCATAAAGTGACTAAAATCCCTCATAAAAGAAAATAACTATTCCCTAAGTGGCTAATTAAAGCAACTAATGACAATTATAATAAAAGTGGTTCATGACTTCTAAAGAAGTTACTCTAGGCATTGCATTAAAGGTTGCCCTCCCAGGCTTGAAAATAATGCATATAAAAAACATAATAGAAAGTTTAAAATTTAATAGAAATAAACTAGAAAATTCGTCCAAAATTCATCTTAAATTTCCATCCCATTTTTCACCATGATAGAGGCCGATTCTGGTCAAGAAGCTTGAAATATGATTTGTAGATAATTTCCTTATCTTTCCAACGCACTAAAGAATGCACTAATCGGAGATCTGTAGCGCAAGATAAAGCCAAAACAAGTCAACAGGTTCATCACTAATGAAAATAAAATTTGTCATCAAAAATCAATTTGGCCTTAAATTGGACATCATTCTTGGTTTGTATCATTCCCTCCCTCTTGAAGAGAATTCGACCTCAAATTTATTGCCTTTAGGAATCGTCTTCATCCTCCGGGTTCAAACACAACTCTTTTGAATCCATGGGACACCTCCCTTGAAATTGTTTCTTCAACTTCCTTACTTTCCTCTTGCAATTCAAAGCCAATGGATGCTTTGCATTCTTCCTTTGGAATCATATCTTCAATTGTCTTACAAGCTTCCTTTGGAGGAACAAACTCAATTTCCTTGAAAAGAGATTCAACACAACTAGGCAAAGAATTAGGAATAACATCAAAACAAGAATTCAAGTTTTCATTTTTCACAACACTTTTTTTTTTTGCTCTCATCTTTTTCTTTTTCCTCATTCTTTTCCATACTTTCATCTTTCTTTTCTTTCTCTTCAAATGTACTCTCAACTTTTACCTCATCCACCGAACCTTCTTCAACTTTTTTCTCAATCATTCTTCCTTTCTCACTCTCGATTTTCAAGTGCATTTGATCTTCATACACTTGTTTTGGTGACAATGGTACAAGAGTAATTTGGCGATTATTAAATACAAATGAGTACTTACTCTTATAGGCATCATATCTCGCTTGTCGTTCGACCCTCCAGGGACGCCCAAGTAACAAGTGTGTCGATTCTATGGGTCATCACATAATACCTCATCTTCATATCTCCCAATCCGGAACGAAACTCGCACTTGTTTGTTCACCATCACGTCACCAAGATCACTAAACTCCGGGATGCACCAAAGCTTATACGGTTGTGGATGCTGTAGAATAGGAAGTCCCAACTTTTGCACCATGGTGGTACTAGCTAGGTTAGTGTAACCCTTTCTATCAATGACCAAGCTACATGTCTTGTCCTTCACATAGCATCTAGAATAGAAAAGATCCTCCCTTTGTTTGGCATCATTTTTCTTCATTAGAGACTCCATGATAGGTGGTGGGAAGAATGAGACCAAAAGTCACTCTAGGAAGGATGGCTTTGATACCACATGATATGATCCTAGAAAGATCATGTAAAAATTCGGATCTATCCTTGAGTGACCAACCAAAATGACGCACTTGTTTAAAAATAGCTGTATCTCGCACTATACTACTCAGAATTGAGCGATTCCAAAACGACGTGAAAGATCACGTTCTGAAATGCAAATTTGGCTCAAGAATCACTAGAAAAGATGAGTAAATCATGAGATACGAATCAGAGAAAACTAACAGAATTTGAGAACTAGAAAATCGCAAAACAACCAAAAAAAAAGAAAATGGTTAAGACAAGAGATGAAAATAAGAAGTGGATTGGTGCCACAATCAAGGATTGATTGATAAACCAAAGTTAGTGATCGCCACAAGAGAAACTCTTGATAAGATCTATGGCTCAATCAAGAACCTAAGAGAGGAATACTCTCACAATTGGACAAACCAAATTGAACATCAAATCCTTGTTTTTTTTTATTCATCATAGATGTGTACATATATAGAGTTTAGGGGCTGCATACATCATGTAAACAAAAGGTCACCATAAAGTGACTAAAATCCCTCATAAAAGAAAATAACTATTCCCTAAGTGGCTAATTAAAAACTATTGACAATTCCACTAATAAAAGTAGTTCATGACTTCTAAAAGAAACTCTAGGCATTTGCAACATTAAAGATTGCCCTCTAGGCTTGAAAATAATAAAATATAAAAAGAAACATAATAGAAAGCCCAAAAACTAGAAAATTTCGTCCAAAATTCGTCTTAAATTTCCATCCCATTTTTCACCATGATAGAAGCCGATTCTGGTCAAGAAGCTTGAAATAAGATTTGTAGATAATTTCCTTATCTTTCCAACGCAACTAAAGAATGCACTAATCCGAGTTCTGTAGTGCAAGATAAAGCCAAAACAAGTCAACGAATTCATCACTAATGAAAATAAAATTTTCATCAAAAATCAATTGGCCTTAAATTGGACATCATTCTTGATTTGTATCATTCCCTCCCCTTGAAGAGAATTCGACCTCAAATTTATTGCCTTTGGGAATCGTCTTCATCCTCCGGGTTCAAACACAACTCTTTTGAATCCATGGGACACCTCCCTTGAAATTGTTTCTTCAACTTCCTTACTTTCCTCTTGCAATTCAAAGCCAATGGATGCTTTGCATTCTTCCTTTGGAATCATATCTTCAATTGTCTTACAAGCTTCCTTTGGAGGAACAAACTCAATTTCCTTGAAAAGAGATTCAACACAACTAGGCAAAGAATTAGGAATAACATCAAAACAAGAATTCAAGTTTTCATTTTTCACAACACTTTTTTTTTTTTTGCTCTCATCTTTTTCTTTTTCCTCATTCTTTTCCATACTTTCATCTTTCTTTTCTTTCTCTTCAAATGTACTCTCAACTTTTACCTCATCCACCGAACCTTCTTCAATTTTTTTCTCAATCATTCTTCCTTTCTCACTCTCGATTTTCAAGTGCATTTGATCTTCATACACTTGTTTTGGTGACAATGGTACAAGAGTAATTTGGCGATTATTAAATACAAATGAGTACTTACTCTTATAGGCATCATATCTCGCTTGTCGTTCGACCCTCCAAGGACGCCCAAGTAACAAGTGTGTCGATTCTATGGGTCATCACATAATACCTCATCTTCATATCTCCCAATCCGGAACGAAACTCGCACTTGTTTGTTCACCATCACGTCACCAAGATCACTAAACTCCGGGATGCACCAAAGCTTATACGGTTGTGGATGCTGTAGAATAGGAAGTCCCAACTTTTGCACCATGGTGGTACTAGCTAGGTTAGTGTAACCCTTTCTATCAATGACCAAGCTACATGTCTTGTCCTTCACATAGCATCTAGAATAGAAAAGATCCTCCCTTTGTTTGGCATCATTTTTCTTCATTAGAGACTCCATGATAGGTGGTGGGAAGAATGAGACCAAAAGTCACTCTAGGAAGGATGGCTCTGATACCACATGATATGATCCTAGAAAGATCATGTAAAAATTCGAATCTATCCTTGAGTGACCAACCAAAATGACGCACTTGTTTAAAAATAGCTGTATCTCGCACTATACTACTCAGAATTGAGCGATTCCAAAACGACGTGAAAGATCACGTTCTGAAATGCAAATTAGGCTCAAGAATCACTAGAAAAAGATGAGTAAATCATGAGATACGAATCGGAGAAAACTAACAGAATTTGAGAACTAGAAAATCGCAAAACAACCAAAAAAAAAGGAAAATGGTTAAGACGAGAGATGAAAATAAGAAGTGGATTGGTGCCACAATCAAGGATTGATTGATAAACCAAAGTTAGTGATCGCCACAAGAGAAACTCTTGATAAGATCTATGGCTCAGTCAAGAACCTAAGAGAGGAATACTCTCACAATTGGACAAACCAAATTGAACATCAAATCCTTGTTTTTTTTATTCATCATAGATGTGTACATATATAGAGTTTAGGGGCTGCATACATCATGCAAACAAAAGGTCACCATAAAGTGACTAAAATCCCTCATAAAAGAAAATAACTATTCCCTAAGTGGCTAATAAAAACTAATGACATTAACCATTCCACTAAGTAGTTCATGACTTCTAAAAAGGAGAAACTCTAGGCAATTTGGAACATTAAAGATGCTCTAGGCTTGAAAATAATAAAATATAAAAGAAACATAATAGAAAGCCCAAAATACAAAAGTAAATTCCGTCCAAGAATTCGTCTTAAATTTCCATCCCATTTTTCACCATGATAGAGGCCGATTCTGGTCAAGAAGCTTGAAATATGATTTGTAGATAATTTCCTTAGCTTTCCAACGAACTAAAGAATGCACTAATCCGAGTTCTGTAGTGCAAGATAAAGCCAAAACAAGTCAACGAATTCATCACTAATGAAAATAAAATTTTCATCAAAAATCAATTTGGCCTTAAATTGGACATCATTCTTGATTTGTATCATTCCCTCCCTCTTGAAGAGAATTCGACCTCAAATTTATTGCCTTTGGGAATCGTCTTCATCCTCCGGGTTCAAACACAACTCTTTTGAATCCATGGGGCACCTCCCTTGAAATTGTTTCTTCAACTTCCTTACTTTCCTCTTGCAATTCAAAGCCAATGGATGCTTTGCATTCTTCCTTTGGAATCATATCTTCAATTGTCTTACAAGCTTCCTTTGGAGGAACAAACTCAATTTCCTTGAAAAGAGATTCAACACAACTAGGCAAAGAATTAGGAATAACATCAAAACAAGAATTCAAGTTTTCATTTTTCACAGCACTTTTTTTTTTTTGCTCTCATCTTTTTCTTTTTCCTCATTCTTTTCCATACTTTCATCTTTCTTTTCTTTCTCTTCAAATGTACTCTCAACTTTTACCTCATCCACCGAACCTTCTTCAATTTTTTTCTCAATCATTCTTCCTTTCTCACTCTCGATTTTCAAGTGCATTTGATCTTCATACACTTGTTTTGGTGACAATGGTACAAGAGTAATTTGGCGATTATTAAATACAAATGAGTACTTACTCTTATAGGTATCATATCTCGCTTGTCGTTCGACCCTCCAAGGACGCCCAAGTAACAAGTGTGTCGATTCTATGGGCACCACATCACATAATACCTCATCTTCATATCTCCCAATCCGAACGAAACTCGCACTTGTTTGTTCACCATCACGTCACCGAGATCACTAAACTCCGGATGCACCAAAGCTTATACGGTTGTGGATGCTGTAGAATAGGAAGTCCCAACTTTTGCACCATGGTGGTACTAGCTAGATTAGTGTAACCCTTTCTATCAATGACCAAGCTACATGTCTTGTCCTTCACATAGCATCTAGAATAGAAAAGATCCTCCCTTTGTTTGGCATCATTTTTCTTCATTAGAGACTCCATGATAGGTGGTGGGAAGAATGAAGAAAAACAAGACCAAATCAAAAGTCACTCTAGGAAGGATGGCTCTGATACCACATGATATGATCCTAGAAAGATCATGTAAAAATTCGGATCTATCCTTGAGTGACCAACCAAAATGACGCACTTGTTTAAAAACAGCTGTATCTCGCACTATACTACTCAGAATTGAGCGATTCCAAAACGACGTGAAAGATCACGTTCTGAAATGCAAATTAGGCTCAAGAATCACTAGAAAAAGATGAGTAAATCATGAGATACGAATCGGAGAAAACTAACAGAATTTGAGAACTAGAAAATCGCAAAACAACCAAAAAAAGGAAAATGGTTAAGACGAGAGATGAAAATAAGAAGTGGATTGGTGCCACAATCAAGGATTGATTGATAAACCAAAGTTAGTGATCGCCACAAGAGAAACTCTTGATAAGATCTATGGCTCAGTCAAGAACCTAAGAGAGGAATACTCTCACAATTGGACAAACCAAATTGAACATCAAATCCTTGTTTTTTTTTTATTCATCATAGATGTGTACATATATAGAGTTTAGGGGCTGCATACATCATGCAAACAAAAGGTCACCATAAAGTGACTAAAATCCCTCATAAAAGAAAATAACTATTCCCTAAGTGGCTAATAAAAGCATTAACCATTCCACTAAGTAGCTAATAAAAGTGGTTCCAAAAAAGAAACTCTAGGAATTTGGAACATTAAAGATTGCTCTAGGCTTGAAAATAATAAAATATAAAAGAAACATAATAGAAAGCCCAAAATACAAGTAAAATTCCGTCCAAGAATTCGTCTTAAATTTCCATCCCATTTTTCACCATGATAGAGGCCGATTCTGGTCAAGAAGCTTGAAATATGATTTGTAGATAATTTCCTTAGCTTTCCAACGAACTAAAGAATGCACTAATCCGAGTTCTGTAGTGCAAGATAAAGCCAAAACAAGTCAACGAATTCATCACTAATGAAAATAAAATTTTCATCAAAAATCAATTGGCCTTAAATTGGACATCATTCTTGATTTGTATCATTCCCTCCCTCTTGAAGAGAATTCGACCTCAAATTTATTGCCTTTGGGAATCGTCTTCATCCTCCTAGTTCAAACACAACTCTTTTGAATCCATGGGGCACCTCCCTTGAAATTGTTTCTTCAACTTCCTTACTTTCCTCTTGCAATTCAAAGCCAATGGATGCTTTGCATTCTTCCTTTGGAATCATATCTTCAATTGTCTTACAAGCTTCCTTTGGAGGAACAAACTCAATTTCCTTGAAAAGAGATTCAACACAACTAGGCAAAGAATTAGGAATAACATCAAAACAAGAATTCAAGTTTTCATTTTTCACAACACTTTCTTTTTTGCTCTCATCTTTTTCTTTTTCCTCATTCTTTTCCATACTTTCATCTTTCTTTTCTTTCTCTTCAAATGTACTCTCAACTTTTACCTCATCCACCGAACCTTCTTCAATTTTTTTCAATCATTCTTCCTTTCTCACTCTCGATTTTCAAGTGCATTTGATCTTCATACACTTGTTTTGGTGACAATGGTACAAGAGTAATTTGGCGATTATTAAATACAAATGAGTACTTACTCTTATAGGTATCATATCTCGCTTGTCGTTCGACCCTCCAAGGACGCCCAAGTAACAAGTGTGTCGATTCTATGGGCACCACATCACATAATACCTCATCTTCATATCTCCCAATCCGAACGACAACTCGCACTTGTTTGTTCACCATCACGTCACCGAGATCACTAAACTCCGGATGCACCAAAGCTTATACGGTTGTGGATGCTGTAGAATAGGAAGTCCCAACTTTTGCACCATGGTGGTACTAGCTAGGTTAGTGTAACCCTTTCTATCAATGACCAAGCTACATGTCTTGTCCTTCACATAGCATCTAGAATAGAAAAGATCCTCCCTTTGTTTGGCATCATTTTTCTTCATTAGAGACTCCATGATAGGTGGTGGGAAGAATGAGACCAAAAGAAGAACAAGATCAAAAGTCACTCTAGGAAGGATGGCTCTGATACCACATGATATGATCCTAGAAAGATCATGTAAAAATTCGATCTATCCTTGAGTGACCAACCAAAATGACGCACTTGTTTAAAAACAGCTGTATCTCGCACTATACTACTCAGAATTGAGCGATTCCAAAACGACGTGAAAGATCACGTTCTGAAATGCAAATTAGGCTCAAGAATCACTAGAAAAAGATGAGTAAATCATGAGATACGAATCGGAGAAAACTAACAGAATTTGAGAACTAGAAAATCGCAAAACAACCAAAAAAAAAAAAATGGAAAAAATGGTTAAGACGAGAGATGAAAATAAGAAGTGGATTGGTGCCACAATCAAGGATTGATTGATAAACCAAAGTTAGTGATCGCCACAAGAGAAACTCTTGATAAGATCTATGGCTCAATCAAGAACCTAAGAGAGGAATACTCTCACAATTGGACAAACCAAATTGAACATCAAATCCTTGTTTTTTTTTATTCATCATAGATGTGTACATATATAGAGTTTAGGGGCTGCATACATCATGCAAAACAAAAGGTCACCATAAAGTGACTAAAATCCCTCATAAAAGAAAATAACTATTCCCTAAGTGGCTAATAAAAACATTAACCATTCCACTAAGTAGCTAATAAAAGTGAACCAAAAGAAACTCTAGGAATTTGGAACATTAAAGATTGCTCTAGGCTTGAAAATAATAAAATATAAAAGAAACATAATAGAAAGCCCAAAATACAAGTAAAATTCCGTCCAAGAATTCGTCTTAAATTTCCATCCCATTTTTCACCATGATAGAGGCGATTCTGGTCAAGAAGCTTGAAATATGATTTGTAGATAATTTCCTTAGCTTTCCAACGAACTAAAGAATGCACTAATCCGAGTTCTGTAGTGCAAGATAAAGCCAAAACAAGTCAACAATTCATCACTAATGAAAATAAAATTTTCATCAAAAAATCAATTTGGCCTTAAATTGGACATCATTCTTGATTTGTATCATTCCCTCCCTCTTGAAGAGAATTCGACCTCAAATTTATTGCCTTTGGGAATCGTCTTCATCCTCCGGGTTCAAACACAACTCTTTTGAATCCATGGGGCACCTCCCTTGAAATTGTTTCTTCAACTTCCTTACTTTCCTCTTGCAATTCAAAGCCAATGGATGCTTTGCATTCTTCCTTTGGAATCATATCTTCAATTGTCTTACAAGCTTCCTTTGGAGGAACAAACTCAATTTCCTTGAAAAGAGATTCAACACAACTAGGCAAAGAATTAGGAATAACATCAAAACAAGAATTCAAGTTTCATTTTTCACAACACTTTCTTTTTTTTTTGCTCTCATCTTTTTCTTTTTCCTCATTCTTTTCCATACTTTCATCTTTCTTTTCTTTCTCTTCAAATGTACTCTCAACTTTTACCTCATCCACCGAACCTTCTTCAATTTTTTTTCAATCATTCTTCCTTTCTCACTCTCGATTTTCAAGTGCATTTGATCTTCATACACTTGTTTTGGTGACAATGGTACAAGAGTAATTTGGCGATTATTAAATACAAATGAGTACTTACTCTTATAGGTATCATATCTCGCTTGTCGTTCGACCCTCCAAGGACGCCCAAGTAACAAGTGTGTCGATTCTATGGGCACCACATCACATAATACCTCATCTTCATATCTCCCAATCCGAACGAAACTCGCACTTGTTTGTTCACCATCACGTCACCGAGATCACTAAACTCCGGATGCACCAAAGCTTATACGGTTGTGGATGCTGTAGAATAGGAAGTCCCAACTTTTGCACCATGGTGGTACTAGCTAGATTAGTGTAACCCTTTCTATCAATGACCAAGCTACATGTCTTGTCCTTCACATAGCATCTAGAATAGAAAAGATCCTCCCTTTGTTTGGCATCATTTTTCTTCATTAGAGACTCCATGATAGGTGGTGGGAAGAATGAGACCAAAAGTCACTCTAGGAAGGATGGCTCTGATACCACATGATATGATCCTAGAAAGATCATGTAAAAATTCGGATCTATCCTTGAGTGACCAACCAAAATGACGCACTTGTTTAAAAACAGCTGTATCTCGCACTATACTACTCAGAATTGAGCGATTCCAAAACGACGTGAAAGATCACGTTCTGAAATGCAAATTTGGCTCAAGAATCACTAGAAAAAGATGAGTAAATCATGAGATACGAATCGGAGAAAACTAACAGAATTTGAGAACTAGAAAATCGCAAAACAACCAAAAAAAGGAAAATGGTTAAGACGAGAGATGAAAATAAGAAGTGGATTGGTGGTGCCACAATCAAGGATTGATTGATAAACCAAAGTTAGTGATCGCCACAAGAGAAACTCTTGATAAGATCTATGGCTCAGTCAAGAACCTAAGAGAGGAATACTCTCACAATTGGACAAACCAAATTGAACATCAAATCCTTGTTTTTTTATTCATCATAGATGTGTACATATATAGAGTTTAGGGGCTGCATACATCATGCAAACAAAAGGTCACCATAAAGTGACTAAAATCCCTCATAAAAGAAAATAACTATTCCCTAAGTGGCTAATAAAAGCATTAACCATTCCACTAAGTAGCTAAATGGTTCATGAACCAAAAGAAACTCTAGAATTTGGAACATTAAAGATGCTCTAGGCTTGAAAAAATAAAATATAAAAAGAAACATAATAGAAAGCCCAAAATACAAGTAAAATTCTGTCCAAGAATTCGTCTTAAATTTCCATCCCATTTTTCACCATGATAGAGGCCGATTCTGGTCAAGAAGCTTGAAATATGATTTGTAGATAATTTCCTTAGCTTTCCAACGAACTAAAGAATGCACTAATCCGAGTTCTGTAGTGCAAGATAAAGCCAAAACAAGTCAACAATTCATCACTAATGAAAATAAAATTTTCATCAAAAAATCAATTGGCCTTAAATTGGACATCATTCTTGATTTGTATCATTCCCTCCCTCTTGAAGAGAATTCGACCTCAAATTTATTGCCTTTGGGAATCGTCTTCATCCTCCGGGTTCAAACACAACTCTTTTGAATCCATGGGGCACCTCCCTTGAAATTGTTTCTTCAACTTCCTTACTTTCCTCTTGCAATTCAAAGCCAATGGATGCTTTGCATTCTTCCTTTGGAATCATATCTTCAATTGTCTTACAAGCTTCCTTTGGAGGAACAAACTCAATTTCCTTGAAAAGAGATTCAACACAACTAGGCAAAGAATTAGGAATAACATCAAAACAAGAATTCAAGTTTTCATTTTTCACAACACTTTCTTTTTTGCTCTCATTTTTTCTTTTTCCTCATTCTTTTCCATACTTTCATCTTTCTTTTCTTTCTCTTCAAATGTACTCTCAACTTTTACCTCATCCACCGAACCTTCTTCAATTTTTTTTTTAATCATTCTTCCTTTCTCACTCTCGATTTTCAAGTGCATTTGATCTTCATACACTTGTTTTGGTGACAATGGTACAAGAGTAATTTGGCGATTATTAAATACAAATGAGTACTTACTCTTATAGGTATCATATCTCGCTTGTCGTTCGACCCTCCAAGGACGCCCAAGTAACAAGTGTGTCGATTCTATGGGCACCACATCACATAATACCTCATCTTCATATCTCCCAATCCGGAACGAAACTCGCACTTGTTTGTTCACCATCACGTCACCGAGATCACTAAACTCCGGGATGCACCAAAGCTTATACGGTTGTGGATGCTGTAGAATAGGAAGTCCCAACTTTTGCACCATGGTGGTACTAGCTAGGTTAGTGTAACCCTTTCTATCAATGACCAAGCTACATGTCTTGTCCTTCACATAGCATCTAGAATAGAAAAGATCCTCCCTTTGTTTGGCATCATTTTTCTTCATTAGAGACTCCATGATAGGTGGTGGGAAGAATGAGACCAAAAGTCACTCTAGGAAGGATGGCTCTAGATACCACATGATATGATCCTAGAAAGATCATGTAAAAATTCGGATCTATCCTTGAGTGACCAACCAAAATGACGCACTTGTTTAAAAACAGCTGTATCTCGCACTATACTACTCAGAATTGAGCGATTCCAAAACGACGTGAAAGATCACGTTCTGAAATGCAAATTAGGCTCAAGAATCACTAGAAAAAGATGAGTAAATCATGAGATACGAATCGGAGAAAACTAACAGAATTTGAGAACTAGAAAATCGCAAAACAACCAAAAAAAAAAGTAAAATGGTTAAGACGAGAGATGAAAATAAGAAGTGGATTGGTGCCACAATCAAGGATTGATTGATAAACCAAAGTTGTGATCGCCACAAGAGAAACTCTTGATAAGATCTATGGCTCAGTCAAGAACCTAAGAGAGGAATACTCTCACAATTGGACAAACCAAATTGAACATCAAATCCTTGTTTTTTTTTATTCATCATAGATGTGTACATATATAGAGTTTAGGGGCTGCATACATCATGCAAACAAAAGGTCACCATAAAGTGACTAAAATCCCTCATAAAAGAAAATAACTATTCCCTAAGTGGCTAATAAAAGCATTAACCATTCCACTAAGTAGCTAAATAAATTGAACCAAAAGAAACTCTAGAAATTGGAACATTAAAGACACTCTAGGCTTGAAAATAACAAAATATAAAAGAAACATAATAGAAAGCCCAAAATACAAGTAAAATTCCGTCCAAGAATTCGTCTTAAATTTCCATCCCATTTTTCACCATGATAGAGGCCGATTCTAGTCAAGAAGCTTGAAATATGATTTGTAGATAATTTCCTTAGCTTTCCAACAATCTAAAGAATGCACTAATCCGAGTTCTGTAGTGCAAGATAAAGCCAAAACAAGTCAATGAATTCCTCACTAATGAAAATAAAATTTTCATCAAAAATCAATTTGGCCTTAAATTGGACATCATTCTTGATTTGTATCATTCCCTCCCTCTTGAAGAGAATTCGACCTCGAATTTATTGCCTTTGGGAATCGTCTTCATCCTCCGGGTTCAAACACAACTCTTTTGAATCCATGGGGCACCTCCCTTGAAATTGTTTCTTCAACTTCCTTACTTTCCTCTTGCAATTCAAAGCCAATGGATGCTTTGCATTCTTCCTTTGGAATCATATCTTCAATTGTCTTACAAGCTTCCTTTGGAGGAACAAACTCAATTTCCTTGAAAAGAGATTCAACACAACTAGGCAAAGAATTAGGAATAACATCAAAACAAGAATTCAAGTTTTCATTTTTCACAACACTTTCTTTTTTGCTCTCATCTTTTTCTTTTTCCTCATTCTTTTCCATACTTTCATCTTTCTTTTTTTTCTCTTCAAATGTACTCTCAACTTTTACCTCATCCACCGAACCTTCTTCAATTTTTTCTCAATCATTCTTCCTTTCTCACTCTCGATTTTCAAGTGCATTTGATCTTCATACACTTGTTTTGGTGACAATGGTACAAGAGTAATTTGGCGATTATTAAATACAAATGAGTACTTACTCTTATAGGTATCATATCTCGCTTGTCGTTCGACCCTCCAAGGACGCCCAAGTAACAAGTGTGTCGATTCTATGGGCACCACATCACATAATACCTCATCTTCATATCTCCCAATCCGGAACGAAACTCACACTTGTTTGTTCACCATCACGTCACCGAGATCACTAAACTCCGGATGCACCAAAGCTTATACGGTTGTGGATGCTGTAGAATAGGAAGTCCCAACTTTTGCACCATGGTGGTACTAGCTAGATTAGTGTAACCCTTTCTATCAATGACCAAGCTACATGTCTTGTCCTTCACATAGCATCTAGAATAGAAAAGATCCTCCCTTTGTTTGGCATCATTTTTCTTCATTAGAGACTCCATGATAGGTGGTGGGAAGAATGAGACCAAAAGTCACTCTAGGAAGGATGGCTCTTGATACCACATGATATGATCCTAGAAAGATCATGTAAAAATTCGGATCTATCCTTGAGTGACCAACCAAAATGACGCACTTGTTTAAAAATAGCTGTATCTCGCACTATACTACTCAGAATTGAGCGATTCCAAAACGACGTGAAAGATCACGTTCTGAAATGCAAATTAGGCTCAAGAATCACTAGAAAAAGATGAGTAAATCATGAGATACGAATCGGAGAAAACTAACAGAATTTGAGAACTAGAAAATCGCAAAACAACCAAAAAAAAAAAGTAAAATGGTTAAGACGAGAGATGAAAATAAGAAGTGGATTGGTGCCACAATCAAGGATTGATTGATAAACCAAAGTTAGTGATCGCCACAAGAGAAACTCTTGATAAGATCTATGGCTCAGTCAAGAACCTAAGAGAGGAATACTCTCACAATTGGACAAACCAAATTGAACATCAAATCCTTGTTTTTTTTTATTCATCATAGATGTGTACATATATAGAGTTTAGGGGCTGCATACATCATGCAAACAAAAGGTCACCATAAAGTGACTAAAATCCCTCATAAAAGAAAATAACTATTCCCTAAGTGGCTAATAAAAGCATTAACCATTCCACTAAGTAGCTAAATAAATTGAACCAAAAGAAACTCTAGGAATTTGGAACATTAAAGATGCTCTAGGCTTGAAAATAACAAAATATAAAAGAAACATAATAGAAAGCCCAAAATACAAGTAAAATTCCGTCCAAGAATTCATCTTAAATTTCCATCCCATTTTTCACCATGATAGAGGCCGATTCTGGTCAAGAAGCTTGAAATATGATTTGTAGATAATTTTCTTAGCTTTCCAACGAACTAAAGAATGCACTAATCCGAGTTCTGTAGTGCAAGATAAAGCCAAAACAAGTCAACGAATTCTCACTAATGAAAATAAAATTTTCATCAAAAATCAATTTGGCCTTAAATTGGACATCATTCTTGATTTGTATCATTCCCTCCCTCTTGAAGAGAATTCGACCTCAAATTTATTGCCTTTAGGAATCGTCTTCATCCTCCGGGTTCAAACACAACTCTTTTGAATCCATGGGGCACCTCCCTTGAAATTGTTTCTTCAACTTCCTTACTTTCCTCTTGCAATTCAAAGCCAATGGATGCTTTGCATTCTTCCTTTGGAATCATATCTTCAATTGTCTTACAAGCTTCCTTTGGAGGAACAAACTCAATTTCCTTGAAAAGAGATTCAACACAACTAGGCAAAGAATTAGGAATAACTTCAAAACAAGAATTCAAGTTTTCATTTTTCACAACACTTTCTTTTTTGCTCTCATCTTTTTCTTTTTCCTCATTCTTTTCCATACTTTCATCTTTCTTTTCTTTCTCTTCAAATGTACTCTCAACTTTTACCTCATCCACCGAACCTTCTTCAATTTTTTTTCAATCATTCTTCCTTTCTCACTCTCGATTTTCAAGTGCATTTGATCTTCATACACTTGTTTTGGTGACAATGGTACAAGAGTAATTTGGCGATTATTAAATACAAATGAGTACTTACTCTTATAGGTATCATATCTCGCTTGTCGTTCGACCCTCCAAGGACGCCCAAGTAACAAGTGTGTCGATTCTATGGGCACCACATCACATAATACCTCATCTTCATATCTCCCAATCCGAACGACACTCGCACTTGTTTGTTCACCATCACGTCACCGAGATCACTAAACTCCTGGGATGCACCAAAGCTTATACTTGGTTGTGGATGCTTTGTAGAATAGGAAGTCCCAACTTTTGCACCATGGTGGTACTAGCTAGATTAGTGTAACCCTTTCTATCAATGACCAAGCTACATGTCTTGTCCTTCACATAGCATCTAGAATAGAAAAGATCATCCCTTTGTTTGGCATCATTTTTCTTCATTAGAGACTCCATGATAGGTGGTGGGAAGAATGAGACCAAAAGTCACTCTAGGAAGGATGGCTCTAGATACCACATGATATGATCCTAGAAAGATCATGTAAAAATTTGGATCTATCCTTGAGTGACCAACCAAAATGATGCACTTGTTTAAAAACAGCTGTATCTCGCACTATACTACTCAGAATTGAGCGATTCCAAAACGACGTGAAAGATCACGTTCTGAAATGCAAATTAGGCTCAAGAATCACTAGAAAAAGATGAGTAAATCATGAGATACGAATCGGAGAAAACTAACAGAATTTGAGAACTAGAAAATCGCAAAACAACCAAAAAAAAAGAAAATGGTTAAGACGAGAGATGAAAATAAGAAGTGGATTGGTGCCACAATCAAGGATTGATTGATAAACCAAAGTTAGTGATCGCCACAAGAGAAACTCTTGATAAGATCTATGGCTCAGTCAAGAACCTAAGAGAGGAATACTCTCACAATTGGACAAACCAAATTGAACATCAAATCCTTGTTTTTTATTCATCATAGATGTGTACATATATAGAGTTTAGGGGCTGCATACATCATGCAAACAAAAGGTCACCATAAAGTGACTAAAATCCCTCATAAAAGAAAATAACTATTCCCTAAGTGGCTAATAAAAACATTAACCATTCCACTTCCAGCTAAATAAATTGAACCAAAAGAAACTCTAGGAATTTGGAACATTAAAGATGCTCTAGGCTTGAAAATAACAAAATATAAAAGAAACATAATAGAAAGCCCAAAATACAAGTAAAATTCCGTCCAAGAATTCATCTTAAATTTCCATCCCATTTTTCACTATGATAGAGGCCGATTCTGGTCAAGAAGCTTGAAATATGATTTGTAGATAATTTCCTTAGCTTTCCAACGAACGAAAGAATGCACTAATCCGAGTTCTGTAGTGCAAGATAAAGCCAAAACAAGTCAAAATTCCTCACTAATGAAAATAAAATTTTCATCAAAAATCAATTTGGCCTTAAATTGGACATCATTCTTGATTTGTATCATTCCCTCCCTCTTGAAGAGAATTCGACCTCAAATTTATTGCCTTTAGGAATCGTCTTCATCCTCCTCCGGGTTCAAACACAACTCTTTTGAATCCATGGGGCACCTCCCTTGAAATTGTTTCTTCAACTTCCTTACTTTCCTCTTGCAATTCAAAGCCAATGGATGCTTTGCATTCTTCCTTTGGAATCATATCTTCAATTGTCTTACAAGCTTCCTTTGGAGGAACAAACTCAATTTCCTTGAAAAGAGATTCAACACAACTAGGCAAAGAATTAGGAATAACATCAAAACAAGAATTCAAGTTTTCATTTTTCACAACACTTTCTTTTTTGCTCTCATCTTTTCTTTTTCCTCATTCTTTTCCATACTTTCATCTTTCTTTTCTTTCTCTTCAAATGTACTCTCAACTTTTACCTCATCCACCGAACCTTCTTCAATTTTTTTCTCAATCATTCTTCCTTTCTCACTCTCGATTTTCAAGTGCATTTGATCTTCATACACTTGTTTTGGTGACAATGGTACAAGAGTAATTTGGCGATTATTAAATACAAATGAGTACTTACTCTTATAGGTATCATATCTCGCTTGTCGTTCGACCCTCCAAGGACGCCCAAGTAACAAGTGTGTCGATTCTATGGGCACCACATCACATAATACCTCATCTTCATATCTCCCAATCCGAACGACACTCGCACTTGTTTGTTCACCATCACGTCACCGAGATCACTAAACTCCGGGATGCACCAAAGCTTATACGGTTGTGGATGCTGTAGAATAGGAAGTCCCAACTTTTGCACCATGGTGGTACTAGCTAGATTAGTGTAACCCTTTCTATCAATGACCAAGCTACATGTCTTGTCCTTCACATAGCATCTAGAATAGAAAAGATCCTCCCTTTGTTTGGCATCATTTTTCTTCATTAGAGACTCCATGATAGGTGGTGGGAAGAATGAGACCAAAAGTCACTCTAGGAAGGATGGCTCTAGATACCACATGATATGATCCTAGAAAGATCATGTAAAAATTCGGATCTATCCTTGAGTGACCAACCAAAATGACGCACTTGTTTAAAAATAGCTGTATCTCGCACTATACTACTCAGAATTGAGCGATTCCAAAACGACGTGAAAGATCACGTTCTGAAATGCAAATTAGGCTCAAGAATCACTAGAAAAAGATGAGTAAATCATGAGATACGAATCGGAGAAAACTAACAGAATTTGAGAACTAGAAAATCGCAAAACAACCAAAAAAAAGGAAAATGGTTAAGACGAGAGATGAAAATAAGAAGTGGATTGGTGCCACAATCAAGGATTGATTGATAAACCAAAGTTAGTGATCGCCACAAGAGAAACTCTTGATAAGATCTATGGCTCAGTCAAGAACCTAAGAGAGGAATACTCTCACAATTACAAACCAAATTGAACATCAAATCCTTGTTTTTTTTTTATTCATCATAGATGTGTACATATATAGAGTTTAGGGGCTGCATACATCATGCAAACAAAAGGTCACCATAAAGTGACTAAAATCCCTCATAAAAGAAAATAACTATTCCCTAAGTGGCTAATAAAAGCATTAACCATTCCACTAAGTAGCTAAATAAATTGAACCAAAAGAAACTCTAGGAATTTGGAACATTAAAGACATGCTCTAGGCTTGAAAATAATAAAATATAAAAAGAAACATAATAGAAAGCCCAAAATACAAGTAAAATTCCGTCCAAGAATTCATCTTAAATTTCCATCCCATTTTTCACCATGATAGAGGCCGATTCTGGTCAAGAAGCTTGAAATATGATTTGTAGATAATTTTCTTAGCTTTCCAACGAACTAAAGAATGCACTAATCCGAGTTCTGTAGTGCAAGATAAAGCCAAAACAAGTCAACGAATTCCTCACTAATGAAAATAAAATTTTCATCAAAAATCAATTTGGCCTTAAATTGGACATCATTCTTGATTTGTATCATTCCCTCCCTCTTGAAGAGAATTCGACCTCAAATTTATTGCCTTTAGGAATCGTCTTCATCCTCCGGGTTCAAACACAACTCTTTTGAATCCATGGGGCACCTCCCTTGAAATTGTTTCTTCAACTTCCTTACTTTCCTCTTGCAATTCAAAGCCAATGGATGCTTTGCATTCTTCCTTTGGAATCATATCTTCAATTGTCTTACAAGCTTCCTTTGGAGGAACAAACTCAATTTCCTTGAAAAGAGATTCAACACAACTAGGCAAAGAATTAGGAATAACTTCAAAACAAGAATTCAAGTTTTCATTTTTTTCACAACAACACTTTCTTTTTTGCTCTCATCTTTTTCTTTTTCCTCATTCTTTTCCATACTTTCATCTTTCTTTTCTTTCTCTTCAAATGTACTCTCAACTTTTACCTCATCCACCGAACCTTCTTCAATTTTTTTCAATCATTCTTCCTTTCTCACTCTCGATTTTCAAGTGCATTTGATCTTCATACACTTGTTTTGGTGACAATGGTACAAGAGTAATTTGGCGATTATTAAATACAAATGAGTACTTACTCTTATAGGTATCATATCTCGCTTGTCGTTCGACCCTCCAAGGACGCCCAAGTAACAAGTGTGTCGATTCTATGGGCACCACATCACATAATACCTCATCTTCATATCTCCCAATCCGGACGACACTCGCACTTGTTTGTTCACCATCACGTCACCGAGATCGCTAAACTCCGGATGCACCAAAGCTTATACGGTTGTGGATGCTGTAGAATAGGAAGTCCCAACTTTTGCACCATGGTGGTACTAGCTAGATTAGTGTAACCCTTTCTATCAATGACCAAGCTACATGTCTTGTCCTTCACATAGCATCTAGAATAGAAAAGATCCTCCCTTTGTTTGGCATCATTTTTCTTCATTAGAGACTCCATGATAGGTGGTGGAAGAATGAGACCAAAAGTCACTCTAGGAAGGATGGCTCTAGATACCACATGATATGATCCTAGAAAGATCATGTAAAAATTCGGATCTATCCTTGAGAGACCAACCAAAATGACGCACTTGTTTAAAAATAGCTGTATCTCGCACTATACTACTCAGAATTGAGCGATTCCAAAACGACGTGAAAGATCACGTTCTGAAATGCAAATTAGGCTCAAGAATCACTAGAAAAAGATGAGTAAGTCATGAGATACGAATCGGAGAAAACTAACAGAATTTGAATTTGAGAAACTAGAAAATCGCAAAACAACCAAAAAAAAAAAAAATGGTTAAGACGAGAGATGAAAATAAGAAGTGGATTGGTGCCACAATCAAGGATTGATTGATAAACCAAAGTTAGTGATCGCCACAAGAGAAACTCTTGATAAGATCTATGGCTCACCAAAGAACCTAAGAGAGGAATACTCTCACAATTGGACAAACCAAATTGAACATCAAATCCTTGTTTTTTTTTCATTCATCATAGATGTGTACATATATAGAGTTTAGGGGCTGCATACATCATGCAAACAAAAGGTCACCATAAAGTGACTAAAATCCCTCATAAAAGAAAATAACTATTCCCTAAGTGGCTAATAAAAACATTAACCATTCCACTAAGTAGCTAAATAAATTGAACCAAAAGAAACTCTAGGAATTCGGAACATTAAAGATGCTCTAGGCTTGAAAATAATAAAATATAAAAGAAACATAATAGAAAGCCCAAAATACAAGTAAAATTCCGTCCAAGAATTCATCTTAAATTTCCATCCCATTTTTCACCATGATAGAGGCCGATTCTGGTCAAGAAGCTTGAAATATGATTTGTAGATAATTTTCTTAGCTTTCTAACGAACTAAAGAATGCACTAATCCGAGTTCTGTAGTGCAAGATAAAGCCAAAACAAGTCAACGAATTCCTCACTAATAAAAATAAAATTTTCATCAAAAATCAATTTGGCCTTAAATTGGACATCATTCTTGATTTGTATCAGCTCACATCAGTAGGACACTCGTAGGCATAATGACCTATGCCCAAGCACTTAAAACACTTCACTTCTCTAGTCCTCTTTGGTGGATGTTCAGCTTGCTTTTGAGGTGCTTTCCCATGATTAGAAAGCGCTGCATTGTTAGAGGAGGCAGCACCTTCTTTCTTGACTCTATCCTTCCATTTTATAGGATTATAGCTAGTAGAACTCTTCCTTGTTGTACTCTTTCTTTTGAGTTGTTGTTCTACTTGAATTGTCTTATGCAAAAGATCCTCCATTTCTACAAATTCCTGCAACTCCACAACATCTCTAATATCATGATTTAAACCATTAAGAAAGCGAGCCATAGTTACCTCAGGATCTTCTTCAATTTTGGCTTGGATGATTAACACTTCCATCTCCTTATAATACTCTTCCACTCCTTTGCTTCCTTGAGTCAATTTCTGCAACTTGAGTTTCAAGTCTCTATGGAAGCTAGATGGTACATAGCGCTTCCTCATGATTCTCTTCATTTCTGCCCAAGTGTCCACCATAGGTTCTTCATTCCTTGTCCTCTCCCTCTGCAACTTATTCCACCAAATGAGTGCATAATCAGAAAATTTAGCAGCTGCAAGTCTCACCTGTTGCTCCTCATAATAATTGTTGCAAGAGAACACATGCTCAATCTTGAGCTCCCACTCCAAGTATGCCTCTAGGTCACTCTTACCCTTGAAAGGAGGTATATTCAGCTTGATTCCTTCTATTCTTCCTTTATTCCTATTCGGCCTTCCTCCTCCTCCAGGTGGTGTCCTATTCTCCAATTGATCCAACCTCTCATGGAACTCATCTTGTTGTTGCTTCATCAACCTCTCCAAGTGTTGAGTAAGAGCTGTGATTTGGAACTGAATATCATTGTTGTTGTTTCTTTCTGCCATTGATAAACAAACAGATCAAAGGTAACAAGAACCAATATATATATATTTATTTGTTTGAGAAACCTTAACCTTACCCACTCTCAAGTGTTTGCACACAATTAGGCATTTACTATAATGATCACTCTTGCCTTTTTTTTTTCTCTCTATTCCTCCTTGAATTCTTATCAACCAAAAAAAAAAACACAAAGAAATTCTACCAATCATGTTGCTTCAAATTAAATTGGAGAAATGCAGAATTTGTGCACAAATTTCAACCAATAAAAGTAAAAAGACCATGAATTTAGAAATTCAAACAAGCAAGGTGCAGAATTCTTCCTTCAATGAACCACAATATTACCTTAAAGAATAAGCTTAAAAATTTCTAACAAAGATGAACCATTCAATATATATATATATATATATATATATATATATATATATATATATTTTATATACTCATTTTGCATGCTTCCTTCTCTTTTGTTTTTGGTCTATTTTATTTTTATTTTTTTTAAAGGCCTAACTTTTGCAATGGTTCAGCCTAAGAGAAAAAAGACAATAAGGTAATATTAAGGAAGGTGAAAACAAGGAAAGAAATTACCCGAAATGCAGCCTTTCAAATCCTAGAACCAGAGCTCTGATTACCAAATGATCTGAACCCAATTTGCTTGCTAGGATTCAGAATAGGATCTACCAGGAATTTGAGTGATGGGTGCAGACTTTGTTTTAAATTCTACGCATGGAGATGATCAAATTAAAAAAAAACAGAAAATGCAGAAAGTTCGTTTGGATATCATGGAACTATAACTCGAGTTGTAGAACTCCAAATTGAACGAGACCAAAACGAGGAGAAAGCTCGTGTTCTAAATCGCAATTTTGGCTCAAGAATCACTCAAAAAGCTTTCGTATAACATGAGGTATGATCAGGAGTTATTCTGCACGAAAATTGGGGCTTTCGTGGAATTTGGGTTTGATTCAATCAGAATTGAGGGAAACAGAATTATATGATCATGGAAAAGAAAAGAAATTGGTATGGGAATGATGATGGACGTCACACTTCCAAGGATGGAAGATAAGTCTAGAGATTGCACACACAAAGGATGTAATTCCTTTGATAAATCTCAATAATTGGATTGCAAGAACTCAAAGAGAAACAAGCTCACCAAATTGTGTTTGTTCAAAACCAAAAAAAAACTAACTCCTCCTTCTCCTAGCTGGTTGCTATTATGTAGCCCCTTTACATTCAGAAACTTACAAAAATAAACTCCTAATAATAACCATCATAAAAAACTATAATTGGCCAAAGTGTAATCGCTTAAAGAAATAAAAAGCATTCACCTACAATTTTGCAACTTTAACCTAGTTAGATCGCATTATTCTATCAATTTGTATGATCACATGTCCTTGTTATTTGCATTTAATCAACCAATAATTCCACCAAGTCTAGTGCCCTATTCAAAATAGTTAGCACTCCATACTTGAGTTGAATTTATGATAAGCTACCCTCCCATTAAAGCCATGCAACCTCCTCTTCAGTCATGAGGCAATTGATCAATTTGAGTTTTGATTCTTCAAGGCATGGTTCTATTTTAGTAAAGGCTGCCAACATTTGTTGTAAAGCTTCCTTGGCTCTCCTTGTCCTTGCTCTTGTCTTAGGTCCTCCAAGTCCTTCAAGGGCTTCAAGCTCCTTGTTCTTGGTCATGTCTTTATCAGTATGTTTGTGTGAAATTTTATTTGTGTGTGTGTATGTTTGTGTGAAATTTTGCATGTGTGTGTGTTCTGTGTGTGTGTGCGATATTCTCTGTGTTCGTGTGTGTGTGATATTCTTTCAACCGTGTTGTGTGTGTGATGCTCTGTGTGTATGGTGTGTGTGTGTGTGATATTATGTGTGCGTGTATGATATTCTATGTGTGTGTGTATGTGTGTTTCTGTATTCTGTGTGTGTGTGTGTGTGTGATATTCTATGTGTGCGTGTGCTCGTGTGTCTAATATTCTCTTTATTGGTGTGTATGATATTCTTTATGTGTGCATGTGTGTGTGTGAGGAAGAGATATTCTTTATGTTTTCGTGTGTGTGTGTGTGTGTGTGTTGTTTGTGTGAAATTTTGTATGTGTGCGTGTGAGATTCTGCGTGTGCATGCATGTGATACTCTTTGCATGTGTTTGTGTGTGACATTCTGTGTGTGTGTTGTGTCTGTGTGTGTGTGTGTGTGATATTTTGTGTGTGTGTGTGTGTGTGTCTGTGTGATTTTCTATCTTTGTGTGTGATTAGGTCATGGGAGAAGACCAAGCCCAGGCCCAAGTCTAGAAAGAAGTCCAAGATCCAATACAAGGTCTAGGAGGGCCCATGACAAGAGCAAGAGCTAAAAGGGCCCAAGAAGAACTTAAAAGGATGGTGAACAACTTATTAGAGGCCCAACATCAAATTGAAGCCCAACACGTGGAGCCTAGGGTTTACACATGCATAGCCCACTTGGAATGAAAGGAGAAGAGCCAAACGAGTCAATCTGAACTTTTAAGACTTTTAAGAGCCTAGGGACTATTTTTATTTTTATTTTCTATTGTATTCTAGTTCTATTTGGTGTATGGCTGTGTTCAAAAAAATATATTTTGTCCACAGCAGGATTAGAACCCAAGCACTTGAAGCCGAATATGTCTCCTTAACCACTGGAACATATTAGTAATGCTTATGCTAAGGGGATTTGTTTTTATTTTTGTTAAGTCCTAAATGGGCAAACCTCTAAACTGAATTATACTAAAACATTTGGAGATCATTAGAGAGGGGAATAGACATTTTTGGGAATTTACATAAAACTGAGAGTTTTGCTCTACTAGGGTTCTTTCTTGCATCATTTGATCTTATTAAGAATTAACCAATTCTTGTGGCGATCCTTCTTGGCTTATCAAACTAGGTTTGTGGCGCCATTCTTATCTTATTTCTTTTCATCAATTTCATATTTAGTTCTTCCTTCTAATTTCGTAATTTCCTCATTTTTTGTCTCAAATTTCTCACACTCATATCTTAAGTTATACGTACTCTTTTTCGGTGTTTCTTAAGTCTAAATCGTGTTTCAGAATGAGATCTTTCACCTTGTTTTAGAATAATGCAATTATGATGTCTATCACATGAGATATGGATGCTTCCTAAAAATAGACAGAATCAGTTCTTTTCTTTCTTTATTCCTCCTTTTAATTTCATCTTTCAATTTCTATTTGTTCTAGTCCTAGTTAGGTCCAAATTCAAAAGGCTTAAGGAAAACCTCATCATTTGGTATCACTAGGGCTAGTATTGGACGCTGTTTGGGAGGTGTGGAGTGGCTGTTTGGGCTTATCGATCATATCTCATGTTTTACATATCCAATTTTAATTATTCTCAAGTCAAAATTATGTCCCAGAACGTGACCTTTCAACTCGTTTTAAAATCACTCAAATCGGAGTTTTGTAGCATGAGATATGGTGGTTGATTGGCGGTGCCGAATAAGGGTTTGGAGGATCAAATTTGGTTGCTGCAAAAGCTGATATGATCCAAGTTGGATGCATATTGTTTTTACGGATCGTCCTCAAGTTGATTTAGTATTTCAAAGAACGAAACGATGATGAATAATACCCGATGAACAGTAACTGATGAATAGTGACATGAATAGTGCGTGTTAATAGTAAAAACAATAGAAAAGATGGAAAAAGGAAAAGGAATGGGTGGAAGAAGACATCACACTCTTAGAGAGTGATAAGTCAAGCGAAGATTCGCCACAAAGGTAAGAAAGCCTTTGATAAAAACCAAGATGGCTCCACCAAGAACCAAAGAGAATGAAATTCTCACAAATGGATTCAATCCAAATTCACATCCAAGAGTCCTTTCATTCATGCTTTAGGCACATACTTATAGGAAAATGGGGTGCATAGAATATGCATACAAAATGGTCATCATAATGCGACAAATTCCCCATAAAAAGCAATAACTAATCTATTAAGTGCCTAATTAAAGCATTAACTAGAAAATAGGAGTTACTTAGGCATGCAAACCAAAGGTTGCCCTTCCAAAAATGTGCACTATTCATCTTTCATGGTTTATTACACTTTATTTAATAGAAATAAACTAGAAAATGCTATTTCAGAGAAGTGGACGTCCAAGCCATCATGGGTCTTCAAGTTGGATGAGATAAGTGACCAATTTGGGCTCCACTCCATCAAGACTTGAATTTGAGCTTGCTTCAATTAAAGTTGTCACCATTTGATTTACGACTTCTTGGGCTTTCTTGGTCCTAGCTCTTGTTATAGGTCCACCAAGTCCTTGTAGTGCTCCTTGATCCATGCTCCTTAGTGGGCTCACATCATCCCCTCCTTCTTTAAGTGAATTCGACCCCGAATTGAAATCTTCATCACCTACATCAAAAGGAGACAAATCAGCCACATTGAAAGTTGCACTAACACCATACTCACTTAGAAGGTCTATCTTGTAGGCATTATCATTAATCTTGGCCAGCACTTGAAATGACCCATCTCCTCTTGGTTGAAGCTTGGATTTCCTTTATGAAGGAAATCTCTCTTTTCTCATGTACACCCAGACCCAATCTCTAGGTTCAAACACCACCTTCCTCCTCCCTTTGTTGCCTTGCCTAACATAGCTTTCAGTCTTCTTCTCAATTTGAGCCTTGACTTGTTCGTGTAACTTCCTCACAAATTCAGCTTTAGCCCTGCCATCTTTATGCTTTAAAATTGAAGAGTTAGGTAATGGCAATAAATCAAGAGGAGTGAGAGGATTAAATCCATAAACAACCTCAAAAGGAGAATATTGAGTAGTACTATGAACAACCCTATTATAAGCAAATTCCACATGAGGCAAACACTCCTCCCAAGACTTAATGTTCTTGTTTATTACAGCCCTAAGAAGGGAAGAAAGTGTCCTATTAACTACCTCAGTTTGCCCATCCGTTTGGGGATGACAAGTAGTGGAGAAAAGCAGCTTTGTACCCAGCTTACCCAACAAAGTCCTCCAAAAGTGACTTAAAAACTTTGTGTCACGATCTAAAACAATACTTCTTGGAAGGCCATGAAGCCTTACCACTTCTTTGAATAACAATTCATTAACATGACAAGCATCATCAACTTTTTTACATGGTATAAAATGTGCCATTTTAGAAAACCTATCCACCACCACAAAAATTGAATCCTTACCATTCTTTGTCCGGGGTAGTGCTACAACAAAATCCATTGACAAATCTATCCAAGGAAAATCAGGAATAGGCAAAGGAGTATAAAGTCCATGAGGCATCACTTTAGATTTAGACCTTTTACAAACAATGCATTTTTCACAAAATTTTTGCACATCATGTTTCATGTGTGGCCAATGAAAATGTTCATGCAACATGTCTAAAGTCTTTTGAACCCCAAAATGCCCCATTAGTCCCCTTCATGCGCTTCCCTCATAAGCAACTCTCTCATAGAACTTTTGGGCACACATAATCTATTTTCTTTAAACAAAAACCCTTGGTGCCTAAAATACCCATTTTGAGCCCAATGCAAACAATTAGCATAGATATGGGAAAAATCTTTATCATGCTCTTACAATTCTTTGATGCATTCAAGCCCAAACAATTTTGTTTCAAGGGTAGAGAGTAAAGGTATACCTTCTTGAAAGTGCATCCACCACTATGTTGGCCTTACCTTTCTTATGCTTGATCACATATGGGAATTGCTCAAGAAACTCAACCCACTTGGCATGCCTCTTATTCAACTTTCCTTGTCCTTTCAAGTACTTTAAGGACTCATGATCACTATGGATAACAAACTATTTGGGCAAAAGATAATGTTGCCATGTTTGTAAAGCCCTCACTAAGTCATACAATTCCTTATCTTAGGTGGGATAATTAAGGACAGCACCACTTAATTTCTCACTAAAGTAAGCAATTGGATGCCCTTCTTGCATTAAAACAGCTCCAACACCAACATTAGAAGCATCACATTCAATTTCAAAAGATTTACCAAATTAGGCAAAGCAAGTATTGGTGCATGAGTAAGTCTTCCCTTAAGCTCTTTAAATGCATGCTCTTGTTTCTCTCCCCATCTAAACACAACATTTTTCTTAACAATTTCATTAAGAGGTGCAGCCAATGTACTAAAAGTCTTTAATAAAGCTCCTATAGAAACTAGCCAAGCCATGAAAGCTCCTCACTTCACTCACATTTTTAGAGGCTGGCCACTCTTGAATGGCCTTAATTTTCTCTTTGTCAACATAAACCCCTTTTGAATTTACAACAAAACCAAGGAAGATCACATGATCCGTAAAATATATTTTTTTTCCAAATTAGCATATAACTTTTCTTATCTCAACACATGCAAAACAGCCCTTAAGTGTTCAAGATGTTCATCTAGGCTTTTGCTATATATCAAGATATCATCAAAATAAACAATAACAAACTGGCCTAGAAAATCCATTAAGACATGGTTCATAAGTCTCATGAAAGTGCTAGGTGCATTTGTTAAACCAAAAGGCATTACCAACCATTCATACAATCCATATTTAGTTTTAAAGGCAGTTTTCCATTTATCCCCTTCCCTTATTCTAATTTGATGGTACCCACTTTTCAAATCAATTTTAGAAAACAAACAAGTACCATATAATTCATCAAGTAAATCATCAAGTCTAGGGATAGGATGTTTGTACTTGATTGTGATGTTGTTCACAACCCTACAATCTGTGCACATCCTCCAACTTCCATCCTTTTTCGGCACTAGGATAACCGGGACAGCACATGGACTTAAGCTTTCTTGCACCCATCCCTTTTGCATCAACTCCTCCACTTGCTTTTGCATTTCTTTGGTCTCTTGAGGATTACTCCTATAGGCTGGTCTATTGGGTAATGATGCACCCGGAATGAGGTCAATGTGGTGTTCTATCCCCCGTAAAAGAGGTAGGCTGTGAGGCACTTCTTTTGGAAACACATCACCAAATCCTGCAAAAGAGTTTTAACACCACTAGGCAAAGAGAGTTCATTAGGAGCATTAGCATTCAAACAGAATTCTTTACAATAAAGCATATATAGGGGCTGCCTTGAAATCAAAGCCCTCTTCACCTCACTTTTTGTTGCCAAATAACTCTCTTTTCTCTCACTATTTTTATTCTTTTTCACTTTGTCATCACTCATCTTTTCACTCCCTCTTTCTTTTTGCTCTTGCTCTTTCTTTTCTCTCATCTTAAGTTAGTCCTCACTTACTTCTTTTGGGGACAAGGGTGAAGGAGTGACCTTTCGGTCATGATATACAAAAGTGAATTTGTTAGTGAATCTATCATGGTTGGCCTTCCTATCAAATTGCTAAGGCCTCCCAAGTAACATATGACTTACCTCGATGGGTACCACATCACATAGAACATTATCATGATACTTTCCAATGGAGAAACAAACTTCAACTTGCTTGTTCACGGTCAATTCACCAACTTCACTAAGCCATTGAAGTCTATATGGCCGTGGGTGTGGCTTAGTCACAAGATCCAATTTGGAAACCATTCTAGTACTAGCAACATTAGTACAACTCCCACCATCAATAATTAAAGAACATACCTTCCCTTGGATCATGCATCTAGAATGGAAGATATTTTCTCTTTGGCTCTCATCATGCTCCTTGGCTTGGCTTCCCAAAAGTCTCCTCACCATGAGCAAATCTCCTTCTTCCGGAACTACTTCTCCCCCACTTTCTTCTTCACTAGAAGTCTCGGATTGTGTGACAACTTCTTTATTTCTTGATACCATTGTCCTTTTAGTTGGACATTGAGATGCAATATGTCCATGACCCAAGCACTTGAAACACTTCACATCACGGTTTCTAGGAGATGCTTCCATAGGCTTCTTTCCACGAGATGTAGGCACAACCTCCTTTGAAGATGAAGTACCCTCCTTCTTTGATTTGTCCTTCCAACTTGAAGATGAAAACTTAGAAGAAGAAGGAAATTTGGACTTTTTCCTCTTGAGTTGTTGCTCCACCTTTATGGCTTGTTGGACCAAATCTTCAAGCTCCACATAGTTTTGAAGCTCCACTATGTCTTGAATGTCTTGATTCAACCCATGCAAGAAACGAGCCGTAGTTGCCTCCCTATCTTCATTAATGTTGGACCTAAGCAAGGCCAACTCCATCTCCTTGTGGTACTCATCAACACTTTTGGATCCTTGGGTCAATCTTTGCAATTTGTTGTGAAGATCCCTATGGTAGTGATTTGGGACAAATCTCTTTCTCATGACTTGTTTCATTTCTGCCCAAGTCTCAATAGGCTCCTCCTCATACCTTCTTCTCTCTTTTTGCAATTGATCCCACCAAATAAGTGCATAGTCTTTGAATTCAAGAGCGGCTACCTTCACTTTCTTTCATTCATTGAAATTGTTGCAATCAAACACTTGCTCCATCTTCATTTCCCACTCCAAGTAGGCTTCGGGATCACTCTTCCCTTAAAAGGTAGGAACTTTGATTTTGACCCCTTCAATTCTATCCTCTCTATCACGCCTCCTTCCACTACGTGGTCCATGTCTAGGTCTGTCCTCACACTCATAACCACTTCCATGATTTAAGTCTTCTCGGTTTTGGAGGTTGGCAAGTTGTTCATTGAAGTTTGCATTCATTTGCTCCATTTGCCTTGCAAGGATTTGCATTTGAGTAGTCATCCTAGCATGAAGAACCGCAGACCTTGGAGAAAGAGGTGGACTATCACCTTGGGCTGCCACCACTTGAAACACACAATATCAAAATAACAAGATAGTATAAATCCTCACCACACTCCCTCACGTGTGCACACAATGTGTATTTCACTCAAATAGGCTTTTTTCACACAAGATGTAATTTTCACTCTTGCCTCCTTCCACTCAAATTCTCTTTGTAAGTTCTTAAATGAACCCTCTCATATTTCAATTACAAAAAGCTCTCACAAAGGTAGCGGTCCTCACGAGAGAAAACACTCAGAAGTTGAAGAAAACATGAAACTCTAGACAAAACTCAAAGGAATTTAAAAGACAAGCAAGAAAAGTTAATTAAAAAGAAAGGAAGAACTCAAAAGAAATAAGAAGAAAAAGAAATGCACAAGGTATGTAGAATAGCACCGCTTAATTGAAATTCACAAGGCATTGGAACTTAATCTTGCTTAAGTGCAAGGGCTGTCTCTTTTTTTTTCTTTTTTTTAATACTATTTTTCACGCTCTTGTTCTCTTTTTGCACTTCAAAAAAAATTAGTTCTTGCAATTTTTGTTCCAATTGTTATGCCCAATTGTGTATTTAGGAGTTTCCTTTCAAATTAATGTGCTATAAAACATATAACAACAATGGATATCGAGTTGACAAGATGCATCACACTCAAGTTCAAAAGACTTAGAAAAATTAGACAATGCAAGTGTGGGTGCATGAGTGAGCCTATCTTTGATTGTGTTGAAACTTGTCTCTTAATCCTCCCCCCACCTAAAACTCACATTTTTCTTAACAACTTCATTTAAAGGGGCGGCAATGGTGTTGAAATCTTTTACAAACCTTCTATAGAAGCTGGCTAACCCATGAAAGCTTCTTACCTCACTCACAGATTTAGGGGTAGGCCACTCCCTAATGGCTTTTATCTTTTCTTCATCTACTTGCACTCCCTTAGCACTCACAACAAAGCCTAGGAACACTACATGGTCGGTGCAAAAGACACACTTCTCTAAATTAGCATACAACTTTTCTTTTCAAAGCACACTCATCACAGCCTTAAGGTGTTCTAGGTGCTCTTCTAAGGTTATGCTATAGATCAGGATGTCATCAAAGTATACTACTACAAACTTGCCTAGAAACTCTCTCAACACATGGTTCATCAACCTCATAAAGGTACTAGGTGCATTTGTAAGCCCAAAAGGCATCACCAGCCACTCATACAATCCATGCTTAGTCTTAAAGGTTGTCTTCCATTCATCCCCTTCCCTTATCCTAATTTGATGGTACCCACTTTTTAAATCCACTTTAGAAAAGTAACATGCACTATGCAATTCATCAAGCAAATCATCTAGCCTAAGGATGGGATGCCTATATTTTATAGTTATATTATTTACAGACTTACAATCAGTACACATTCTCCAAGTGCCGTCCTTTTTTGGGACAAGTATGAAAGGCACGGCACAAGGACTTCAACTTTCCCTCACCCATCCTTTTTGCATCAAATCCTCCATTTGTTTTTGAATTTCCTTAGTTTCCTCAGGATTTGTCCTATAGGCAGGCCTATTGGGCAAAGAGGTTCCTAGGATGAAGTCCATTTGATGTTCAATCTATAACATCCCGAAAATTATTTATTTCATTATAAATGATCATTTTATAATATTTAAGATTTTTAGGAATTTTTGTGGATTTTTCTAGAAACGATGAATATTTTAATATATTTTTCATTTTACGTGCGCACTGAGCGGAGTCGGGATAACGAAATGTTTTCCTGAGGCTAGTAAACTTTGGACTGTATAAACGTCGACGGGGGATCTTACTAAACCCGAGGCTGGACACAGTCTGCGAGGTTTGCATTTTTCAAGGTTTTATCTGCTAGATAAAATCGCTGTATCATAAACTTATCTGATGAATAATAAAATATTATTTTCATCAATTGAAACTTTCATTCACTGATAAAATAATTCTAACAGTGTAATGAAATCATTTGTCAGGTGTATTTAATTAAAGAGATAAGCTTACTATGCACTTTATCGTGAAGCGCATGAAGCTTCTCAAGGAAGCTTCAAGGAAGCTTCCTCCTGCCACTATTCACTCTCTCTCCCCCTCTCATTGTGTAGCACGATTTTGGGGGTAATATCACAATTATTCCCTCCCATTTTCTCTCATTCACGCTAATCTTTCTCCCTTCCTCTCACTCTCTTCCTCTCCTCTCCATACGGCTACACACCCACAAACGCCATTGATGATTTTCAAGCTTTCCCTTGCTCAAGCCAAACTTAGACCATTGTTTTCCCTCACCACCTTCAAGCTTTCTTCTTTGTGGAACTCTCATTGACTCCTCCATTTTCGTGGTTGTCAGCCCAACATCAAAGCTTGGAGCTTTAATGATGTGAGCCCACTAAGGAGCATGGATCAAGGAGCACTACAAGGACTTGGTGGACCTATGACAAGAGCTAGGACCAAGAAAGCCCAAGAAGTCCTAAATAAAATGATGACAACTTTAATTGAAACAAGCCCAAATTCAGGTCTTGATGGAGTTGGGCCCAAATTGGTCACTTATCTCATCCAACTTGAAGACCCATGATGGCTTGGATGTCCACTTCTTTAAAATAGTATTTTTTTAGTTTATTTCTATTAAATAAAGTATAATAAACCATGAAGGATGAATAGTGCACATTTTTGGGAGGGCAACCTTTGGTTTACATACCTAAGTAACTCCTATTTTTTAGTTAATGCTTTAATTAGCCACTTAATGGATTAGTTATTGCTTTTTATGGGGAATATGTCACATTATGATGACCACTTTGCATGCATATTCTATGCACCCCATTTTCCTATAAGTATGTGCCTAAAACATGAATGAAAGGACTTTTGGATGTGAATTTGGATTGAATCCATTTGTGAGAATTTCATTCTCTTTGGTTCTTGGTTGAGCCATCTTGGTTCTTATCAAAGGCTTCCTTACCTTTGTGGCGAATCTT
The DNA here is from genome assembly GCA_029884595.1 of Ormosia semicastrata. Lineage (NCBI taxonomy): Eukaryota > Viridiplantae > Streptophyta > Magnoliopsida > Fabales > Fabaceae > Ormosia > Ormosia semicastrata. The sequence continues at coordinate 32,012,882 of JAQQTO010000044.1, read as the reverse complement.
CACTTGACTTATCACTCTCTAAGAGTGTGGTGTCTTCTTCCTCTCATTCCTTGTCCTTTTCCCATCTTTTCTATTTTTTTACTATTTACGTCACTATTCACATCACAATTCATCAGCTACTGTTCATCGGGTACTGTTCATCGTTTCATTCTTTGAAACACTAAATCAACTCAAGGACGATCCGTAAAAATAATATGCATCCAACTTGGATCATATCATGTGGTATCTAGAGCCCGGATTCTAGAGTTGATAGAGTTCTTACATGTTCTTTTGTTCTTGTTCTTATTGCTTTCCAAACATCAAGCATTATTGCTTGGATGTCATAATTATACACAATCTTAATCATCGTTGATCCCTGCCATTTCTAAGAATTGGCAACATTCTTTACTTTCCGTTCTTTACTTTTTGCCATTTAAATTCTAGTCCTTCTATTTTCTCACCTTTAATTTCTTGTTTTTATTTTTTACGCAATATTTACTTTGATCTTGTCAAATTCTATATTCGTTCTTTGTTATATGTTTTATAGCACCTTAATTTGAAAGGAAACTCCTAAATATACAATTGGGCATAACAATTGGAACAAAAATTGCAAGAATCAATTTTTTTTTAAATGCAACAAGAGAACAATGGCGTGAAAAATAATATTAAAAAAAAGAAAAAAAAAAGAGACTGCCCTTGCACTTAAGCAAGATTCAATTTGAATGCCTTGTGAATTTCAATTAAGCGGTGCTATTCTACATACCTTGTGCATTTCTTTTTCTTCTTATTTATTTTAAGCTCTACCTTTCTTTTTAATTCACTTTTCTTGCTTGTCTTTTAAATTCCTTTGAGTTTTGTCTAGAGTTTCATCTTTTCTTCAACTTCTGAGTGCTTACTCTTGTGAGGACCGCTACTTTTGTAAGAGCTTTTGGTAATTGAAACATGAGAGGGCTCATTTAAGAACTTGCAAAGAGAATTTGAGTGGAAAAAGGCAAGAGTGAAAATTACATCTTGTGTGGAAAAAGCCTATTTGAGTGAAATACACATTGTGTGCACACGTGAGGGAGTGTGGTGAGGATTTATACTATCTTGTTATTTTGATATTGTGTGTTTCAAGTGATGGCAGCCCAAGGTGATAGTCCACCTCTTTCTCTAAGGTCCGCGGTTCTTCATGCTACGATGAATACTCAAATGCAAATCCTTCAAAGGCAAATGGAGCAAATGAATGCAAACTTCAATGAACAACTTGCCAACCTCCAAAATCGAGAAGAATCAAATCAAGGAAGTGGTTATGAGAGTGAGGACAGACCTAGACATGGACCACGTAGAGGAAGGAGGCGTGATAGAGAGGATAGAATTGAAGGGGTCAAAATCAAAGTTCCTACCTTTCATGGGAAGAGTGATCCCGAAGCCTACTTGGAGTGGGAAATGAAGATGGAGCAAGTGTTTGATTGCAACAATTTCAATGAAAGAAAGAAAGTGAAGGTAGCCGCTCTTGAATTCAAAGACCATATGCACTTGTTTGGTGGGATCAATTGCAAAAGGAGAGAAGAAGGTATGAGGAGGAGCCTATTGAGACTTGGGCAGAAATGAAACAAGTCATGAGAAAAAGATTTGTTCCAAATCACTACCATAGGGATCTTCACAACAAATTGCAAAGATTGACCCAAGGATCCAAAAGTGTTGATGAGTACCACAAGGAGATGGAGTTGGCCTTGCTTAGGTCCAACATTAATGAAGATAGGGAGGCAACTATGGCTCGGTTCTTACATGGGTTGAATCAAGACATTCAAGACATAGTGGAGCTTCAAAACTATGTGGAGCTTGAAGATTTGGTCTAACAAGCCATAAAGGTGGAGCAACAACTCAAGAGGAAGAAGTCCAAATTTCCTTCTTCTTCTAAGTTTTCATCTTCAAGTTAGAAGGACAAATCAAAGAAGGAGGGTACTTCATCTTCAAAGGAGGTTGTGCCTACATCTCATGGAAAGAAGCCTATAGAAACATCTCCTAGAAACCGTGATGTGAAGTGTTTCAAGTGCTTGGGCCATGGACATATTGCATCTCAATGTCCAACTAAAAGGACAATGGTATGAAGAAATGGAGAAGTGGTCGCACAGTCTGAGGCTTCTAGTGAAGAAGAAAGTGGGGGAGAAGTAGTTCCAGAAGGAGGAGATTTGCTCATGGTGAGGAGACTTTTGGGAAGCCAAGCTAAGGAGCATGATGAGAGCCAAAGAGAAAATATCTTCCATACTAGATGCATGATCCAAGGGAAGGTATGTTCTTTAATTATTGATGGTGGGAGTTGTACTAATGTTGCTAGTACTAGAATGGTTTCCAAATTGAATCTTGTGACTAAGCCACACCCACGACCATATAGACTTCAATGGCTTAGTGAAGTTGGTGAGTTGACCGTGAACAAGCAAGTTGAAGTTTGTTTCTCCATTGGAAAGTATCATGATAATGTTCTATGTGATGTGGTACCCATGGAGGCAAGTCATATGTTACTTGGGAGGCCTTGGCAATTTGATAGGAAGGCCAACCATGATGGATTCCTTAACAAATTCACTTTTGTGCATCATGACCGAAAGGTCACTCTTTCACCCTTGTCCCCAAAAGAAGTTAGTGAGGACCAACTAAAGATGAGAGAAAAGAAAGAGCAAGAGCAAAAAGAAAGAAGGAGTGAAAAGAAGAGTGATGACAAAGAGAAAAAGAATAAAAATAGTGAGACAAAAGAGAGTTATTTGGCAACAAAAAGTGAGGTGAAGAGGGCTTTGATTTCAAGGCAGCCCCTATATATGCTTTATTGTAAAGAATTCTGTTTGAATGCTAATGCTCCTAATGAACTCTCTTTGCCTAGTGGTGTTAAAACTCTTTTGCAGGAATTTGGTGATGTGTTTCCAAAAGAAGTGCCTCACGGCCTACCTCCTTTAAGGGGGATAGAACACCACATTGACCTCATTCCGGGTGCATCATTACCCAATAGGCCAGCCTATAGGAGTAATCCTCAAGAGACCAAAGAAATACAAAAGTAAGTGGAGGAGTTGATGCAAAAAGGATGGGTGCAAGAAAGCTTAAGTCCATGTGCTGTCCCGGTTATCTTAGTGCCTAAAAAGGATGGAAGTTGGAGGATGTGCACAGATTGTAGGGCTGTGAACAACATCACAATCAAGTACAGACATCCTATCCCTAGACTTGATGATTTGCTTAATGAATTATACGGTGCTTGTTTGTTTTCTAAAATTGATTTGAAAAGTGGGTACCATCAAATTAGAATAAGGGAAGAGGATGAAAGGAAAACTGCCTTTAAAACTAAATATGGATTGTATGAATGGTTGGTAATGCCTTTTGGTTTAACAAATGCACCTAGCACTTTCATGAGGCTTATGAACCATGTCTTAAGGGATTTTCTAGGCCAGTTTATTGTTGTGTATTTTGATGATATCTTGATATATAGCAAAAGCCTAGATGAACATCATGAACACGTAAGGGCTGTTTTGCATGTGTTGAGAAAAGAAAAGTTGTATGCTAATTTGGAAAAATGTACTTTTTGTACGGATCATGTGATCTTCCTTGGTTTTGTTGTAAATTCAAAAGGGGTTCATGTTGACACAGGGAAAATTAAGGCCATTCAAGAGTGGCCAACCCCCAAAAATGTGAGTGAAGTGAGGAGCTTTCATGGCTTGGCTAGTTTCTATAGGAGGTTTGTTAAAGACTTTAGTACATTGGCTGCACCTCTTAATGAAATTGTCAAGAAAAATGTTGTGTTTAGATGGGGGGAGAAACAAGAGCATGCATTTAATGAGCTTAAGGAAAGACTTACTCATGCACCAATACTTGCTTTGCCTAATTTTGCTAAATCTTTTGAAATTGAATGTGATTCTTCTAATGTTGGTGTTGGAGCTGTTTTAATGCAGGAAGGGCATCCAATTGCTTACTTTAGTGAGAAATTAAGTGGTGTTGTCCTTAATTATCCCACCTATGATAAGGAATTGTATGCCTTGGTGAGGGCTTTACAAACATGGCAACATTATCTTTTGCCCAAAGAGTTTGTTATCCATAGTGATCATGAGTCCTTAAAGTACTTGAAAGGACAAGGAAAGTTGAATAAGAGGCATGCCAAGTGGGTTGAGTTTCTTGAACAATTCCCATATGTGATCAAGCATAAGAAAGGTAAGGCCAACATAGTGGCAGATGCACTTTCAAGAAGGTATACCTTACTCTCTACCCTTGAAACAAAATTATTTGGGCTTGAATGCATCAAAGAATTATATGAGTATGATAAAGATTTTTCCCATATCTATGCTAATTGTTTGCATTAGGCTCAAAATGGGTATTTTAAGCACCAAGGGTTTTTGTTTAAAGAAAAGAGATTATGTGTGCCCAAAAGTTCTATAAGAGAGTTGCTTGTGAGGGAAGCACATGAAGGGGGACTAATGGGGCATTTTGGGGTTCAAAAGACTTTAGACATGTTGCACGAACATTTTCATTGGCCACACATGAAACATGATGTGCAAAAGTTTTGTGAAAAATGCATTGTTTGTAAAAAGTCTAAATCTAAAGTGATGCCTCATGGACTTTATACTCCTTTGCCTATTCCTGATTTTCCTTGGATTGATTTGTCAATGGATTTTGTTGTAGGACTACCTCGGACAAAGAATGGTAAGGATTCAATTTTTGTGGTGGTGGATAGGTTTTTTAAAATGGCACATTTTATACCATGTAAAAAAGTTGATGATGCTTGTCATGTTGCTGAATTGTTCTTCAAAGAAGTGGTAAGGCTTCATGGCCTTCCAAGAAGTATTGTTTCAGATCGTGACACAAAGTTCTCAAGTCACTTTTGGAGGACTTTGTGGGGTAAGCTGGGTACAAAGCTGCTTTTCTCCACTACCTGCCATCCCCAAACGGATGGGCAAACTGAGGTAGTTAATAAAACACTTTCTTCCCTTCTTAGGGCTATAATTCATTCCAAGTGGGCTATGCAAGTGTAAATCCTAGGCTCCACATGTTAGGCTTCAATCTGATGTTGGGCCTCTAATAAGTTGTTCACCATCTTTTTAAGTTCTTCTTGGGCCCTTTTAGCTCTTGATCTTGTCATAGGCCCTCCTAGACCTTGTATTGGATCTTGGACTTTTTTCTGGACTTGGGTCTAGGCTTGGGCTTCTCCCATGAAGTCCTCATCATTCTCCAAGATGGCCCACTTCATCCCTTGCCATAAGGTGGATGGCACCATTTATGTGGTAGACTTGTTCTTTAAAGAAGTGGTGAGGCTTCATGGAATGCCCAAAAGTATAGTCTCAAATAGGGACTCAAAATTCTTAAGCCATTTTTGGAGGACCCTTTGGAACAAGCTTGGGACGAAGCTACTCTTCTCTACCACTTGCCACCCACAAACCGATGGGCAAACTGAGGTAGTGAATAGGACCCTATCGACCTTGCTGCGATTAATCATCAAGAGGAACATCAAAACCTGGGAAGAATGCTTACCTCTTGTTGAATTTGCTTATAATAGGGCTGTGCATGCTACTACTAGTTTTTCTCCTTTTGAGATTGTATATGGTTTTAATCCCCTCACCCTCCTTGATTTACTGCCTCTACCTAATGTTTCTTCTTTAATTCATAGGGATGGACAGGCAAAAGCTGAATATGTGAGGAAGCTCCATGAACAAGTCAAGACTCAAATTGAAAGGAAGATGATGCAATATGCTAAGCAAGCAAATAAGGGAAGGAGGTAAGTTGTTTTTGAACTAGGAGATTAGGTGTGGGTGCACATGCGAAAAGAAAGGTTTCCTTTGCAAAGGAAATCGAAGCTCTTACCTAGAGGAGATGGACCCTTCCAAATCTTAGAAAGAATCAATGACAATGCCTACAAAGTTGACCTACCAGGTAAGTATGGGGTTAGTGCAACATTTAATGTGGCTGACTTAAGTCCTTTTGGTGTAGGTGATGAAGGATTAAATTCGAGGACGAATTCTTTCGAAGAGGGAGGGCATGATGGAGGCCAAGGAAGCTCAAGTGGAACCCCAACGGGCCCAATGCCTAAAGAAGCACTGCGAGGACTTGGAGGCCCAATGACAAGGTCAAGAGCGAAGAAGGCTAAGGAGGATTTGGACAAAGAAGTCAACCACTTTCTCTCACTGAAGCCTATTCTAGAAGAAGAAGCACTCTTGATAGTCCAAATGATTCATGTTGATGAAGGGCCCAAACGTGGGGGCATGATTTCTTCTTAGTCAATTTTATTTAATTATGTATTTGAACCTTTTAATTTTCTTAGTTTTGGTTCTTATTTTCTTTTTGGGATAATTTTGTAATAAGGGCCTATTGATTGGGCTTAACTTGCGCATAGTAGAGCTAGGGTTTCTAATTGGGCCTGGGCCACATTTGCACTAGGATTAGGTTTTAAAATGTGCTAGCTTGCTGCCTCCTTTCGGTAGACCTAGCTGCATACCTAATGCCTATAAATAGGCTTGTGTTTACTGTATTTGATACTTTTTGACTTAGAGAATAATATTGCACTCCTTTGTGAGTTTTGAGAGCTTAGTTCTCTTGGGTTCTTGGTAGAGCCATCTTGGTTCTTATCAAAGGTTTCCTTACCTTTGTGGCGAATCTTCGCTTGACTTATCACTCTCCAAGAGTGTGGCGTCTTCTTCCTTCCATTCCTTTTCCTTTTCCATCTTTTCCATTTTTTACTATTCTGATGAGGACCTAAGGGGGGGTACCTACTAATTGGACCCTTGACAAGAACAAGAACTAAGAAGGCCCAACTAAGTTAATAAGCACTTAGGTGAAGTTAAATTCCACTAAGCTTTGCCTTTAGTAGGATTTTAATGCTTTTTAGTAGGGCTTATTGTGTTTATTTTATTTTATTAGCTTTGTTAAAAACATGACAAAGAAGAGTGACCATTGGATTGCATGCCTTTGGTAACTTCTAGAATGAATTAATAAAGCACTTAAGCATAATAAGTTTCATGCACTAATTGCCATGAATACCAATTAGTGAAGGCATTAATGTAAGCATTAGTGGGGCTGCTATGGTTAGGAGAGTCACCTTAGGCTGATTTGTGATGACCTTTGGTTAGCACTACTACTAGTCATTCTCTATATAATGTACCTGAATTGGATGAATAAAAAAATAACTAGGATTTGATGTTCAATTTGGTTTGTCCAATTGTGAGAGTATTCCTCTCTTAGGTTCTTCTGAGAATCTCTGAACTTATCAAGGGTGCTATCCTTGTGGCGTTCCCAGGCTTATCAATCTGTGGATTGTGGCGCCTAATCCTTTTTCTCTTGGTTGTTTTGTGTTTTCTACTTCTCAATTTTGTCAGATCTTCTCCGGTTCATATCTCACATTTTACAAATCTTTTTCTGGTGATTCATGAGCCAAATTCGTGATTTAGAATGCCCTCTTTCTCGTCGTTTTAGAAATGCTCAATTCCGAGGTGTATAGCGCGAGTTACAATTAGATATTCTCTGGTTCATATCTTACATTTTACAAATCGTTTTCTAGTGATTCATGAGCCAAATTTGTGATTCAGAACGTCCTCTTTCACCTCGATTTGGAATCGCTCAATTCTGAGGAGCATAGCACGAGATACAAGCATTTTTAAAAAAGACGTCCTTTGTGAGATCAATTTTGTGAAATCCACCCTTGATAGATCCGTAAAAGTGAAACCAAGGCATGAGGATTCACATCATATTCATACACTATTTATGGTATTGTTCACACAGTGTTCACAGTACTGTTCATGCACTATTCACGATACTATTTACATACTATTCATCCTTCGTTGTTTAATTCTTTAAAACACGAAATCAACTCAAAGACGATCCGAAAAAATAATATGCATCCAACTTGGATCATATCACACACACAGCATATCACATATACACACACACACAAACATAGAATCTCTCTCTCTCAGACACACACACACACACATGCACACATAAAGAATATCACACACACACACTCTCACATGCACACACGCACACACACACAAACACAAAGAATATCACACACATACACACACAAACATAGAATCTGATGTGAGCCCACTAAGGAGCATGGATCAAGGAGCACTACAAGGACTTGGTGGACCTATGACAAGAGCTAGGACCAAGAAAGCCCAAGAAGTCCTAAATAAAATGATGACAACTTTAATTGAAACAAGCCCAAATTCAGGTCTTGATGGAGTTGGGCCTAAATTGGTCACTTATCTCATCCAATTTGAAGACCCATAATGGCTTGGATGTCCACTTCTTTAAAATAGTATTTTTTTTAGTTTATTTCTATTAAATAAAGTGTAATAAACCATGAAGGATGAATAGTGCACGTTTTTGGGAGGGCAACCTTTGGTTTACATACCTAAGTAACTCCTATTTTTTTAGTTAATGCCTTAATTAGCCACTTAATGGATTAGTTATTGCTTTTTATGGGGAATATGTCACATTATGATGACCACTTTGCATGCATATTCTATGCACCCTATTTTCCTATAAGTATGTGCCTAAAACATGAATGAAAGGACTTTTGGATGTGAATTTGGATTGAATCCATTTGTGAGAATTTCATTCTCTTTGGTTCTTGGTTGAGCCATCTTGGTTCTTATCAAAGGCTTCCTTACCTTTGTGGCGAATCTTCACTTGACTTATCACTCTCCAAGAGTGTGGCGTCTTCTTCCTCTCATTCCTTTTCCTTTTCCCATCTTTTCTATTTTTTTTACTATTCACGTCACTATTCATCAGCTACTGTTCATCGGGTACTGTTCATCGTTTCATTCTTTGAAACACTAAATCAACTCAAGGACGATCCGTAAAAACAATATGCATCCAACTTGGATCATATCATGTGGTATCAGAGCCCGGATTCTAGAGTTGATAGAGTTCTTACATGTTCTTTTGTTCTTGTTCTTATTGCTTTCCAAACATCAAGCATTATTGCTTGGATGTCATAATTATACACAATCTTGATCATCATTGATCCCTGCCATTTCTAAGAATTGGCAACATTCTTTACTTTCCGTTCTTTACTTTTTGCCATTTAAATTCTAGTCCTTCTATTTTCTGCCTTTAATTTCTGTTCTTTATTTTTTACGCAATATTTACAGCTTTGATCTTGTCAATTCTATATTCGTTACTGTTATATGTTTTATAGCACCTTAATTTGAAAGGAAACTCCTAAATACACAATTGGGCATAACAATTGGAACAAAAAAAATTGCAAGAATCAATTTGTTTTTTTTAAGTGCAATAAGAGAACAAGGGCGTGAAAAATAATATTAAAAGAAAAGAAAAAAAAAGAGACTGCCCTTGCACTTAAGCAAGATTCATTTTGAATGCCTTGTGAATTTCAATTAAGCGGTGCTATTCTACATACCTTGTGCATTTCTTTTTCTTCTTATTTCTTTTGAGTTCTACCTTTCTTTTTAATTCACTTTTCTTGCTTGTCTTTTAAATTCCTTTGAGTTTTGTCTAGAGTTTCATCTTTTCTTCAACTTCTGAGTGCTTACTCTTGTGAGGACCGCTACTTTTGTAAGAGCTTTGGGTAATTCAAACATGAGAGGGTTCATTTAAGAACTTGCAAAGAGAATTTGAGTGGAAAAAGGCAAGAGTGAAAATTACATCTTGTGTGGAAAAAGCCTATTTGAGTGAAATACACATTGTGTGCACACGTGAGGGAGTGTGGTGAGGATTTATACTATCTTGTTATTTTGATATTGTGTGTTTCAAGTGATGGCAGCCCAAGGTGATAGTCCACCTCTTTCTCCAAGGTCCGCGGTTCTTCATGCTACGTTGAATACTCAAATGCAAATCCTTCAAAGGCAAATGGAGCAAATGAATGCAAACTTCAATGAACAACTTGCCAACCTCCGAAATCGAGAAGAATCAAATCAAGGAAGTGGTTATGAGAGTGAGGACAGATGATGCAAACCAAGAATGATGTCCAATTTAAGGCCAATTTTATTTTTTATGAAAATTTTATTTTCATTAGTAATAAACCTATTGACTTGTTTTGGCTATATCTTGCGCTACAAATCTCCGATTGGTGCATTCTTTATGCGTTGGAAAGATAAGCAAATTATCTACAACTCATATTTCAAGCTTCTTGACCAGAATCGGCCTCTATCATGGTGAAAAATGGGATGGAAATTTAAGACGAATTCTTGGACGGAATTTTACTTGTATTTTGGGCTTTCTATTATGTTTCTTTTATATTTTGTTATTTTCAAGCCTAGAGTGTCTTTAATGTTCCAAATTCTGAGAGTTTCTTTTGGTTCAATTTATTTAGCTATTTAGTGGAATGGTTAATGCTTTTATTAGCCACTTAGGGAATAGTTATTTAGCTTACATCAATACCAATTAGTGGAGGCATTAATGTAAGCATTAGTGGGGCTGCTAGGGTTAGGAGAGTCACCTTAGGCTAATTTGTGGTGACCTTTGGTTAGCACTACTACTCCCTAAACTCTATATATGTACACATCTATGATGAATGAAAAACAACTTGGATGTTCAATTTGGATTTGTTCCAATTGTGAGAGTGCTTAGCCTCTCTTAGGTTCTTGAATGAGCCATAGATCTTATCAAGAGTTTTCTCTTGTGGCGATCACCAACTTTGGTTTATCAATCAATCCATGATTGTGGCACCAATTCATTTCTTATTTTCATCTCTCGTCTTAACCATTTTCCTTTGTTATTTTCGCTTTTCCTTTGTATCCATTCTATTACAAACATCAATTTGCAAGAATCTCTAATTTAACAATTTTCTCAATTTTCGTCTCAAATTTCTCATACTCATATCTCAAGTTATACGTACTGTTTTTCAGTGATTCTTGAGTCTAAATCGTTTCTCAGAAAGAGTTCTTTCACCTCGTTTTGGAATCACTCAATTCTGATCTCTATAGCATGAGATATGGATGCTTCCTAATCTTGTGCAAATTTCACTCAAGGAAAGATCCGAAAATCTTATGTTCCATTTTTGGATCATATCATTTGGTATCTAGAGCCATCCTTCCTAGAGTGATTTTATATCTTGTTCTAAGATTATTTTTTTTTCCCAAAAAAAAAAATTCTTCTTCCCACCACATATCATGACAACACTATTCCTTGAAATGGAAAGATTGCAAAGAGGAATGGAGGAGTTCAATAAGATGCTTGAAAAGCTAGGAGAAATAAAAAGGAGGAGGCATGGAGGAAGGAGATATGAGAGAAGAGATAGAGAAATTGAAAGGGAGAAAAAGGAGAACAAAAAAAGGGTGAGCAAAGAGGAGAAAATGAAAAGACAAATAGAAAGTTTTGAAGCACATGTGAAGAAAATGGTTGAAGACTCCAAAATAGAAAGTGAGGTAAAACAAAATAAACGTGAATGATTGTTTTGATGCTATTCCTAATTCTTTGCCTAGTTGTGTTGATTCTCTTGTGAAGGAGATTGAGCTTGTTCCTCCAAAGGAAGCTTCCAAGACATGCACTGAAATTGAAGATGTTCCTCCAAAGGAAGCTTGCACAATCAATGAAATTCCAAAGGAAGAATGTAAACCATCAATTGGAGTTGAATTGCTAGAGGAAGATAAGGAGATGAAGACGACTAGAGAGTGGCTTGCACTTAAAGCTGAGAATAAGTCTTCAAATTCACTTAGAAAGTCATTGCAATCTATTACTCTAATAACTACTTCTAGATTAGCTTGTGGAATCAAATGTTGGGATTCTTCTACTTTGATTCATTTGTCTAACATTTCTCCCCTAGGTCATGAAGAAAAGAATAGTGAAGGCCAAACCAACAAAAGCAAAGAGAGAGAGAAAAATAGGGAGAAGAAAGAGAATGAAAAAGATATTGAGGAAAAAGTAGAGAGTCTCTTTATGAACAAAAGTGAGGTGGAAAAAGCATTATTTGAAGGTTGACAGAAAGATTGAGAGTCTTCCTATAAAAGAAAATAAGGAAGTTGAAGAAACAATTCTAAGAAAGGTGTCCCATGGATTCAAAAGAGTTGTGTTTGAACCTGAGGATGAAGACAATTTCAAAGGCAATAAATTCGAGGTCGAATTCTCTTCAAGGGGAGGGAATGATGCAAACCAAGAATGATGTCCAATTTAAGGCCAATTTTATTTTTTATGAAAATTTTATTTTCATTAGTAATAAACCTGTTGACTTGTTTTGGCTATATCTTGCGCTACAGATCTCCGATTGGTGCATTCTTTGATGCGTTGGAAAGATAAGCAAATTATCTACAACTCATATTTCAAGCTTCTTGACCAGAATCGGCCTCTATCATGGTGAAAAATGGGATGGAAATTTAAGACGAATTCTTGGACGGAATTTTACTTGTATTTTGGGCTTTCTATTATGTTTCTTTTATATTTTGTTATTTTCAAGCCTAGAGTGTCTTTAATGTTCCAAATTCTGAGAGTTTCTTTTGGTTCAATTTATTTAGCTATTTAGTGGAATGGTTAATGCTTTTATTAGCCACTTAGGGAATAGTTATTTAGCTTACATCAATACCAATTAGTGGAGGCATTAATGTAAGCATTAGTGGGGCTGCTAGGGTTAGGAGAGTCACCTTAGGCTAATTTGTGGTGACCTTTGGTTAGCACTACTACTCCCTAAACTCTATATATGTACACATCTATGATGAATGAAAAACAACTTGGATGTTCAATTTGGATTTGTTCCAATTGTGAGAGTGCTTAGCCTCTCTTAGGTTCTTGAATGAGCCATAGATCTTATCAAGAGTTTTCTCTTGTGGCGATCACCAACTTTGGTTTATCAATCAATCCATGATTGTGGCACCAATTCATTTCTTATTTTCATCTCTCGTCTTAACCATTTTCCTTTGTTATTTTCGCTTTTCCTTTGTATCCATTCTGTTACAAACATCAATTTGCAAGAATCTCTAATTTAACAATTTTCTCAGTTTTCGTCTCAAATTTCTCATACTCATATCTCAAGTTATACGTACTTTTTTTCAGTGATTCTTGAGTCTAAATCATTTTTTAGAAAGAGTTCTTTCACCTCGTTTTGGAATCACTCAATTCTGATCTCTATATCGTGAGATATGGATGCTTCCTAATCTTGTGCGAATTTCACTCAAGGAAAGATCCGAAAATCTTATGTTCCATTTTTGGATCATATCAACAGACCTAGACATGGATCACGTAGAGGAAGGAGGCGTGATAGAGAGGATAGAATTGAAGGGGTCAAAATCAAAGTTCCTACCTTTCATGGGAAGAGTGATCCCGAAGCCTACTTGGAGTGGGAAATGAAGATCGAGCAAGTGTTTGATTGCAACAATTTCAATGAAAGAAAGAAAGTTAAGGTAGCCGCTCTTGAATTCAAAGACTATGCACTTGTTTGGTGGGATCAATTGCAAAAGGAGAGAAGAAGGTATGAGGAGGAGCCTATTGAGACTTGGGCGTAAAATGAAACAAGTCATGAGAAAAAGATTTGTTCCAAATCACTACCATAGGGATCTTCACAACAAATTGCAAAGATTGACCCAAGGATCCAAAAGTGTTGATGAGTATCACAAGGAGATGGAGTTGGCCTTGCTTAGGTCCAACATTAATGAAGATAGGGAGGCAACTATGGCTCGGTTCTTACATGGGTTGAATCAAGACATTCAAGACATAGTGGAGCTTCAAAACTATGTGGAGCTTGAAGATTTGGTCCAACAAGCCATAAAGGTGGAGCAACAACTCAAGAGGAAGAAGTCCAAATTTCCTTCTTCTTCTAAGTTTTCATCTTCAAGTTGGAAGGACAAATCAAAGAAGGAGGGTACTTCATCTTCAAAGGAGGTTGTGCCTACATCTCATGGAAAGAAGCCTATAGAAGCATCTCCTAGAAACCGTGATGTGAAGTGTTTCAAGTGCTTGGGCCATGGACATATTGCATCTCAATGTCCAACTAAAAGGACAATGGTATCAAGAAATGGAGAAGTGGTCACACAATCTGAGGCTTCTAGTGAAGAAGAAAGTGGGGGAGAAGTAGTTCCAGAAGGAGGAGATTTGCTCATGGTGAGGAGACTTTTGGGAAGCCAAGCTAAGGAGCATGACGAGAGCCAAAGAGAAAATATCTTCCATACTAGATGCATGATCCAAGGGAAGGTATGTTTTTTAATTATTGATGGTGGGAGTTGTACTAATGTTGCTAGTACTAGAATGGTTTCCAAATTGAATCTTGTGACTAAGCCACACCCACGACCATATAGACTTCAATGGCTTAGTAAAGTTGGTGAGTTGACCGTGAACAAGCAAGTTGAAGTTTGTTTCTCCATTGGAAAGTATCATGATAATGTTCTATGTGATGTGGTACCCATGGAGGCAAGTCATATGTTACTTGGGAGGCCTTGGCAATTTGAAAGGAAGGCCAACCATGATGGATTCCTTAACAAATTCACTTTTGTGCATCATGACCGAAAGGTCACTCTTTCACCCTTGTCCCCAAAAGAAGTTAGTGAGGACCAACTAAAGATGAGAGAAAAGAAAGAGCAAGAGCAAAAAGAAGGAGGGAGTGAAAAGAAGAGTGATGACAAAGAGAAAAAGAATAAAAATAGTGAGAGAAAAGAGAGTTATTTGGCAACAAAAAGTGAGGTGAAGAGGGCTTTGATTTCAAGGCAGCCCCTATATATGCTTTATTGTAAAGAATTCTGTTTGAATGCTAATGCTCCTAATGAACTCTCTTTGCCTAGTGGTGTTAAAACTCTTTTGCAGGAATTTAGTGATGTGTTTCCAAAAGAAGTGCCTCACGGCCTACCTCCTTTAAGGGGGATAGAACACCACATTGACCTCATTCCAGGTGCATCATTACCCAATAGGCCAGCCTATAGGAGTAATCCTCAAGAGACCAAAGAAATACAAAAGCAAGTGGAGGAGTTGATGCAAAAAGGATGGGTGCAAGAAAGCTTAAGTCCATGTGCTGTCCTAGGTTATCTTAGTGCCTAAAAAGGATGGAAGTTGGAGGATGTGCACAGATTGTAGGGCTGTGAACAACATCACAATCAAGTACAGACATCCTATCCCTAGACTTGATGATTTGCTTGATGAATTATATGGTGCTTGTTTGTTTTCTAAAATTGATTTGAAAAGTGGGTACCATCAAATTAGAATAAGGGAAGGGGATGAATGGAAAACTGCCTTTAAAACTAAATATGGATTGTATGAATGGTTGGTAATGCCTTTTGGTTTAACAAATGCACCTAGCACTTTCATGAGGCTTATGAACCATGTCTTAAGGGATTTTCTAGGCCAGTTTGTTGTTGTGTATTTTGATGATATCTTGATATATAGCAAAAGCCTAGATGAACATCATGAACACTTAAGGGCTGTTTTGCATGTGTTGAGAAAAGAAAAGTTGTATGCTAATTTGGAAAAATGTACTTTTTGTACGGATCATGTGATCTTCCTTGGTTTTGTTGTAAATTCAAAAGGGGTTCATGTTGACACGAGAAAATTAAGGCCATTCAAGAGTGGCCAACCCCCAAAAATGTGAGTGAAGTGAGGAGCTTTCATGGCTTGGCTAGTTTCTATAGGAGGTTTGTTAAAGACTTTAGTACATTGGCTGCACCTCTTAATGAAATTGTCAAGAAAAATGTTGTGTTTAGATGGGGGAGAAACAAGAGCATGCATTTAATGAGCTTAAGGAAAGACTTACTCATGCACCAATACTTGCTTTGCCTAATTTTGCTAAATCTTTTGAAATTGAATGTGATGCTTCTAATGTTGGTGTTGGAGCTGTTTTAATGCAAGAAGGGCATCCAATTGCTTACTTTAGTGAGAAATTAAGTGGTGCTGTCCTTAATTATCCCACCTATGATAAGGAATTGTATGCCTTGGTGAGGGCTTTACAAACATGGCAACATTATCTTTTGCCCAAAGAGTTTGTTATCCATAGTGATCATGAGTCCTTAAAGTACTTGAAAGGACAAGGAAAGTTGAATAAGAAGCATGCCAAGTGGGTTGAGTTTCTTGAACAATTCCCATATGTGATCAAGCATAAGAAAGGTAAGGCCAACATAGTGGCGGATGCACTTTCAAGAAGGTATACCTTACTCTCTACCCTTGAAACAAAATTATTTGGGCTTGAATGCATCAAAGAATTGTATGAGCATGATAAAGATTTTTCCCATATCTATGCTAATTGTTTGCATTGGGCTCAAAATGGGTATTTTAAGCACCAAGGGTTTTTGTTTAAAGAAAAGAGATTATGTGTGCCCAAAAGTTCTATAAGAGAGTTGCTTGTGAGGGAAGCGCATGAAGGGGGACTAATGGGGCATTTTGGGGTTCAAAAGACTTTAGACATGTTGCACGAACATTTTCATTGGCCACACATGAAACATGATGTGCAAAAGTTTTGTGAAAAATGCATTGTTTGTAAAAAGTCTAAATCTAAAGTGATGCCTCATGGACTTTATACTCCTTTGCCTATTCCTGATTTTCCTTGGATTGATTTGTCAATGGATTTTGTTGTAGGACTACCTCGGACAAAGAATGGTAAGGATTCAATTTGGTGGTGGATAGGTTTTCTAAAATGGCACATTTTATACCATGTAAAAAAGTTGATGATGCTTGTCATGTTGCTGAATTGTTCTTCAAAGAAGTGGTAAGGCTTCATGGCCTTCCAAGAAGTATTATTTCAGATCGTGACACAAAGTTCTTAAGTCACTTTTGGAGGACTTTGTGGGGTAAGTTGGGTACAAAGTCGCTTTTTCTCCACTACCCGCCATCCCCAAACGGATGGGCAAACTGAGGTAGTTAATAGGACACTTTCTTCCCTTCTTAGGGCTGTAATAAAGAAGAACATTAAGTCTTGGGAGGAGTGTTTGCCTCATGTGGAATTTGCTTATAATAGGGCTGTCCATAGTACTACTCAATATTCTCCTTTTGAGGTTGTTTATGGATTTAATCCTCTCACTCCTCTTGATTTATTGCCATTGCCTAACTCTTCAATTTTAAAGCATAAAGATGGCAGGGCTAAAGCTGAATTTGTGAGGAAGTTACACGAACAAGTCAAGACCCAAATTGAGAAGAAGACTGAAAGCTATGTTAGGCAAGCCAACAAAGGGAGGAGGAAGGTGGTGTTTGAACCTGGAGATTGGGTCAGGTGCACATGAGAAAAGAGAGATTTCCTTCACAAAGGAAATCCAAGCTTCAACCAAGAGGAGATGGGCCATTCCAAGTGTTGGCCAAGATTAATGATAATGCCTACAAGATAGACCTTCCAGTGAGTATGGTGTTAGTGCAACTTTCAATGTGGCCGATTTGTCTCCTTTTGATGTAGGTGATGAAGATTTCAATTCGAGGTCGAATTCACTTAAAGAAGGAGGGGATGATGTGAGCCCACTAAGGAGCATGGATCAAGGAGCACTACAAGGACTTGGTGGACCTATGACAAGAGCTAGGACCAAGAAAGCCCAAGAAGTCCTAAATAAAATGATGACAACTTTAATTGAAACAAGCCCAAATTCAGGTCTTGATGGAGTTGGGCCTAAATTGGTCACTTATCTCATCCAACTTGAAGACCCATGATGGCTTGGATGTCCACTTCTTTAAAATAGTATTTTTTTAGTTTATTTCTATTAAATAAAGTGTAATAAACCATGAAGGATGAATAGTGCACGTTTTTGGGAGGGCAACCTTTGGTTTACATACCTAAGTAACTCCTATTTTTTAGTTAATGCTTTAATTAGCCACTTAATGGATTAGTTGTTGCTTTTTATGGGGAATATGTCACATTATGATGACCACTTTGCATGCATATTCTATGCACCCCATTTTCCTATAAGTATGTGCCTAAAACATGAATGAAAGGACTTTTGGATGTGAATTTGGATTGAATCCATTTGTGAGAATTTCATTCTCTTTGGTTCTTGGTTGAGCCATCTTGGTTCTTATCAAAGGCTTCCTTACCTTTGTGGCGAATCTTCACTTGACTTATCACTCTCCAAGAGTGTGGCGTCTTCTTCCTCTCATTCCTTTTCCTTTTCCCATCTTTTCTATTTTTTTTACTATTCACATCACTATTCACGTCACTATTCATCAGCTACTGTTCATCGGGTACTGTTCATCGTTTCATTCTTTGAAACACTAAATCAACTCAAGGACGATCCGTAAAAACAATATGCATCCAACTTGGATCATATCAGAATCTCTCTCTCACACACACATAGAATATCACTGACACACACAGATACGCTCACACGCACAGAATATCACACACACTCACACATATACACACACACACAACACTCATACACACAAAATTTCACACAAACACACACCAACAGAGAGAATTTCAGACACACATGCACACACATACAAAGAATATGACACACACACATAGAATATCACACACACACACACACGAATGTCTCACGCATACATAGAATATCACACACACATGCACACTCGAATATTTACATACACACACACACAAAGAGAGAGAGGGGGGAATATCACACACACATACAAAAAATATCACATAAATACACATACACACACATAGAATATCACACAGACACAAAAAAAAAAATAGAAAATCACACACACACACACACACACACATACAAAATATCACACCCTCACATGGAATATCACACACACACACACATAGAAACAACACACACACATGAATATCACACACAAACACATGCAAAGAGTATCACATGAATGCACACATAGAATGTCACACACACACATACAAAATTTCACACAAACCTACACACACACACATACACACAAAGAGAATATCGGATAAACACACACACAAACATAGAGAATATCTCTCTCTCTCACACACACACATGCACACACACGAATATCACACACACACACACACACACACACACACACAGTAGTATCTCACACACACACACTTTGAGAGAATATCATAGACACACAAACATAGAGAATATCGAACACACACACAAAATGTCACACACACACATACAAAATTTCACACAAACATACACACACACATATAATATCACTCACACACACACACACATACACATACAGAGAATATCAAACAAACACACACATACACAAACACAAAGAATATCACACACATACACACACAAACATAGAATCCCTCTCTCTCACATACACAGAATATGATACAAACCAAGAATGATGTCCAATTTAAGGCTAAATTAATTTTTTGATGAAAATTTTATTTTCATTAGTGATGAATTTGTTAACTTGTTTTGGCTTTATCTTGCACTACAGAACTCGGATTAGTGTATTCTTTAGTTCGTTGGAAAGCTAAGGAAATTATCTACAAATCATATTTCAAGCTTCTTGACCAAAATCGGCTTTTAACATGGTGAAAAATGGGATGGAAGTTTAAGACGAATTCTTGGACGGAATTTTACTTGTGATGAAGGATTAAATTCGAGGACGAATTCTTTCGAAGGGGGAGGGCATGATGGAGACCAAGGAAGCTCAAGTGGAACCCTAATGGGCCCAATGCCAAGGAAGCACTGCGAGGACTTGGAGGCCCAATGACAAGGTCAAGAGCTAAGAAGGCTAAGGAGGATTTGGACAAAGCAGTCAACCACTTTCTTTCACTGAAGCCCATTCTAGAAGAAGAAGCACTCAAGATGGTCCAAATGATCCAAGTTGATAAAGGGCCCAAATGTGGGGACATGATTTCTTCTTAGTTAATTTTATTTAATTATGTATTTGAACCTTTTAATTTTCTTAGTTTTGGTTCTTATTTTCTTTTTGGGTTAATTTTATAATAAGGGCCTATTGTTTGGGCTTAAGTTGCACATAATAGAGTTAGGGTTTCCAATTGGGCCTAGGCCACATTTACACTAGGATTAGGTTTTAAAATGAGCTAGCTTGCTGTCTCCTTTAGCTAGACCTAGTGCATACCTAATGCCTATAAATAGGCTTATGTTTACCGTATTTGACACTTTTGACTTAGAGAATAATATTGCACTCCTTTGTGGGTTTTGAGAGCTTAGTTCTCTTGGGTTCTTGGTAGAGCCATCTTGGTTCTTATCAAAGGTTTCCTTACCTTTGTGGTGAATCTTCGCTTGACTTATCACTCTCCAAGAGTGTGGCGTCTTCTTCCTTCCATTCCTTTTCCTTTTCCATCTTTTTCCATTTTTTCACTATTCACATTACTGTTCACGTTACTGTTCACGCTACTGTTCACGTCACTATTCATGCTTTTATTGTTTAATTCTTTGAAACCCATAATCAACTCAAGAATGATCTGTAAAAATAATATGCATCTAACTTGGATCATATCAGAATATCACACACACACATAAAATATCACATGTACACACACACCACACACAGAGCATCACAAACACAACACAGTGAAAGAATATCACACACAAAAACACAGAGAATGTCGCACTCACACAAACATACGCACATATATACAAAATTTCACACAAACATACACACACACACACACACACACACAGAGAATATCACTCACACACACACACACACAAAATATCACTCACACACACACACACACACACATACGAGAGAATATCGGACAAAACACACACACACACACAAACACAAAGAACATCACGGACACACGCACACACACACACAAACATGGAATATCTCCCTCTCACGGACATTGACACGAAATATGAAGAATATCACGCACACACGTACGTAAATATCACACACACTCACACACACACACCACACACACGGAGAATATCACGCATACTAATAGAGAGAATATCGTACACACACGCACACGTACACATTGAGTATCACATAGACACACACATACGAGAATATAAAAAAAACACACACACACACACACATAGAGTATCACCCACAAACACACATACACACACACACACAGAGAACATCACACACACACAAACACATAGAATATCGGACACACAGAATATCACACGCACACACACGCAAAGAATATCACCTGCATACACACACACACTGAATGTCACACACACACAAACAAAATTTCACACAAACTTCCACACACACACACACAGAGAGAATATCACTCTCACACATAGAGAGAATATCAGACAAACAAAAAAACACAGAAACACAAAGAATATCACACACACACGCACAAACATAGAATCTCTCTCTCTCACACACACTCATGCACACACAGAATATCACATATACACACACACATAAACATAGAATCTCTTTCTCTCTCTGATGCAAACCAAGAATGATGTCTAATTTAAGGTCAATTTGATTTTTGATGAAAATTTTATTTTCATTGGTGATGAACCTGTTGACTTGTTTTAGATATATCTTGCACTACAAATCTCCCATTGGTGCATTATTTGGTGCATTAGAAAGATAAGGAACTTATATACAAATCTTATTTCTAGCTTCTTGATCAAATTCAACTTCTATCATGGTGAAAAATGGTCTGGAAGTTAAAGACAAATTTTTGGCCAGAATTTTCTAGTTTATTTCTATTAAATAAAGTGTAATAAACTTTGTGTGTGAACGGTACACATTTTTATTAAGCTTCTTAGGAGGACAACCTTTGGCTTGCATGCCTAGGTAACTCCTTTTTAGAAGTCATGAACCACTTTTATTATCCACTTAATTGTCATTAGTTGCTTTAATTAGCCACTTAGTGGATTAGTTATTACTTTTATGGGGAATTTGTCACAATTATGGTGACCTTTTGTATGAATATTCTATGCAGCCCCTAAACTCTATATATGTACACATCTATGATGAATGGAAGAAAAGGAAAACCTTTGGATGTTCAATTTGGATTTGTTCCAATTGTGAGAGTGTTTAGCCTCTCTTAGGTTCTTCATTGAACTAACCCCTTTGATCTTATCAAAAGTCCAAGACCCTTGTGGCGATCCTCACCTTGACTTATCAATTCCCCTTGGAATTGTGGCGCCTACCATTCCATTCCTTATCTTGTCCATTTGATTATTTTCTTCTTCTTCGAATTGTGGTTGGTCACTCAAGGATAGATCCGAAAATCTTATGTTCCATTTTTTGGATCATATCATGTGGTATCAGAGCCATCCTTCCTAGAGTGATATTTTATCTTGTTCTTCGATTTTTTTTCCTAAAAAAAAAAATTTCTTCTTCCCACAACATATCATGATAACACTATTCCTTGAAATAGAAAGATTGCAAAGACGAATGGAGGAGTTCAATGAGATGCTTGAAAAGCTAGGAGAAATAAAAAGGAGGAGGCATGGAGGAAGGAGATATGAGAGAAGAGATAGAGAAATTGAAAGGGAGAAAAAGGAGAATAAAAAAGGGTGAGCAAAGAGGAGAGAATGAAAAGACAAATAGAAAGTTTTGAAGCACATGTGAAGAAAATGGTTGAAGACTCCAAAAAAGAAAGTGAGGTAAACAAAACAAACTTGAATGCTCGTTTTGATACTATTCCTAATTCTTTGCCTAGTTGTGTTGATTCTCTTGTGAAGGAGATTGAGCTTGTTGCTCCAAAGGAAGCTTGCAAGACATTCAATGAAATTGAAGATGTTCCTCCAAAGGAAGCTTGCAAGACAGTCAATGAAATTGAAGATGAGATTCCAAAAGAAGCTTGCACAATCAATGAAATTCCAAAGGAAGAATGCAAACCATCAATTGAAGTTGAATTGCAAGAGGAAGATAAGGAGATGAAGACGACTAGAGAGTGGCTTACACTTAAAGCTGAGAACAAGTCTTTAAATTCACTTGGAAAGTCATGGCAATCTATTACTCTAATACCTACTTCTAGATTAGCTTGTGGAATCAAATGTTGGGATTCTTCTACTTTGGTTCATTTGTCTAACATTTCTTCCCTAGGTCATGAAGAAAAGAATAGTGAAGGCCAAACCAACAAAAGCAAAGAGCAAGAGAAAAATAGTGAGAAGAAAGAGAAAGAAAAAGATATTGTGGAAAAAGTAGGGAGTCTCTTTATGAATAAAAGTGAGGTGAAAAAAGCATTATTTGAAGAGGCAAAAGTTAAAAGAAAAATTGAGTCTTCATATAAAAGAAAATAAGGAAGTTGAAGAAACAATTCCAAGAGAGGTGTCCCATGGATTCAAAAGAGTTGTGTTTAAACCAGAAGGATGCAAACCAAGAATGATGTCCAATTTAAGGCGAATTTGATTTTTGATGAAAATTTTATTTTCATTGGTGATGAACCTATTGACTTGTTTTACCTATATCTTGCATTACATTTCTCCGATTGGTGCATTATGTAGTGCGTTAGAAAGATAAGGAACTTATCTACAAATCTTATTTCTAGCTTCTTGACTAGATTCGGCTTCTATCATGGTGAAAAATGGTCTGGAAGTTGAAGACGAATTTTTGGCCAGAATTTTCTAGTTTATTTCTATTAAATAAAGTGTAATAAACTTTGTGTGTGAACGGTGCACATTTTTATTAAGTTTCTTGGGAGGACAACATTTGGCTTGCATGCCTCCTAGGTAACTCCTTTTTAGAAGTCATGAACCACTTTTATTATCCACTTAATTATCATTAGTTACTTTAATTAGCCACTTAGTGGATTAGTTATTGCTTTTATGGAGAATTTGTCACAATTATGGTGACCTTTTGTTTGAATATTCTATGCAGCCCCTAAACTCTATATATGTACACATCTATGATGAATGGAAGAAAAGGAAAACCTTTGGATGTTCAATTTGACAATTTCATTAAGAGGTGCAGGCAATGTACTAAAGTCTTTTAACAAACCTCCTATAGAAACTAGCCAGGCCATGAAAGCTCCTCACTTCACTCACATTTTTGGGGGTTGGCCACTCTTGAATGGCCTTAATTTTCTCTTTGTCAACATGAACTCCTTTTGAATTTACAACAAAACTAAGGAAGATCACATGATCTGTACAAAAAGTACAATTTTTCAAATTAGCATACAACTTTTCTTTTCTTAACACATGCAAAACAGCCCTTAAGTGTTCATGATGTTCATTTAGGCTTTTACTATATATGAAGATATCATCAAAATACACAACAACAAACTTGCCTAGAAAAATCCTTAAGACAGGGTTCATAAGTCTCATGAAAGTGTTAGGTGCATTTGTTAAACCAAAAAGCGTTACCAACCATTCATACAATCCATATTTAGTTTTAAGGGTAGTTTTCCATTCATCCCCTTCCCTTATTCTAATTTGATGGTAGCCACTTTTCAAATCAATTTTAGAAAACAAACAAACACCATATAATTCATCAAGCAAATCATCAAGTTTAGGGATGGGATGTCTATACTTGATTGTGATGTTATTCATAGCCTTACAATCTGTGCACATCCTCCAACTTCCATCCTTTTTAGGCACTAGGATAACCGGCACAGCACATGGACTTAAGCTTTTTTGCACCCATCCTTTTTGCATCAACTCCTCTACTTGCTTTTGTATTTCTTTGGTCTCTTGAGGATTACTCCTATAGGCTAGCCTATTGGGTAATGATGCACCAAGAATGAGGTCAATGTGGTGCTCTATCCCCCTTAAAGGAGGTAGGCCATGAGGCACTTCCTTTGAAAACACATCACCAAATTCCTGCAAAAAAGTTTTAACACCACTAGGCAAAGAGAGTTCATTAGGAGCATTAGCATTCAAACAGAATTCTTTACAACAAAGCATATATAGGGGCTGCCTTGAAAACAAAGCCCTCCTCACCTCACTTTTTGTTGCCAAATAACTCTCTTTTCCCTCACTTTTTTTATTCTTTTTAACTTTGTCATGTTGTATAAAAGTGAATTTGTTAGTGGCATGGTTGGCCTTTGTAACATCCCGAAAATTATTTATTTCATTATAAATAATTATTTTATAATATTTATGATTTTTAAAAAAAATTAGATTTTTTTGAAAATATTGAATATTTTAATATATTCTTCATTTTACGTGCCCACCGAAGTGAGCCAAGAAAATAAAATATTTTCTCTGAAGCTGGTAAACTTTGTACTGTAGAAACATCGACAGGGGATCTTACTAAACCCGAGGTTAGACACAATTTACGAGGTTTTCATTTTTCAAGATTTTATCTGATAAATAAAATTATAGAATAATTAATTATCTGATAAAACAATAAAATATCAGTTACGCTAACTGTAAAATTTTGTCCACTAAGAAATAATTATAGTAGATTATTTCTATCTAATTATTTTTATGACATCATTTAAGTTACCACACACTTCACTTTATCGAGAAGCGTGCAAAGCTTCTCAAGGAAGCTTCTAGGAAGCTTCAAGGAACCTTTTTGGAAGCTTCCTCCCCACCCACTTTTTCTCTCTCCTCCCATATGTGCTGCACGGTTGGCTAGGGGGGAAACACATTTTCATTCCCCCATTTTCTCTCCCTCATATGCAGCTCTCTTCCTCTCCCTCTCTTCCTCTCTTCTCCTTACACCCACACACTCTATTGTTAAGCTTTAAAGCTTTCCTTGCTCAAGCTAACTCAAGCCATCGTCATTCCTCACCACCTTCAAGCTTTCTTCTTGGTGGAACTCTCATTGACTCCTCCATTTTCGTGGTTGGCAGCCCAACACCAAAGCTTCAAGCTTTAAGGTAAAGCTCTCAACTTTCTTCTCCTCTTCTCCTCATTTTCGTGGACCATGGTCACATTGGTGACTATGGATGCCATTTCCACTCTTTGATCTTGATTTTTATGGATTTGAACACCCAAGGTTTTGTGGTGGTGAAGTACGAAATCTCTAAGCAAAAAGGAGCTTATTTTTCCTTGTTCTTCACTAAGGTAAGAGGACGATTATTCTCTTCAACCCATATTGGTAGTGAAAAACGTCTTTGTTATGTTGATGGGGTGAAACCCATTTGTGGGTAACCCTTTGTTTGAGTGATTTGGGTTGTTTAATGGTGTTTTGATTAGTAGGAATTAGTTATATATTGATGGATCTTGGATTGTATGAAGGTTCAAATGGTTTTCTGGTGATTTCTGCATCCATAGAGTGATACACGGCCTAGGCCGTGTATGAATATATGGCCGTGTATCTCTTTGTGTGACTGAAACGTGTCTCTGGTGCACTCCAAAGGAGTACACGACCTAGGCTGTGTATGACCACACGGTCGTGTACTCGGGGCCGTGTATTTTACACGTGGCCGTGTAACCTGATCAGTAATGGATTTGAGGCTTTTCTAGCCCCTTGGAGGTTTTCAAGGTCCCCTTGGGCACTTGACTCAAGGCTTTTGGACTAATGTAAGCGTAATCATTTTAAATAATTGGATGACTAGAAACTAATTAGGGATTCATAAAGAAGGAAAAACTAAGAACAAAAGCATGCCTTATAACTTATAAGAACTTTGAATAGAGATAGAACATGAGAGTGATTGAGGTTGCGAGCGACATAATGAAACTAAGAATTGATTTACTTGATGACTTTGAATAGGGGCTGAATGCCTAGAAACTTATTATTGACTTAGTATGGACCCTTGAACGGGATCGAATATTGATGATAAATGACATAACATGAAATCCTAGACTTGAAATGCTATGATTGTGGATTTGTAAATGAACATATGAGTATGCATTGAAACTATGTGCATTGAGCATGATTGAGTCATGCATTGAAAAAGTCTGTTGGACAATTTGTCAAGGCCATATTGCCTAGGAGTTGAATCACACCTATGTGCGGGTACGAATAGACTAGTGTAGGTCCTGCAGTTGACCTTGGGGGCGTCGGGGCGCGGGCGTCTCACAGTGGGCAGTTGGTAGCCCCGTTGGACGGTGGGACAAACTAATGCAAACGCACCGACGATCCTGATTGGACGTTGTCCTATATCGAGATCTGTGTAGAATCTCTTGTAAAATGCCATGATGTGCACGTTGATAAATTGAGAATTTTAGCACTTGAGGGCCTCGGCAGGCAAGATATAGACATACCTCCTGATCATTCTCTCCGACTATTTTGTGTCTAGCTCCATGGAGTAGGATTTTTGGTATCATATGTATGTGCATAGTGAGTCACCATATCATTTGATATTTGCTTATTCATATGAAAGTTTAAACTACTGTCTTATTACTTTTGTATTTACTTATAATTACCAAGTTGTTCACTATCAGCCTTAATACTGCTTATTATTATTAAATTATTATGTGGGCGTTATGCGCCGTTTTGTTTCTTTACTGCCATCATAAGTAATGAATGTAGAATGTCTTACCTCTTTTCTATATTTGTGGCTATTCTGTGTGGTTTTTCGTTAAAGTCTATAAAGGGGGCGAGGTTGAATCTCCTAGATTTCACTTGGGTTGATCTTCTGCATTCGGTAAGGACAACTTGAAGGGATTCCATTGGTCTCGTCATGATTGAGTTCATCGGAGGTGTCAAGGCTTAGTAAGTCGACTAGACCGACAAGCGTATGCGATATGTTGGGGACCTGACCTTGACCTTGAAGAGGACTGCAATTGAAGATCTTATCCTGTATTTTCTCACTACACTAGTGTGTTAGGAGTTGCCTTACGCATTCAGGGTCCGATGAATACCCAACTCCTTAGTCATGGATATATTGTGAGTAGTTTATACTTTATTTTGCATTACCTGTATAAAGTGTTTAAGGTGATTATCCAGACTTACATGTAAATTGAGTACATCTTATAATTCATATTTTTTTAACTGGCGGTATATGTAACTATTCATTCGTGGTTCCTATTTCCTTATATGCGAAATGATTAATATTTTTGGAAAATTAGTTGTTTGACAATTGTAACACATTCAAATTTAGTGACTGTGACATAATGACGATTGTGCCGTAGTTATTAAATCGAGGGGTGTTACATTAGGTGGTATAAGAGCTCAGTTCATCCTGTTGAGCCGGGGTATGGACTGACTCTGCTTAGACATGTTAGAAGTTTCTTTGTATGTTGTGTACTTCCTTGTCTCTTGATTGAGATGTTGTGAAAGGAAGGCATGGCTTGCCATAGGTTGAGTGTTG
The DNA here is from genome assembly GCA_029884595.1 of Ormosia semicastrata. Classification (NCBI taxonomy): domain Eukaryota; kingdom Viridiplantae; phylum Streptophyta; class Magnoliopsida; order Fabales; family Fabaceae; genus Ormosia; species Ormosia semicastrata. The sequence goes on along the minus strand of JAQQTO010000044.1, from coordinate 31,985,023 downwards.
GCAGCTACTGTTGTACAGTTACATGATATTAAGTATTGGCCCACTCAATGTGTAATGTTCTGTGTCTACGAGAAACTATGACTTCACCTAGGCATATTAAGGTAATAGGAATTCTTTAGAAAGAAGCTCAGCTGGTATGACTGAACTTGCTTAGGATTTGTTTGCATTTATAACCTTGTTGTGTTACCTCTAGAATTGTTTGAGCCATTGGGTTAGAAAAAGGGTAGTTAAATAAGACTTGCAAGGTTGGTGGACTGAGGGTCCAAGAGGTTTTCGAAAACCGATTCTCTTTGGAAAAGAATATCTGGCGTAAGTTTGGTTCGAGGAGCTACTTGGGTGTCAAAGACTTATAGGAGATCACGCCGTAGAAGGTAGAATAAAGGAGCTCAAGTTATAGAGAGTGATAAGTCAAGCGAAGATTCACCACAAAGGTAAGGAAACTTTTGATAAGAACCAAGATGACTCAACCAAGAACTAAAGAGAACGAAATTCTCACAAATGGATTCATTCCAAATTCAACATCCAAGAGTCCCTCCATTCATGTTTTAGGCACATACATATAGGAAAATGGGGCGCATAGAATATGCATACAAAATGGTCATCATAATGTGACAAATTCCCCATAAAAGCAATAACTAATCCATTAAGTGGCTAATTAAAGCATTAACTAGAAAATAGGAGTTACCTAGGCATGCAAGCCAAAGGTTGCCCTCCCAAGAAGCTTAAAAAAATATGCACCATCCACACACACATAGTTTATTACACTTTATTTAAGAGAAATAAACTAGAAAATGCTACTTTAGAGAAGTGGACGTCCAAGCCATCATGGGTCTTCAAGTTGGATGAGATAAGTGACCAATTTGGGCTCCATTCCATCAAGACTTGAATTTGGGCTTGCTTCAATTAAAGTTGTCACCATTTGATTTACGACTTCTTGGCCTTTCTTGGTCCTAGCTCTTGTCATAGGTCCACCAAGTCCTTGTTCCTTGATCCATGCTCCTTAGTGGGCCCACATCACCTATTCTCCACCTCAATTTGCCCATCGATTTGTAGGTGGCAAGTGGTAGAGAAGAGTAGCTTAATCCCAAGCTTGTTCCAAAGGGTCCTCCAAAATGGCTTAGGAATTTTGAGTCCTTATTTGAGACTATGCTTTTGGACATTCCATGAAACCTCACCACTTCTTTGAAGAACAAGTCCGCCACTTGAATGACGTCATCCACCTTATGGCAAGGGATGAAGTGGGCCATCTTGGAGAATCTGTCCACCACCACAAAAATGGAGTCTCTTCCTTTTTTTTGAGTGGGGCAAACTTAGCATAAACTCCATAGACAAGTCAATCCAAGGGGAATCAGGAATAGGTAGAGGGCTATAGAGTCCATGAGGCATTACCTTTAATTTGGCTCTTTTACAAACAATGCATCTATCACATATTTTATGCACATCATATGTCAGGCCAATAAAAATGCTCATTCGATACATCTAAAGTCTTTTGGATCCCAAAGTGACCCATTAATCCCCACTCATGAGCTTCCCTAAGCACTAATTCACGCAAAGAGCTCTTAGGCAAACACAAACATTTTTCTTTGAATAAATACCCATATTGCCTAAAGAACCCCCTATGCGTCCCTTTTTCACATGCAGCATACATCTTGGAGAAATCATCATCATGCACATATAACTCGTTTATGTGTTCAAAACCAAGCTTTTTTGTTTCGAGAGTAGCTAATAAGGTATACCTCTTGGATAGCGCATCAGCCACTATGTTTACCTTTCCTTGCTTGTGTTTGATCACATAGGGAAATTGTTCAAGGTATTCCACCCACTTGGCATGCCTCTTATTAATCTTAACTTGCCCTTTTAAATATTTTAGTGACTCATGATCATTGTGAATTACAAACTCTTTTGGCAAAAGGTAGTGCTGCCAAGTGTGAAAAGCCCTTATGAGTGCATACAATTCTTTATCATAGGTGGAGTAATTTAAAACAGCTCGATGCAATTTCTCACTAAAGTATGCAATGGGGTGACCCTCTTGTAATAAAATAGCCCCAATCCCAACATTTGATGCATCACACTCAAGTTCAAAAGAATTAGAAAATTAGGCAATGCAAGTATGGGTGCATGAGTGAGCCTATCTTTGAGTGCGTTGAAACTTGTCTCTTGATCCTCCCCCCACCTAAAACTCATATTTTTCTTAACAACTTCATTTAAAAGGGGCGGATATGGTGCTGAAATCTTTTACAATCCTAGAAGCTAGCTAACCCATGAAAGCTTCTTACCTCACTCATAGACTTAGGGGTAGGCCACTCCCTAATGGCTTTTATCTTTCCTTCATCTACTTGCACTCCCTTAGCAATCACAACAATGCCTAGGAACACTACATGGTCGGTGCAAAAGACACACTTCTCTAAATTAGCATACAACTTTTCTTTTCTAAAGCACGCTCATCACAATTCTATGGTGTTCTAGGTGCTCTTCTAAGGTTATGCTATAGATCAGAATGTGATCAAAGTATACTACTACAAACATGCCTAAAAACTCTCTCAACACATGGTTCATCAACCTCATAAAGGTGCTAGGAGCATTTGTAAGCCTAAAAGGCATCACCAACCACTCATACAAATTTTAGGTAAGTAACATAGTACCCACTCATCCCCTTCCCTTATCCTAATTTGATGGTACCCATTTTTTAAATCCACTTTAGAAAAGTAACATGTACCATGCAATTCATCAAGCAAATCATCTAGCCTAGGGATGGGATGCTTATATTTTACAGTTATATTATTTACAGCCCTACAATCTGTACATATTCTCCAAGTGCCATCCTTTTTGGGGACAAGTATGACAGGCATAGCATAAGGACGTAAACTTTCCCTCACCCATCCTTTTTGCATTAAATCCTTCACTTGTTTCTGAATTTCCTTAGTTTCCTCAGGATTTGTCCAATAGGCGAGCCTATTGGGCAAAAAAGCTCCCGGGATGAAGTCCATTTGATGTTCAATCCCCCTCAAGGGTGGTAGTCTAGGAGGGACACTCTTTAGAAAGAAATCTTCAAAGTCCTGCAAAAGAGAATCAACTTCACTAGGTAAAGGGTTAGAGTTACAATTTAAGTACAAGTCCTTGTATACGCAAATGTACATCTCTTGCTTTGTAAAGTAAGCCCTCTTAATCTCACTCTCCCTAGCAATTAAACATTCATTTCTTCTCTTGCTCCCATCTTAGCTTCAAGGCCACTTGGTCTTCACAAACCTGTTTGGGAGTAAGGGGTACAAGGGTTACCTTTAAGGAATTATGAACAAAGGAATATTTGTTAGTGAAACCATCATGAATAGCATGCTTATCAAATTGTTAAGGACTTCCAAGCAAAATATGGCCGGCCTCCATGGGAACAACATCACATGAAACATCATCTTTATACTTACCAATTGAAAAACTTACTATCACTTGTTGATTCACTATCAACTCACCATTCTCACTTAGCCATTGAAGCTTGTATGGTCGGAGGTGAGGAGTAGTTTTAAGGTCAAGTTTTCTTACCAAGCGAGTGCTTACCACATTGGTGCAACTTCCCCTATCAATAATCAAAGAGCACACCTTCCCTTGAATGAGGCATCTTGTATGGATAATGTTCTCTCTTTGGCTTTCATCCTTCTCTTTAGTTTGACTTCTCAACAATCTTCTAACCATCAATAAGTCTCCCTCTTATGGAATAGCCTCACGATCACTTTCCTCCTCACTTGATGAAATAGAAGAAGATTCACTAGTGATGCTCCCATTGTCCCTCATCACTATTGTTTTCTTATTTGGACATTGAGAATGATACGATCCAAATTGGATGCATATTATTTTTGCGGATTGTTCTTGAGTTGATTTTGTGTTTTAAAGAATTAAACAAAGAAAGGATGAATAGTGACACGAACAGTACATGAACAGTATCGTGAACAGTATCGTGAATAGTAAAAAAATGGAAAAGATGGAAAAGGAAAAGGAATGGAAGGAAGAAGACGCCACACTCTTAGAGAGTGATAAGTCAAGCGAAGATTCGCCACAAAGGTAAGGAAACCTTTGATAAGAACCAAGATGACTCTACCAAGAACTCAAGAGAACTAAGCTCTCAAAACCCACAAAGGAGTACAATATTATTCTCTAAGTCAAAAGTGCCAAATACAGTAAACATGAGCCTATTTATAGGCATTAGGTATGCAGCTAGGTTTAGCTAAAGGAGGCAGCAAGCTAGCACATTTTAAAACCTAATCCTAGTTTAAATGTGGCCTAGGCCCAATTGGAAACCCTAACTCTATTATGCGCAATTTAAGCCCAAACAATAGGCCCTTATTATAAAATTAACCCAAAAAGAAAATAAGAACCAAAACTAAGAAAATTAAAAGGTTCAAATACATAATTAAATAAAATTGACTAAGAAGAAATCATGTCCCCACATTTGGGCCCTTCATCAACTTGGATCATTTGGACCATCTTGAGTGCTTCTTCTTCTAGAATGGGCTTCAGTGAAAGAAAGTGGTTGACTGCTTTGTCCAAATCCTCCTTAGCCTTCTTAGCTCTTGACCTTGTCATTGGGCCTCCAAGTCCTCGCAGGTGCTTCTTTGGGCATTGGGCCCATTAGGGTTCCACTTGAGCTTCCTTGGTCTCCATCATGCCCTCCCCCTTCAAAAGAATTCGTCCTCGAATTTAATCCTTCATCACCTACATCAAAAGGACTTAAGTCAGCCACATTAAATGTTGCGCTAACCCCATACTTACCTGGTAGGTCAACTTTGTAGGCATTGTCATTGATTCTTTCTAAGATTTGGAAGGGTCCATCTCCTCTAGGTAAGAGCTTAGATTTCCTTTGCAAAGGAAACCTTTCTTTTCGCATGTGCACCCACACCCAATCTCTGGGTTCAAAAACAACTTGTCTCCTTCCCTTATTTGCTTGCTTAGCATATTGTTCCATCTTCCTTTCAATTTGAATCTTGACTTGTTCATGGAGCTTCCTCACATATTCAGCTTTTGCATGTCCATCCCTATGAATTAAAGAAGAAACATTAGGTAGAGGCAGTAAATCAAGGGGGGTGAGGGGATTAAAACCATATACAATCTCAAAAGGAGAAAAACTAGTAGTAGCATGCACAGCCCTATTATAAGCAAATTCAACAAAAGATAAGTATTCTTCCTAGGTTTTGATGTTCCTCTTGATGATTAATCGCAGCAAGGTCGATAGGGTCCTATTCACCACCTCAGTTTGCCCATCGGTTTGTGCGTGGTAAGTGGTAGAGAAGAGTAGCTTAGTCCCAAGCTTGTTCCAAAGGGTCCTCCAAAAATGGCTCAAGAATTTTGAGTCCCTATCTGAGACTATGCTTTTGGGCATTCCTTGAAGCCTCACTACTTCTTTAAAGAACAAGTCCGCCACATGAATGGCGTCATCCACCTTATGGCAAGGGATGAAGTGGGCCATCTTGGAGAATCTGTCCACCACCACCAAAATGGAGTCTCTTCCTTTTTTTGAACGGGGCAAACCTAGCACAAAATCCATAGATAAGTCAGTCGAAGGGGAATCAGGAATAGGGAGGGGGGTATAGAGTCCATGAGGCATTACCTTTGATTTGGCTCTTTTACAAACAATGCACCTATCACATATTTTATGTACATCATGCTTCATGCCAGGCCAATAAAAATGCTCATGCAACACACCTAAAGTCTTTTGGATCCCAAAGTGACCCATTAATCCCCCCTCATGAGCTTCCCTAAGCAATAATTCACGCAATGAGCTCTTAGGCACACACAAATGTTTTTCTTTGAATAAATACCCATCTTGCCTAAAGGACCCCTTATGTGCCCCTTTTTCACATGCAGCATACATCTTGGAGAAATCATCATCATGCACATACAACTCTTTTATGTGTTCAAAACCAAGCATTTTTGTTTCAAGAGTAGCTAATAAGGTATACCTCCTGGAAAGCGCATCAGCTACTATGTTTACCTTCCCTTGCTTGTGTTTGATCACATAGGGAAATTGTTCAAGGTATTCCACCCACTTAGCATGCCTCTTATTAAGCTTACCTTGCCCTTTTAAATATTTTAGTGACTCATGATCACTGTGAATTACAAACTCTTTTGGCAAAAGGTAGTGCTGCCAAGTGTGTAAAGCCCTTATAAGTGCATACAATTCTTTATCATAGGTGGAGTAATTTAAAACAGCTCCATGTAATTTTTCACTAAAGTATGCAATGGGGTGACCCTCTTGTAATAAAACAGCCCCAATCCCTACATTTGATGCATCACACTCAAGTTCAAAAAACTTAGAGAAATTAGGCAATGCAAGTTTGGGTGCATGAGTGAGCCTATCTTTGAGTGTGTCGAAACTTGTCTGTTGATCCTCCCCCCACCTAAAACTCACATTTTTCTTAACAACTTCATTTAAAGGGGCGGCTATGGTGCTGAAATCTTTTACAAACCTTCTATAGAAGCTAGCTAACCCATGAAAGCTTCTTACCTCACTCAAAGACTTAGGGGTAGGCCACTCCCTAATAGCTTTTATCTTTTCTTCATCTACTTGCACTCCCTTAGCACTCACAACAAAGCCTAGGAACACTACATGGTCGGTACAAAAGACATACTTCTCTAAATTAGCATACAACTTTTCTTTTCTAAGCACACTCATTACAGCCTTAAGGTGCTCTTCTAAGGTTATGCTATAGATCAGGATGTCATCAAAGTATACTACTACAAACTTGCCTAGAAACTCTCTCAACACATGGTACATCAACCTCGTAAAGGTGCTAGGCGCATTTTTAAGCCCAAAAGGCATCACCAACCACTCATACAGTCCATACTTAGTCTTAAAGGCTGTCTTCCACTCATCCCCTTCCCTTATTCTAATTTGATGGTACCCACTTTTTAAATCCACTTTAGAAAAGTAACATGCACCATGCAATTCATCAAGCAAATCATCTAGCCTAGGGATGGGATGCCTATATTTTACAGTTATATTATTTACTGACCCTACAATCAAGGTACACATTCTCCAAGTGCCATCCTTTTTGGGGACAAGTATGACAGTACACACGGACAAGGACTTAAACTTTCCCTCACCCATCCTTTTTGCATCAAAACCTCTACTTGTTTTTGAATTTCCTTAGTTTCCTCAGATTTGTCCTATGGCGGGCCTATTGGGCAAAGAGGCTCCCCGGATGAAGTCCATTTGATGTTCAATCCCCTCAAGAGTGGTAGTCCTGAGGGCCACTCTTTAGAAAGACATCTTCAAAGTCCTGCAAAAAGAGAATCAACTTCACTAGGAGAGGGTTAGAGTTACAATTTAAGTACAAGTCCTTGTATACGCAAATGTACATCTCTTGCTTTGCAAAGAAAGCCCTCTTAATCTCACTCTCCCTAGCAATTAAACATTCATTTTTTTTTCATTTACAAGTTCTTGGTCCCTATTCTTTGCTTCCCCCTTTGATTTTATTTTTATATCTTCCTTCTCTTGCTCCCTTCTTAGCTTCAAGGCCACTTGGTCTTCACAAACCTGTTTGGGAGTAAGGGGTACAAGGGTTACCTTTAATGAATTATGAACAAAAGAGTATTTGTTAGTGAAACCATCATGAATAGCATGCTTATCAAATTGCCAAGGCCTCCCAAGCAAAATATGGCCGGCCTCCATAGGAACAACATCACATCAAATATCATCTTTATACTTACCAAATGATAAACTTACTATCACTTGTTGATTCACTATCAACTCACCATTCTCACTTAGCCATTGAAGCTTGTATGGTCGGGGGTGAGGAGTAGTTTTAAGGTCAAGTTTTCTTACCAAGCGAGTGCTTGTCACATTGGTGCAACTTCCCCCATCAATAATCAAAAAGCATACCTTCCCTTGAATGAGGCATCTTGTATGGAAAATGTTCTCTCTTTGGCCTTCATCCTTCTCTTTAGCTTGACTTCCCAACAATCTTCTTACCATTAACAAGTCTCCCTCTTGTGGAATAACCTCACAATCACTTTCCTCCTCACTTGATGAAATAGAAGAAGATTCACTAGTGATGCTCCCATTGTCCCTTATCACCATTGTTTTCTTATATGGGCATTGAGAAGCTATGTGTCCCCTTCCCAAACACTTGAAGCATTTAATGTCCTTATTTTTAGAAGTAGAAGATGAAGTGGAAGTAGTAGGCAAGGTGGCCTTAGGGGCAGCCACGGGTTCCTTTGGACCGAAAGAGGATCCCTCCTTCTTTTGCTTGTCCTTCCAACTTGTTGTGTTGAAGTTGGAAGAAGCCTTCTTCAAAGTACCCTTCCTCTTGAGTTGTTGCTCCACCTTCATGGCTTGATGCACTAAGTCTTCAAGCTCAACATAATGTTGCAACTCCACAATATCACTAATGTCTCGGTTGAGACCATGAAGAAACCGAGCCATGGTTGCCTCCCTTTCTTCAACAATATTGGCTCTTATCAAGGCAACCTTCATCTCTTTGAAGTACTCATCCACACTCCTACTCCCTTGAGAGAGCCTTTGTAACTTATTATGTAGCTCCCTATGATAAAAAGAAGGTACAAATCTCCTCCTCATCAAAGTCTTCATTTCATCCCGAGTAATGATAGGATGCTCTCTATATCTTGCCCTTTCTTTTTGAGCTTGATCCCACCAAATCAATGCATAATCTGTGAACTCAAGTGCAGCCACCTTCACTTTCTTCTCTTCATTGTAGTCATGGCATGAGAAGATTTGCTCAATTTTCATCTCCCACTCAAGATATGCTTCCGGATCATTCCTCCCTTGGAAGGAAGATATTTTGATATTCACACCCCCAAGCCTCTCATTTTCTCTATCTCTCCTCTCATGTCTCCTTCTTCCTCCTTGCCTCCTATCATCTCTCATTTCTCTTTCTCTTCACTGGATTCTTCATCATGGTTGGAAGTTCTATCCCTCTCTAACCTATCAATCCTCTAATGGATTTCATCACTTTGTCTTTGAAGAAGCCTTTCCAAATGTATTGTTAGGGCTTGCATTTGTAATGTCATTGCAACTGTCCTTGGGGAAGGAGGGGGACTTCCACTTGTGTCTCCTTCCTTAGACATTGTACAAAATCAAAAAGTTAGTGAACACAATAAAACAAGGTCCTCACTCACTCTTCTCACGTGTATACACTCTTAGATTGATTCCACTCGTGTTTCACACAATTAGGCTTTTGTTTAATGAAAATGCTCTTGCCTTTTACCACTCAAGTTATCTTTTCAAGTTCTTAAATGAACCCTCTCGCGTTTCAATTACCAAAAGCTCTTACAAAGGTAGCGGTTCTCACAAGAGTAAGCACTCAGAAGCTGAAGAAAGGGTGAAACTCTAGACAAAACTCAAATGAATTTAAAAGACAAGCAAGAAAAGCTAATTAAAAAGAAAGGTAGAACTCAAAAGAAATAAGAAGAAAAAGAAATGCGCAAGGTATGTAGAATAGCACCGCTTAATGAAACTCACAAGGCATTCAAACTTAATCTTGCTTAAGTGCAAGGGCAGTCTCTTTTTTTTTTCCTTTTTTTTTCTTCTTTTTTCTTCATTTTTTTAATACTATTTTTCACGCCCTTGTTCTCTTTTTGCACATAAAAAATATGATTCTTGCAATTTTAGTTCCAAATGTCATGCCCAATTGTGTATTTAGGAGTTTCCTTTCAAGTTAAGGTGCTATAAAACATATAACAGCAATGGATATAGAGTTAATAAGATCAAAGCTGTAAATATTGCGTAGAAATTAAAGAACAAAAGTTAAAGGCAGAAAAAATAAAAAGACTAGAATTTAAATGACAAAAAGTAAAGAACGGAAAGTAAAGAATGTTGCCAATTCTTAGAAATGGCAGAGATCAATGATGATCAGGATTGTGTATAATTATGACATTCAAGCAATGGTGCTTGATGTTTGGAAAGCAATAAAGAACAAGTACAAGAAACAAAACAAGAACTCTATCAACTAAAGAATCTAGGCTCTGATACCACATGATACGATCCAAGTTGGATGCATATTATTTTTGCGGATCGTTCTTGAGTTGATTTTGTGTTTTAAAGAATTAAACAAAGAAAGGATGAATAGTGATATGAATAGTACATGAACAGTACCATGAACAGTACCGTGAATAGTAAAAAAATGGAAAAGATGGAAAAGGAAAAGGAATGGAAGGAAGAAGACGCCACACACTTGGAGAGTGATAAGTCAAGCGAAGATTCGCCACAAAGGTAAGGAAACCTTTGATAAGAACCAAGATGGCTCTACCAAGAACCCAAGAGAACTAAGCTCTCAAAACCCACAAAGGAGTGCAATATTATTCTCTAAGTCAAAAGTGTCAAATACAGTAAACATAAACCTATTTATAGGCATTAGGTATGCAGCTAGGTCTAGCTAAAGGAGGCAGCAAGCTAGCACATTTTAAAACCTAATCCTAGTGCAAATGTGGCCTAGGCCCAATTGGAAACCCTAACTCTATTATGCGCAACTTAAGCCCAAACAATAGGCCCTTATTATAAAATTAACCCAAAAAGAAAATTAAAAGGTTCAAATACATAATTAAATAAAATTGACTAAGAAGAAATCATGTCCCCACATTTGGGCCCTTCATCAACTTGGATCATTTGGACCATCTTGAGTGCTTCTTCTTCTAGAATGGGCTTCAGTGAAAGAAAGTGGTTGACTGCTTTGTCTAAATTCTCCTTAGCCTTCTTAGCTCTTGACCTTGTCATTGGGCCTCCAAGTCCTCGTAGTGCTTCTTTGGGCGTTGGGCCCATTAGGGTTCCACTTGAGCTTCCTTGGTCTCCATCAGAGAAGCTATGTGTCCCCTTCCCAAACTCTTGAAGCATTTAATGTCCTTATTTTTAGAAGTAGAAGATGAAGTGGAAGTAGTAGGCAATGTGGCCTTAGGGGCAGCCACGAGTTCCTTTGGACTAGAAGAGGATCCCTCTTTCTTTTACTTGTCCTTCCTACTTGTTGTGTTAAAGTTAGAAGAAGCCTTCTTCAAAGTACCCTTCCTCTTGAGTTGTTGCTCCACCTTCATGGCTTGATGCACCAAGTCTTCAAGCTCAACATAATGTTGCAAGTCCACAATATCACTAATGTCTCGGTTGAGACCATGAAGAAATCGAGCCATGGTTGCCTCCCTTTATTCAATAATGTTGGCTCTTATCAAGGCAACCTCTATCTCTTTGAAGTACTCATCCACACTCCTACTCCCTTGAGAGAGTCTTTGTAACTTATTGTGTAGCTCCCTATGATAATAAGAAGGTACAAACCTCCTCCTCATCAAAGTCTTCATTTCATCCCAAGTAATGATAGGATGCTCTCTATATCTTGCCCTTTCTTTTTGAACTTGATCCCACCAAATCAATGCATAATCCGTGAACTCAAGTGTAGCTACCTTCACTTTCTTCTCTTTATTGTAGTCGTGGCATGAGAAGAATTGCTCAATTTTCATCTCCCACTCAAGATATGCTTCCGGATCATTCCTCTCTTGGAAGGATGGTATTTTGATATTCACACCCCCAAGCCTCTCATTTTCTCTATCTCTCCTCTCATGTCTCCTTCTCCCTCCTTGCCTTCTACTATCTCTCCTTTCTCTTTCAGATTCATAGGATTCTTCTTCATGGTAGGAAGTTCTATCCCTCTCTAACCTATCAATCCTCTCATGGATTTCATCACTTTGCCTTTGAAGAAGCATTTCCAAATGTCTTGTTAGGGCTTGCATTTGTAATGTCATTGCGGTAGTCCTTGGGGAAGAAGGGGGACTTCCACTTGGATCTCCTTCCTTAAACATTGTACAAAATCAACATGTTAGTGAACACAATAAAATAAGCTCCTCACTCACTCTTCTCACGTGTATACACTCTTAGATTGATTCCACTCGTGCTTCACACAATTAGACTTTTATTTGATGAAAACGCTTTTGCTTTTACCTCTCAAATTCTCTTTACAAGTTCTTAAATGAACCCCCTCGTGTTTCAATTACCAAAAGCTCTTACAAAGGTAGCGGTCCTCATAAGAGTAAGCACTCAAAAGTTGAAGAAAGGATGAAACTCTAGACAAAACTAAATGGAATTTAAAAGACAAGCACGAAAAGCTAATTAAAAAGAAAGGTTGAACTGAAAAGAAATAAGAAGAAAAAGAAATGCACAAGGTATGTAGAATAGCACCACTTAATGAAATTCACAAGGCATTCAAACTTAATCTTGCTTAAGTACAAGGGCAGTCTCTTTTTTTTTCTTTTTTTTAATACTATTTTTCGGGCCCTTGTTCTCTTTTTGCACTGAAAAAAAATTGGTTCTTCCAATTTTAGTTCCAAATGTTATGCCCAATTGTGTATTTAGGAGTTTCCTTTCAAATTAAGGTGCTATAAAACATATATAACAGCATTGGATATAGAGTTGACAAGATCAAAGCTGTAAATATTGCGTAGAAATTAAAGAATAGAAACTAAAGGTAGAAAATAAAAGGACTGGAATTTAAATGGTAAAAAGTAAAGAACGGAAAGTAAAGAATGTAGCTAATTCTTAGAAATAGTAGAGATCAATGATGATCACCCTAAACCCTAAAAAAAATAAAAACCCTACCAAATTTTTTTTTTAGACTTCAGAGAGACTTCCATTTCTAAACCCTATAGGAATAGTAAACAAAAAATTGTATAAAGAACTACCTAAACATAAAGCCCTAATTTATCTGACCACTAAATAATAAAACCTACAACACTAAACCTAAAATTGTAAACCTACAACCCTAAACTTAAAATCCTAACTACAGTGTCTATTCCATCTTTTCAAAATCTTAAAGGGGGGCTAGCCCCCCTTAAACCCCCCAGAGACAAACTTCTGAAACTACTCCCGTTGTAAAATTTTAACTACAGTGTTTATTCCATTTTTCTAAAACCCTAAAGTGGGGCCAGCCCCCCTTAAACCCCCCGGAGACAAACTTCAGAAACTACTCCTGTTATAAAATGTGTAAGGGGGGCCAGCCCCCCTTAAACCCCTGGGGCGGATACCCCCTACCACCCAGGGGGGGTCGGACCCCCTATTCCCCCTCGAGACAAAGGAGGGCCAGCCCCCCTTAAATCCCCCGGGGGGGATACCGCCCTACGCCTCCAGGAGGGGATACCCCTACCCCCCGGGGGAGATACCCCACCTGAGGGTTTAGGGTTTAGGGCTTAGGTCAGAACTTTAAAAAATATTCCAGTCATTGATTATTGTAACGTTGATGCATACAGTGGCACCGACGGTAAACCGCTGCTGTGGTTTAGGGTTTAGGGTTTAGGGATTTAGGGTACCTTGGGTTAGGGTCTACAGTTTGGGGTTAGGGTTTAGGTTGATTTTGCCATTTCTGCTATCATGGTTGCGATTATAATACGTGCTATAGTTAGGGGGGTTACACCCCCCTATTGGGTGGGAGGGTGGGGTTTCCGTTCCATAAAGAGAATCACACTGTAGTGCCTCGGTGGGTAGGGTGGGCTGGCCCCCTTGGGGTGGAAGTGAGGTGTATCCCCTCCTGGGGGAGAAGGGGGTATCCCCCCCAGAGGGGGCTGGCCCCCTTTGTCTCGGGGGGGAAGGGGGGGACCCCCCCGGGGGTTTAAGGGGGCTGGCCCCCTTTACGCATTTTATAACGGGAGTAGTTTCTGAAGTTTGTCTTCGGGGGGTTTAAGGGGGGTTGGCCCCCCTTTAGGGTTTTAGAAAAATGGAATAAACACTGTAGTTAAAATTTTACAACGGGAGTAGTTTCTGAAGTTTGTCTCCGGGGGGTTTAAGGGGGCTGGCCTCCCTTTAAGATTTTAAAAAAATGGAATAGACACTGTAGTTAGGATTTTAGGTTTAGGGTTGTAGGTTTACAATTTTAGGTTTAGTGCTGTAGGTTTTATTATTTAGTAGTCAGATAAATTAGGGCTTAGTGTTTAGGTAGTTCTTTATACAATTTTTAGTTTACTGTTCCTATAGGGTTTAGAAATGGAAGTCACTCTGAAGTTTTAAAAAAAAAAAACCTGGTTGGGTTTTTTTTTTTTAGATCGGAGCTTCAGAAACTATTCCAGCCGTTGATTATCGTAATGTTGATGCAAACAGTGGCACGGGCGGTGACTCTTTTGGCTCTTCTCCTTTTATTCCAAGTGGGCTATGCATGTGTAAACCCTAAGCTCCACGTGTTGGGCTTTAATCTGATGTTGGGCCTCTAATAAGTTGTTCACCTTCTTTTTAAGTTCTTCTTTGGCCCTTTTAGCTCTTGCTCTTGTCATGGGCCCTCCTAGGCCTCGTATTGGATCTTGGACTTCTTTCTGGACTTGGGCTTGGTCTTCTCCCATGAAGTCCTCATCATTCCCTCCTTCTTGAGAAGCATTTCTCCTCAAATCTATTAATTCATCACCTGCATCATAAAAGGACAAATCAGTCACATTAAAGGTAGCACTCACACCATACTCACCTGGCAAGTCAATCTTATATACATTATCATTGATCTTAGCAAATACTTGAAAAGGTCCATCTCCTCTTGCTTAGACTTCCTTTGAGATGGAAATCTTTCCTTCCTGAAGTGTACCCATACCCAATCACCTGGTTCAAATGTTACCTTCTTCCTTCCTTTGTTTGCATGCTTGGCGTACCCTTTCATTTTCTTCTCAATTTGGGCCTTAACCTTCTCATGCAATTTCTTGACATAATCAGCTTTAACCTGCCCAGACATATCTTGTAATTGAGAAATGTTAGGTAAAGGCAATAAATCCAAAGGAGTCAAAGGATTAAAATCATATACAATTTCAAAAGGTGAAAACTGAGTAGTACTATGCATAGCCCTATTATAAGCAAACTCAACATGTGGCAAACATTCCTCCCAAGACTTAAGATTTTTCTTTAGAACAGCTCTAAGGACAGTAGATAAAGTCCTATTTACAACCTCTGTTTGCCCATCAATTTGGGGATGACAAGTGGTAGAAAATAATAGTTTTGTGCCTATCTGTCCCCACAAGGTCCTCCAAAAATGACTAAGGAATTTAGAGTCTCGATCACTTACAATACTCTTAGGCAAACCATGTAGTCTTACCACCTCTTTGAAGAATAAATCAGTTACATGACATGCATCATCCACCTTCTTGCATGGTATAAGTGAGCCATCTTTGAGAACCTGTCAACCACCACAAAAATAGAGTCCTTCCCTCCCTTAGACTAAGGCAAACCTAGAGCAACATCCATAGAAATATCAATCCACTAGGATCAGGCAATGGAGTATATAATCCATGCATCATGACCCTAGACTTAGCCTTTTTACAAACAAGACACATATCACACAGCTTATGTACATCATGCTTCATGTGGGGCCAATAAAAATGCTCATGCAAGATATCATATGTCTTTTGCACCCCAAAGTGTCCCATTAAGCCCCCTTCATATGCCTCTTGAACAAGTAATTCCCTAATTGAACTTTTACGCACACAAAGTCTCTTGTCCTTTATTAAGTAACCATCATGCTTGAAATACCCATCAGATACAATATGAGAACATGTTTAATAAATATGAGAAAAATCAGCATCACGTTCATACAGTTCCTTAATATATTCAAAACCAAGAAATTTAGTTTCAAGAGTAGTCATTAAAGCATACCTGCATGACAAAGCATCAGCAACCACATTGGACTTACCTTTCTTATGCTTGATCACATAGGGTAATTGTTCAAGAAACTCCACCCACTTGGCATGTCTCTTGTTCAACTTTCCCTATCCTTTCAAATACTTTAGAGACTCATGATCACTATGAATAATAAACTCCTTAGGCAGAAGATAGTGTTGCCAAGTTTGCAAAGCCCTAACTAAAGCATACAATTCCTTATCATATGTAGGGTAGTTAAGGGCAGCCCTATTCATTTTCTCACTAAAATAGGCAATGGGATGTCCCTCTTCCATTAAAACAGTACTTATGCCTACCTCAGATGCATTACATTCAAGCTCAAAGGATTTAGTAAAGTTAGGCAAAGCAAGTGCATGTGTTAATTTCTCCTTTAGGACAACAAATGCTTTCTCTTGTTTCTCTCCCCATTAAAATCCCACATGCTTCTTGACTAGTTCTTTTAGAGGTGCAACAATGGTACTAAAATCCTTAACAAACCTCCTATAGAAACTAGCAAGCCCATGAAAACTTCTTACCTCACTCGCACTCTTAGGAGTTGGCCATTCTTGGATTGCTTTTATTTTCTCTTTATCTACAAGCACTCTTCTAGAATTAACCACAAATCCTAAGAACACAACATGGTCCATACAAAACGTGCACTTTTCCAAATTAGCATACAATCTTTCTTTTCTAATCACATGTAAAACAGATTGCAAATGATGCAAATGCTCATTCAAATTTTTACTATATATAAGAATATCATCAAAATAAATAACCACAAATTTCCCTAGAAACTCTCTCAAAACATGGTTTATTAATCTCATGAAAGTACTAGGGGCATTTGTCAATCCAAATGGCATTACTTTCCACTCATACAAGCCATACTTGGTTTTAAAAGCTGTTTTCCACTCATCACCTTCTCTAATCCTAATCTGATTATATCCACTTTTCAAATCAATCTTAGAGAAATAACAAGAGCCATACAACTCATCTAACAAATCATCTAACCTGGGAATGGGATGCCTGTACTTGATGGTGATGTTGTTGACGGCCCTATAGTCAGAACACATCCTCCAACTTCTATCTTTCTTTAGCACCAATATAACTGGTATAGCACAAGGGCTCAAGCTCACCTCAACCCATCCTTTGCTCATTAATTCAGTAACTCGCCTTTGAATTTCCTGGGTCTCTTGAGGATTACTCCTGTATGCTGGCCTATTAGGCAACATAGCCCCTGACACCAAATCAATTTGGTGTTCAATACCCCTCAATGGTGGAAGTCCTGGTGGTATATATTCTGGAAAAACATCTTGAAATTCCTACAAAATAGATTTAACTCCACTAGGAAGTTTAAGCTCAGAATCAAGTGCAGTAATCCCCTTATTATAGAGTATATATATAGACTTCCTTGCCATTAAAGCTCTCCTCACCTCTCCACTCTTCACAAACAAAGCATTCTTTCTCTCTTTCGTTTTGCTCTCATTTTCATTTTCTTTCCTGTCTTTCCTCTCTTGCTTTCTTTTTTCTCTCATGATATTTTGATCATCACATACCTCTTTTGGAGACAATGGTACCAATGTAACCTTGCGGTTTTCATGGTAAAAAGTGTATTTATTTGTGTGACCATCATGGTGAGCTTTTCTATCAAACTGCCATGGTCTCCCAATAAGCAATTGACTAACTTCCATTGGAACCACATCACACAAAATTTTATCTTTATATTTTCTAATAGAAAACTCAATCTCCACTTGCTTATCCGCCCTCAATTCTTCCTCCTCACTCAACCATTATAACTTGTATGGTCTAGGATGGGGTTTAGTTTCCAAATTCATTTTTGTCACCAACCTAGTACTTGCTACATTGGTACAACTTCCTCCATTAATGATTAAGGAACACAGTTTGCCTTGAATAGTATGGAAAATATTTTCTCTTTAACTTTCCTCACCCTCTTTGGCTAATCCTCCTAACATTCTCCTCACAATGAACAAATCTCCACCAGGAATCTCCTCCTCTTCCTCTCTCTCTTCCTTACTTGAGGATTCAGTTTGGGAAGTCTCACTAGTGATTTCTCCATTATCTTTTAACACCATAACCTTCTTGGTTGTGCATTCAGATGTAATGTGCCCCTTACCCAAACATTTCAAACACTTTATGTCTCTAGACCGAGACTTGTTTGCCATTTCTTTGCCCTTGTTTTGGGTTGGGTTTGGGGCTATGGTTAGGATCCTAGAAGATGAGGTACCCTCCTTCTTGAACCTATTCTTCCATCTAGAGTTATCATAGTTTGATATACTCTTTCTCACACTTTTTCTTTTTAGTTGTTGTTCCACTTTCATGGCAAGGTGAACTAAGTCTTCCATTTCTACATAATTTTGAAGCTCAACAACATCTCTTATATCTCCATTCGGCCCATTAAGGAATCTAGCCATGGTAACCTCCTTTTCCTCCCCTACATTGGCTCGGATCATGGCTGTTTCAAGGTCTTTGTAGGACTCATCTACACTCTTACCCCTTGGGTCATTCTTTCGAGTTTATTGAGAAGCTCTCTATGATAGTGGGATGGAACATACCTCCTTCTCAACACTCTTTTTAACTCCTCCCAACTCTCTAACATAGGCTCTCCATACCTCCTCCTCTCCTTTTGGAATTGATCCCACCAAACTAAGGCATAGTCAGTGAATTCCAAGGTAGCTAGCTTGACCTTCCTCTTCTCATTTAGGTTGTGGCATGAGAAAATTTGTTCTACCTTCATCTCCCACTCAATATAGGCTTCAGGATCACTTTATTCTTTAAATGGTGGTATGGTAACTTTCACAACCTCCTCTCGGTTTCTCCTTTGTTCTCCCTCATGTTCTCTCCTTTCATGCCTCTTATGTCTCCTCCTATCTCTATGTTAGTCATTCTCCCCATGCTGGTTTTGGTTTTCTAAAGTTTCAAGCCTCTCATAAATTCCCTCTGTATGCTCCCTCAACACCTCATTCATCCTTTGAGTCATCCTTTGAGTTAAGGCATCTAACAACAAGCTATGCTCCCTAGTAGGGGATGGAGGTCCCTCTCTTTCAGCCATAGATTGATTTGAGGTAAAGAAGTCCTCTCCAAAACTATTTCACTCAAAGTGTTTCACACAAATTTGGCTTTTAAGCTAATGTATCTCTCTTGCCCTTTTCCACTCTTTCTCTTGCTTAAAGTTCTTACTAGAATCAAACAATCTATTTCAAGAACCACTTTTCCAAGGCGATCAGAATTTGAAGAAATAACACAAGTAGCAAAGCATAATTTTACTACTAACACTCAAGAAAGACAGAAACATGAATGATTTTCAAGAAATAGGATAAACAATACACTTTTGATTATTTTTTTTGGACAACAAAGTAACAAAACAACAAAGGATTACGATGTATGGATACTAACACAATTTAGAAGCACAAAGACACACAAATAAACAATGAAACTAGGAAGAAGCTTAGAATCACGAATTTAAGTCCTCTATGGTCCAAATACTCCTCCATTGCAGACTTCTAAATCACAAGGTGTAGCAACCAAATAAGGAAAACTAGCAAACAATTAAGAGTAATTCCACTCTAATTGGAAGGCAATACCTATCCCTAACTCTACTATGCGCAAATGTGGCCCAGGCCCAATTGGAAGGCAGTACCTATCCCTAACTCTACTATGCGCAAGTTAAGCCCAATCAATAGGCCCTTATTACAAAATTATCCCAAAAAGAAAATACGAACCAAAACTGAGAAAATTAAAAAGTTCAAATACATAATTAAATAAAATTGACTAAGAAGAAATCGTGCCCTACATTTGGGCCCTTCATCAACTTGGATGGATCATTTGGACTATCCTGAGTGCCCCTTCTTCTGCAATGGGCTTGAGTGAGAAAAAGTGGTTGACTTCTTTATCCAAATCCTCCTTAGCCTTCTTAGCTCTTGACCTTGTCATTGGGCCTCTAAGTCCTCGCCTCGCAGCACCTATCCCCAACTAGAATGGGCATTAGGCCCATTGGGCTTTCACTTGAGCTTCCTTGATCTCCATCATACACACACGCAGAGAGAATATCTGACAAACACACGCACACATAGAATATCACTCAAACACTCACACAGAGTATCACACACACACATACAAAAATATCACTCACACACATAGAGAATATCACATAAAGAGACACACACACACACACACACAAACATAGAATCTCTCTCTCACAGACATACACAGAATATCACACACCACACAACACACACAGAGACGCACCACACACACACACGAGAATATCACACACACGACACACCACACACACACACATAGAATATCACTCACACACTCACACAGAATATCACACACACACACACAAAAATATCACTCACACACACAGAGAATATCGATAAACACACACACACACACACACACACACACACACACACACACACACAGAGAACATCGAGACAAACACACACACACATAAACAGAGAACATCAAACACACACACAGAATATGATGAGGCCTTCATGGGAGAAGCCCAAGCCCAGACCCAAGTCCAGAAAGAAGTCCAAAATCCAATACAAGGTCTAGGAGGGCCCATGACAAGAGCAAGAGCTAAAAGGGCCCAAGAAGAACTTAAAAAGATTGTGAACAACTTATTAGAGGCCTAACATCAGATTGAAGCCCAACATGTGGAGCCTAGGATTTACACATGCATAGCCCACTTGGAATGAAAGGAGAAGAGCCTCTATTTGGTGTATGGTTGTATTAAAAAAAATGTATTTTGTCCACAGCAGGATTAGAACCCAAGCACTTGAAGCTGAATATGTCTCCTTAACCACTGGAACATATCAGTGATGCTTATGCTTAGGGGTTTTTGATTTTTTTTTTTGTTAAGTCCTAAATGGGCAAACCTCTAAACTGAATTGTACTAAAACATTTGGAGATCGTTAGAGAAAGGATAGACACACATTTTGGAATATACAAAACTGAGAGTTTTGCTCTGCTAGGGTTCTTCCTTGCATCATTTGATCTTATCAAGAATTAACCAATTCTTGTGGCGATCTTCCTTGGCTTATCAAACTAGGTTTGTGGGGCCATTCTTATCTTTTCTATTCATCAATTTCGTTTCTAGTTCTTCCTTTCAATTTCGTATTTTTTTCTCAATTTTCGTCACAAATTTCTCGCGTTCATATCTCAAGTTTTACGTACTATTTTTCGGTGTTTCTTGAGTCTAATTCGTGATTCAAAAAGAGATCTTTCATCTCGTTTTGGAATCACGCAATTCCGATGTCTATAGCGTGAGATATGGAATTTTCCTAAAACGGACAAAAATTTGTTCTTTCCCTTCTTATTCTTTCTTTCAATCTCATCTTCCAAATTCTGATTGTTCTAGTCCTAATAGGTCTGAAATCAAGAGCCTTAAGGAAATCCTCATCATTTGGTATCAAAGCTAGTCATTAGGGCTAGTGTTTGGGTGTGAATTAGAGCCAAAGGAGGGCTGTTTGGGCTTATCGTTCATATATCGTGTTTTACATATCCAAATTCGATGATTTTTGGGTCAAAATTGTGTCCCAGAACGTGAACTTTCACCTCGCTATGGAAACACCCGAATCCGAGGTCTGTAGCACGAGATACAGTGGCTATTTGGAGGTGCCGAATTGGGGTTTGGAGGATCAATTTGGTGGCTGCAAAACCTGCCTATTTGGTAAAGTCAACATCTAATTTCTGATTGAGAGAATTGCTAAATTTCTGGAAAAAAAAAATTAGAGTGGAATTACTCTTAATTGTTTGGTAATTTTTCCTTATTTGGTTGTAGACCTTGTGATTTAGAAGTCTCATGCAAGATATTCACTTTCCAAAAAAAAAATTGTAGTATTTGGACCATAGAGGACTTAAATTCGTGATTCTAAGTTTCTTCCTAGTTTCATTTTTTTTTATATGTCTTTGTACTTCTAAATTGTGTTAGTATCCATACATCATAATCCTTTGTTGTTTTGTTACATTGCTGTCCAAAAAAAAAAAGTGTCTTGGTTATCCTATTTCTTGATAATCATTCATGTTTCTGTCTTTCTTGAGTGTTAGTAGTAAAATTGTGCTTTGCTACTTGTGTTATTTCTACAAATTCTGATCGCCTTGAAAAAGTGGTTCTTGAAATAGATTGTTTGATTCTAGTAAGAACTTTAAGCAAGAGAAAGAGTGGAAAAAGGCAAGAGAGATACATTAGCTTAAAAGCCAAATTTGTGTGAAACACTTTGAGTGAAATAGTTTTGGAGAGGACTTCTTTACCTCAAATCTATCTATGGCTGCAAGAGAGGGACCCCATCCCCTACTAGGGAGCATAGGTTGTTGTTAGATGCCTTAACTCAAAGAATGAATGAGGTGCTGAGGGAGCATACGGAGGGAATTTATGAGAGGCTTGAAACTTTAGAAAACGAAAACCAGATTGGGAGAATGACCAACATAGAGATAGGAGGAGACATGAGAGGCATGAAAGGAGAGAACATGAGGGAGAACAAAGGAGAAACCGAGAGGAGGTTGTGAAAGTTACCATACCGCCATTTAAAGGAAAAAGTGATCCTGAAGCCTATATTGAGTGGGAGATGAAGGTAGAACAAATTTTCTCATGCCACAACCTAAATGAGGAGAGGAAGGTCAAGCTAGCTACCTTAGAATTCACTGACTATGCCTTAGTTTGGTGGGATCAATTCCAAAAGGAGAGGAGGAGGTATGGAGAGCCTATGTTAGGGAGTTGGGAGGAGTTAAAAAGAGTGTTGAGAAGGAGGTATGTTCCAACCCACTACCATAGAGAGCTTCTCAATAAACTCCAAAGAATGACCCAAGGGAGTAAGAGTGTAGATGAGTTCTACAAAGACCTTGAAATAGCCATGATCCGAGCCAATGTAGAGGAGGAAAGGGAGGTTACCATGGCTAGATTCCTTGATGGGCTGAATGGAGATATAAGAGATGTTGTTGAGCTTCAAAATTATATAGAAATGGAGGACTTAGTTCACCATGCCATGAAAGTGGAACAACAACTCAAAAGAAAAAATGTGAGAAAGAGTGTATCAAACTATGATAACTCTGGATGGAAGGATAGGTTCAAGAAGGAGGGTACCTCATCTTCTAGGATCTCCACGATAGCCCCAAACCCAACCCAAAACAAGGGCAAAGAAATGGCAAACAAGTCTCGGTCTAGAGACATAAAGTGTTTCAAATGTTTGGGTAGGGGGCACATTGCATCTGAATGCCCAACCAAGAAGGTTATGGTGTTAAAAGATAATGGAGAAATCACTAGTGAGAGTTCCCAAACCGAATCCTCAAGTGAGGAAGAGAGAGAGGAAGAGGAGGAGATTCCTGAAGGAGATTTGTTCATTGTGAGGAGAATGTTAGGAGGAATAGCCAAAGAGGGTGAGGAAAGTCAAAGAGAAAATATTTTCCATACTAGATGTCTTATCCAAGGCAAACTGTGTTCCTTAATCATTGATGGAGGGAGTTGTACCAATGTAGCAAGTACTAGGTTGGTGACAAAAATGAATTTGGAAACTAAACCCCATCCTAGACCATACAAGTTACAATGGTTGAGTGAGGAGGAGAATTGAGGGTGGATAAGCAAGTGGAGATTGAGTTTTCTATTGGAAAATATAGAGATAAAATTTTGTGTGATGTGGTTCCAATGGAAGCTAGTCATTTGCTTCTTGGGAGACCATGGCAATTTGATAGAAAAGCTCACCATGATGGTCACACAAATAAATACACTTTTCACCATGAAAACCGCAAGGTTACATTAGTTCCATTGTCTCCAAAAGAGGTATGTGATGATCAAAATATCATGAGAGAAAAAAGAAAGCAAGAGAGAAAAGAAAGGAAAGAAAATGAAAATGAGAGCAAAAAGAAAGAGAGAAAGAATGCTTTGTTTGTGAAGAGTGGAGAGGTGAGGAGAGCTTTAATGGCAAGGAAGTCTATGTATATAGTCTGTAATAAGGAGATTACTGCACTTGATTATGACCTTGAACTTCCTAGTGGAGTTAAAATCTATTTTACAGGAATTTCAAGATGTTTTTCCAGAAGATATACCACCAGGACTTCCACCATTGAGAGGTATTGAACACCAAATTGATTTGGTGCCGTGGGTTGTGTTGCCTAATAGGCCACCTTACAGAGTAATCCTCAAGAGACCCAGAAATTCAAAGACAAGTTGCTGAATTGATGAGCAAAGGATGGGTTGAGGAGAGCTTGAGCCCTTGTCTTTGTACCAGCTTATATTGGTGCCAAAGAAAGATGGAAGTTGGAGGATGTGTTCTCGATCATAGGGTCGTCAACAACATCACCATCAAGTACAGGCATCCCATTCCCAGGTTAGATTATTTGTTGGATGAGTTGTATGGCTCTTGTTATTTCTCTAAGATTGATTTGAAAAGTGGATATAATCAGATTAGAATTAAAGAAGGTGATGAGTGGAACACAGCTTTTAAAACCAAGTATGGTTTGTATGAGTGGAAAGTAATGCCATTTGGATTGACAAATGCCCCTAGTACTTTCATGAGATTGATGAACCATGTTTTGAGAGAGTTTCTAGGGAAATTTGTGGTTGTTTATTTTGATGATATTCTTGTATATAGTAAAAATTTGGATGAGCATTTGCATCATTTGCAATCTGTTTTATATGTGCTTAGAAAAGAAAGATTGTATGCTAATTTGGAAAAGTGCACGTTTTGTAAGGACCATGTTGTGTTCTTAGGATTTGTGGTTAATTCTAGTGGAGTGCATGTAGATAAAGAGAAAATAAAAGCAATCCAAGAATGGCCAACTCCTAAGAGTGCGAGTGAGGTAAGAAGTTTCCATGGGCTTGCTAGTTTCTATAGGAGGTTTGTTAAGGATTTTAGTACCATTGCTGCACCTCTAAATGAACTAGTCAAGAAGCATGTGGGATTTAAATGGGGAGAGAAACAAGAGAAAGCATTTGCTGTCCTAAAGGAGAAATTAACACATGCACCCATACTTGCTTTGCCTAACTTTGCTAAATCCTTTGAGCTTGAATGTGATGCATCTGGGGTAGGCATAGGTGCTGTTTTAATGCAAGAGGGACATCCCATTGCTTATTTTAGTGAGAAAATGAATGGGGCTGCCCTTAACTACCCTACATATGATAAGGAATTGTATGCTTTAGTTAGGGCTTTGCAAACTTGGCAACACTATCTTCTGCCTAAGGAGTTTATTATTCATAGTGATCATGAGTCTCTAAAGTATTTGAAAGGACAGGGAAAGTTGAACAAGAGACATCCAAGTGGGTGGAGTTTCTTGAACAATTCCCCTATGTGATCAAGCACAAGAAAGGTAAGTCCAATGTGGTTGCTGATGCTTTGTCACGCAGGTATGCTTTAATGACTACTCTTGAAACTAAATTTCTTGGTTTTGAATATATTAAGGAACTGTATGAACATGATGCTGATTTTTCTCATATTTATCAAACATGTTCTCATACTATATCTGATGGGTATTTCAAGCATGATGGTTACTTAATAAAGGACAAGAGACTTTGTGTGCCTAAAGGTTCAATTAGGGAATTACTTGTTCAAGAGGCACATGAAGGGGGCTTAATGGGACACTTTGGGGTGCAAAAGACATATGACATCTTGCATGAGCATTTTTACTGGCCACACATGAAGCATGATGTGCATAAGTTGTGTGATAAGTGTCTTGTTTGTAAAAAGGCTTAGTCTAGGGTCATGCCGCATGGATTATATACTCCCTTGCCTATTCCTGAACACCCTTGGATTGATGATATTTCTATGGATTTTGTTTTAGGTTTGCCTCGGTCTAAGGGAGGGAAGGATTCTATTTTTGTGGTAGTTGACAGGTTCTCAAAGATGGCTCACTTCATACCATGCAAGAAGGTGGATGATGCATGTCATGTAACTGATTTATTCTTCAAAGATGTGGTAAGACTGCATGGTTTGCCTAAGAGTATTGTAAGTGATCGGGACTCTAAATTCCTTAGTCATTTTTGGAGGACCTTGTGGGGGGAAAGAGATAGCACAAAATTATTGTTTTCTACTACTTGCCATCCCCAAACTGATGGGCAAACAGAGGTTGTAAATAGGACCTTATCTACTCTCCTTAGAGTGTTCTAAAGAAAAATCTTAAGTCTTGGGAGGAATGTTTGCCACATGTTGAGTTTGCTTATAATAGGGCTATACATAGTACTACTCGGTTTCACCTTTTGAAATTGTATATGGTTTTAATCCTTTGACTCCTTTGGATTTATTGCCTTTACCTAACATTTCTCCATTGCAAGATAAGTCTCAGGTGTTAAAGCTGATTATGTCAAGAAATTGCATGAGAAGGTTAAGGCCCAAATTGAGAAGAAAATGGAAGGGTATGTCAAGCATGCAAACAAAGGAAGGAAGAAGGTAACATTTGAACCAGGTGATTGGGTATGGGTACACTTCAGGAAGGAAAGATTTCCATCTCAAAGGAAAGATTGCCAAGAGGAGATGGACCTTTTCAAGTATTGGCTAAGATCAATGACAATGCATATAAGATTGACTTGCCAGGTGAGTATGGTGTGAGTGCTACCTTTAATGTGGCTGATTTGTCCTTTTATGATGCAGGTGATGATTTAATAGATTTGAGGACAAATGCTTCTCAAGAAGGAGGGAATGATGAGGACTTCATGGGAGAAGCCCAAGCCTGCACTCCAAGTCCGAAAGAAGTCCAAAATCCAATACAAGGTCTAGGAGGGCCCATGACAAGAGCAAGAGCTAAAAGGGCCCAAGAAGAACTTAAAAGATTGTGAACAACTTATTAGAGGCCCAAAGATCGATTGAAGCCCAACATGTGGAGCCTAGGATTTACACATGCATAGCCCACTTGGAATGAAAGGAGAAGAGCCTCTATTTGGTGTATGGTTGTATTAAAAAAATGTATTTTGTCCACAAAGCAGATTAGAACCCAAGGACTTGAAGTCAATATGTCTCCTTAACCACTGGAACATATCAGTGATGCTTATGCTTAGGGGTTTTGTTTTTATTTTTTGTTAAGTCCTAAATGGGCAAACCTCTAAACTGAATTGTACTAAAACATTTGGAGATCGTTAGAGAAAGGATAGACACACATTTTGGAATATACAAAACTGAGAGTTTTGCTCTGCTAGGGTTCTTCCTTGCATCATTTGATCTTATCAAGAATTAACCAATTCTTGTGGCGATCTTCCTTGGCTTATCAAACTAGGTTTGTGGCGCCATTCTTATCTTTTCTTTTCATCAATTTCGTTTCTAGTTCTTCCTTTCAATTTCGTATTTTTTCTCAATTTTCGTCACAAATTTCTCGCGTTCATATCTCAAGCTTTACGTACTATTTTTCGGTGTTTCTTGAGTCTAATTCGTGATTCAAAAAGAGATCTTTCATCTCGTTTTGGAATCACGCAATTCCGATGTCTATAGCATGAGATATGGAATTTTCCTAAAACAGACAAAAATTTGTTCTTTCCCTTCTTATTCTTTCTTTCAATCTCATCTTCCAAATTCTGATTGTTCTAGTCCTAATAGGTCCGAAATCAAGAGCCTTAAGGAAATCGTCATCGAATATCAAACAAACACGCACACACACACACACACACACACACAGAGAATATCACTTACTCACACAGAATATCACACACACATTCGAGAGAGAAGATCACACACACACACATAAAATATCACACGCACGCACACACATACACACAATATCACACAAACACATATACACACACAAACACACACAGAGAATATCACAGACTCACACACACACACGCACACATAGAATATCACGCAAACACTCACACAGATTATCACACACACGCACACACAAAATATCACTCTCACACATAGAGAATATCACACACACACACAAACCTAGAATCTCTCTCTCTCTCTTACACACACAGAGAGATGCACCACACACACAAAGAATATCACACACATAGATGCACCACACAAATGCACAAAATATCACACAAACACACACACCAACAGAGAGAATATCAAACACACACACACGCACACATAGAATATCACTCACACACTCACAAAGAATAATATCACACACACACACAGAGAATATCGACAAACACACACACACACACATAGAGAATATCGAAAAAAAACACACACATAAAATATCACACACACACACACACACACACGTAATATCACACACACATAGAATATCACACACACACACACATAAAATATCACACGCGCACACACACACACACACACACACACACACACACAAGAGAGAGAGAGAGAGAGATATCACCCACACAAATACAAAATATCACATAGACACACGTAGAGAATATCACACACACATACAGATTATCGGACAAACACACACACACACAAACACAAAGAATATCTCACACACACACACGTAAACACACACACACACACACACACACACAAAATATCACTCACATACACAAATATCGTATAAACACACACACACATAGAATAACACACACACACACAGAATATCACCAAACCCATATACACACACACACAAAGAATATCACACACACACACAAAATATCACACGCACACACACAAAGAATATTACACACTCACATACACAATATCACACAAACACACATACACACATACACACACAAACACACACACAGATATCACACACACACACACACAAAATATTAGACAATTATACACACACGCACACAATAAATATCACTCAAACACTCACAGAGATGATCACACACACACACACACACATATCACTCACACACACAGAGAATATCACACACACACACACACTACACACACGCACACAAACATAGAATCCTCTCACACACACACAAACACACACACAGAGATGCACCACACACACGCACAAAATATCACACAAACACACACACCAACAGAGAGAATATCGGACACACACACACACACACACACACACATAGAATATCACTCACACACTCACAAAGAACATTACACACACACACACACACACAAAATATCACTCACACACGAGAATATCGGACAAATACACACACACACCCACATAGAGAATATCAGAAAAACACACACACACATAAAATATCATACACACAAACACACACACACACAGAGAATATCTCACACACATCGAATATCACACGCACACATACACACACACATAGAATATCACATGTGCACACACACATAGATTCACACACACACGCACACACGGAATGTCACACACACACACACACACACACACACACACGAGAGAGAGGAAGAGAGAATATCACCCACACAAATACAAAATATCACATAGACACACATAGAGAATATCACACACACGTATAGATTATCAGACAAACACACACACACACAAACATAAAGAATATCACACACACACACGCACATACACAAAAAATAGAAAATCACAAACACACACACATAGAGAATATCACACACACTGATGGAGGCCAAGGAAGCTCAAGTGGAACCCCAACGGGCCCAATGCCCAAAGAAGCACTGCGAGGACTTGGAGGCCCAATGACAAGGTCAAGAGCCAAGAAGGCTAAGGAGGATTTGGATAAAGAAGTCAACCACTTTCTCTCACTAAAGCCCATTCTAGAAGAAGAAGCACTCAAGATGGTCCAAATGATCTAAGTTAATGAAGGGCCCAAACGTGGGGGCATGATTTCTTCTTAGTCAATTTTATTTAATTATGTATTTGAACCTTTTAATTTTCTTAGTTTTGGTTCTTATTTTCTTTTTGGGATAATTTTGTAATAAGGGCCTATTGATTGGGCTTAACTTGCGCATAGTAGAGCTAAGGTTTCAAATTGGGCCTGGGCCACATTTGCACTAGGATTAGGTTTTAAAATATGCTAGCTTGCTGCCTCCTTTAGCTAGACCTAGCTGCATACCTAATGCCTATAAATAGGCTTTTGTTTACTGTATTTGATACTTTTTGACTTAGAGAATAATATTGCACTCCTTTGTGAGTTTTGAGAGCATAGTTCTCTTGGGTTCTTGGTAGAGCCATCTTGGTTTTTATCAAAGGTTTCCTTACCTTTGTGGTTAATCTTCGCTTGACTTATCACTCTACAAGAGTGTGGTGTCTTCTTCCTTCCATTCCCTTTCCTTTTCCATCTTTTCCATTTTTTACTATTCATGCACTGTTCACAGTACTGTTCATGCAGTGTTCACAGTACTGTTCATATACTATTCATCCTTCGTTCTTTAATTCTTTAAAACACGAAATCAACTCAAGGATAATCCGAAAAAACAATATGCATCCAACTTGGATCATATCATGTGGTATCTAGAGCTCGGATTCTAGAGTTGATAGAGTTCTTATTTTATTTTTTGTACCTGCTCTTTATTACTTTCCAAACATCAAGCACCATTGCTTGAATGTCATTATTATACACAATCTTGATCATCATTGATCTCTGCCATTTCTAAGAATTGGCAACATTCTTTACTTTTTGTTCTTTACTTTTTGCTATTTAAATTCCAGTCCTTTTATTTTCTGCCTTTAATTTCTGTTCTTTAATTTCTACGCAATATTTACAGCTTTGATCTTATCAACTCTATATCCATTGTTGTTATATGTTTTATAGCACCTTAATTTGAAAGGAAACTCCTAAATACACAATTGGGCATAACATTTGGAACTAAAATTGTAAGAATCAGTTTTTTTTAAAGTGCAAAAAGAGAATAAGGGCGTGAAAAATAGTATTAAAAAAAAGAAAAAAAGAAAAAAAAAAGATTGCCCTTGCACTTAAGCAATATTAAGTTTGAATGTCTTGTGAATTTCATTAAGCGGTGCTATTCTACATACCTTACGCATTTCTTTTTCTTCTTATTTCTTTTGAGTTCTACCTTTCTTTTTAATTAGCTTTTCTTGCCTGTCTTTTAAATTCCTTTGAGTTTTGTCCAGAGTTTCATCCTTTCTTCAACTTCTGAGTGCTTACTCTTGTGAGGACCGCTACCTTTGTAAGAGCTTTTGGAAATTGAAATGCGAGAGGGTTCATTTAAGAACTTGAAAAGAGAACTTGAGTGGTAAAAGGCAAGAGCGTTTTCATTAAACAAAAGCCTGATTGTGTGAAACATGAGTGGAATCAATCTAAGAGTGTATACATGTGAGAAGAGTGATTGAGGACCTTGTTTTATTGTTTTCACTAACTTATTGATTTTGTACAATGTCTAAGGAAGGAGACCCAAGTGGAAGTCCCCCTCCTTCCCGAAGGACAGCCACAGTGGCATTACAAATGCAAGCCCTAACAAGACATTTGGAAAGGCTTCTTCAAAGACAAATTGATGAAATCCCTGAGAGGATTGATAGGTTAGAGAGGGATAGAACTTCCAACCATGATGAAGAATCCCATGAATCCGAAAGAGAAAGGAGAGATGATAGGAGGCAAGGAGGAAGAAGGAGACATGAGAGGAGAGATAGAGAAAATGAGAGGCTTGGGGGTGTGAATATCAAAATACCTTCCTTCCTCCCTTGGAGGAATGATCTGGAAGCATATCTTGAGTGGGAGATGAAAATTGAGCAAATCTTCTCTTGCCATGACTACAATGAAGAGAAGAAAGTGAAGGTGGCTACACTTGAGTTCACGGATTATGCATTGATTTGGTGGGATCAAGCTCAAAATGAAAGGGCAATATATAGAGAGCATCCTATCATTACTTGGGATGAAATGAAGACTTTGATGAAGAGGAGGTTTGTACCTTCTTATTATCATAGGGAGCTACATAATAAGTTACAAAGGCTCTCTCAAGGGAGTAGGTGTGTGGATGAGTACTTCAAAGAGATGGAGGTTGCCTTGAAAAGAGCCAACATTGTTGAAGAAAGGGAGGCAACCATGGCATGGTTTCCTCATGGTCTCAACCGAGACATTAGTGATATTGTGGAGTTGCAACATTATGTTGAGCTTGAAGACTTGGTGCATCCAGCCATGAAGGTGGAGCAACAACTCAAGAGGAAGGGTACTTTGAAGAAGGATTCTTCCAACTTCAATACAACAAGTTGGAAGGACAACCAAAAGAAGGAGGGATCCTCTTCTAGTCCAAAGGAACCCGTGGTTGCCCCTAAGGCCACATTGCCTACTACTTCCACTTCATCTTCTACTTCTAAAAATAAGGACATTAAATGCTTCAAGTGTTTAGGAAGGGGACACATAGCTTCTCAATGCCTAAATAAGAAAACAATGGTGATAAGGGACAATGGGAGCATCACTAGTGAATCTTCTTCTATTTCATCAAGTGAGGAGGAAAGTGATTGTGAGGTTATTCCACAAGAGAGAGACTTATTGATGGTAAGAAGATTATTGGGAAGTCAAGCTAAAGAGAAGGATGAAGGCCAAAGAGAGAACATTTTCCACACAAGATGCCTCATTCAAGGGAAGGTGTGCTCTTTGATTATTGATGGGGGATGGTGCACCAATGTGGCAAGCACTTGCTTAGTAAGAAAACTTAACCTCAAAACTACTCCTCACCCCCAACCATACAAGCTTCAATGGATAAGTGAGAATAGTGAGTTGATAGTGAATCAACAAGTGATGGTAAGTTTGTCAATTGGTAAGTATAAAGATGATATTTCATGTGATGTTGTTCCCATAGAGGCCGACCATATTTTGCTTGGAAAGCCTTGGCAATTTGATAAGTATGCTATTCAGGATGGTTTCACTAACAAGTACTCCTTAAAGGTAACCCTTATACCCTTTACTCCCAAACAGGTTTGTGAAGACCAAGTGGCCTTGAAGCTAAGAAGGGAGTAAGAGAAGGAAGACATAAAAATAAAATCAAAGGGGGAAGCGAAGAATAGGGACCAAGAACTTGTAAATGAGAAAAAAATGAATGTTTAATTGCTAGGGAGAGTGATGTGATTCCACTTACCATGGTTTCACTTTTACGGATCTATCCAGGGTGGATTTCACGAAATTGATCTCACAAAGGACGTCTTATTTAAAAACGCTTGTATCTTGCACTACACTCCTCAGAATTGAGCGATTCCAAATCAAGGTGAAAGAGGACGTTCTGAGTCATGAATTTGGCTCATGAATCACTAGAAAACTATTTGTAAAATGCGAGATATGAACCGGAGAATATCTAACTGTAACTCGCGCTATACTCCTTGGAATTGAGCGTTTCTAAAACGATGTGAAAGAGGACGTTCTAAATCATGAATGTGGCTCATGAATCACTAGAAAACGATTTGTATAATGTGAGATATGAACCGGAGAAGATCTGATGGAATTGAGAAGTAGAAAACACAAAACAACCAAGAGAAAAAGGATTAGGCGCCACAATCCACGGATTGATAAGCCTGGGAACTCCACAAGGATAGCACCCTTGATAAGTTTAGAGATTCTCAGAAGAACCTAAGAGAGGAATACTCTCATAATTGGACAAACCAAATTGAACATCAAATCCTAGTTATTTTTTTATTCATCCAATTCAGGTACATTATATAGAGAATGACTAGTAGTAGTGCTAACCAAAGGTCACCACAAATCAGCCTAAGGTGACTCTCCTAACCCTAGCAGCCCCACTATTGCTTACATTAATGCCTCCACTAATTGGTATTGATGACAATTAGTGCATAAAACTTATTATGCTTAAGTGCTATATTAATTCATTCTAGAAGTTACCAAAGGCATGCAAGCCAATGGTCACTCTTCTTTGTCATGTTTTTAACAAAGCTAATAAAACAAAATAAATACAATAAGCCCTACTAAAAAGCATTAAATTCCTACTAAAGGCAAAGCTTAGTGGAACATAACTTCACCTAAGTGCTTATTAACTTAGTTAGGCCTTCTTAGTTCTTGTTCTTGTTATAGGTCCAAATAGTAGGTACCCCCCTTAGGTCCTCATCATCCCCTCCTTCTTTGAGTGAATTTGTCCTCAAATTTGAAGGCTTCATCACCCTTCTAATCAAGTTGGCTATCACTTATTGGCACTTGCATGTCCTTGTAAAGGACTTTATTCTTCCATAAATGAATCGAAACCTACCCTCCAGGGTCAAACACAATTTGTTCAAATCCAGGCTTTGAGCTTGATCCTTTTTGCATCAAGGGAGCCTTTCTCACTTCCTTGTATTTGTTCTCTTGATGTGGGCTTCCAGTTGAGGGCGGAATGTGCCATGGTGCACAAATGTTTGTACTAGGCATGATTTCAATGTTTGGTTCAATTTTCCTTAAAGGTGGTAATAAATGGAATTCCTCCTTTGGAGTCATTTCTATATTTTCCTGCAACATTGAATCAACACTACTAGAAATAGAAAAAGTGTTAGAAATATAAGAATTCAAGCAAGATTTCTTGCGCTCTCTTCTTTCACTCTCGACTTCTTCTTCATTGTCCTCCCTTTTTCCTTTTTCAAATTCTTTCTCTTTTTCTTTTTCTAACTCTTCCTCTTTTTCTTTTTCTAACTCTTTCTCTTTTTCTTTTCTCTCTAATTCATTTCTCTCTTTTTCACTCATTTCTCTTAATTTTCTTTGAACCTCACACACCTTTATTGGAGACAAGGGTATAAGGGTGGTCTTGCAACCATTATGCATAAAAGAAAGCTTATCAGTAAAACCATCTTGATTGGCCTTCTTTTCCTTACATCTTGTTGAGTTAGATAACCTCTCCTCAAGTCGATCAAACTTCTTCTGAATTGCCTCAGTTTGTTCCTTCAACAACCTTTGAAAAGTTTAGGTTAATGCCTCCAATAGCCACTTATTGGTTGCAGCCCCTTGAGAGGAAGTCTCCTCTTTAGAACCTGCGATATCACACTTGTAGGCAGCCTCAAATCCTCCCTAGAACTGAGCTTTAATACCAACTGATGTGAATCCTCATGCCTTGGTTTCACTTTTACCAATCTATCTAGGGTGGATTTCACGAAATTGATCTCACAAAGGATGTCTTGTTTAAAAATGCTTGTATCTCGCGCTACACTCCTCAGAATTAAGCGATTCTAAACCCAGGTGAAAGAGGACGTTCTGAATCATGAATTTGGCCCATGAATCACTAGAAAACGATTTGTAAAATGCGTGATATGAACCGGAGAATATCTAACTGTAACTCGCACTATACTCCTCGGAATTGAGCGTTTCTAAAATGATGTGAAAGAGGACGTTCTAAATCATGAATTTCGCTCATGAATCATCAGAAAACGATTTGTAAAACATGAGATATGAACCGGAGAAGATCTGACGGAATTGAGAAGTAGAAAACACAAAACAACCAAGAGAAAAAGGATTAGGCGCCACAATCCACGGATTAATAAGCCTGGGAATGCCACAAGGATAGCACCCTTGATAAGTTCAGAGATTCTCAGAAGAACCTAAGAGAGAAATACTCTCACAATTGGACAAACCAAATTGAACATCAAATCTTAGTTGTTTTTTTATTCATCCAATTCAGGTACATTATATAGAGAATGACTAGTAGTAGTGCTAACCAAAGGTCACCACAAATCAGCCTAAGGTGACTCTCCTAACCCTAGCAGCCCCACTATTGCTTACATTAATGCCTCCACTAATTGGTATTGATGGCAATTAGTGCATGAAACTTATTATGCTTAAGTGCTATATTAATTCATTCTAGAAGTTACCAAAGGCATGCAAGCCAATGGTCACTCTTCTTTGTCATATTTTTAACAAAGCTAATAAAACAAAATAAATACAATAAGCCCTACTAAAAAGTATTAAATTCCAACTAAAGGCAAAGCTTAGTGGAACATAACTTCACCTAAGTGCTTATTAACTTAGTTGCGCCTTCTTAGTTCTTGTTCTTGTCATAGGTCCAATTAGTAGGTACCCCCCTTAGGTCCTCATCAGAGAGGGAGATTAAGAGGGCTTGCTTTGCAAAGCAAGAGATGTACATTTGCCTATACAAGGACTTGTACTTAAATTGTAACTCTAACCCTCTACCTAGTGAAGTTGATTCTCTTTTGCAGGACTTTGAAGATGTCTTTCCAAAGAGTGTCCCTCCCGGACTACCACCCTTGAGGGGGATTGAACATCAAATGGACTTCATCCCAAGAGCCTCTTTGCCCAATAGGCCTGCCTATAGGACAAATCTTGAGGAAACTAAGAAAATTCAAATACAAGTGGAGGATTTGATGCAAACAAGATGGGTGAGGGAAAGTTTAAGTCCTTGTGCCATGCCTGTCATACTTGTTCCCAAAAAGGATGGCACTTGGAGAATGTGTACTGATTGTAGGGCTATAAATAATATAACTGTAAAATATAGGCATCCCATCCCTAGGCTAGATGATTTACTTGATGAATTGCATGGTGCATGTTACTTTTCTAAAGTGGATTTAAAAAGTGGGTACCATCAAATTTGGATAAAGGAAGGGGATGAATGGAAGACAGCCTTTAAGACTAAGCATGGATTGTATGAGTGGTTGGTGATGCCTTTTGGGTTACAAATGCACCTAGCACCTTTATGAGGTTGATGAACCATGTGTTGAGACAGTTTCTAGGTAAGTTTGTAGTAGTATACTTTGATGACATCTTGATCTATAGCATAACCTTAGAAGAGCACCTAGAACACCTTAAGGCTGTGATGAGTTTGCTTAGAAAAGAAAAGTTGTATGCTAATTTAGAGAAGTGTGTCTTTTGCATCGACCATGTAGTGTTCCTAGGCTTTGTTGTGAGTGCTAAGGGAGTGCAAGTAGATGAAAAAATGATAAAAGCCATTAGGGAGTGGCCTACCCCTAAGTTTGTGAGTTAGGTAAGAAGCTTTCGTGGGTTAGCCAGCTTTTATGGAAGGTTTGTAAAAGATTTCAGCACCATAGCCGCCCCTTTAAATGAAGTTGTTAAGAAAAATGTGAGTTTTAGGTGGGGGGAGGATTAAGAGACAAGTTTCAACACACTCAAAGATAGGCTCACTCAAGCACCCATACTTGCATTGCCTAATTTTTCTAAGTCTTTTGAACTTGAGTGTGATGCATCAAATGTTGGGATTGGGGCTGTTTTATTACATGAGGGTCACCCCATTGCATAGTTTAGTGAGAAATTGCATCGAGCTGTTTTAAATTACTCTAGCTAATAAAGAATTGTATGCACTTATAAGGGCTTTGCACTTATAAGGGCTTTGCACACTTGGCAGCACTACCTTTTGCTAAAAGAGTTTGTAATTCACAGTGATCATGAGTCACTAAAATATTTAAAAGGGCAAGGTAAGCTTAATAAGAGGCATGCCAAGTGGGTGGACTACCTTGAACAATTTCCCTATGTGATCAAGCACAAGCAAAGGAAGGTAAACATAGTAGCTGATGCGCTTTCTAGGAGGTATACCTTATTAGCTACTCTTGAAACAAAAATGCTTGGTTTTGAACACATATAGGAGTTGTATGTGCATGATGTTGATTTCTCCAAGATGTATGTTGCATGTGAAAAAGGGGCGCATAAGGGGTTCTTTAGGCAAGATGGGTATTTATTCAAAGAAAAATGTTTTTGTGTGCCTAAGAGCTCTTTGCGTGAATTATTGCTTAGGGAAGCTCATGAGGGGGGATTAATGGGTCACTTTGGGATCCAAAAGACTTTAGATGTGTTGCATGAGCATTTTTATTGGCTTGGCATAAAGCATGATGTGTATAAAATATGTGATAGGTGCATTGTTTGTAAAAGAGTCAAATCAAAGGTAATGCCTCATGGACTCTATATATCCCCTACCTATTCATGATTCCCCTTGGACTGACTTGTCTATGGATTTTATGCTAGGTTTGCCCCGCTCAAAAAAAGGAAGAGACTCCATTTTTGTGGTGGTGGACAGATTCTCCAAGATGGCCCACTTCATCCCTTGCCATAAGGTGGATGACGCCATTCATGTGGTAGACTTGTTCTTTAAGGAAGTGGTCAGGTTTCATGGATTGCCCAAAAGCATAGTCTCAGATAGGGACTCAAAATTCTTAAGCCATTTTTGGAGGACCCTTTGGAACAAGCTTGGGACTAAGCTACTCTTCTCTACCACTTGCCGCCCAAAAACCGATGGGCAAACTAAGGTGGTGAATAGGACCCTATCGACCTTGCTGCGATTAATCATCAAGAGAAATGTCAAAACTTAGGAAGAATGCTTACCTCTTGTTGAATTTGCTTATAATAGGGTTGTTCATGCTACTACGAGTTTTTCTCCTTTAGAGATTGCATATGGTTTTAATCCCCTCACCCCCCTTTATTTACTGCCTCTACCTAATGTTTCTTCTTTAATTCATAGGGATGGACAGGCAAAAGCTAAATATGTGAGGAAGCTGTGGAAATAAGTTTGCCCCAAATAGTTTTATATGTTAAGTTTTGATGATGACAAATACAAGACAAAAAGAATATCTTGCTTATATTGTTTGTTGCATCATATATAGAGCATATCAATTAATAATTAATAAATATCTTATTTGGATGTGTATATAAAAGTTTTATATGCATGTTAAACTAATGATGTGAGCCCACTAAGGAGCATGGATCAAAGGAGCACTACAAGGACTTGGTGGACCTATGACAAGAGCTAGGACCAAGAAAGCCCAAGAAGTCCAAAATAAAATGATGACAACTTTAATTGAAACAAGCCCAAATTCAGGTCTTGATGGAGTTGGGCCCAAATTGGTCACTTATCTCATCCAACTTGAAGGCCCATGATCCTTAGTGGGCTCACATCATCCCCTCCTTCTTTAAGTGAATTCGACCTCGAATTGAAATCTTCATCACCTACATCAAAAGGAGACAAATCAGCCACATTGAAAGTTGCACTAACACCATACTCACCTGGAAGGTCTATCTTGTAGGCATTATCATTAATCTTGGCCAACACTTGGAATGGCCCATCTCCTCTTGGTTGAAGCTTAGATTTCCTTTGTGAAGGAAATCTCTCTTTTCTCATGTGCACCCAGACCCAATCTCCAGGTTCAAACACCACCTTCCTCCTCTTTTTGTTGGCTTGACTAACATAGCTTTCAGTCTTCTTCTCAATTTGGGTCTTGACTTGTTCGTGTAACTTCCTCACAAATTCAGCTTTAGCCCTGCCATCTTTATGCTTTAAAATTGAAGAGTTAGGCAATGGCAATAAATCAAGAGGAGTGAGAGGATTAAATCCATAAACAACCTCAAAAGGAGAATATTGAGTAGTACTATGGACAGCCTTATTATAAGCAAATTCCACATGAGGCAAACACTCCTCCCAAGACTTAATGTTCTTCTTTATTACAGCCCTAAGAAGGGAAGAAAATGTCCTATTAACTACCTCAGTTGCCCATCCGTTTGGGGATGGCAGGTAGTGGAGAAAAGCGACTTTGTACCCACTTACCCCACAAAGTCCTCCAAAAGTGACTTAAGAACTTTGTGTCACGATCTGAAACAATACTTCTTGGAAGGCCATGAAGCCTTACCACTTCTTTGAAGAACAATTCAAAGAACATGACAAGCATCATCAACTTTTTTACATGGTATAAAATGTGCCATTCTAGAAAACCTATCCACCACCACAAAAATTAAATCCTTACCATTCTTTGTCCGAGGTAGTCCTACAACAAAATCCATTGACAAATCAATCCAAGGAAAATCAGGAATAGGCAAAGGAGTATAAAGTCCATGAGGCATCACTTTAGATTTAGACTTTTTACAAACAATGCATTTTTCACAAAACTTTTGCACATCATGTTTCATGTGTGGCCAATGAAAATGTTCGTGCAACATGTCTAAAGTCTTTTGAACCTCAAAATGCCCCATTAGTCCCCCTTCATGCGCTTCCCTCACAAGCAACTCTCTTATAGAACTTTTGGGCACACATAATCTCTTTTCTTTAAACAAAAACCCTTGGTGCTTAAAATACCCATTTTGAGCCCAATGCAAACAATTAGCATAGATATGGGAAAAATCTTTATCATGCTCATACAATTCTTTGATGCATTCAAGCCCAAATAATTTTGTTTCAAGGGTAGAGAGTAAGGTATACCTTCTTGAAAGTGCATCTGCCACTATGTTGGCCTTACCTTTCTTATGCTTGATCACATATGGGAATTGTTCAAGAAACTCAACCCACTTGGCATGCCTCTTATTCAACTTTCCTTGTCCTTTCAAGTACTTTAAGGACTCATGATCACTATGGATAACAAACTCTTTGGGCAAAAGATAATGTTGCCATGTTTGTAAAGCCCTCACCAAGGCATACAATTCCTTATCATAGGTGGGATAATTAAGGACAAAGACCACTTAATTTCTCACTAAAGTAAGCAATTGGATGCCCTTCTTGCATTAAAACAGCTCCAACACCAACATTAGAAGCATCACATTCAATTTCAAAAGATTTAGCAAAATTAGGCAAAGCAAGTATTGGTGCATGAGTAAGTCTTTCCTTAAGCTCATTAAATGCATGCTCTTGTTTCTCTCCCCATCTAAACACAACATTTTTCTTGACAATTTCATTAAGAGGTGCAGCCAATGTACTTTAGTCTTTAACAAACCTCCTATAGAAACTAGCCAAGCCATGAAAGCTCCTCACTTCACTCACATTTTTGGGGGTTGGCCACTCTTGAATGGCCTTAATTTTCTCTGTGTCAACATGAACCCCTTTTGAATTTACAACAAAACCAAGGAAGATCACATGATCCGTACAAAAAGTATATTTTTCCAAATTAGCATACAACTTTTCTTTTCTCAACACATGCAAAACAGCCCTTAAGTGTTCATGATGTTCATCTAGGCTTTTTCTATATATCAAGATATCATCAAAATACACAACAACAAACTGGCCTAGAAAATCCCTTAAGACATGGTTCATAAGCCTCATGAAAGTGCTAGGTGCAATTGTTAAACCAAAAGGCATTACCAACCATTCATACAATCCATATTTAGTTTTAAAGGCAGTTTTCCATTCATCCCCTTCCCTTATTCTAATTTGATAGTACCCACTTTTCAAATCAATTTTAGAAAACAAACAAGCACCATATGAATAGTAAAAAATAGAGAAGATGGAAAAAGGAAAAGGAATGGGAGGAAGAAGACGCCACACTCTTAGAGAGTGATAAGTCAAGCGAAGATTTGCCACAAAGGTGAAGAAGCCTTTGATAAGAACCAAGATGGCTCAACCAAGAACCAAAGAGAATGAAATTCTCACAAATGGATTCAATCCAAATTCACATCCAATAGTCCTTTCATTCATGTTTTAGGCACATACTTATAGGAAAATGGGGTGCATAGAATATGCATACAAAATGGTCATCATAATGTGACAAATTCCCCATAAAAAGCAATAACTAATCCATTAAGTGGCTAATTAAAGCATTAACTAGAAAATAGGAGTCACCTAGGCATGCAAACTAATGGTTGCCCTCCTAAAAATGTGCACTATTCATCCTTCATAGTTTAGTACACTTTATTTAAAAGAAATAAACTAAAAAAATGCTATTTTAGAGAAGTGGACATCCAAGCTATCATGGGTCTTCAAGTTGGATGAGATAAGTGACCAATTTGGGCTCCACTCCATCAAGACTTGAATTTGGGCTTGCTTCAATTAAAGTTGTCACCATTTGATTTAGGACTTCTTGAGCTTTCTTAGTCCTAGCTCTTGTCATAGGTCCACTAAGTCCTTGTAGTGCTCCTTGATCCATACTCCTTAGTGGGCTCACATCAGGCTGACTTAAGTCCTTTTTATGTAGGTGATGAAGGATTAAATTCGAGGACGAATTCTTTCGAAGAGGGAGGGCATGATGGAGGCCAAGGAAGCTCAAGTGGAACCAATGGGCCCAATGCCCAAAGAAGCACTGCGAGGACTTGGAGGCCCAATGACAAGGTCAAGAGCTAAGAAGGCTAAGGAGGATTTGGACAAAGAAGTCAACCACTTCCTCTCACTAAAGCCCATTCTAGAAGAAGAAGCACTCAAGATAGTCCAAATGATCCAAGTTGATGAAGGGCCTAAACGTGGGGGCATGATTTCTTCTTAGTCAATTTTATTTAATTATGTATTTGAACTTTTTAATTTTCTTAGTTTTGGTTCTTATTTTCTTTTTGGGATAATTTTGTAATAAGTGCCTATTGATTAGGCTTAACATGCGCATAGTAGAGCTAGGGTTTCCAATTGGGCCTGGGCCACATTTGTATTAGGATTAGGTTTTAAAATGTGCTAGCTTGCTGCCTCCTTTAGCTAGACCTAGCTGCATACCTAATGCCTATAAATAGGCTTGTGTTTACTGTATTTGATGCTTTTTGACTTAGAGAATAATATTGCACTCTTTTGTGAGTTTTGAGAGCTTAGCTCTCATAGGTTCTTGGTAGAGCCATCTTGGTTCTTATCAAAGGTTTCCTTACCTTTGTGACAAATCTTCGCTTGACTTATCACTCTCCAAGAGTGTGGCGTCTTCTTCCTTCCATTCTTTTTCCTTTTCCATCTTTTCCATTTTTTACTATTCATGCACTATTCACGGTACTACTCATGCAGTGTTCATGGTACTATTCACATACTATTCATCCTTCGTTGTTTAATTCTTTAAAACACGAAATCAACTCAAGGAAGATCCCGAAAAAATAATATGCATCCAACTTGGATCATATCACACACACACACTCACACAAACACACACACAGACACACCACACACACACACACAGAATATCACGCACACACAAACACACACAAAGAATGTCACACACACACACACCACACATTCAAAATATGAAACTCACTCACGTGTAGAATATCAAACACACCACACACACACACGAGAATATCGACAAAGACAGACACACACACACACATACACATATAGTATATCACACACACACACACGTACATACACATGCAGAGTATCGACAAACACACACACACAAACAGAACCAATATCACACATACACACACGGATAGAATATAACACACACACACACAGAATATCACACACTCACACACACACATTGAATAGCATACACACACACACACACGCAGGCACACACACAGAGAGAGAGAATATCACACACTAAACACAGAGAATATCATACACACACAGAGAATATGAGTCAAACACATATATAGATAGAGAGAATGTCACACACACACACACAGAGAGAATATCAGTAACACACACACACTCACACAAAATATCACACACACACTCACACAAAATATCACACACACACGCACAGAGAATATCACACCCACACTGATGGAAACCAAGGAAGCTCAAGTGGAACCCAAATGGGCCCAATGCCCAAAGAAGCACTGCGAGGACTTGGAGGCCCAATGACAAGGTTAAGAGCTAAAAAGGCTGAGGAGGATTTGGACAAAGCAGTCAACCACTTTCTTTCACTAAAGCCCATTCTAGAAGAAGAAGCACTCAAGATGGTCCAAATGATCCAAGTTGATGAAGGGCCCAAATGTGGGGACATGATTTCTTCTTAGTCAATTTTATTTAATTATGTATTTGAACATT
This sequence comes from Ormosia semicastrata, assembly GCA_029884595.1. Taxonomy (NCBI): domain Eukaryota; kingdom Viridiplantae; phylum Streptophyta; class Magnoliopsida; order Fabales; family Fabaceae; genus Ormosia; species Ormosia semicastrata. The sequence continues at coordinate 31,942,027 of JAQQTO010000044.1, read as the reverse complement.
TTAATATTCTCAGTTCTGGTTCTTATTTTCTTTTTGGGTTAATTTTATAATAAGGGCCTATTGTTTGGGCTTAACTTGCGCATAATAGAGCTAGGGTTTCCAATTGGGCCTAGGCCACATTTGCACTAGGATTAGGTTTTAAAATGTGCTAGCTTGCTGCCTCCTTTAGGTAGACCTAGCTGCATACCTAATGCCTATAAATAGGCTTATGTTTACTGTATTTGGCAGTTTTTGACTTAAAGAATAATATTGCACTCCTTTGTGAGTTTTGAGAGCTTAGTTCTCTTGGGTTCATGGTAGAGCCATCTTGGTTCTTATCAAAGGTTTCCTTACCTTTGTGGTGAATCTTCGCTTGACTTATCACTCTCCAAGAGTGTAGCATCTTCTTCCTTCCATTCCTTTTCCTTTTCCATCTTTTCCATTTTTTTTACTCTTCACAGTACTGTTCATGCACTGTTCACCATACTGTTGATGCACTATTCATGTTACTATTCATCCTTCATTGTTTAATTCTTTAAAACATGAAATTAACTCAAGAACGATAAGTAAAAATAATATGCATCCAACTTGGATCATATCGTGTGGTATATAGAGCCTAGATTCTAGAGTTGATAGAGTTCTTGTTTTGTTTTTTGTACTGGTTTTTTATTGCTTTCCAAACATCAAGCACCATTGCTTGAATGTCATAATTATACCCAATCCTGATCATCATTGATCTCTGCCATTTCTAAGAATTGGCAATATTCTTTACTTTCCATTCTTTACTTTTTGCCATTTAAATTCCAGTCCTTTTATTTTCTGCCTTTAATTTCTGTTCTTTAATTTCTACACAATATTTACAGCTTTGATCTTATTAACTCTATATCCATTGCTATTATATGTTTTATAGCACCTTAACTTGAAAGGAAACTCCTAAATACACAATTGGGCATACCATTTGGAACTAAAATTGCAAGAATCAATTTTTTTAAGTGCAAAAAGAGAGCAAAGGTGTGAAAAATGTATTAAAAAAAAGAAAAAAAAAAGAGACTGCCCTTGCCCTTAAGCAAGATTAAGTTTGAATGCCTTGTTGATATGATCCAAGTTGGATGCATATTATTTTTACGGATCGTTCTTGAGTTGATTATGGGTTTCAAAGAATTAAACAATAAAAGGATGAATAGTGACATGAACAGTAGCATGAACAGTAGCGTGAACAGTAGTGTGAACAGTAACATGAATAGTGAAAAATGAAAAAAAAATGGAAAAGGAAAAGGAATGGAAGGAAGAAGACGCCACACTCTTGGAGAGTGATAAGTCAAGCGAAGATTCGCCACAAAGGTAAGGAAACCTTTGATAAGAACCAAGATGACTCTACCAAGAACCCAAGAGAACTAAGCTCTCAAAACCCACAAAGGAGTGCAATATTATTCTCTAAGTCAAAAGTGCCAAATACAAGAAAACATAAGCCTATTTATAGGCATTAGGTATCAGACTAGGTCTAGCTAAAGGAGGCAGTAAGCTAGCACATTTTAAAACCTAATCCTAGTGCAAATGTGGCCTAGGCCCAATTGAAAACCCTAACTCTATTTACGCAACTTAAGCCCAAACAATAGGCCCTTATTATAAAATTAACCCAAAAAGAAAATAAGAACCAAAACTAAGAAAATTAAAAGGTTCAAATACATAATTAAATAAAATTGACTAAGAAGAAATCATGTCCCCACATTTGGGCTCTTCATCAACTTGGATCATTTGGACCATCTTGAGTGCTTCTTCTTCTTCTAGAATGGGCTTCAGTGAAAGAAAGTGGTTGACTGCTTTGTCCAAATCCTCCTTAGCCCTCTTAGCTCTTGACCTTGTCATTGGGCCTCCAAGTCCTCGCAGTGCTTCTTTGGGCATTGGACCCATTGGGGTTCCACTTGAGCTTCCTTGGTCTCCATCATGCCCTCCCCCTTCGAAAGAATTCGTCCTCGAATTTAATCCTTCATCACAAGTAAAATTCCGTCCAAGAATTCATCTTAGACTTCCATCCCATTTTTCACCATGTTAAAAGCCGATTCTGGTCAAGAAGCTTGAAATATGATTTGTAGATAATTTCCTTAGCTTTCCAATGAACTAAAGAATACACTAATCCGAGTTCTCGAATTTATTGCCTTCGGGAATCGTCTTTATCCTCCGGGTTCAAACACAACTCTTTTAAATTCATGGGGCACCTCTCTTGGAATTGCTTCTTCAACTTCCTTATTTTCTTTTATAGGAAGACTCTCAATTTTTCTTTCAACTTTTGCCTCTTCAAAGAATGCTTTTTCCACCTCACTTTTGTTCATACAGAGACTCTCTACTTTTTCCTCAATATCTTTTTCATTCTCTTCCTTCTCATTATTTTTCTCTTGCTGTTTGCTTTTGTTGGTTTGGCCTTCACTATTCTTTTCTTCATGCCCTAGGGGAGAAATGTTATACAAATGAATCAAAATAGAAGAATCCCAATATTTGATTCCACAAGCTAATCTAGAAGTAGGTATTAGAGTAATAAATTGCCATGACTTTTCAAGTGAATTTGAAGACTTATTCTCAGCCTTAATTGTAAGCCACTCTCTAGTCGTCTTCATCTCCTTATCTTCCTCTTGCAATTCAACTCCAATTGATGCTTTGCATTCTTCTTTTCGAATTTCATCTTCAATTTCATTGATTGTGTAAGCTTCCTTTGGAATATCATCTTCAATCTCTGTGAATGTCTTGCAAGCTTCCTTTGAAGGAACATCTTCAATTTCATTGAATGTCTTGCAAGCTTCCTTTGGAGGAACACACTCCATCTCCTTCATAAGAGAATCAACACAACTAGGCAAAGAATTAGGAATAGCATCAAAATAAGCATTCAAGTTTATTTTGTTCACCTCACTTTCTTTTTTGGAGTCTTCAACCATTTTATTCCAATGTGCTTCAAAACTTTCTATTTGTCTTTTCATTCTCTCCTCTTTTCTCACCCTTTTTTCGTTCTCTTTTTTCTCCCTTTCAATTTCTCTATCTCTTCTCTCACAGATTTCATCACTTTGTCTTTGAAGAAGCCTTTCCAAATGTCTTGTTAGGGCTTGCATTTGTAATGTCATTGCGGCTGTCCTTGGGGAAGGAGGGGGACTTCCACTTGGGTCTCCTTCCTTAGACATTGTACAAAATCAATAAGTTAGTGAACTCAATAAAACAAGGCCCTCACTCACTCTTCTCTCGTGTATACACTCTTAGATTGATTCCACTCGTGTTTCACACAATTAGACTTTTGTTTAATGAAAACGCTCTTGCCTTTTACCACTCAAGTTCTCTTTTCAAGTTCTTAAATGAACCCTCTCGCGTTTCAATTACCAAAAGCTCTTACAAAGGTAGCGGTCCTCACAAGAGTAAGCACTCAAAAGTTGAAGAAAGGATGAAACTCTAGACAAAACTCAAAGGAATTTAAAAGACAAGCAAGAAAAGCTAATTAAAAAGAAAGGTAGAACTCAGAAGAAATAAGAAGAAAAAGAAATGCGCAAGGAATGTAGAATAGCACCGCTTAATGAAATTCACAAGGCATTCAAACTTAATCTTGCTTAAGTGCAAGGGCAGTCTTTTTTTTTTAATACTATTTTTCACGCCCTTGTTCTCTTTTTGCACTTAAAAAAATGATTCTTGCAATTTTAGTTCCAAATGTTATTCCCAATTGTGTATTTAGGAGTTTCCTTTCAAGTTAAGGTGCTATAAAACATATAACAAAGAATGATATAGAATTGATAAGATCAAAGTCAGTAAATATTGCGTAGCAATTAAAGAACAGAAAATTAAAGGCGTAAAATAAAAAGACTGAATTTAAATGATAAAAAGTAAAGAACGGAAAGTAAAGAATGTTGCCAATTCTTAGAAATGGCGATATCAATGATGATCGATTGTGTATAATTATGACATTCAAGCAATGGTGCTTGATGTTTGGAAAGCAATAAAGAAGAAGTACAAAAAAACAAAACAAGAACTCTATCAACTAAAGAATCTGGCTCTAGATACCACATGATATGATCCAAGTTGGATGCATATTATTTTTACGGATCGTTCTTGAGTTGATTATGGGTTTCAAAGAATTAAACAATAAAAGGATGAATAGTGACATGAACAGTAGCGTGAACAGTAGCGTGAATAGTAACGTGAATAGTGAAAAATGAAAAAAAGATGGAAAAGGAAAAGGAATGGAAGGAAGAAGACGCCACACTCTTGGAGAGTGATAAGTCAAGCGAAGATTCGCCACAAAGGTAAGGAAACCTTTGATAAGAACCAAGATGACTCTACCAAGAACCCAAGAGAACTAAGCTCTCAAAACCCACAAAGGAGTGCAATATTATTCTCTAAGTCAAAAGTGCCAAATACAGTAAACATAAGCCTATTTATAGGCATTAGGTATGCAGCTAGGTCTAGCTAAAGGAGGCTGCAAGCTAGCACATTTTAAAACCTAATCCTAGTGCAAATGTGGCCTAGGCCCAATTGAAAACCCTAACTCTATTTACGCAACTTAAGCCCAAACAATAGGCCCTTATTATAAAATTAACCCAAAAAGAAAATAAGAACCAAAACTAAGAAAATTAAAAGGTTCAAATACATAATTAAATAAAATTGACTAAGAAGAAATCATGTCCCCACATTTGGGCTCTTCATCAACTTGGATCATGATATGATCCAAGTTGGATGCATATTATTTTTACGGATCGTTCTTGAGTTGATTATGGGTTTCAAAGAATTAAACAATAAAAGGATGAATAGTAACGTAAACAGTAGCGTGAACAGTAACGTGAACAGTAACGTGAATAGTGAAAAAATGGAAAAAGATGGAAAAGGAAAAGGAATGGAAGGAAGAAGACGCCACACTCTTGGAGAGTGATAAGTCAAGCGAAGATTCGCCACAAAGGTAAGGAAACCTTTGATAAGAACTAAGATGGCTCTACCAAGAACCCAAGAGAACTAAGCTCTCAAAACCCACAAAGGAGTGCAATATTATTCTCTAAGTCAAAAGTGCCAAATACAGTAAACATAAGCCTATTTATAGGCATTAGGTATGCAGCTAGGTCTAGTTAAAGGAGACAGCAAGCTAGCACATTTTAAAACCTAATCCTAGTGTAAATGTGGCCTAGGCCCAATTGCAAACCCTAACTCTATTATGTGCAACTTAAGCCCAAACAATAGGCCCTTATTATAAAATTAACCCAAAAAGAAAATAAGAACCAAAACTAAGAAAATTAAAAGGTTCAAATACATAATTAAATAAAATTAACTAAGAAGAAATCATGTCCCCACATTTGGGCCCTTTATCAACTTGGATCATTTGGACCATCTTGAGTGCTTCTTCTTCTAGAATGGGCTTCATGAAAGAAAGTGGTTGACTGCTTTGTCCAAATCCTCCTTAGCCTTCTTAGCTCTTGACCTTGTCATTGGGCCTCCAAGTCCTCGCAGTGCTTCTTTGGGCATTGGGCCCATTAGGGTTCCACTTGAGCTTCCTTGGTCTCCATCAGATCATTTGGACCATCTTGAGTGCTTCTTCTTCTTCTAGAATGGGCTTCAGTGAAAGAAAGTGGTTGACTGCTTTGTCCAAATCCTCCTTAGCCCTCTTAGCTCTTGACCTTGTCATTGGGCCTCCAAGTCCTCGCAGTGCTTCCTTGGCATTGGACCCATTGGGGTTCCACTTGAGCTTCCTTGGTCTCCATCACTTGTGAATTTCATTAAGCGGTGCTACTCTACATACCTTGCGCATTTCTTTTTCTTCTTATTTCTTTTGAGTTCTACCTTTCTTTTTAATTAGCTTTTCTGGCTTGTCTTTTAAATTCCTTTGAGTTTTGTCTAGAGTTTCATCCTTTCTTCAACTTTTGAGTGCTTACTCTTGTTAGGACCGCTACCTTTGTAAGAGCTTTTGGTAATTGAAACGCGAGAGGGTTCATTTAAGAACTTGAAAAGAGAACTTGAGTGGTAAAAGGCAAGAGCGTTTTCATTAAACAAAAGCCTAATTATGTGAAACACGAGTGGAATCAATCTAAGAGTGTACACATGTGAGAAGAGTGAGTGAGGACCTTGTTTTATTGTGTTCACTAACGTATTAATTTTGTACAATGTCTAAGGAAGGAGACCCAAGTGGAAGTCCCCCGCCCCCAAGGACAGCCGCAATGACATTACAAATGCAAGCCCTAACAAGACATTTGGAAAGGCTTCTTCAAAGACAAAGTGATGAAATCCATGAGAGGATTGATAGGTTAGAGAGGGATAGAACTTCCAACCTCGATGAAGAATCCCTTGAATCCGAAAGAGAAAGGAGTGATGATAGGAGGCAAGGAGGAAGAAAGAGACATGAGAGGAGAGATAGAGAAAATGAGAGGCTTCAGGGTGTGAATATCAAAATACCTTCCTTCCAAGGGAGGAATGATCCGGAAGCATATCTTGAGTGGGAGATGAAAATTGAGCAAATCTTCTCATGCCATGACTACAATGAAGAGAAGAAAGTGAAGGTGGTTGCACTTGAGTTCACAGATTATGCATTGATTTGGTGGGATCAAGCTCAAAAAGAAAGGGCAAGATGTAGAGAGCATCCTATCATTACTTGGGATGAAATGAAGACTTTGATGAGGAAGAGGTTTGTACCATCTTATTATCATAGGGAGCTACATAATAAGTTACAAAGGCTCTCTCTCAAGGGAGTAAGAGTGTGGACGAGTACTTCAAAGAGATGGAGGTTGCCTTGATAAGAGCTAACATTGTTGAAGAAAGGGAGGCAACCATGGCTCGGTTTCTTCATGGTCTCAACCGAGACATTAGTGATATTGTGGAGTTGCAACATTACGTTGAGCTTGAAGACTTAGTGCATCAAACCATGAAGGTGGAGCAACAACTCAAGAGGAAGGGTACTTTGAAGAAAGCTTCTTCAAACTTCAACACAACAAGTTGGAAGGACAAGCAAAAAAAGGAGGGATCCTCTTTCGGTCCAAAGGAACCCGTGGCTGCCCCTAAGGCCACCTTGCCTACTGCTTCCACTTCATATTCTACTTCTAAAAATAAGGACATTAAATGCTTCAAGTGTTTGGGAAGGGGACACATAGCTTCTCAATGCCCAAATAAGTAAACAATGGTGATAAGGGACAATAGGAGCATCACTAGTGAATCTTCTTCTATTTCATCAAGTGAGGAGGAAAGTGATTGTGAGGTTATTCCACAAGAGGGAGACTTATTGATGGTAAGAAGATTGTTGGGAAATCAAGCTAAAGAGAAGGATGAAGGCCAAAGAGAGAACATTTTCCATACAAGATGCCTCATTCAAGGGAAGGTGAGCTCTTTGATTATTGATGGGGGAAGTTGCACCAATGTGGCAAGCACTCGCTTGTAAAGAAAACTTGACCTTAAAACTGCTTCTCACCCCCGACCATACAAGCTTCAATGGCTAAGTGAGAATGGTGAGTTGATAGTGAATCAACAAGTGATGGTAAGTTTGTCAATTGGTAAGCATAAAGATGATATTTTGTGTGATGTTGTTCCTATGGTGGCCAGCCATATTTTGCTTGGAAGGCCTTAGTAATTTGATAAGCATGCTATTCATGGTGGTTTCACTAACAAGTACTCATTTGTTCATAATTCCTTGAAGGTAACCCTTGTGCCCCTTACTCCTAAACAGGTTTGTGAAGACCAAGTGGCCTTGAAGCTAAGAAGGGAGCAAGAAAAGGAAGACATAGAAATAAAATCAAAGGGGGAAGCGAAGAATAGGGACCAAGAACTTATAAATGAGAAAAAAATGAATGTTTAATTGCTAGGGAGAGTGAGATTAAGAAGGCTTGCTTTGCAAAGCAAGAGATGTACATTTACGTATACAAGGACTTGTACTTAAATTGTAACTCTAACACTCTACCTAGTGAAGTTGATTCTCTTTTGCAGGACTTTGAAGATGTCTTTCCAAAGAGTGTCCCTTCCGGACTACCACCCTTGAGGGGGATTGAACATCAAATGGACTTCATCCCGGGAACCTCTTTGCCCAATAGGCCCGCCAATAGGACAAATCCTGAGGAAACTAAGGAAATTCAAAAACAAGTGGAGGATTTGATGCAAAAAGGATGGGTGAGGAAAAGTTTAAGTCCTTGTGCCGTGCCTGTCATACTTGTCCCCAAAAAGGACGGCACTTGGAGAATGTGTACTGATTGTAGGGCTGTAAATAATATAACTGAAAAATATAGGCATCCCATCCCTAGGCTAGATGATTTGCTTGATGAATTGCATGGTGCATGTTACTTTTCTAAAGTGGATTTAAAAAGTGGGTACCATCAAATTAGGATAAGGGAAGGGGATGAGTGGAAGACAGCCTTTAAGACTAAGCATGGATTGTATGAGTGGTTAGTGATGCCTTTTGGGCTTACAAACGCGCCTAGCACCTTTATGAGGTTGATGAACCATGTGTTGAGACACTTTCTAGGCAAGTTTGTAGTAGTATACTTTGATGACATCCTGATCTATAGCATAACCTTAGAAGAGCATCTAGAACATCTTAAGGCTATGATGAGTGTGCTTAGAAAAGAAAAGTTGTATGCTAATTTAGAGAAGTGTGTCTTTTGCACCGACCATGTAGTGTTCCTAAGCTTTGTTGTGAGTGCTAAGGGAGTGCAAGTAGTTGAAGAAAAGATAAAAGCTATTAGGGAGTGGCCTACCCCTAAGTCTGTGAGTGAGGTAAGATGCTTTCATGGGTTATTGAGCTTCTATAGAAGGTTTGTAAAAGATTTCAGCACCATAGCCGCCCCTTTAAATGAAGTTGTTAAGAAAAATGTGAGTTTTAGGTGGGGGAGGATCAAGGGACAAGTTTTAACACACTCAAAGAAAGGCTCACTTATGCACCCATACTTGCATTGCCTAATTTTTCTAAGTCTTTTAAACTTGAGTGTGATGCATCAAATGTTGGGATTGGGGCTGTTTTATTACAAAAGGGTCACCCCATTGCATACTTTAGTGTAAAATTGCATGGAGCTGTTTTAAATTACTCCACCTATGATAATGAATTGTATGCACTTATAAGGGCTTTGCATTCTTGGCAGCACTACCTTTTGCCAAAAGAGTTTGTAATTCATAGTGATCATGAGTCACTAAAATATTTAAAAGGGCAAAGTAAGCTTAATAAGAGGCATGCCAAGTGGGTGGAATACCTTGAACAATTTCCCTATGTGATCAAACACAAGCAAGGGAAGGTAAATATAGTAGCTGATGCGATTTCCAGGAGGTATACCTTATTAGCTACTCTTGAAACAAAAATGTTTAGTTTTAAACACATAAAAGAGTTGTATGTGCATGATGATGATTTCTCCAAGATGTATGCTGCATGTGAAAAAGGGGCGCATAAGGGGTTCTGTAGGCAAGATGGGTATTTATTAAAAAAAACCATTTGTTTGTGCCTATGAGCTCAATGCGCGAATTATTGCTTAGGGAAGCTCATGAGGGGGGATTAATGGGTCACTTTGGGATCCAAAAGACTTTAGATGTGTTGCATGAGCATTTTTATTGGCCTGGCATGAAGCATGATGTGCATAAAATATGTGATAGGTGCATTGTTTGTAAAAGAGCCAAATCAAAGGTAATGCCTCATGGACTTTATACCCCCCTACCTGTTCCTGATTCCCCTTGGACTGACTTGTCTATGGATTTTGTGCTAGGTTTGCCCCGCTCGAAAAAAGGAAGAGACTCAATTTTTGTGGTGGTGGACAAATTCTCCAAGATGGCCCACTTTATCCTGTGCCATAAGGTGGATGACGCCATTCATGTGGCGGACTTGTTCTTTAAAGAAGTGTTGGGGCTTCATGGAATGCCCAAAAGCATAGTCTCAGATAGGGACTCAAAATTCTTAAGCCATTTTTGGAGGACCCTTTGGAACAAGCTTGGGACTAAGCTACTCTTCTCTACCACTTGCCACCCACAAACGGATGGGCAAACTGAGGTGGTGAATAGGACCCTATCGACCTTGCTGCGATTAATCATCAAGAGGAACATCAAAACTTGGGTAGAATGCTTACCTTTTGTTTAATTTGCTTATAATAGGGCTGTGCATGCTACTACTAGTTTTTCTCCTTTTGAGATTGTATATGGTTTTAATCCCCTCACCCCCCTTGATTTACTGCCTCTACCTAATGTTTCTTCTTTAATTCATAGGGATGGACAGGCAAAACCTGAATATGTGAGGAAGCTCCATGAACAAGTCAAGACTCAAATTGAAAGGAAGATGGAGCAATATGCTAAGCAAGCAAATAAGGGAAGGAGACAAGTTGTTTTTGAACCAGGAGATTGGGTGTGGGTGCACATGCAAAAAGAAAGGTTTCCTTTGCAAAGGAAATCTAAGCTCTTACCTAGAGGAGATAGACCCTTCCAAATCTTAGAAAGAATCAATGACAATGCCTACAAAGTTGACCTACCAGGTAAGTATGGGGTTAGTGCAACATTTAATGGGACTGACTTAAGTCCTTTTGATGTAAGTGATGAAGGATTAAATTCGAGGACGAATTCTTTCGAAGGGGGAGGGCATGATGGAGACCAAGGAAGCTCAAGTGGAACCCCAATGGGCCCAATGCCCAAAGAAGCACTGCGAGGACTTGGAGGCCCAATGACAAGGTCAAGAGCTAAGAAGGCTGAGGAGGATTTGGACAAAGCAGTCAACCACTTTCTTTCACTAAAGCCCATTCTAGAAGAAGAAGCACTCAAGATGGTCCAAATGATCCAAGTTGATGAAGGGCCCAAATGTGGGGACATGATTTCTTCTTAGTCAATTTTATTTAATTATGTATTTGAACCTTTTAATTTTCTCAGTTTTGGTTCTTATTTTCTTTTTGGGTTAATTTTATAATAAGGGCCTATTGTTTGGGCTTAACTTACGCATAATAGAGCTAGGGTTTCCAATTGGGCCTAGGCCACATTTGCACTAGGATTAGGTTTTAAAATGTGCTAGCTTGCTGTCTCCTTTAGCTAGACCTAGCTGCATACCTAATGCCTATGTGAGTTTTGAGAATAATAGGCTTGTGTTTACTGTATTTAGCTCTTTTTGACTTAGAGAATAATATTGCACTCCTTTGTGAGTTTTGAGAGCTTAGTTCTCTTAGGTTCTTGGTAGAGCCATCTTGGTTCTTATCAAAGGTTTCCTTACCTTTGTGGCGAATCTTCGCTTGACATATCACTCTCCAAGAGTGTGGCATCTTCTTCCTTCCATTCCTTTTCCTTTTTCATCTTTTCCATTTTTTTACTATTCATGGGTACTGTTCATGCACTGTTCATGGTACTGTTCACTCTCTGTTCACTGTACTGTTCTTGCACTATTCATGTTACTATTTATCCTTTCATTGTTTAATTCTTTAAAACACGAAATCAACTCAAGAACAATTCGTAAAAATAATGTGCATCCAACTTGGATCATATCACACACACACGCAAAGAATATCACACGCACACACAGAATGTCACACACACACATACAAAATTTCACACAAACAAACACACACACACACACACAGAATATCACTCACGTGCACACACACACACACACACAGAGAATATCGGACAAACACATACACCCAAACACAAAGAATATCACACGCACACACATAAGCACACACACGAATATCACACACACTCACTCACACACGAATACACCAAATATCACATACACCAATAGAGAGAACATCGACACACACACACGCACACATAGAATGTCACACACACGTATACAGAGAGAATATAAAAAAAAAACACACACATACAGAGAATATCACATACACACATACGAATATCGCACACACACACACAGAGTATCACACACACACACACACACACACACACACACAGTATCACACGCAAGCACATGCAAAGAATATCACATGGACGCACACATAGAATGTCACACACACACATACAAAATTTCACACAAGCATACACACACACACACACACATAGAATATCAGATAAACACACACACACACATACACACACACACACACACCAACATAGAGAATATCTCTCTCACACATACACATATGCACATACACGTAAAATCACACACACACACACACAAAACACACATATAAAATTTCACACAAACATACACACACACATATAAAATTTCACACAAACATAGTCACACACACACACGAATATCACTCATACACACACACACACACACACGACACACAAATACGAGAGAATATTAGACAAACACACACACACACACACACACACACACACACAAACACAAAGAATATCACACACACACACACACAAACATAGAATCTCTCTCACACGGATAGAATATCACACGCACACACGCACAAAATATCTCTCACACACACACACACACACACACACACACACACACACACACACACACACACAGAATATGACACACACTAATAGGGAGAATATCAAACACACACGCACACGCACACATAGAATATCATACACACACGTAATATCACACGCACACAAACACAACATACACATACGTAATGTCACACACAAACACACACAGAGAATGTCACACACACACATAGAAAATATTACACACACACCACACACACCAAAATATGAAACTCACACACACGTAGAATATCAAACACACAAACACACCACACACACACAGAGAGAATATCAGACAAAGACAGACACAAACACGCACAGACATAGAATATCACACACATACACACACACATACACATGCAGAGTATCAAACAAACACACACACACAAACTGATAGAAGAACGCTATGGATCATCCTGAAATAGGCAGAAAATAAAAGGAACTTGACCCTAACTGTGACCTACTGGTAGAACCAAAGTTATCAAGTGAAGCGTGATCCTAGCCGCGACCTGCCGGTAGAACCACCACTATAGATTTAGTTCTTCGTCTAAGAATAAAAGGGAAGCTCTCACAATGGAGAAACACATAAATTTCATTAATATTCAAAAACTTCCTTGTTGAGTACATGAGTTCCCTATTTATAAGCTACGTTAGAAGCTATTTGTAACCCATTGGAATACAAGACTTAAATTCCCAATATCATGCAATTTCTAAAATAAAACTGATGTGGGTTACCAAGTGATGAGAACTTCATGGGAGAAGCCCAAGCCCAGGCCCAAGTCCAGAAAGAAGTCCAAGATCCAATACAAGGTCTAGGAGGGCCCATAACAAGAGCAAGAGCTAAAAAGGCCCAAGAAGAACTTAAAAAGATGGTGAACAACTTATTAGAGGCCCAACATCAGATTAAAGCCCAACACGTGGAGCATAGGGTTTACACATGCATAGCCCACTTGGAATGAAAGGAGAAGAGCCAAAAGAGTCAATCTGAACTTTCAAGACCTTTATATATTTTTGGGGCTGTTTTTATTTTTTTTATTTTCTATTGCATTCTAGTTCTATTTGGTGTATGGCTGTGTTCAAAAAAATATATTTTTGTCCACAGCAGGATTAGAACCCAGGCGCTTGAGGCTGAATATGTCTCCTTAACCATTGGAACATATCAGTGAAGCTTATGCTAAGGGGTTTTGTTTTTATTTTTGTTAAGTCCTAAATGGGCAAACCTCTAAACTGAATTGTATTAAAACATTTGGAGATCATTAGAGAGGAACACACATTTTGGAATATACAAAACTGAGAGTTTTGCTCTGCTAGGGTTCTTCCTTGCATCATTTGATCTTATCAAGAATTAACTAATTCTTGTAGCGATCCTTCTTGGCTTATCAAACTAGGTTTGTGGCACCATTCTTATCTTATTTCTTTTCATCAATTTCGTATCTAGTTCTTCCTTCTAATTTCGTAATTTCCTCAATTTTCATCTCAAATTTCTTACACTCATATCTTAAGTTACACATACTCTTTTTCAGTGATTCTCGAGTCTAAATCGTGTTTTAGAAAGAGATCTTTCACCTCATTTTGGAATCACTCAATTCTGATGTCTATAGCGTGAGATATGGATGCTTCTTAAAAATGGATAGAATTAGTTCTTTTCTTTCTTTATTCTTCCTTTCAATTTCATCTTCCAAATTCTGTTTGTTCTAGTCTTAGTTAGGTCCGAATTCATGAGGCTTAAGGAAAACCTCATCACCAAGGGAGATTATCACCTAGTAAATAAGCATAAATATGATAATAAAATCTCACAAGTCATCATAATGACTTAGAAACTGACATGGGTAAACCAAAGGACTCATCAACTTATTGCATCAAAATTAAATACGAAAATATTAAAAAAAACTAATCAGACCCCTACTAATTGAGCCAATAACTAAAGAGATTGCAGCCAATGAATGCTTCTTAAGTAATGTGACTTGGGCTTTATTTGGCTCTTCAAGTTATTGTCTTCAAGTTGGGCTCAAATCATCTTCAAGTTGAAGAAAATAGACCCATTTTGGTGTAACCTCTATTCCATGTTGATCTTCTTTTTCTTTGATCTCCATAATTAGGCCTTGCAAAACTTGCTTCATCCTCTTAGTCTTGGCCTTAGTTGATATGATCCAAGTTGGATGCATATTATTTTTACGGATCGTTCTTGAGTTGATTTTGTGTTTTAAAGAATTAAACAATAAAAGGATGAATAGTAACATGAATAGTGCATGAACAGTTCGATGAACAGTGTGGTGAACAGTACCATGACCAGTGCGTGAACAGTATTATGAATAGTAAAAAATGGAAAAGATGGAAAAGGAAAAGAAATGGAATGAAGAAGACGCCACACTCTTAGAGAGTGATAAGTCAAGCGAAGATTCGCCACAAAGGTAAGGAAACCTTTGATAAGAACCAAGATGGCTCTACCAAGAACCCAAGAGAACTAAGCTCTCAAAACCCACAAAGGAGTGCAATATTATTCTCTAAGTCAAAAAGTGCCAAATACAGTAAACACAAGCCTATTTATAGGCATTAGGTATGCAGCTAGGTCTAGCTAAAAGGAGGCAGTAAGCTAGCACATTTTAAAACCTAATCATAGTGCAAATGTGGCCTAGGCCCAATTGGAAACCCTAGCTCTATTATGCGCAAGTTAAGCCCAAACAATAGGCCCTTATTATAAAATTAACCCAAAAAGAAAATAAGAACCAAAACTGAGAAAATTAAAAGGTTCAAATACATAATTAAATAAAATTGACTAAGAAGAAATCATGTCCCCACATTTGGGCCCTTCATCAACTTGGATCATTTGGACCATCTTGAGTGCTTCTTCTTCTAGAATGGGCTTCAGTGAAAGAAAGTGGTTGACTGCTTTGTCCAAATCCTCCTTAGCCTTCTTAGCTCTTGACCTTGTCATTGGGCCTCGAAGTCCTCGCAGTGCTTCTTTGGGCATTGGGCCCATTGGGTTCCACTTGAGCTTCCTTGGTCTCCATCATTAATCATTGGTCCTCCAATTCCATGCAAAGGATCTTTAGGTTGGTTGGTTGCATCTCTATCATTCCCTCCCTCTTTGAAAGGATTTGTCCTCGAATCTGATCCATTACCTACAGCAAACAAGGAAAGATCAGCCATATTAAAGGTAGCACTTACATTGCCATATTCACTTGGCAAATCTAGCTTATAAGCATTGTCATTGATCCTTTCTAGAACTTGAAAAGGTCCATCTCCTCTTAGTTGCAGCTTGGATTTCCTTTGAGTAGGAAACCTCCCCTTCCGGATATGAACCCAAACCCAATCTCCAGGTTCAAAAACCACTTTGACGCACCCCTTATTTCCATGCTTTGCATTTTGTTCACTCTTCTTCTCAATATTGGCATGAACTCTTGTATGCAACTCCCTGACAAAGTCCGCCTTACGCTTACCATCTAAATTAGCATGCTTATTAGTAGACAAAGGTAAGATATCCAAAGGAGTCAAAGGATTAAAGCCATACACAACTTCAAAAGGAGAATAAGATGTAGAAGAATGAACAGTTCTTTTATAAGCAAACTCAACATGTGACAAACATTTCTCCCATTGTTTCAAATTTTTTTGAATGATAGCACGCAACAAAGTAGTAAGTGTTCGGTTGACTACTTCATTTTGTCCATCCATTTGAGGATGTGCAACAGTAGAAAACAAGAGTTTAGTCCCTAACTTATTCCACAAAGTTCTCCAAAAATGACTTAGGAACTTCACATCTCTATCACTTACTATGGTTCTTGGTAATCCATGCAAGCGCACCACTTCTTTGATAAACAAATTAGCAATATGTGTTGCATCATTGGTTTTAGAACATGTAATGAAATGTGCCATTTTACTAAACCTATCAACAACAACAAATATGCTATCTTTTCCACTTTGAGATCTAGGCAATCCTAACATATTGTACATCGTGGGGTATATAAACCATGGGGCATGACTTTAGATTTAGCCTGTTTGCATGTGATGCACTTATCAGAAACAGATTGTACATCACGCTTCATGTTAGGTCAATAATAATGCTCATGTAGAATTTCTAATGTCTTTTTCATACTAAAATGTCCCATTAATCCTCCACCATGAGTTTCTCTAACTAGCATTTCACGTAAGGAACAAACAGGCATACACAATTTATTTTCCTTAAACAAGAACCATCATGCCTATCATAGTCCCCAAAAGCATGCTTAGAATAAGAATCCCATACTTGGCCAAAATAAGAATCATTGTCATACAAGTCCTTTATAATCTCAAAACCAAGTAATTTAGTTTGCAAAGATGTGAGCAATGCGAACCTTCTAGACAAAGCATCAGCCACAACATTTTCCTTACCATTATTGTACTTGATCACATAAGGAAACATCTCAATGTATTCCAACCACTTGGCATGTCTCCGTTGAAGTTTACCTTGAGATTTCAAAAACTTCAAACTTTGATGGTCAAAATGAATTATGAATTCCCTACGCCACAAGTAGTGTTGCCAAGTCCGTAAAGCTCTCGCCAAAGCGTACAACTCCTTGTCATATGTGGGATAATTCAATGCTGCCCCACTAAGCTTTTCACTGAAATAAGCAATTAGTTTAGAGTCCTGCATCAATACAGCCTCTATTCCAACACCAGAAGCATCACATTCAACTTTAAAAGCTTTATCAAAATTAGGTAAACAAAGCAAAGGTGCATTGGTCAGCTTATCCTTCAATGAATTCAAAGCTTTTTTCATGCACATCATTCCATTTGAAAACAACATTCTTTTTAACAAGTTCATTCAATGGTGCAGCAATAGAACTAAAGTTCTTTACAAACCTTCAATAAAAACTTACTAAACAATGAAAACTTCTTACCTCATTTGCATTCTTAGGTGTAGGCCATTCCCAAATTGCCTTTACCTTCTGTTCCTCCACACTTATTCTGTTGGAGCTTACAACAAAACCCAGAAACAAAACAGATTCAAGGCAAAATGAACACTTTTTAAGATTTGCATACAACTTATTTTTCCTCAAAACATCAAAAACATTATGCAAAGGGTCAACATGTTCAGTCAAGGTTTTGCTATAAATCAAAAATCATCAAAATATACTACAACAAATTTCCCAATGAAAGGACGCAAAACATAGTTCATTAATTTCATGAAAGCGCTGGGTGCATTAGTTAAGCCAAATGGCATTACTAACCACTCATACAAACCATATTTTGTTTTGAAAGTTGTTTTCCATTCATCTTCTTCTTTCATATGAATTTGATAGTATTCATTTTTCAAATCAATTTTAGAAAAAACACTCAAACCATGCAATTCATCAAGCATATCATCTAATCTAGGGATAAGATATCTATACTTTATAGTGATTTTATTTATGGCTTGACAATCAGTACACATGCACCATGTCCCATCTTTCTTCAAAACCAAGATCACAGGAATAGAACATGGACTAAGACTCTCCCTCACAATCCTTTTTGCAGCAATTCTTCCACTTGCCTTTGAATTTCCTTTGCTTCATCAGGACTTGTTCTATAGGCTGGTCTATTTAGAAGTGAAGATCTAAGAATCAAGTCAATTTGATGCTCAATACCTTTTAAAGGAGGTAATCTATGTGGCACTTCTTCTAGAAAAACTTCAACAAATTCCTGTAACTAGGAAACAACCTCACTTGGCAAAAAAGAGTTAAGATCATTAGTGAAATAAACAACCTTATACAAGAGTACAAGTAGTTGTTCTCTAGGTATCAAAGCACTCTCAACCTCTCTTTTTCTTGCAAATGCACTCACTCTCTTTTTTCCCTCTTTATTTTGCACACCAACCTTTGACTTTTTTTCTTCATAGCACTCAATTTTATTATTCTCTTTCTTTTGCATATTCTCACTTTTCTTATTTTTTTCTTTCCTTTTCTTAAACACTCAATTGATCTTCTCTCAACTTGCACTCTCTTGCAATCTTGATTTGGTCAGCATAAGCCTCAGCAAGTTTGAGAGGTGTTAATACAATTATGCGATTATTCATAGAAACTGAGTACCTATTTTTGTACCCATCATGAGTAGTAACCTTTCTATCAAATTGCCATGGACGCCCAAAAAGTAGATGTCCAGCATGCATAGTTACCACATCACAAAGAATCTCGTCCTTATATTTTCCAATGGAAAATGAAACCAACACTTGCTTAGTCACCCTGATATCTCCATAATCATTCAGCCATTGTAGTCTATACAAATTAGGATGCTTTAATGTGGTAAATTCAATTTCTCAACCAATAAGGTGCGAGCAACATTAGTACAACTTCCACTATCAATGATCAAACTGCATACCTTGTCATTTACATGGCATCTTGTATGAAAGATATGCTCACGTTGCTCCTCATCACCATCTACCTTAGGCTGTATGTTAAGAGCATGTGATGAGGACATGACCAAGAACAAGGAGCTTGAAGCCCTTGAAGGACTTGGAGGACCTATGACAAGAGCAAGGACAAGGAGAGCCAAGGAAGCTTTACAACAAATGTTGGCAGCCTTTACTAAAATAGAACCACGCCTTGAAGAATCAAAACTCAAATTGATCAATTGCCTCATGACTGAAGAGGAGGTTGCATGGCTTTAATGGGAGGGTAGCTTGTCATAAATTCTACTCAAGTATGGAGTGCTAACTATGCTGAATAGGGGCAACTAGACTTGGTGGAATTATTGGTTGATTAAATGCTTTTATTTCTTTGGCAGTTACACTTTGGCCAATTATAGTTTTTTTATGATGGTTATTATTAGGCTAATGCTTTTATTTCTTTAGCAGTTACACTTTGGCCAATTATAGTGTTTTATGATGGTTATTATTAGGAGTTTATTTTTTGTAAGTTTCTAAATGTAAAGGGGCTACATAATAGCACCCAGCTAGGAGAAGAAAGAGTTAGTTTTTGGTTTTTGAATAATCACAGTTTGGGAGCTTGTTTCTCTTTGAGTTCTTGCAATCCAACTATTGAGATTTATCAAAGGGATTACATCCTTTGTGTGTGCAATCTCTGGACTTATCTTCCATCCTTGGAGGTGTGACGTCCATCATCATTCCCATACCATTTTCTTTTCTTTTCCATGATCATATAATTCACTTTCCCTCAATTGATTGAATCAAACTCTATCTCCACGAAAGCCCCAATTTTCGTGCAGGATAACTCCTGATCATATCTCATGTTATACGAAAGCTTTTTGAGTGATTCTTGAGCCAAAATTGCGATTCAAATCACGATCTTTCTCCTCGTTTTGCTCTCATTCAATTTGGAGTTCTACAGCTCGAGTTATAGTTCCGTGATATCATAACGCATTTTGCATTTCTGTTTTAATTTGATCATTTCCATGCGCAGAGTTTAAAACAAAGTCTGCATCCATCACCTAAATTCCTGGTAGATCCTATTCTGAATTCTACAAGCAAAATAGGGTTCATATCAGCACGCCTAGTAACAAGTACATCTCCCTTTACAGGTTCAACAACTTCAACATCACTGCAAATCCTCTAATGGTGGCATTTCATCATTGCTTGAGCTCACACTCTCTATGTCTCCATTATCCAGTAAAATCATTGCCCGTTTATTTGGACATTGAGAAGTAATATGCCCAACTCCTTGACACCTGAAACATTTGATATCACGTGATCTAGAGATGTATTAGTTTCAATTTTACCTTTAGGAGTAGCAACCGAATGTTTGGCCTTTGCATCTTATTTAGGCTTTGACATAGTTTTATTGTTATGCCAATTTGTTTTCCATGAAGAATTAGAAGCTAATCTGGAAGTACCCTTCGCTTTCAATTGCCTTTCTACCTAATTAGCTTTGTGCAGCAAATCCTCCATCTCCACATAATGTTGCAATTCTACAACATCAGCTGTGAACACCCAATTTTGACCGGACTAAAAGAAAAAAAATAATAAAAAAGAAACAAAAAAGAGAAAAATAAAAAAAAATAAAAAAAAAAGATTCTTGTTATCCTTTTTTTAACCCATCTTTTTAACCCAAATACATAAGCCCAAAATATAATAGAAAATGAAAAATAAAAAAAAAAGTAAAAAAAATGAAAAAAATTGAAAATAATAATAATAAAAAAAGATTTGTTCATGCAAAGATCACCACTCATAGAGAGAGACAAGCACTTTTGCCTCCCATTCTCTTTTTCCACAAGGTACGCTTTTGCTCCCCACTTAGTTTCCCACTTGCACTACTTGAACAAACAGATTCCCTCACTAATTGCACCTACTCCCTCACTAATTCACCCACTCCATTATCACCTGGCTGCTAGCAACTAATAAGAGAGGACCAACTTCAAGACCTTGGGGGGGATCTCTCCATCCGAGACTGATAAAAAAAAAAACTTTCAAAGACCAACCTTGAGGAAGACTCTCCAGAAGGCGGAACCCAATTGGAGCCTTCATTTCCCTCACCCTCAAGCTCACTAATAGACCCTCCTAAAAACAATCAACACCCGACACCTTCCATCGAAACTTGCAACCGTGACCATCTTCCACCCTCACCCATCTCTCGCCATCTCCAAAACTACCTTGCACCTTCAACTTCTCATCACTTTCATCATCAACCACACTCTCAAAGAACTCCTCACTCGACCGTCGAACCACACCGCTTACCACCTTCACCTCACCGACAACCCATCCAAACTCCATCACCATCCACCAACACCCAACCTATCGTCGAATCCATCTCATACTTACCCCTAACCGACCGTCAAACTCCAAAGCGAATCACTCGACTTCACCTCTAACTCGACCGTCGGATCGCACATAAGAAATCAGCCTTCCAACCGACCATCGAACCACACCAGTCATCATCCCTCACCAAGCAACCTCACCAACAACCCGTCCAAAACTCCATTACCATCAACCAAACTCCATCCCCTCACTCGACCGTCGAATCCATCAACCTTCCTCACCGACCGTCGGACCGTATAGAAGCCAGATCCTTCACTTTACCACCCTCATTCATCTCCAATTCGACCGTCGAACCGTGAGCTCCACTCCTCCCACCGTGATCGCCATCTGTGGCGACTCCTAAAATTAAAATTATTTAATTTAAGTTGCTATTCCGCCGCGATTAATTTTACGATCGTGACAGATTTTATCGTCGTAAGAAACGAGTAAATCAGCTATCTCTCTCTTTAAACCCCCAATAAATCTAGTCATAGTTGCTTCACGATCTTCTTCTACATTGGCTTTAATCATGGCTATTTCCATCTCCTTATAGTAATCCTCCACAGTCATGGAACCCTAAGTTAGACTTTGTAATTTTCAGTGCAAGTCCCTATGGTAGTGGCTTGGTACAAATCTCCTTCTCATGACAACTTTCATCTCTTCCCTTGTACGAATAGGCCTCTCCCCATTCCTACGTCTACTACTCACAAATTGATCCCACCAAATATTAGCATAATCAGTTAATTCAACAACTGCTAGTTTAACCTTCTTCTCCTCTGAGTAATTATGACAGTCAAACACATGTTCAACTTTTCTCTCCCACTCCAAGTACAATTCAGGATCATTTTTTCCATGGAACGTAGGGATTGTCATCTTAATACTACCCAAATGATTGTCTCCTTTTGATTCATTTCTTCTTTGTAACCACCCGGGACTGCCTGTAGGATTGACGAGTGTCTCCACAAACAAACAAGGGTCTTTTCAGCGTGCTTTGTCCTTACTCAGACACATCCTAGCAAACTTCCCAAGAGGTCACCCATCCCATAATTGCTCTAGGTCAAGCACGCTAAAGTATGGAGTTCTTATGTTCTAGGCTCCCGAAAAGAAGTTGCAACTTGTTGATATGGCTACACCAAATCAATTCATTTAAGGCACCTCAACTACACAGTCCCATACTTGCACAGTCTCTGAATCTCTCTCATTCCGGTGCGTATTCAGTTCATTCATGCAGACCCTCCGCTTAGAAGCCTACCAGGAGCCACTCCTTGTCCGTGATTCATTGGACCGGCTATCACTCCCCGCCCTCGTTGGCCCCGGGACACCACATGCTTCTCCTTTCAATACTTCTTCCATCTGAATACTCATCTTCCTCCTCTTCAAAAGTGCGTCGCCTTGGGGTTCTAGATCTCGATGGGGTTTGTAGACTATCCAATCTTGCATTTAGGGCCTGGAATTGTTCTTGAACAGCCTTCACAAACAATTTGAGATCAACTTCTCCGTCTCCTCTGCTCATGATTAAAATGCTACAAGAATTTACGTTAGAAATGATTACAAAATGGAAAATAATATAGAACAATTGTGCCTTCAAAAATCCTCACACAAACACTCTCTCACGTGTTTACACTCAATTATATAAATATATTATTTTTGCTCGTGTTTCATTCTAGTTAGCTCTTTCCCTATGATAGTCTCACCACTCTTTACCTTTTACCACTCTACTTCTCCTTATGAGCTCTTACGTAAAGAACCTTTATATGATTCCACACAATAAGAAGTAGCAAGTGATTGAAGAGCAAGAAGTAATTGAAATGGAAACAATAAAGAATTCAATAAGGGATTTGAATGAACAACATCAATGAAATGATTTTTCAAAACCAACAAGGAATATTGAGTCTTCACAATTCACACACTTTCTTTTTTGCAGAATTTTTTTTTTCACAAGAATTTTTTTTTTCACAGGATTTTTTTTTGGCACAGCTTTTTTTTTCTTCTTAAATGATAGAACTTGGACATAATTTTGGAAATTGAAACGTATATATGAAAAGAACTAGAGGAATTGACTTAGATAGAGTTTGAGCAAAGGAAGATGTCACAAAAAAATAAATAAATAAAGATACGCAATAGCGGAAACAAAATATATAGATATATTTTTTTTCTTTTTTTTTTGAGTTTGAAGAAGATGAACATACAAATGAAAGATATCACCTGATTTGAAGAGCCGAGGCTCTCTGATACTAAATGATACGAGAACGCTATGGATCATCCTGAAACAGGCAGAAAATAAAAGGAACTTGACCCTAACCACGACCTACTGGTAGAACCAAAGTTATCAAGTGAAGCGTGACCCTAGCCACGACCTGCCGGTAGAACCACCACTATAGATTTAGTTCTTAGCCTAAGAACAAAAGGGAAGCTCTCACAATGGAGAAACACTCAAATTTCATTAATATTTAAAAACTTCCTTGTTGAGTACATGAGTTTCTTATTTATAAGCTAAGCTAGAAGCTATTTGTAACCCCTTGGAATACAAGACTTAAATTCCCATTATCATGCAATTTCTAAAATAAAACTGATGTGACCCAAGGGACATTATCACCTAGTAAATAAGCATAAATATGGTAATAAAATCCCACTAGCCATTATAATGACTTAGAAACTGACATGGGTAAACCAAAGGACTCATCAACTTATTGCATCAAAATTAAATACGAAAATATTAAAAAAAAACTAATCAGACCCCTACTAATTGACCCAATAACTAAAGAGATTGCAGCCCATGAATGCTTCTTAAGTAATGTGACTTGGGCTTGATTTGGCTCTTCAAGTTATTGTCTTCAAGTTGTAGAAAAGACACCCATTTTGTTGTAGCCTTTATTCCATGTTGGTCTTCTTTTTCTTTGATCTCCATAATTAGGCCTTGCAAAGCTTGCTTCATCCTCTTAGTCTTGGCCCTAGTCATTGGTCCTCCAATTCCACGCAAAGGATCTTTAGGTTATTTGGTTGCCTCTCTATCACAAACAGAAACAATATCACACACTCACACACATACATTGAATACCACACACACATACACACATAGAGTATCACACACTCACACACACACATAGAATATTAGACGCACACACACGCATAGAATATCACACACACACACACACACACGAAATGTCCCACACACACACACACACAAAGAGAGGGAGAGGAGAGAGAGAGAGGGGAATATCACACACACACATGCAAAATATCACACAAACACATACACACACATAGAATATCACACACACACACACATAGAGACTATCGGACAAACACACACACACACAGAGAATATCACACACATACACAGAGAGAATATCACACACACACACACAGCGTAAAACACACACAGACGTAACACACACATAGACACAGAATGTCACACGCAAGCTGTGCAAAGAATATCACACGCATGCACAAATAGAATGTCACACACACACATACAAAATTTCACACAAACATGCACACACACACGCAGTAATATCATTCACACACACACACACACACACACACACACAATATCGGACAAACAACACACACACATACACACACACAAACATAGAGAATATATCTCTCTCACACACACATGCACACACACAGTAATATCGCACACACCAATAGAGAGAGAATATCAAGCACACGAGCACACACGCACATAGAATATCACACACACACACAAAAATATCACACAAAAACGCACACACACGCATAGAATATCGAAAAAAAAAATATACACACACATAGAATATCACACACATAGACACACACAGAATATCACACACACACACACACACACACACACACACACAGTGAGAGAATATCACACACATGCAAACACAGAGAATATCGCACACACACATAGAATGTCACACACACATATAAAATTTCACACAAACATACACACACACATGCAAAATTTCACACAAACATGACACACACACGAATATCACACACACACACACACACACACACACACACACACACACACATACATACGAGAATGTTAGACAAATACACACACACACACACACACACAAACATAAAGAATATCACACACACACATACACACACACAAACATAGAATCTCTCTGTCTCACACACAGAGAATATCACACACACACGCGCGCACATGCACGCATTATCACACACACTCACACACTACGCACACCACACACGGATATACACACACCAATAGAGAGAATATGAAATACACACGCACACGCTCACATAGAATATCACACACACACACACACACATATAGAGAGAGAGAGAGAGAGAATCTCACACACACTCACACACGTAAACATAGAATCTCACACACACACACACACACACACAGAGAGAATATTATCACATGCATACACTCTCTCTCTCTCACACACACACACACACACACACACACACACATCCACACACCACACACACACACGTAATGTCACACATACAAAATTTCACACAAACACACACTAATAGAGAGAATATCTAACACACACGCACACGCGGACAAAGAATATCACACACACACACACAGAATATCGAAAACACACACACACACACACACACACACAGAGAGAACATCACACATACACAAAGAATATCACATGCACACACATATATAAAATGTCACATGCACACACACTCACTTAGAATATCACACGCATGCACACACAGAATGTCACACACACACACACAAAGAGAGAGAGAAAAGAGAATATCACACACTCACATAAAAAATATCACATAAACACACATACACAAACATAGAATATCACACACACACACGAGAGATTATCGGACAAATACACACACAAACACAGAATATCACGGACACACACACACACAGAGAATATCACACACACACACACGCGGATGCAACACACACACACACACACACGTAATGTCACACACCAACACACACAGAGATTATCACACACACACCACACACACAAAATATGAAACTCACACACACGTAGAATATCAAACACACAAACACACCACACATATACACAAAAAATCAAACAAAGATAGACATAAACACGCACACACATAGAGAAGAATATCACACACACAAACAAAATATCACAAACACACACACAGAGAATATCGACACATACACGCACGAGAGAATCGGACACACACACACATAGAATGTCACGCACACAAATATAGAGAACATCACACACAAACACACAAAATATCACACACACACACACACACACGAGGGAGAGAGAATATCACTCAAACACACACACATAAACACACACGAATATCATACACATCATATACAAAATATCGACAAACATAGTCACACACACATAGAACATCGGACACCGAATACAAATAAAAAATCACACACACACACACACACATAGAATATCACACACACATACATACACACACACACGCATAGACTATCACACGCACGCACACACATAGAACATCGCACACACAAACAAACAGAATATCACACGCACACACACAGAATATCACGCACAAACACAGACCCAAAATATCTGACAAACACACATGCATACTGATATGATCCAAGTTGGATGCATATTGTTTTTACGGATCGTCCTTGAGTTGATTTAGTGTTTCAAAGAATAAAATGATGAAAAGTACCCGATGAACAGTAATTGATGAATAGTGACATAAATAGTAAAAAAATAAAAAAGATGGAAAAAAGGAAAAGAAATGGGAGGAAAAAGACGCCACACTCTTAGAGAGTGATAAGTCAAGCGAAGATTCACCACAAAGGTAAGGAAGCCTTTGATAAGAACCAAGATGGATCAACCAATAACTAAAGAGAATGAAATTCTCACAAATGGATTCAATCCAAATTCACATCCAAGAGTCCTTTCATTCATCTTTTAGGCATATACTTATAGGAAAATGGGGTGCATAGAATATGCATACAAAATGGTCATCATAATATGACAAATTCCCCATAAAAAGTAATAACTAATCCATTAAGTGGCTAATTAAAGCATTAACTAGAAAATAGGAGTTACTTAGGCATGCAAACCAAAGGTTGCCCTCCCAAAAACGTGCACTATTCATCCTTTATAGTTTATTACACTTTATTTAATAGAAATAAACTAAAAAAATGTTATTTTAGAGAAGTGGACATCCAAGCCGTCATGGGTCTTCAAGTTGGATGAGACAAGTGACCAATTTGGGCTCCACTCCATCAAGACTTGAATTTGGGCTTGCTTCAATTAAAGTTGTCACCATTTGATTTAGGACTTCTTGGGCTTTCTTGGTCCTAGCTCTTGTCATAGGTCCACTAAGTCCTTGTAGTGCTCCTTGCCTTCTTGTATTGAATCTCTTTTGCAAGGCTTTCAAGATGTTTTTCCAACAAATGGACCAGATGGCTTACCACCTTTGAGGGGAATTGAGCATCACATTGATCTCATTCCGGGAGCTTCTTTACCCAATCGGCCAGCATATAGGAGCAACCCACAAGAGACAAAGGAGATTGAAAGGCAAGTGGCAGAACTCATGATGATATGATCCAAGTTGGATGCATATTGTTTTTACGGATCGCCCTTGAGTTGATTTAGTGTTTCAAAGAATGAAACGATGAACAGTACCCGATGAACAGTAGCTGATGAATAGTGACGTGAATAGTGACGTGAATAGTAAAAAAATAGAAAAGATGGAAAAAGAAAAAGGAATGAGAGGAAGAAGACGCCACACTCTTAGAGAGTGATAAGTCAAGTGAAGATTCGCCACAAAGGTAAGGAAGCCTTTGATAAGAACCAAGATGGCTCAACCAAGAACCAAAGAGAATGAAATTCTCACAAATGGATTCAATCCAAATTCACATCCAAAAGTCCTTTCATTCATGTTTTAGGCACATACTTATAGGAAAATGGGGTGCATAGAATATGCATGCAAAGTGGTCATCATAATGTGACATATTCCCCATAAAAAGCAATAACTAATCCATTAAGTGGCTAATTAAAGCATTAACTAAAAAAATAGGAGTTACTTAGGTATGTAAACCAAAGGTTGCCCTCCCAAAAACGTGCACTATTCATCCTTCATGGTTTATTACACTTTATTTAATAGAAATAAACTAAAAAAATACTATTTTAAAGAAGTGGACATCCAAGCCATCATGGGTCTTCAAGTTGGATGAGATAAGTGACCAATTTGGGCCCAACTCCATCAAGACCTGAATTTGGGCTTGTTTCAATTAAAGTTGTCATCATTTTATTTAGGACTTCTTGGGCTTTCTTGGTCCTAGCTCTTGTCATAGGTCCACCAAGTCCTTGTAGTGCTCCTTGATCCATGCTCCTTAGTGGGCTCACATCATCCCCTCCTTCTTTAAGTGAATTCGACCTCGAATTGAAATCTTCATCACCTACATCAAAAGGAGACAAATCACCACATTGAAAGTTGCACTAACACCATACTCACCGGAAGGTCTATCTTGTAGGCATTATCATTAATCTTGGCCAACACTTGGAATGGCCCATCTCCTCTTGGTTGAAGCTTGGATTTCCTTTGTGAAGGAAATCTCTCTTTCTCATGTGCACCCGGACCCAATCTCCAGGTTCAAACACCACCTTCCTCCTCCCTTTGTTGGCTTGCCTAACAAAGCTTTCAGTCTTCTTCTCAATTTGGGTCTTGACTTGTTCGTGTAACTTCCTCACAAATTCAGGTTTAGCCCTGCCATCTTTATGCTTTAAAATTGAAGAGTTAGGCAATGGCAATAAATCAAGAGGAGTGAGAGGATTAAATCCATAAACAACCTCAAAAGGAGAATATTGAGTAGTACTATGGACAGCCCTATTATAAGCAAATTCCACATGAGGCAAACACTCCTCCCAAGACTTAATGTTCTTCTTTATTACAGCCCTAAGAAGGGAAGAAAGTGTCCTATTAACTACCTCGGTTGCCCATCCGTTTGGGGATGGCGGTAGTGGAGAAAAGCACTTTGTACCCGACTTACCCCACAAAGTCCTCCAAAAGTGACTTAAGAACTTTGTGTCACGATCTGAAACAATACTTCTTGGAAGGCCATGAAGCCTTACCACTTCTTTGAAGAACAATTCAAAGAACATGACAAGCATCATCAACTTTTTTACATGGTATAAAATGTGCCATTTTAGAAAACCTATCCACTACCACATAAATTGAATCCTTACCATTCTTTGTCCGAGGTAGTCCTACAACAAAATCCATTGACAAATCAATCCAACGAAAATCAGGAATAGGCAAAGGAGTATAAAGTCCATGAGGCATCACTTTAGATTTAGACTTTTTACAAACAATGCATTTTTCACAAAACTTTTGCACATCATGTTTCATGTGTGGCCAATGAAAATGTTCGTGCAACATGTCTAAAGTCTTTTGAACCCCAAAATGCCCCATTAGTCCCCCTTCATGTGCTTCCCTCACAAGCAACTCTCTTATAGAACTTTTGGGCACACATAATCTCTTTTCTTTAAACAAAAACCCTTGGTGCTTAAAATACCCATTTTGAGCCCAATGCAAATAATTAGCATAGATATGGGAAAAATCTTTATCATGCTCATATAATTCTTTGATGCATTCAAGCCCAAATAATTTTGTTTCAAGGGTAGAGAGTAAGGTATACCTTCTTGAAAGTGCATCTGCCACTATGTTGGCCTTACCTTTCTTATGCTTGATCACATATGGGAATTGTTCAAGAAACTCAACCTACTTGGCATGCCTCTTATTCACCTTTCCTTGTCCTTTCAAGTACTTTAAGGACTCATGATCACTATGGATAACAAACTCTTTGGGCAAAAGATAATGTTGCCATGTTTGTAAAGCCCTCACCAAGGCATACAATTCCTTATCATAGGTGGGATAATTAAGGACAAAGACCACTTAATTTCTCACTAAAGTAAGCAATTGGATGCCCTTCTTGCATTAAAACAGCTCCAACACCAACATTAGAAGCATCACATTCAATTTCAAAAGATTTAGCAAAATTAGGCAAAGCAAGTATTGGTGCATGAGTAAGTCTTTCCTTAAGCTCATTAAATGCATGCTCTTGTTTCTCCCCCCATCTAAACGCAACATTTTTCTTGACAATTTCATTAAGAGGTGCAGCCAATGTACTAAAGTCTTTAACAAACCTCCTATAGAAACTAGCCAAGCCATGAAAGCTCCTCACTTCACTCACATTTTTGGGGGTTAGCCACTCTTGAATGGCCTTAATTTTCTCTGTGTTAACATGAACCCCTTTTGAATTTACAACAAAACAAGGAAGATCACATGATCCGTACAAAAAGTACATTTTTCCAAATTAGCATACAACTTTTCTTTTCTCAACATATGCAAAACAGCCCTTAAGTGTTCATGATGTTCATCTAGGCTTTTGCTATATATCAAGATATCATCAAAATACACAACAACAAACTGGCCTAGAAAATCCCTTAAGACATGGTTCATAAGCCTCATGAAAGTGCTAGGTGCATTTGTTAAACCAAAAGACATTACCAACCATTCATACAATCCATATTTAGTTTTAAAGGCAGTTTTACATTCATCCCCTTCCCTTATTCTAATTTGATGGTACCCACTTTTCAAATCAATTTTAGAAAACAAACAAGCACCATATAATTCATCAAGCAAATCATCAAGTCTAGGGATAGGATGTCGTACTTGATTGTGATGTTGTTCACAACCCTACAATCTGTGCACATCCTCCAACTTCCATCCTTTTTAGGCACTAAGATAACCGGGATAGCACATGGACTTAAGCTTTCTTGCACCCATCCTTTTTGCATCAACTCCTCCACTTGCTTTTGTATTTCTTTGGTCTCTTGAGGATTACTCCTATAGGCTGGCCTATTGGGTAATGATGCACCCGGAATGAGGTCAATGTGGTGTTCTATCCCCCTTAAAGGAGGTAGGCCGTGAGGCACTTCTTTTGGAAACACATCACCAAATTCCTGCAAAGAGAGTTCATTAGGAGCATTAGCATTCAAACATAATTCTTTACAATAAAGCATATATAGGGGCTGCCTTGAAATCAAAGCCCTCTTCACCTCACTTTTTGTTGCCAAATAACTCTCTTTTCTCTCACTATTTTTATTCTTTTTCTCTTTGTCATCACTCTTCTTTTCACTCCCTCTTTCTTTTTGCTCTTGCTCTTTCTTTTCTCTCATCTTTAGTTGGTCCTCACTAACTTCTTTTGGGGACAAGGGTGAAAGAGTGACCTTTCGGTCATGATGCACAAAAGTGAATTTGTTAAGGAATCCATCATGGTTGGCCTTCCTATCAAATTGCCAAGGCCTCCCAAGTAACATATGACTTGCCTCCATGGGTACCACATCACATAGAACATTATCATGATACTTTCCAATGGAGAAACAAACTTCAACTTGCTTGTTCACGGTCAACTCACCAACTTCACTAAGCCATTGAAGTCTATATGGTCGTGGGTGTGGCTTAGTCACAAGATTCAATTTGGAAACCATTCTAGTACTAGCAACATTAGTACAACTCCCACCATCAATAATTAAAGAACATACCTTCCCTTGGATCATGCATCTAGTATGGAAGATATTTTCTCTTTGGCTCTCATCATGCTCCTTAGCTTGGCTTCCCAAAAGTCTCCTCACCATGAGCAAATCTCCTCCTTCTGGAACTACTTCTCCCCCACTTTCTTCTTCACTAGAAGCCTCAGATTGTGTGACCACTTCTCCATTTATTGATACCATTGTCCTTTTAGTTGGACATTGAGATGCAATATGTCCATGGCCCAAGCACTTCAAACACTTCACATCACGGTTTCTAGGAGATGCTTCTATAGGCTTCTTTCCATGAGATGTAGGCACAACCTCCTTTGAAGATGAAGTACCCTCCTTCTTTGATTTGTCCTTCCAACTTGAAGATGAAAACTTAGAAGAAGAAGGAAATTTGGACTTCTTCCTCTTGAGTTGTTGCTCCACCTTTATGGCTTGTTGGACCAAATCTTCAAGCTCCACATAGTTTTGAAGCTCCACTATGTCTTGAATGTCTTGATTCAACCCATGTAAGAACCAAGCCATAGTTGCCCCTATCTTCATTAATGTTGGACCTAAGCAAGGCCAACTCCATCTCCTTGTGGTACTCATCAACACTTTTGGATCCTTGGGTCAATCTTTGCAATTTGTTGTGAAGATCCCTATGGTAGTGATTTGGAACAAATCTTTTTCTCATGACTTGTTTCATTTCTGCCCAAGTCTCAATAGGCTCCTCCTCATACCTTCTTCTCTCCTTTTGCAATTGATCCCACCAAACAAGTGCATAGTCTTTGAATTCAAGAGCGGCTACCTTCACTTTCTTTCTTTCATTGAAATTGTTGCAATCAAACACTTGCTCGATCTTCATTTCCCACTCCAAGTAGGCTTCGGGATCACTCTTCCCATGAAATGTAGGAACTTTGATTTTGACCCCTTCAATTCTATCCTCTCTATCACGCCTCCTTCCTCTACGTGGTCCATGTCTAGGTCTGTCCTCACTCTCATAAGCACTTTCTTGATTTGATTCTTCTCGATTTCGGAGGTTGGCAAGTTGTTCATTGAAGTTTGCATTCATTTGCTCCATTTGCCTTTGAAGGATTTGCATTTGAGTATTCATCGTAGCATGAAGAACCGCGGACCTTGGAGAAAGAGGTGGACTATCACCTTGGGCTGCCATCACTTGAAACACACAATATCAAAATAACAAGATAGTATAAATCCTCACCACACTCCCTCACGTGTGCACACAATGTGTATTTCACTCAAATAGGCTTTTTCCACACAAGATGTAATTTTCACTCTTGCCTCTTTCCACTCAAATTCTCTTTGCAAGTTCTTAAATGAACCCTCTCATGTTTGAATTACCAAAAGCTCTTACAAAAGTAGCGGTCCTCACAAGAGTAAGCACTCAGAAGTTGAAGAAAAGATGAAACTCTAGACAAAACTCAAAGGAATTTAAAAGACAAGCAAGAAAAGTGAATTAAAAAGAAAGGTAGAACTCAAAAGAAATAAGAAGAAAAAGGAATGCACAAGGTATGTAGAATAGCACCGCTTAATTGAAATTCACAAGGCATTCAAACTGAATCTTGCTTAAGTGCAAGGGCAGTCTTTTTTTTTTCTTTTTTTTAATATTATTTTTCACGCCCTTGTTCTCTTGTTGCACTTTAAAAAAAAAATTGATTCTTGCAATTTTTGTTTCAATTGTTATGCCCAATTGTATATTTAGGAGTTTCCTTTTAAATTAAGGTGCTATAAAACATATAACAGCAACGAATATAGAATTGACAAGATCAAGCTGTAAATATTGCGTAAAAAATAAAGAACAGAAATTAAAGGTAGAAAATAGAAGGACTAGAATTTAAATGGCAAAAAGTAAAGAACGGAAAGTAAAGAATGTTGCCAATTCTTAGAAATGGCAGGGATCAATGATGATCAAGATTGTGTATAATTATGACATCCAAGCAATAATGCTTGATGTTTGGAAAGCAATAAGAACAAGAACAAAAGAACATGTAAGAACTCTATCAACTCTAGAATCCGGGCTCTAGATACCACATGATATGATCCAAGTTGGATGCATATTATTTTTACTGGATCGTCCTTGAGTTGATTTAGTGTTTCAAAGAATGAAACGATGAACAAGACCCGATGAACAGTAGCTGATGAATAGTGACGTGAATAGTAAAAAATAGAAAAGATGGGAAAAGGAAAAGGAATGAGAGGAAGAAGACGCCACACTCTTAGAGAGTGATAAGTCAAGTGAAGATTCGCCACAAAGGTAAGGAAGCCTTTGATAAGAACCAAGATGGCTCAACCAAGAACCAAAGAGAATGAAATTCTCACAAATGGATTCAATCCAAATTGATGAGGTTTTCCTTAAGCCTCTTGATTTCGGACCTATTAGGACTAGAACAATCAGAATTTGGAAGATGAGATTGAAAGAAAGAATAAGAAGGGAAAGAACAAATTTTTGTCCGTTTTTAGGAAAATTCCATATCTCATGCTATAGACATCGGAATTGTGTGATTCCAAAACGAGATGAAAGATCTCTTTTTGAATCACGAATTAGACTCAAGAAACACCGAAAAACAGTATGAAAAGCTTGAGATATGAACGCGAGAAATTTGTGACGAAAATTGAGAAAAAAAATACGAAATTGAAAGGAAGAACTAGAAACGAAATTGATGAAAAGAAAAGATAAGAATGGCGCCACAAACCTAGTTTGATAAGCCAAGGAAGATCGCCACAAGAATTGGTTAATTCTTGATAAGATCAAATGATGCAAGGAAGAACCCTAGCAGAGCAAAACTCTCAGTTTTGTATATTCCAAAATGTGTGTCTATCCTTTCTCTAACGATCTCCAAATGTTTTAGTACAATTCAGTTTAGAGGTTTGCCCATTTAGGACTTAACAAAAATAAAAACAAAACCCCTAAGCATAAGCATCACTGATATGTTCCAGTGGTTAAGGAGACATATTCAGCTTCAAGTGCTTGGGTTCTAATCCTGCTGTGGACAAAATACATTTTTTTTTAATACAACCATACACCAAATAGAGGCTCTTCTCCTTTCATTCCAAGTGGGCTATGCATGTGTAAATCCTAGGCTCCACATGTTGGGCTTCAATCTGATGTTGGGTCTCTAATAAGTTGTTCACAATCTTTTTAAGTTCTTCTTGGGCCCTTTTAGCTCTTGCTCTTGTCATGGGCCCTCCTAGACCTTGTATTGGATTTTGGACTTCTTTCTGGACTTGGGTCTGGGCTTGGGCTTCTCCCATGAAGTCCTCATCACAAATTCACATCCAAAAGTCCTTTCATTCATGTTTTAGGCACATACTTATAGGAAAATGGGGTGCATAGAATATGCATGCAAAGTGGTCATCATAATGTGACATATTCCCCATAAAAAGTAATAACTAATCCATTAAGTGGCTAATTAAAGCATTAACTAAAAAAATAGGAGTTACTTAGGTATGTAAACCAAAGGTTGCCCTCCCAAAAACGTGCACTATTCATCCTTCATGGTTTATTACACTTTATTTAATAGAAATAAACTAAAAAAATACTATTTTAAAGAAGTGGACATCCAAGCCATCATGGGTCTTCAAGTTGGATGAGATAAGTGACCAATTTGGGCCCAACTCCATCAAGACCTAAATTTGGGCTTGTTTCAATTAAAGTTGTCATCATTTTATTTAGGACTTCTTGGGCTTTCTTGGTCCTAGCTCTTGTCATAGGTCCACCAAGTCCTTGTAGTGCTCCTTGATCCATGCTCCTTAGTGGGCTCACATCACATGAGCAAAGGTTGGGTGAGGGATAGCATGAGTCCGTGTGCTGTACCAGTCATTCTAGTGCCCAAAAAGGATGGCTCATGGAGGATGTGTTCTGATTGTAGAGCCATAAACAACATCACCATCAAGTATAGACATCCAATTCCCAGGTTAGATGATCTTCTTGATGAACTGTATGGTGTATGTGTGTTTTCCAAAATTGATCTAAAAAGTGGCTATAATCAGATTAGGATTAGAGAAGGTGATGAATGGAAAACTGCCTTTAAAACAAAATATGGATTGTATGAGTGGTTGGTTATGCCATTTGGTTTGACTAATGCGCCTAGTACTTTCATGAGATTGATGAATCATGTTTTAAGAGAGTTTATTGGCAAATTTATTGTGGTGTACTTTGATGATATTCTTATCTATAGCACTAGCCTTGATTTGCATGTTAAGCATTTGCAATCTGTGTTGAATGTGCTTAGGAAAGAACAATTGTATGCCAATATGGAAAATTGCATCTTTTGTACTGATCATGTGGTATTCCTTGGATTTGTTGTTAGTGCTAAGGGAGTACAAGTAGATGTGGAAAAGGTTAAGGCCATCCAAGAATGGCCAACACCTAAGTCCGTGAGTGAGGTGAGGGGATTTCATGGTTTAGCAAGTTTCTATAGGAGATTTGTTAAAGATTTTAGTACATTGGCTGCACCTCTAAATGAAGTTGTTAAAAAAAATGTGGGTTTCAAATGGGGTGAGGAACAAGAAAAGGCCTTTACTGCCCTTAAGCATAGGTTAACTACTCATTCTTGCTATGCCTGATTTTGCAAAATCATTTGAAATTGAGTGTGATGCATTAAATGTGGGTATTGGGGCTGTTTTATTGCAGGAAGGTCATCCAATTGCTAATTTCAGTGAAAAGTTAGGAGGGGCTGCCCTTAACTATTCAACTTATGATAAGGAATTGTATGCTTTGGTTAGAACTTTAAAGACTTGGCAGCATTACCTTTTACCCAAAGAGTTTGTCATCCATAGTGATCATGAGTCCTTAAAGTACTTAAAAGAACAAGGTAAGCTTAATAAGAGGCATGCTAAGTGGGTAGAGTTTCTAGAGCAATTTCCATATGTCATCAAGCATAAAAAAGGGAAAGGGAATGCAGTGGCTGATGCACTTTCTAGGAGAAATGCATTGCTTTCTGTGCTTGAAACTAAATTGTTTGGTCTTGAATCTTTGAAAGACATGTATGTGAATGATGAGGACTTTGCTGAAATTTTTGCTGCATGTGAAAAGTTGTCTGAAAATGGTTACTATAGGCATAATGGATTCTTGTTTAAAGTAAATAGATTGTGTGTGCCTAAGTGTTCCATTAGAGAGCTGCTTGTGAGTGAATCACATGAGGGAGGTTTGATGGGTCATTTTGGGATCCAAAAGACTTTAGAAATTTTTCAAGAACATTTTTATTGGCCCTATATGAGGCGTGATGTGCACAAATTTTGTGATCATTGTATTGTTTGTAAATAGGCTAAATCAAAAGTTAAGCGGCATGGTTTGTATACTCCTTTGCCTGTTCCTGAATATCCTTAGATTGACATTTCTATGGACTTTGTTTTGGGGCTGCCTCGAACAAAGAATGGAAAGGATTCTATGTTTGTTGTTGTTGATAGGTTTTCTAGGATGGCACACTTCATACCTTGCAAAAAGGTAGATGATGCTTGTCACGTGGCTGACTTGTTCTTCAAAGAGATAGTGAGGCTCCATGGGCTGCCTAGGAGCATTGTAAGTGATAGGGATGCAAAATTCCTAAGCCACTTTTGGAGGACCTTATGGGGTAAGATTGGTACTAAATTGTTGTTTTCTACTACTTGTCACCCACAAACTGATGGTCAAACTGAGGTAGTCAATAGGACTTTAGGCACATTGCTTAGGACTATTTTAAAGAAAAATCTTAAGTCTTGGGAAGCATGTTTGCCCCATGTTGAATTTGCTTATAATAGGGCTGTCCATAGCACAACTAACTGTTCACCTTTTGAAATTGTGTATGGATTTAATCCTTTGACTCCTCTTGATTTGCTGCCTATGCCTAACATTTCTATGTTTATGCATCAAGAAGCGCAGGCTAAAGCTGAATATGTGAAGAAGCTGTATGAGCAAGTGAAGGCACAGATTGAAAATAAAAATGAGAGCTATGCAAGGCAAGCTAACAAAGGAAGAAGGAAGGTTGTGTTCCAACCTAGTGATTGGGTTTGGGTACACATGAGGAAGGAAAGGTTCCCTGAACAAAGAAAGTCAAAACTCCAACCAAGGGGAGATGGTCCTTTTCAAGTGCTAGAAAAGATCAATGACAATGCATATAAAATTGATCTACCTGGTGAGTACAATATCAGTGCTACTTTCAATGTGTCTGATTTAACTCTCTTTGATGCAGATAATGATGTTTCTGATTTGAGGTCAAATCCTCTTCAAGAGGGGAGGAGTGATGAGGACATGACCAAGAACAAGGAGCTTGAAGCCCTTGAAGGACTTGGAGAACCTATGACAAGAGCAAGGACAAGGAGAGCCAAGGAAGCTTACAACAAATGTTGGCAGCCTTTACTAAAATAGAACCACGCCTTTAAGAATCAAAACTCAAATTGATCAATTGCCTCTTGACTGAAGAGGAGGTTGCGTGGCTTTAATGGGAGGGTAGCTTGTCATAAATTCAACTCAAGTATGGAGTGCTAACTATGCTGAATAGGGGCAGCTAGACTTGGTGGAATTATTGGTTGATTAAATGCAAATAACAAGGACATGTGACTGTTACAAATTGATAGAATAATGCAGTCAGCTAGGTTAAAAAAGTTGTAGGCTGAATGCTTTTATTTCTTTGGCAGTTACACTTTGGCCAATTATAGTTTTTTATGATGGTTATTATTAGGATTTTATTTTTGTAAGTTTCTGAATGTAAAGGGGCTACATAATAGCACCCAGCTAGGAGAAGGAGGAGATAGTTTTTTTTGGTTTTTGAACAAACACAATTTGGTGAGCTTGTTTCTCTTTGAGTTCTTGCAATCCAATTATTGAGATTTATCAAAGGAATTACATCCTTTGTGTGTGCAATCTCTAGACTTATCTTCCATCCTTAGAAGTGTGACGTCCATCATCATTCCCATACCAATTTCTTTTCTTTTCCATGATCATATAATTCTATTTCCCTCAATTCTGATTGAATCAAACCCAAATTCCACGAAAGCCCTAATTTTCGTGCAGAATAACTCCTGATCATATCTCATGTTATAGGAAAGCTTTTTGAGTGATTCTTGAGCCAAAATTGCGATTCAAAACACGAGCTTTCTCCTCGTTTTGGTCTCGTTCAATTTGAAGTTCTACAACTCGAGTTATAGTTCCCTGATATCCGAATGAACTTTCTGCATTTTCTGTTTTTTTTTTTAATTTGATCATCTCCATGCGCAAAATTTAAAACAAAGTCTGCACCCATCACCTAAATTCTTAGTAGATCCTATTCTGAATCTTAGCAAGCAAATTGGGTTGATATCACTAGTCGTTAGGGCTAATGTTTGGGTGTGAATTGGAGCCAAAAGAGGACTATTTTGAAGCTATGTTTGGGGTGTGAGAGCATAACCTTGCTGTAGAAAATTAATAGTAATATTTGAAGAGAAACAACAAGGATTATGAGCTTATTTTGCTGCACTCAAAACGGTGATTGTGTGGGCCAATTTGGAGCCATTCCAAGCCTGAAAAAAATTGGGGGAACCAAGGCTGCACAAAGAGGCGTACAATGGCTGCAGAGTAAGTGAAAACGACACTTAATTGTGATTTTCTGAATTGCTAGAATTGTACTAAGATTGTAGAGGCTGAATTTGAGTGTTGAATCTTAAAAAAAATACAGAATTGGAGTTTTTTTCTTAAAAAAAATTAAGAACGGAGATTTGGAAGTGCTTGAATATTTAGTTTGAGGGAAGAATGATTCTGGACCTTGATGTGAGCCCACTAAGGAGCATGGATCAAGGAGCACTACAAGGACTTGGTGGACCTATGACAACAGCTAGGACCAAGAAAGCCCAAGAAGTCCTAAATCAAATGGTGACAACTTTAATTGAAGCTAGCCCAAATTCAAGTCTTGATGGAGTGGAGCACTAATTGGTCACCTATCTCATCCAACTTGAAGACCCATGATGGCTTGGACATCCACTTCTCTAAAATAGCATTTTCTAGTTTATTTCTATTAAATAAAGTGTAATAAACCATGAAAGATGAATAGTGCACGTTTTTGGGAGGGCAACCTTTGGTTTACATGCCTAAGTAACTCCTATGTTTTAGTTAATGCTTTAATTAGCTACTTAATGGATTAGTTATTACTTTTTTTTGGGGAATTTGTCACATTATGATGACTATTTTATATGCATATTCTATGCACCCCATTTTCCTATAAGTATGTGCCTAAAACATGAATGAAGGGACTCTTGGATGTGAATTTGCATTGAATCCATTTGTGAGAATTTCATTCTCTTTGGTTCTTGGTTGAGCCATCTTGGTTCTTATCAAAGGCTTCTTTACCTTTGTGGCGAATCTTCACTTGACTTATCACTCTCTAAGAGTGTGGCGTCTTCTTCCTCCCATTCCTTTTCTTTTTTTTCCATCTTTTTTATTTTTTTACAATTCACGTGCACTATTGACATCACTATTCATCGATCACCGTTCATCAGTTACTATTCATCGTTTCATTCTTTGAAATACTAAATCAACTCAAGGACGATCCGTAAAAATAATATGCATCCAACTTGGATCATATCATGTGGTATTTAGAGCCCAGATTCTAGGGTTGATAGAGTTCTTGTTTTTTTTTAATACTTGTTCTTATTGCTTTCCAAACATCAAGCACCATTGCTTGAATGTCATAATTATACACAATCTTGATCATCATTGATCTCTGCCATTTGTAAGAATTGGCAACATTCTTTACTTTCCATTCTTTACTTTTTGCCATTTTAATTCCAGTCCTTTTATTTTCTGTCTTTAGTTTCTGTTCTTTATTTTCTACACAATATTTACAACTTTGATCTTGTCAACTCTATATCCATTGCTGTTATATGTTTTATAGCACCTTAATTTGAAAGGAAACTCCTAAATACACAATTGAGCATAACAATTGGAACAAAAAATTGCAAGAACCAATTTTTTTAAGTGCAAAAAGAGAACAAGGGCGTGAAAAATAGCATTAAAAAAATAAAAAAAAGAGACTGCCCTTGCACTTAAGCAACATTAAGTTTGAATGCCTTGTGAATTTTAATTAAGCGGTGCTATTCTACATACCTTGTGCATTTCTTTTTCTTCTTATTTCTTTTGAGTTCTACCTTTCTTTTTAATTAGCTTTTCTTTCTTGTCTTTTAAATTCCTTTGAGTTTTTGTCTAGAGTTTCATCCTTTCTTCAACTTCTGAGTGCTTACTCTTATGAGGACCGCTACCTCTGTAAGAGCTTTTGATAATTGAAATGTGAGAGAGTTTATTTAAGAACTTGTAAAGGGAATTTGAGTGGAAAGAGGCAAGAGTGAAAATTACATCTTATGTGGAAAAAGCCTATTTGAGTGAGATACACATTGTGTGCACACGTGAGGGAGTGTGGTGAGGATTTATACTATCTTGTTATTTTGATAATGTGTGTTTTAAGTGATGGCAACCCAAGGTGATAGTCCACCTCTTTCTCCAAGGTCCGCGGTTCTTCATGCTAGGATGACTACTCAAATGCAAATCCTTGCAAGGCAAATGGAGCAAATAAATGCAAACTTCAATGAACAACTTGCCAACCTCCAAAATCGAGAAGAATCAAATCATGAAAGTGGTTATGAGAGTGATGACAGACCTAGACATGGACCACCTAGAGGAAGGAGGCGTGATAGAGAGGATAGAAATGAAGGGGTCAAAATTAAAGTTCCTACCTTTCATAGGAAGAGTGATCACGAAGCCTAGTTGGAGTGGGAAATGAAGATGGGGCAAGTGTTTGATTGCAACAATTTCAATGAAAGAAAGAAAGTGAAGGTAGCCGCTCTTGAATTCAAAGACTATGCACTTGTTTGGTGGGATCAATTGCAAAAGGAGAGAAGAAGGTATGAGGAGGAGCCTATTAAGACTTGGGCAGAAATGAAACAAGTCATGAGAAAGAGATTTGTTCCAAATCACTACCATAGGGATCTTCACAATAAATTACAAAGCTTGACCCAAGGATCCAAAAGTGTTGGCCTTGCTTAGGTCCAACATTAATGAAGATAGGGAGGCAACTATGGCTCGATTTTTACATGGGTTGAATCAAGACATTCAAGACATAGTGGAGCTTCAAAACTATGTGGAGCTTGAAGATTTGGTCCAATAAGCCATAAAGGTGGAGCAACAACTCAAGAGGAAGAAGTCCAAATTTCCTTCTTCTTCTAAGTTTTCATCTTCAAGTTGGAAGGACAAATCAAAGAAGGAGGGTACTTCATCTTCAAAGGAGGTTGTGCCTACATCTCATGGAAAGAAGCCTATGGAAGCATCTCTTAGAAACCGTGATGTGAAGTGTTTCAAGTGCTTGGGTCATGGACATATTGCATCTCAATGTCCAACTAAAAGGACAATGGTATCAAGAATTGGAGAAGTTATCACACAATCTGAGGCTTCTAGTGAAGCAGAAAGTGGGGGATAAGTAGTTCTAGAAGGAGGAGATTTGCTCATGGTGAGGAGACTTTTGGGAAGCCAAACCAAGGAGCATGATGAGAGCCAAAGAGAAAATATCTTCCATACTAGATGCATGATTGAAGGGAAGGTATGTTCTTTAATTATTGATGGTGGGAGTTGTACTAATGTTGCTAGTACTAGAATGGTTTCCAAATTGAATCTTCTGATTAAGCCACACCCACGGCAATATATAGATTGCAATGGCTTAGTGAACTTGGTGAGTTGACCGTGAACAAGCAAGTTCAAGTTTATTTTGTCCATTGGAAAGTATCATGATAGTGTTCTATGTGATGTGGTACCCATGGAGGCAAGTCATATGTTACTTGGGAGGCCTTGGCAATTTGATAGGAAGGCCAACCATGATGGATTCACTAACAAATTCACTTTTGTACATCATGACCGAGAGGTCACTCTTTCGCCCTTGTCCCCAAAGGAAGTAAGTGAGGACCAACTTAAGATGAGAGAAAAGAAAGAGCAAGAGCAAAAAGAAAGAGGGAGTGAAAAGAAGAGTGATGACAAAGTGAAAAAGAATAAAAATAGTGAGAGAAAAGAGAGTTATTTGGCAACAAAAAGTGAGGTGAAGAGGGCTTTGATTTCAAGGCAGCCCCTATATATGCTTTATTGTAAAGAATTATGTTTGAATGCTAATGCACCTAATGAACTCTCTTTGCCTAGTGGTGTTAAAACTCTTTTACAGGAATTTGGTGATGTGTTTCCAAAAGAAGTGCCTCACGGCCTACCTCCTTCAAGGGGGATAGAACACAACATTGACCTCATTCCGGGTGCATCATTACCCAATAGGCCAGCCTATAGGAGCAATCCTCAAGAGACCAAAGAAATACAAAAGCAAGTGGAGGAGTTGATGCAAAAAGGATGGGTGCAAGAAAGCTTAAGTCCATGTGTTGTCCCGGTTATTAGAGTGCCTAAAAAGGATGGAAGTTGGAGGATGTGCACAGATTGTAGGGCTTTGAACAACATCACAATCAAGTATAGACATCCTATCCCTAGACTTGATTATATCAACCGAGACATTAGTGATATTGTGGAGTTGCAACATTATGTTGAGCTTGAAGACTTAGTGCATCAAGCCATGAAGGTGGAGCAACAACTTAAGAGGAAGGGTACTTTGAAGAAGGCTTCTTCTAACTTCAACACAACAAGTTGGAAGGACAAGCAAAAGAAGGAGGGATCCTCTTTCGGTCCAAAGGAACCCGTGACTGCCCCAAAGGCCACCTTGCCTACTACTTCCACTTCATCTTCTACTTCTAAAAATAAGGACATTAAATGCTTCAAGTGTTTGGGAATGGGACACATAGCTTCTCAATGCCCAAATAAGAAAACAATGGTGATAAGGGACAATGGGAGCATCACTAGTGAATCTTCTTCTATTTCATCAAGTGAGGAGGAAAGTGATTGTGAGGTTATTCCACAAGAGAGAGACTTATATATGGTAAGAAGACTGTTGGGTAGTCAAGCTAAAGAGAAGGATGAAGGCCAAAGGGAGAACATTTTCCATACAAGATGTCTCATTCAAGGGAAGGTGTGCTCTTTGATTATTGATGGGGGAAGTTGCACTAATGTGGCAAGCACTCGCTTGGTAAGAAAACTTGACCTTAAAACTACTCCTCACCCCGACTATACAAGCTTCAATGGCTAAGTGAGAATGGTGAGTTGATAGTGAATCAACAAGTGATGGTAAGTTTGTCAATTGGTAAGTATAAAGATGATATTTTG
This sequence comes from Ormosia semicastrata, assembly GCA_029884595.1. Taxonomy (NCBI): domain Eukaryota; kingdom Viridiplantae; phylum Streptophyta; class Magnoliopsida; order Fabales; family Fabaceae; genus Ormosia; species Ormosia semicastrata. The sequence goes on along the minus strand of JAQQTO010000044.1, from coordinate 31,898,253 downwards.
TGTGATGTTGTTCATATGGAGGTTGGCCATATTTTGCTTGGGAGGCCTTGGCAATTTGATAAGCATGCTATTCATGATGGTTTCACTAACAAGTACTCATTTGTTCATAATTCCTTCAAGATAACCCTTGTACCCCTTACTCCAAAACAGGTTTGTGAAGACCAAGTGGCCTTGAAGCTGAGAAGGGAGCAAGAGAAGGAAGACATAAAAATAAAATCAAAGGGGGAAGTGAAGAATAGGGACCAAGAACTTGTAAATGAGAAAAAAAAATAAATGTTTAATTGCTCAGGAGAGTGAGATTAAGAGGGCTTGCTTTGCAAAGCAAGAGATGTACATTTGCGTATACAAGGACTTGTACTTAAATTGTAACTCTAACCCTCTACCTAGTGAAGTTGATTCTCTTTTGCAAGACTTTGAAGATGTCTTTCCAAAGAGTGTCCCTCCCAGACTACCACCCTTGAGGGGGATTGAATATCAAATGGACTTTATCCCGGGAGCCTCTTTGCCCGATAGGCTCGCCTATAGGACAAATCCTGAGGAAACTAAGGAAATTAAAAAATAAATGGAGGATTTGATGCAAAAAGGATGGTGAGGGAAAGTTTAAGTCCTTGTGCCGTGCCTGTCATACTTGTCCCCAAAAAGGATGGCACTTGGCGAATATGTACTGATTGCAGGACTGTAAATAATATAACTGTAAAATATAAGCATCCCATCCCTAGGCTAGATGATTTGCTTAATGAATCGCATGGTGCATGTTACTTTTCTAAAGTGGATTTAAAAAGTGGGTACCATCAAATTAGGATAAGGGAAGGGGATGAGTGGAAGACAGCCTTTAAGACTAAGCATGGATTGTATGAGTGGTTGGTGATGCCTTTTGGGCTTACAAATGCGCCTAGCACCTTTATGAGGTTGATGAACCATGTGTTGAGAGAGTTTCTAGGCAAGATTGTAGTAGTATACTTTGATGACATCCTGATCTATAGCATAACCTTAGAAGAGCACCTAGAACACCTTAAGGCTGTGATGAGTGTGCTTAGAAAAGAAAAGTTGTATGCTAATTTAGAGAAGTGTGTCTTTTGCACCAACCATGTAGTGTTCCTAGGCTTTGTTGTGAGTGCTAAGGGAGTGCAAGTAGATGAAGAAAAGATAAAAGCTATTAGGGAGTGGCCTACCCCTAAGTCTGTGAGTGAGGTAAGAAGCTTTCATGGGTTAGCTAGCTTCTATAGAAGGTTTGTAAAAGATTTCAACACCATAGCCGCCCCTTTAAATGAAGTTGTTAAGAAAAATGTGAGTTTTAGGTGGGGGGAGGATCAAGAGACAAGTTTCAACACACTCCAAGATAGGCTCACTCTTGCACCCATACTTGCATTGCATAATTTTTTTAAGTCTTTTGAACTTGAGTGTGATGCATCAAATGTTGGGATTGGGGCTGTTTTATTACATGAGGGTCACCCCATTGCATACTTTAGTGAAAAATTGCATGGAGCTGTTTTAAATTACTCCACCTACGATAAAGAATTGTATGCACTTATAAGGGCTTTACACACTTGGCAGCACTACTTTTTGCCAAAAGAGTTTGTAATTCACAGTGATCATGAGTCACTAAAATATTTAAAAGGGCAAGGTAAGCTTAATAAGAGGCATGCCAAGTGGGTGGAATACCTTGAACAATTTCCCTATGTGATCAAACACAAGCAAGGGAAGGTAAACATAGTAGCTGATGCGCTTTCCAGGAGGTATACCTTATTAGCTACTCTTGAAACAAAAATGCTTAGTTTTGAACACATAAAAGAGTTGTATGTGCATGATGATGATTTCTCCAAGATGTATGCTGCATGTGGAAAAGGGGCGCATAAGGGGTTCTATAGGCAAGATGGGTATTTATTCAAAGACGTTTGTGTGTGCCTAAGAGCTCTTTGCGTGAATTATTGCTTAGGGAAGCTCATGAGGGGTGATTAATGGGTCACTTTGGGATCCAAAAGACTTTAGATGTGTTGCATGAGCTTTTTAATTGGCCTAGCATGAAGCATGATGTGCATAAAATATGTGATAGGTGCATTGTTTGTAAAAGAGCCAAATCAAAGGTAATGCCTCATGGACTCTATACCCCCTACCTATTCCTGATTCCCCTTAGACTGACTTGTCTATGGATTTTGTGCTAGGTTTGCCCCGCTCAAAAAAAGGAAGAGACTCCATTTTTGTCGTGGTGGATAGATTCTCCAAGATGGCCCACTTCATCCCTTGCCATAAGGTGGATGACGCCATTCATGTGGTGAACTTGTTCTTTAAAGAAGTGGTGAGGCTTCATGGATTGCCCAAAAGCATAGTCTCAGATAGGGACTCAAAATTCTTAAGCCATTTTTGGAGGACCCTTTGGAACAAGCTTGGGACTAAGCTACTCTTCTCTACCACTTGCCACCCACAAACCAATGGGCAAACTGAGGTGGTGAATAGGACCCTATCGACCTTGCTGCGATTAATCATCAAAAGGAACATCAAAACCTGGGAAGAATGCTTACCTCTTGTTGAATTTGCTTATAATAGGGCTGTGCATGCTACTACTAGTTTTTCTCCTTTTGAGATTGCATATGGTTTTAATCCCCTCACCCCCCTTGATTTACTGCCTCTACCTAATGTTTCTTCTTTAATTCATAGGGATGGACAGGCAAAAGCTGAATATGTGAGGAAGTTCCATGAACAAGTTAAGACTCAAATTAAAAGGAAGATGGAGCAATATGCTAAGCAAGCAAATAAGGGAAGGAGACAAGTTGTTTTTGAACCAGGAGATTGGGTGTGGATGCACATGCGAAAAGAAAGGTTTCCTTTGCAAAGGAAATCTAAGCTCTTACCTAGAGGAGATGGACCCTTCCAAATCTTAGAAAGAATGAATGACAATGCCTACAAAGTTGACCTACCAGGTAAGTATGGGGTTAGTGCAACATTTATTGTGGCTGACTTAAGTCCTTTTGAAGTAGGTGATGAAGTATTAAATTCGAGGATGAATTCTTTCAAAGGGGGAGGGCATGATGGAATCCAAGGAAGCTCAAGTGGAACCCCAATGGGCCCAATGCCCAAAGAAGCACAACGAGGACTTGGAGGCCCAATGACAAGGTCAAGAGCTAAGAAGGTTAAGGAGGATTTGGACAAAGCAGTCAACCACTTTCTTTCACTAAAGCCCATTCTAGAAGAAGAAGCACTCAAGATGGTCCAAATGATCCAAGTTGATGAAGGGCCCAAATGTGAGGACATGATTTCTTCTTAGTCAATTTTATTTAATTATGTATTTGAACCTTTTAATTTTCTCAGTTTTGGTTCTTATTTTCTTTTTGGGATAATTTTATAATAAGGGCCTATTGATTGGGCTTAACTTGCGCATAATAGAGCTAGGGTTTCCAATTGGGCCTAGGTCACATTTGCACTAGGATTAGGTTTTAAAATGTGCTAGCTTGCTGCCTCCTTTAGCTAGACTTAGCTGCATACCTAATGCCTATAAATAGGCTTGTGTTTATTGTATTTGGCACTTTTTGACTTAGAGAATAATATTGCACTCCTTTGTGAGTTTTGAGAGCTTAGTTCTCTTGGGTTCTTGGTAGAGCCATCTTGGTTCTTATCAAGGTTTCCTTACCTTTGTGGCGAATTTTCGCTTGACTTATCACTCTCCAAGAGTGTGGCGTCTTCTTCCTTCCATTCCTTTTCCTTTTCCATCTTTTCCATTTTTTACTATTCACGATACTATTTACGCACTGTTCACCATACTGTTCACAGACTATTCACATTACTATTCATCCTTTCATTGATTAATTCTTTAAAACACGAAATCAACTGAAGAACGATCCGTAAAAATAATATGCATCCAACTTGGATCATATCATGTGGTATCTAGAGCCCGGATTCTAGAGTTGATAGAGTTCTTATTTTATCTTTTGTACTTGTTCTTTATTGCTTTCCAAACATCAAGCACCATTGCTTGAATGTGATAATTATACACAATTCTGATCATCATTGATCTCTGCCATTTCTAAGAATTGGCAACATTCTTTACTTTCCGCTCTTTACTTTTTGCCATTTAAATTCTAGTTTTTTTATTTTCTGCCCTTAATTTCTATTCTTTAATTTCAACGCAATATTTACAGCTTTGATCTTATCAACTCTATATCCATTGCTGTTATATGTTTTATAGCACCTTAACTTGAAAGGAAACTCCTAAATACACAATTGGGCATAACATTTGGAATTAAAATTGCAAGAATCAATTTTTTTTAAGTGCAAAAAGAGAACAAGGGCGTGAAAAATAGTACTAAAAAAAAGAAAAAAAAAAGAGACAGCCCTTACACTTAAGCAAGATTAAGTTTGAATGCCTCGTGAATTTCATTAAGCGGTGCTATTCTACATACCTTGCACATTTCTTTTTCTTCTTATTTTTTTTGAGTTCTACCTTTCTTTTTAGTTAGCTTTTCTTGCTTGTCTTTTAAATTCCTTTAAGTTTTGTCTAGAATTTCATGCTTTCTTCAACTTCTGAGAGCTTACTCTTGTGAGGACCGCTACCTTTGTAAGAGCTTTTGGTAATTGAAACGCGAGAAGGTTCATTTAAGAATTTGAAAAGAGAACTTGAGTGGTAAAAGGCAAGAGCGTTTTCATTGAAAACAACATCACGGTTTTGCATACAACATAAGAAACAGAATATGTTTTCACAAAGAGTTTCATATGGTTTTCGGAAATAACATATTAAAGATCATATCTTTTGTCATAAACAAGAAAAGAAAACATGTTATCTCACGTAAACGAAAACAGAAAACCGAATCATGGTTTCACAAGATGCTCTGATACCACTGTTGGGAATTTTTGAGGATATATCACGCAGCAGAAAACAGGGATACCAAGGATCCATGTGAAAAAGCCATAATCTGAGTTTTTTTAAATGATTTACCTCTTGAAGCGTGAATCACCAACACCGTAATAGAAACGATGTCTCTATGGTATCCACACAAACAGACTCACGAACGTCCAACGTCTACAAAGAGAAGCCTCACGTCTCTCACACAGTGCTAGCAGCGTAGAGAAGAGAATAAACCTGTCTCTCTCTCCCTCACTTTTCTGTAGGTGCAGCTAGGGTTCTGAATTGTGTATCTTAGTAGCCCCTTTAGCAGTACTATTTATAATAGATACTGCCTTAAGCGAGTATGAGTAGCAGCAAGGTAAGCTGTGCAACCCTAGACCCATCTGTTATGAGTTTGGCCCATATTTGAATCCGAGTCTGACTTGGATCCATTGCTCCAATTTTAGTGTGCTCTATATGTGTGACCCTGCAGGTTCTTATTACATTGGTAGTAATATTAAAATCCCATTTTAATATTATAAGCAGTGAGTGGTATCTAGCAACACATCGTTGCTACCCAAGTAATAAGAAAGTCAGTGATTTGACATAACCTTTCCGTGACTAATGTTTCTGTGTCGTTTAGTCCCTTTGTCAAGATATCTAGATTGAACACAAGGCATGGGTTAGGAGAGTCACCTTAGGCTAATTTGTGGTGACCTTTGGTTAGCACTACTACTCCCTAAACTCTATATATGTACACATCTATGATGAATGAAAAACAACTTGGATGTTCAATTTGGATTTGTTCCAATTGTGAGAGTGCTTAGCCTCTCTTAGGTTCTTGAATGAGCCATAGATCTTATCAAGAGTTTCTCTTGTGGCGATCACCAACTTTGGTTTATCAATCAATCCATGATTGTGGCACCAATCCATTTCTTATTTTCATCTCTCGTCTTAACCATTTTCCTTTGTTATTTTCGCTTTTCCTTTGTATCCATTCTGTTATAAACATCAATTTGCAAGAATCTCTAATTTAACAATTTTCTCAGTTTTCGTCTCAAATTTCTCATACTCATATCTCAAGTTATACGTACTGTTTTTCAGTGATTCTTGAGTCTAAATCGTTTTTTAGAAAGAGTTCTTTCACCTCGTTTTGGAATCACTCAATTCTGATCTCTATAGCGTGAGATATGGATGCTTCCTAATCTTGTGCGAATTTCACTCAAGGAAAGATCCGAAAATCTTATGTTCCATTTTTGGATCATATCATTTGGTATCTAGAGCCATCCTTCCTAGAGTGATTTTATATCTTGTTCTAAGATTATTTTTTTTTCCCAAAAAAAAAAATTCTTCTTCCCACCACATATCATGACAACACTATTCCTTGAAATGGAAAGATTGCAAAGAGGAATGGAGGAGTTCAATAAGATGCTTGAAAAGCTAGGAGAAATAAAAAGGAGGAGGCATGGAGGAAGGAGATATGAGAGAAGAGATAGAGAAATTGAATGGGAGAAAAAGGAGAACAAAAAAGGGTGAGCAAAGAGGAGAAAATGAAAAGACAAATAGAAAGTTTTGAAGCACATGTGAAGAAAATGGTTGAAGACTCCAAAATAGAAAGTGAGGTAAACAAAATAAACGTGAATGATTGTTTTGATGCTATTCCTAATTGTTTGCCTAGTTGTGTTGATTCTCTTGTGAAGGAGATTGAGCTTGTTCCTCCAAAGGAAGCTTCCAAGACATGCACTTGAAATTGAAGATGTTCCTCCAAAGGAAGCTTGCACAATCAATGAAATTCCAAAGGAAGAATGTAAACCATCAAATGGAGTTGAATTGCAAGAGGAAGATAAGGAGATGAAGACGACTAGAGAGTGGCTTGCACTTAAAGCTGAGAATAAGTCTTCAAATTCACTTAGAAAGTCATGGCAATCTATTACTCTAATAACTACTTCTAGATTAGCTTGTGGAATCAAATGTTGGGATTCTTCTACTTTGATTCATTTGTCTAACATTTCTCCCCTAGGTCATGAAGAAAAGAATAGTGAAGGCCAAACCAACAAAAGCAAAGAGAGAGAGAAAAAATAGGGAGAAGAAAGAGAATGAAAAAGATATTGAGGAAAAAGTAGAGAGTCTCTTTATGAACAAAAGTGAGGTGGAAAAAGCATTATTTGAAGGTTGACAGAAAGATTGAGAGTCTTCCTATAAAAGAAAATAAGGAAGTTGAAGAAACAATTCTAAGAAAGGTGTCCCATGGATTCAAAAGAGTTGTGTTTGAACCTGGAGGATGAAGACAATTCCCAAAGGCAATAAATTCGAGGTCGAATTCTCTTCAAGGGGGAGGGAATGATGCAAACCAAGAATGATGTCCAATTTAAGGCCAATTTGATTTTTTATGAAAATTTTATTTTCATTAGTAATAAACCTGTTGACTTATTTTGGCTATATCTTGCGCTACAGATCTTCGATTGGTGCATTCTTTGATGCGTTGGAAAGATAAGCAAATTATCTACAACTCATATTTCAAGCTTCTTGACCAGAATCGGCCTCTATCATGGTGAAAAATGGGATGGAAATTTAAGACGAATTCTTGGACGGAATTTTACTTGTATTTTGGGCTTTCTATTATGTTTCTTTTATATTTTGTTATTTTCAAGCCTAGAGTGTCTTTAATGTTCCAAATTCTGAGAGTTTCTTTTGGTTCAATTTATTTAGCTATTTAGTGGAATGGTTAATGCTTTTATTAGCCACTTAGGGAATAGTTATTTAGCTTACATCAATACCAATTAGTGGAGGCATTAATGTAAGCATTAGTGGGGCTGCTAGGGTTAGGAGAGTCACCTTAGGCTAATTTGTGGTGACCTTTGGTTAGCACTACTACTCCCTAAACTCTATATATGTACACATCTATGATGAATGAAAAACAACTTGGATGTTCAATTTGGATTTGTTCCAATTGTGAGAGTGTTTAGCCTCTCTTAGGTTCTTGAATGAGCCATAGATCTTATCAAGAGTTTCTCTTGTGGCGATCACCAACTTTGGTTTATCAATCAATCCATGATTGTGGCACCAATCCATTTCTTATTTTCATCTCTCGTCTTAACCATTTTCCTTTGTTATTTTCGCTTTTCCTTTGTATCCATTCTGTTATAAACATCAATTTGCAAGAATCTCTAATTTAACAATTTTCTCGTTTTCGTCTCAAATTTCTCATACTCATATCTCAAGTTATACGTACTGTTTTTCAGTGATTCTTGAGTCTAAATCGTTTTTAGAAAGAGTTCTTTCACCTCGTTTTGGAATCACTCAATTCTGATCTCTATAGCGTGAGATATGGATGCTTCCTAATCTTGTGCGAATTTCACTCAAGGAAAGATCCGAAAATCTTATGTTCCATTTTTGGATCATATCATTTGGTATCTAGAGCCATCCTTCCTAGAGTGATTTTATATCTTGTTCTAAGATTATTATTTTTTTCCCAAAAAAAAAAAAATTCTTCTTCCCACCACATATCATGACAACACTATTCCTTGAAATGGAAAGATTGCAAAGAGGAATGGAGGAGTTCAATAAGATGCTTGAAAAGCTAGGAGAAATAAAAAGGAGGAGGCATGGAGGAAGGAGATATGAGAGAAGAGATAGAGAAATTGAATGGGAGAAAAAGGAGAACAAAAAAAGGGTGAGCAAAGAGGAGAAAATGAAAAGACAAATAGAAAGTTTTGAAGCACATGTGAAGAAAATGGTTGAAGACTCCAAAATAGAAAGTGAGGTAAACAAAATAAACGTGAATGATTGTTTTGATGCTATTCCTAATTCTTTGCCTAGTTGTGTTGATTCTCTTGTGAAGGAGATTGAGCTTGTTCCTCCAAAGGAAGCTTCCAAGACATGCACTGAAATTGAAGATGTTCCTCCAAAGGAAGCTTGCACAATCAATGAAATTCCAAAGGAAGAATGTAAACCATCAAATGGAGTTGAATTGCAAGAGGAAGATAAGGAGATGAAAACGACTAGAGAGTGGCTTGCACTTAAAGCTGAGAATAAGTCTTCAAATTCACTTAGAAAGTCATGGCAATCTATTACTCTAATAACTACTTCTAGATTAGCTTGTGGAATCAAATGTTGGGATTCTTCTACTTTGATTCATTTGTCTAACATTTCTCCCCTAGGTCATGAAGAAAAGAATAGTGAAGGCCAAACCAACAAAAGCAAAGAGAGAGAAAAAATAGGGAGAAGAAAGAGAATGAAAAAGATATTGAGGAAAAAGTAGAGAGTCTCTTTATGAACAAAAGTGAGGTGGAAAAAGCATTATTTGAAGGTTGACAGAAAGATTGAGAGTCTTCCTATAAAAGAAAATAAGGAAGTTGAAGAAACAATTCTAAGAAAGGTGTCCCATGGATTCAAAAGAGTTGTGTTTGAACCTGGAGGATGAAGACAATTCCCAAAGGCAATAAATTCGAGGTCGAATTCTCTTCAAGGGGGAGGGAATGATGCAAACCAAGAATGATGTCCAATTTAAGGCCAATTTGATTTTTTATGAAAATTTTATTTTCATTAGTAATAAACCTGTTGACTTGTTTTGGCTATATCTTGCGCTACAGATCTCCGATTGGTGCATTCTTTATGCGTTGGAAAGATAAGCAAATTATCTACAACTCATATTTCAAGCTTCTTGACCAGAATCGGCCTCTATCATGGTGAAAAATGGGATGGAAATTTAAGACGAATTCTTGGACGGAATTTTACTTGTATTTTGGGCTTTCTATTATGTTTCTTTTATATTTTGTTATTTTCAAGCCTAGAGTGTCTTTAATGTTCCAAATTCTGAGAGTTTCTTTTGGTTCAATTTATTTAGCTATTTAGTGGAATGGTTAATGCTTTTATTAGCCACTTAGGGAATAGTTATTTAGCTTACATCAATACCAATTAGTGGAGGCATTAATGTAAGCATTAGTGGGGCTGCTAGGGTTAGGAGAGTCACCTTAGGCTAATTTGTGGTGACCTTTGGTTAGCACTACTACTCCCTAAACTCTATATATGTACACATCTATGATGAATGAAAAACAACTTGGATGTTCAATTTGGATTTGTTCCAATTGTGAGAGTGTTTAGCCTCTCTTAGGTTCTTGAATGAGCCATAGATCTTATCAAGAGTTTCTCTTGTGGCGATCACCAACTTTGGTTTATCAATCAATCCATGATTGTGGCACCAATCCATTTCTTATTTTCATCTCTCGTCTTAACCATTTTCCTTTGTTATTTTCGCTTTTCCTTTGTATCCATTCTGTTATAAACATCAATTTGCAAGAATCTCTAATTTAACAATTTTCTCAGTTTTCGTCTCAAATTTCTCATACTCATATCTCAAGTTATACGTACTGTTTTTCAGTGATTCTTGAGTCTAAATCGTTTTTTAGAAAGAGTTCTTTCACCTCGTTTTGGAATCACTCAATTCTAATCTCTATAGCGTGAGATATGGATGCTTCCTAATCTTGTGCGAATTTCACTCAAGGAAAGATCCGAAAATCTTATGTTCCATTTTTGGATCATATCATTTGGTATCTAGAGCCATCCTTCCTAGAGTGATTTTATATCTTGTTCTAAGATTATTATTTTTTTCCCAAAAAAAAAAAAATTCTTCTTCCCACCACATATCATGACAACACTATTCCTTGAAATGGAAAGATTGCAAAGAGGAATGGAGGAGTTCAATAAGATGCTTGAAAAGCTAGGAGAAATAAAAAGGAGGAGGCATGGAGGAAGGAGATATGAGAGAAGAGATAGAGAAATTGAAAGGGAGAAAAAGGAGAACAAAAAAGGGTGAGCAAAGAGGAGAAAATGAAAAGACAAATAGAAAGTTTTGAAGCACATGTGAAGAAAATGGTTGAAGACTCCAAAATAGAAAGTGAGGTAAACAAAATAAACGTGAATGATTGTTTTGATGCTATTCCTAATTCTTTGCCTAGTTGTGTTGATTCTCTTGTGAAGGAGATTGAGCTTGTTCCTCCAAAGGAAGCTTCCAAGACATGCACTGAAATTGAAGATGTTCCTCCAAAGGAAGCTTGCACAATCAATGAAATTCCAAAGGAAGAATGTAAACCATCAAATGGAGTTGAATTGCAAGAGGAAGATAAGGAGATGAAGACGACTAGAGAGTGGCTTGCACTTAAAGTGAGAATAAGTCTTCAAATTCACTTAGAAAGTCATGGCAATCTATTACTCTAATAACTACTTCTAGATTAGCTTGTGGAATCAAATGTTGGGATTCTTCTACTTTGATTCATTTGTCTAACATTTCTCCCCTAGGTCATGAAGAAAAGAATAGTGAAGGCCAAACCAACAAAAGCAAAGAGAGAGAAAAATAGGGAGAAGAAAGAGAATGAAAAAGATATTGAGGAAAAAGTAGAGAGTCTCTTTATGAACAAAAGTGAGGTGGAAAAAGCATTATTTGAAGGTTGACAGAAAGATTGAGAGTCTTCCTATAAAAGAAAATAAGGAAGTTGAAGAAACAATTCTAAGAAAGGTGTCCCATGGATTCAAAAGAGTTGTGTTTGAACCTGGAGGATGAAGACAATTCCCAAAGGCAATAAATTCGAGGTCGAATTCTCTTCAAGGGGAGGGAATGATGCAAACCAAGAATGATGTCCAATTTAAGGCCAATTTGATTTTTTATGAAAATTTTATTTTCATTAGTAATAAACCTGTTGACTTGTTTTGGCTATATCTTGCGCTACAGATCTCCGATTGGTGCATTCTTTGATGCGTTGGAAAGATAAGCAAATTATCTACAACTCATATTTCAAGCTTCTTGACCAGAATCGGCCTCTATCATGGTGAAAAATGGGATGGAAATTTAAGACGAATTCTTGGACGGAATTTTACTTGTATTTTGGGCTTTCTATTATGTTTCTTTTATATTTTGTTATTTTCAAGCCTAGAGTGTCTTTAATGTTCCAAATTCTGAGAGTTTCTTTTGGTTCAATTTATTTAGCTATTTAGTGGAATGGTTAATGCTTTTATTAGCCACTTAGGGAATAGTTATTTAGCTTACATCAATACCAATTAGTGGAGGCATTAATGTAAGCATTAGTGGGGCTGCTAGGGTTAGGAGAGTCACCTTAGGCTAATTTGTGGTGACCTTTGGTTAGCACTACTACTCCCTAAACTCTATATATGTACACATCTATGATGAATGAAAAACAACTTGGATGTTCAATTTGGATTTGTTCCAATTGTGAGAGTGTTTAGCCTCTCTTAGGTTCTTGAATGAGCCATAGATCTTATCAAGAGTTTCTCTTGTGGCGATCACCAACTTTGGTTTATCAATCAATCCATGATTGTGGCACCAATCCATTTCTTATTTTCATCTCTCATCTTAACCATTTTCCTTTGTTATTTTCGCTTTTCCTTTGTATCCATTCTGTTATAAACATCAATTTGCAAGAATCTCTAATTTAACAATTTTCTCAGTTTTCGTCTCAAATTTCTCATACTCATATCTCAAGTTATACGTACTGTTTTTCAGTGATTCTTGAGTCTAAATCGTTTTTTAGAAAGAGTTCTTTCACCTCGTTTTGGAATCACTCAATTCTGATCTCTATAGCGTGAGATATGGATGCTTCCTAATCTTGTGCGAATTTCACTCAAGGAAAGATCCGAAAATCTTATGTTCCATTTTTGGATCATATCATTTGGTATCTAGAGCCATCCTTCCTAGAGTGATTTTATATCTTGTTCTAAGATTATTATTTTTTTCCCAAAAAAAAAAAATTCTTCTTCCCACCACATATCATGACAACACTATTCCTTGAAATGGAAAGATTGCAAAGAGGAATGGAGGAGTTCAATAAGATGCTTGAAAAGCTAGGAGAAATAAAAAGGAGGAGGCATGGAGGAAGGAGATATGAGAGAAGAGATAGAGAAATTGAATGGGAGAAAAAGGAGAACAAAAAAAGGGTGAGCAAAGAGGAGAAAATGAAAAGACAAATAGAAAGTTTTGAAGCACATGTGAAGAAAATGGTTGAAGACTCCAAAATAGAAAGTGAGGTAAACAAAATAAACGTGAATGATTGTTTTGATGCTATTCCTAATTCTTTGCCTAGTTGTGTTGATTCTCTTGTGAAGGAGATTGAGCTTGTTCCTCCAAAGGAAGCTTCCAAGACATGCACTGAAATTGAAGATGTTCCTCCAAAGGAAGCTTGCACAATCAATGAAATTCCAAAGGAAGAATGTAAACCATCAAATGGAGTTGAATTGCAAGAGGAAGATAAGGAGATGAAGACGACTAGAGAGTGGCTTGCACTTAAAGCTGAGAATAAGTCTTCAAATTCACTTAGAAAGTCATGGCAATCTATTACTCTAATAACTACTTCTAGATTAGCTTGTGGAATCAAATGTTGGGATTCTTCTACTTTGATTCATTTGTCTAACATTTCTCCCCTAGGTCATGAAGAAAAGAATAGTGAAGGCCAAACCAACAAAAGCAAAGAGAGAGAGAAAAATAGGGAGAAGAAAGAGAATGAAAAAGATATTGAGGAAAAAGTAGAGAGTCTCTTTATGAACAAAAGTGAGGTGGAAAAAGCATTATTTGAAGGTTGACAGAAAGATTGAGAGTCTTCCTATAAAAGAAAATAAGGAAGTTGAAGAAACAATTCTAAGAAAGGTGTCCCATGGATTCAAAAGAGTTGTGTTTGAACCTGGAGGATGAAGACAATTCCCAAAGGCAATAAATTCGAGGTCGAATTCTCTTCAAGGGGGAGGGAATGATGCAAACCAAGAATGATGTCCAATTTAAGGCCAATTTGATTTTTTATGAAAATTTTATTTTCATTAGTAATAAACCTGTTGACTTGTTTTGGCTATATCTTGCGCTACAGATCTCCGATTGGTGCATTCTTTGATGCGTTGGAAAGATAAGCAAATTATCTACAACTCATATTTCAAGCTTCTTGACCAGAATCGGCCTCTATCATGGTGAAAAATGGGATGGAAATTTAAGACGAATTCTTGGACGGAATTTTACTTGTATTTTGGGCTTTCTATTATGTTTCTTTTATATTTTGTTATTTTCAAGCCTAGAGTGTCTTTAATGTTCCAAATTCTGAGAGTTTCTTTTGGTTCAATTTATTTAGCTATTTAGTGGAATGGTTAATGCTTTTATTAGCCACTTAGGGAATAGTTATTTAGCTTACATCAATACCAATTAGTGGAGGCATTAATGTAAGCATTAGTGGGGCTGCTAGGGTTAGGAGAGTCACCTTAGGCTAATTTGTGGTGACCTTTGGTTAGCACTACTACTCCCTAAACTCTATATATGTACACATCTATGATGAATGAAAAACAACTTGGATGTTCAATTTGGATTTGTTCCAATTGTGAGAGTGTTTAGCCTCTCTTAGGTTCTTGAATGAGCCATAGATCTTATCAAGAGTTTCTCTTGTGGCGATCACCAACTTTGGTTTATCAATCAATCCATGATTGTGGCACCAATCCATTTCTTATTTTCATCTCTCGTCTTAACCATTTTCCTTTGTTATTTTCGCTTTTCCTTTGTATCCATTCTGTTATAAACATCAATTTGCAAGAATCTCTAATTTAACAATTTTCTCAGTTTTCGTCTCAAATTTCTCATACTCATATCTCAAGTTATACGTACTGTTTTTCAGTGATTCTTGAGTCTAAATCGTTTTTTAGAAAGAGTTCTTTCACCTTGTTTTGGAATCACTCAATTCTGATCTCTATAGCGTGAGATATGAATGCTTCCTAATCTTGTGCGAATTTCACTCAAGGAAAGATCCGAAAATCTTATGTTCCATTTTTGGATCATATCACCTTTTCCACATCTACTTGTACTCCCTTAGCACTAATAACAAATCCAAGGAATACCACATGATCAGTACAAAAGATGCATTTTTCCAGATTGGCATACAATGGTTCTTTCCTAAGCACATTCAAAACAGATTGCAAATGCTCAACATGCAAATCAAGGCTAGTGCTATAGATAAGAATATCATCAAAGTACACCACAACAAATTTGCCAAATAAACTCTCTTAAAACATGATTCATCGATCTCATGAAAGTACTAGGCGCATTAGTCAAACCAAATGGCATAACTAACCACTCATACAATCCATATTTTGTTTTAAAGGCAGTTTTCCATTCATCACCTTCTCTAATCCTAATTTGATTATAGCCACTTTTTAGATCAATTTTGGAAAACACATATGCACCATACAGTTCATCAAGAAGATCATCTAACACAGGGAATTGGATGTCTATACTTGATGGTGATGTTGTTTATGGCTCTACAATCAGAACACATCCTCCATGAGCCATCCTTTTTGGGCACTAGAATGACTGGTACAGCACACGGACTCATGCTATCCCTCACCCAACCTTTGCTCATGAGTTCTGCCACTTGCCTTTCAATCTCCTTTGTCTCTTGTGGGTTGCTCCTATATGCTGGCCGATTGGGTAAAGAAGCTCCCGGAATGAGATCAATGTGATGCTCAATTCCCCTCAAAGGTGGTAAGCCATCTGGTACATTTGCTGGAAAAACATCTTGAAAGTCTTGCAAAAGAGATTCAATACAAGAAGGCAATTCAAACTTGTCAAATTGGTTAGCATATAAAATTTGACTTTGACAAAACAATAAGTAGAGGGCCTGCCTTGGGCAAAGCACCCTCCTTACCTCCCTTTCTCTTGCCAAGCAAAGGTTTTTGCCCTCTAGTGTTTCATTCTTTTTCTTTTCACTCTTTTTCCTCTCAAGTGTTTCACTCTTTCTCTCAATTGCAATCTTTTCTCTCATTTTGATTTGATCCTCACACACCTCTTTAGGAGTCAAAGGCTTGAGAATCATTTTCTTGTCCTGATACACAAAAGAAATTTTGTTAGTAAAACCATCATGGACAGCTTTGGAGTCATACTGCCACGGCCTCCCCAAAAGAATATGGCTGGCCTCCATTGGAACTACATCACATAACACTTTGTCTTGGTATTTTCCAATGGAAAGAGAGACTTCTACTTGCTGCCTTACTTGCACTTCTTCTCCTTCACTAAGCCATTGAAGCTTGTATGGCCTAGGATGTGGTTTAATGTCCAAATTCAGTTTTGACACTAATCTCGAACTCACCACATTTGTGCAGCTTCCCCCATCAATAATTACCAAACATACCTTACCATTGATTGAACATCTTGTATGGAAAATGTTCTCCCTTTGAGATGCATCCATTGCTTTGATTTGGCTTCCAAGTAACCTTCTAATCATGTACAACTCTCCCTCCGCAGCCACCATCTCTTCTTCACTCTCCTCTTCCTCTCCACCACTATCTTCAGATTGGCTTATGTACTCCCCATTATCCTTGAGAAGAATTGTCTTCTTTGTAGGACACTCGTAGGCATAATGACCTATGCCCAAGCACTTAAAACACTTCACTTCTCTAGTCCTCTTTAGTGGATGTTCAGCTTGCTTTTGAGGTGCTTTCCCATGATTAGAAAGCACTGCATTGTTAGAGGAGGCAGCACCTTCTTTCTTGACTCTATCCTTCCAATTTGAAGGATTATAGCTAGTAGAACTCTTCCTTGTTGTACTCTTTCTTTTGAGTTATTGTTCTACTTGAATTGTCTTATGCAAAAGATCCTCCATTTCTACAAATTCCTGCAACTCCACAACATCTCTAATATCATGATTTAAACCATTAAGAAAGCGAGCCATAGTTACCTCAGGATCTTCTTCAATTTTGGCTTGGATGATTAACACTTCCATCTCCTTATAATACTCTTCCACTCCTTTGCTTCCTTGAGTAAATTTCTACAACTTGAGTTTCAAGTCCAAATGGAAGCTAGATGGTACATAGCGCTTCCTCATGATTCTCTTCATTTCTGCCCAAATGTCCACCATAGGTTCTTCATTCCTTGTCCTCTCCCTCTGCAACTTATTCCACCAAATGAGTGCATAATCAGAAAATTCAGCAGCTGCAAGTCTCACCTTTTGCTCCTCATTATAATTATTGTAAGAGAACACATGCTCAATCTTGAGCTCCCACTCCAAGTATGCCTCTGGGTCGCTCCTACCCTTGAAAGGAGGTATATTCAGCTTGATTCCTTCTATTCTTCCTTCATTCCTATTCGGCCTTCCTCCTCCTTCAGGTGGTGTCCTATTCTCCAATTGATCCAACCTCTCATGGAACTCATCTTGTTGTTGCTTCATCAACCTCTCCAAGTGTTGAGTAAGAGCTGATTTGGAACTGAATATCATTGTTCTGTTTCTTTCTGCCATTGATAAATAAATAGATTAAAGGTAACAAGAACCAATATATATATATTTGCTGTTTGAGAAACCTTACCCACTCAAGTGTTTGCACACAATTAGACTTTTACTATAATGATCACTCTTGCCTTTTTTTTTTTCTCTCTATTCCTCCTTGAATTCTTATCAACCAAAAAGAGAAAACACAAAGAAATTCTACCAATCTGTGTGCAGCCACAAATGCAGAATTTGTGCACAAATTTCAACCAATAAAAGTACAGCCACGAATTTAGAAATTCAAACAAGCAAGGTGCAGTAATTCTTCCTTCAATCAACCACAATATTACCGTAAAGAATAAGCTTAAAAATTTCTAACAGCATGAACCATTCAACCTATATATATATATATATATATATATACTCATTTTGCATGCTTCCTTCTCTTTTGTTTTTGGTCTATTTTATTTTTATTTTTTTTAAAGGCCTAACTTTTGCAATGGTTCAGCCTAAGAGAAAAAAGACAATAAGGTAATATTAAGGATGGTGAAAACAAGGAAAGAAATTACCCGAAATGCAGCCTTGCAATTCCTAGAACCGGAGCTCTGATTACCAAATGATGTGAACCCAATTTGCTTGCTAGGATTCAGAATAGGATCTACCAGGAATTTAGGTGATGGGTGCAGACTTTGTTTTAAATTCGTTCGGATATCACGGAACTATAACTCGAGTTGTAGAACTCCAAATTGAACGAGACTAAAATGAGGAGAAAGCTCGTGTTCTGAATCGCAATTTTGGCTCAAGAATCACTCAAAAAGCTTTCGTATAACATGAGATATGATCAGGAGTTATTCTGCACAAAAATTGGAGCTTTCGTGGAATTTGGGTTTGATTCAATCAAAATTGAGGGAAACAGAATTATATAATCATGGAAAAGAAAAGAAATTGGTATGGGAATGATGATGGACGTCACACTTCCAAGGATGGAAGATAAGTCTAGAGATTGCACACACAAAGGATGTAATTCCTTTGATAAATCTCAATAATTGGATTGCAAGAACTCAAAGAGAAACAAGCTCACCAAATTGTGTTTGTTCAAAAACCAAAAAAAACTATCTCCTCCTTCTCCTAGCTGGGTGCTATTATGTAGCCCCTTTACATTCAGAAACTTACAAAAATAAACTCCTAATAATAACCATCATAAAAAACTATAATTGGCCAAAGTGTAACTGCCAAAGAAATAAAAGCATTCAGCCTAAAAATTTTTTTAACCTAGCTGACTGCATTATTCTATCAATTTGTAACAGTCACATGTCCTTGTTATTTGCATTTAATCAACCAATAATTCCACCAAGTCTAGCTGCCCCTATTTAGCATAGTTAGCACTCCATACTTGAGTTGAATTTATGACAAGCTACCCTCCCATTAAAGCCACGCAACCTCCTCTTCAGTCATGAGGCAATTGATCAACTTGAGTTTTGATTCTTCAAGGCATGGTTCTATTTTAGTAAAGGCTGCCAACATTTGTTGTAAAGCTTCCTTGGTTCTCCTTGTCCTTGCTCTTGTCATAGGTCCTCCAAGTCCTTCAAGGGCTTCAAGCTCCTTGTTCTTGGTCATGTCCTCACCACTCCTCCCCTCTTGAAGAGGATTTGTCCTCAAATCAGAAACATCATTATCTGCATCAAAGAGAGTTAAATCAGACACATTAAAAGTAGCACTGATATTGTATTCACCAGGTAGATCAATTTTATATGCATTGTCATTGATCTTTTCTAGCACTTGAAAAGGACCATCTCCCCTTGGTTGGAGTTTTGACTTTCTTTGTTTAGGGAACCTTTCCTTCCTCATGTGTACCCAAACCCAATCACTAGGTTGGAACACTACCTTCCTTCTTCCTTTGTTAGCTTGCCTTGCATAGCTCTCATTTTTATTTTCAATCTGTGCCTTCACTTGCTCATGCAGCTTCTTCACATATTCAGCTTTAGCCTGCGCTTCTTGATGCTTAAACATAGAAATGTTAGGCATAGGCAGCAAATCAAGAGGTGTCAAAGGATTAAATCCATACACAATTTCGAAAGGTGAACCGTTAGTTGTGCTATGGACAGGCCTATTATAAGCAAATTCAACATGAGGCAAACATGCATCCCAAGACTTAAGATTTTTCTTTAAAACAGTCCTAAGCAATGTGCTTAAAGTCCTATTGACTACCTCAGTTTGACCATCAGTTTGTGAGTGACAAGTAGTAGAAAACAACAATTTAGTACCAATCTTACCCTATAAGGTCCTCCAAAAGTGGCTTAGGAATTTTGCATCCCTATCACTTACAATGCTCCTAGGCAGCCCATGGAGCCTCACTATCTCATTGAAGAACAAGTCAGCCACGTGACAAGCATCATCTACCTTTTTGCAAGGTATGAAGTGTGTGCCATCTTAGAAAACCTATCAACAACAACAAACACAGAATCCTTTCCATTCTTTGTTCGAGGCAGCCCCAAAACAAAGTCCATAGAAATGTCAATCCAAGGATATTCAGGAACAGGCAAAGGAGTATACAAACCATGCCGCTTAACTTTTGATTTAGCCTGTTTACAAACAATACAATGATCACAAAATTTGTGCACATCCCGCCTCATATGGGGCCAATAAAAATGTTCTTGCAAAATTTTTAAAGTTTTTTGGATCCCAAAATGACCCATCAAACCTCCCTCATGTGATTCACTCACAAGCAGCTCTCTAATGGAACACTTAGGCACACACAATCTATTTGCTTTAAACAAGAATCCATTATGCCTATAGTAACCATTTTCAGACAACTTTTCACATGTAGTAAAAATTTCAGCAAAGTCCTCATCATTCACATACATGTCTTTCAAAGATTCAAGACCAAACAATTTAGTTTCAAGCACAAAAAGCAATGCATTTCTCCTAGAAAGCGCATCAGCCACTACATTCCCTTTCCCTTTTTTATGCTTGATGACATATGAAATTTGCTCTAGAAACTCTACCCACTTAGCATGCCTCTTATTAAGCTTACCTTGTTCTTTTAAGTACTTTAAGGACTCATGATCACTATGGATGGCAAACTCTTTGGGTAAAAGGTAATGCTGCCAAGTCTTTAAAGTTCTAACCAAAGCATGCAATTCCTTATCATAAGTTGAATAGTTAAGGGCAGCCCCTCCTAACTTTTCACTAAAATAAGCAATTGGATGACCTTCCTGCAATAAAACAGCCCCAATACCCACATTTGATGCATCACACTCAATTTCAAATGATTTTACAAAATCAGGCATAGCAAGAATGGGTGCATTAGTTAACCTATGCTTAAGGGCAGTAAAGGCCTTTTCTTGTTCCTCACCCCATTTGAAACCCACATTTTTTTTAACAACTTCATTTAGAGGTGCAGCCAATGTACTAAAATCTTTAACAAATCTCCTATAGAAACTTGCTAAACCATGAAATCCCCTCACCTCACTCACGGACTTAGGTGTTGGCCATTCTTGGATGGCCTTAACCTTTTCCACATCTACTTGTACTCCCTTAGCACTAATAACAAATCCAAGGAATACCACATGATCAGTACAAAAGATGCATTTTTCCAGATTAGCATACAATTGTTCTTTCCTAAGCACATTCAAAACAGATTACAAATGCTCAACATGCAAATCAAGGCTAGTGCTATATAGATAAGAATATCATCAAAGTACACCACAACAAATTTGCCAATAAACTCTCTTAAAACATGATTCATCGATCTCATGAAAGTACTAGGTGCATTAGTCAAACCAAATGGCATAACTAACCACTCATACAATCCATATTTTGTTTTAAAGGCAGTTTTCCATTCATCACCTTCTCTAATCCTAATTTGATTATAGCCACTTTTTAGATCAATTTTGGAAAACACATATGCACCATACAGTTCATCAAGAAGATCATCTAACCTGGGAATTGGATGTCTATACTTGATGGTGATGTTGTTTATGGCTCTACAATCAGAACACATCCTCCATGAGCCATCCTTTTTGGGCACTAGAATGACTGGTACAGCACACGGACTCATGCTATCCCTCACCATCCTTTGCTCATGAGTTCTGCCACTTGCGTTTCAATCTCCTTTGTCTCTTGTGGGTTGCTCCTATATGCTGGCCAATTGGGTAAAGAAGCTCCCGGAATGAGATCAATGTGATGCTCAATTCCCCTCAAAGGTGGTAAGCCATCTAGTACATTTGCTGGAAAAACATATTGAAAGTCTTGCAAAAGAGATTCAATACAAGAAGGCAATTCAAACTTGTCAAATTGGTTAACATATAAAAATTTGACTTTGACAAAACAATAAGTAGAGGGCCTGCTTTGCGCAAAGCACCCTCCTTACCCCCCTTTCTCTTGCGAAGCAAAGGGTTTTGGCCCTCCAGTGTTTCATTCTTTTTCTTTTCACTCTTTTTCCTCTCAAGTGTTTCACTCTTTCTCTCAATTGCAATCTTTTCTCTCATTTTGATTTGATCCTCACACACCTCTCTAGGAGTCAAAGGCTTGAGAACCACTTTCTTGTCCTGATACACAAAAGAAATTTTGTTAGTAAAACCATCATGGACAGCTTTGGTGTCATACTGCCACGGCCTCCCCAAAAGAATGTGGCTGGCCTCCTTTGGAACTACATCACATAACACTTTGTCTTGGTATTTTCCAATGGAAAGAGAGACTTCTACTTGCTGCCTTACTTGCACTTCTTCTCCTTCACTAAGCCATTGAAGCTTGTATGGCCTAGGAGGTGATTTAGTGTCCAAATTCAGTTTTGACACTAATCTTGAACTCACCACATTTGTGCAGCTTCCCCCATTAATAATTACCAAACATACCTTACCATTGATTGAACATCTTGTATGGAAAATGTTCTCCCTTTGAGATGCATCCATTACTTTGATTTGGCTTCCAAGTAACCTTCTAATCATGTACAACTCTCCCTCCGCAGCCACCATCTCTTCTTTACTCTCCTCTTCCTCTCCAACACTATCTTCAGATTGGCTTATGTACTCCCCATTATCCTTGAGAAGAATTATCTTCTTTGTAGGACACTCGTAGGCATAATGACCTATGCCCAAGCACTTAAAACACTTCACTTCTCTAGTCCTCTTTGGTGGATGTTCAGCTTGCTTTTGAGGTGCTTTCCCATGATTAGAAAGCGCTGCATTGTTAGAGGAGGCAGCACCTTCTTTCTTGACTCTATCCTTCCAATTTGAAGGATGATGGAGACCAAGGAAGCTCAAGTGGAACCCCAATGGGCCCAATGCCCAAAGAAGCACTGCGAGGACTTGGAGGCCCAATGACAAGGTCAAGAGCTAAGAAGGCTAAGGAGGATTTGGACAAAGCAGTCAACCACTTTCTTTCACTGAAGCCCATTCTAGAAGAAGAAGCACTCAAGATGGTCCAAATGATCCAAGTTGATGAAGGGCCCAAATGTGGGGACATGATTTCTTCTTAGTCAATTTTATTTAATTATGTATTTGAACCTTTTAATTTTCTTAGTTTTGGTTCTTATTTTCTTTTTGGGTTAATTTTATAATAAGGGCCTATTGTTTGGGCTTAAGTTGCGCATAATAGAGTTAGGGTTTCCAATTGGGCCTAGGCCACATTTGCACTAGGATTCGGTTTTAAAATGTGCTAGCTTGCTGCCTCCTTTAGCTAGACCTAGCTGCATACATAATTCCTATAAATAGGCTTATGTTTACTGTATTTGGCACTTTTGACTTAGAGAATAATATTGCACTCCTTTGTGGGTTTTGAGAGCTTAGTTCTCCTGGGTTCTTGGTAGAGCCATATTGGTTCTTATCAAAGGTTTCCTTACCTTTGTGGCGAATCTTCGCTTGACTTATCACTCTCCAAGAGTGTGGCGTCTTCTTCCTTCCATTCCTTTTCCTTTTCCATCTTTTTTTCCATTTTTTTACTATTCACATACTGTTCACGTTACTGTTCATGTCACTATTCATCCTTTTATTGTTTAATTCTTTGAAACCCAAAATCAACTCAAGAACGATCTGTAAAAAATAATATGCATCCAACTTGGATCATATCATGTGGTATCTAGAGCCCAGATTCTTTAGTTGATAGAGTTCTTGTTTTGTTTCTTGTACTTGTTCTTTATTGCTTTCCAAACATCAAGCACCATTGCTTGAATGTCATAATTATACACAATCCTGATCATCATTGATCTCTGCCATTTCTAAGAATTGGCAACATTCTTTACTTTCCGTTGTTTACTTTTTGTCATTTAAATTCTAGTCTTTTTATTTTTTGCCTTTAATTTTTGTTCTTTAATTTCTACGAAATATTTACAGTTTTGATCTTATCAACTCTATATCCATTACTGTTATATGTTTTGTAACACCTTAACTTGTGAGGAAACTCCTAAATACACAATTGGGCATAACATTTGGAACTAAAATTGCAAGAATCATATTTTTTATGTGCAAAAAGAGAATAAGGGCTTGAAAAATAGTATTAAAAAAATGAAGAAAAAAAAAGAGACTGCCCTTGCACTTAAGCAAGATTAAGTTTGAATGCCTTGTGAATTTCATTAAGCGATGCTATTCTACATACCTTGCGCATTTCTTTTTCTTCTTATTTCTTTTGAGTTCTACCTTGCTTTTTATTTAGCTTTTCTTGCTTGTCTTTTAAATTCATTTGAGTTTTGTCTAGAGTTTCATCCTTTCTTCAGCTTCTGAGTGCTTACTCTTGTGAGGACCGCTACCTTTGTAAGAGCTTTTGGTAATTGAAACGCGAGAGGGTTCATTTAAGAACTTGAAAAGAGAACTTGAGTGGTAAAAGGCAAGAGCGTTTTCATTAAACAAAAGCCTAATTGTGTGAAACACGAGTGGAATCAATCTAAGAGTGTATACACGTGAGAAGAGTGAGTGAGGACCTTGTTTTATTGTGTTCACTAACTTTTTGATTTTGTACAATGTCTAAGGAAGGAGACACAAGTGGAAGTCCCCCTCCTTCCCCAAGGATAGCGGCAATGACATTACAAATGCAAGCCCTAACAAGACATTTGGAAAGGCTTCTTTATTGGCCTGGCATGAAGCATGATGTGCATAAAATAGGTGATAGGTGCATTATTTGTAAAAGAGCCAAATCAAAGGTAATGCCTCATGGACTCTATACCCCCCTACCTATTCCTGATTCCCCTTGGACTGACTTGTCTATGGATTTTGTGCTAGGTTTGCCCCGTTCAAAAAAAGGAAGAGACTCCATTTTTGTGGTGGTGGACAGATTCTCCAAGATGGCCCACTTCATCCCTTGCCATAAGGTGGATGACGCCATTCATGTGGCGGACTTGTTCTTTAAAGAAGTAGTGAGGCTTCATGGAATGCCCAAAAGCATAGTCTTAGATAGGGACTCAAAATTCTTGAGCCATTTTTGGAGGACCCTTTGGAACAAGCTTGGGACTAAGCTACTCTTCTCTACCACTTGCCACCCACAAATCGATGGGCAAACTGAGGTGGTGAATAGGACCCTATCGACCTTCTTTGCGATTAATCATCAAGAGGAACATCAAAACATAGGAAAAATGCTTACCTTTTTGTTGAATTTGCTTATAATAGGGCTATGCATGCTACTACTAGTTTTTCTCCTTTTGAGATTGTATATGGTTTTAATCCCCTCACCCCCCTTGATTTACTGCCTCTACCTAATGTTTCTTCTTTAATTCATAGGGATGGACATGCAAAAGCTGAATATATGAGGAAGCTCCATGAACAAGTCAAGACTCAAATTGAAAGGAAGATGGAACAATATGCTAAGCAAGCAAATAAGGGAAGGAGATAAGTTGTTTTTGAACCCGGAGATTGGGTGTGGGTGCACATGCGAAAAGAAAGGTTTCCTTTGCAAAGGAAATCTAAGCTCTTACCTAGAGGAGATGGACCCTTCCAAATCTTAGAAAGAATCAATGACAATGCCTACAAAGTTGACCTACCAGGTGAGTATGGGTTAGTGCAACATTTGATGTGGCTGACTTAAGTCCTTTTGATGTAGGTGATGAAGGATTAAATTCGAGGACAAATTCTTTCGAAGGGGGAGGGCATGATGGAGACCAAGGAAGCTCAAGTGGAACCCTAATGGGCCCAATGCCCAAAGAAGCACTGCGAGGACTTGGAGGCCCAATGACAAGGTCAAGAGCTAATAAGGCTAAGGAGGATTTGGACAAAGCAGTCAACCACTTTCTTTCACTGAAGCCCATTCTAGAAGAAGAAGCACTCAAGATGGTCCAAATGATCCAAGTTGATGAAGGGCCCAAATGTGGGGACATGATTTCTTCTTAGTCAATTTTATTTAATTATGTATTTGAACCTTTTAATTTTCTTAGTTTTGGTTCTTATTTTCTTTTTAGGTTAATTTTATAATAAGGGCCTATTGTTTGGGCTTAAGTTGCGCATAATAGAGTTAGGATTTTCAATTGGGCCTAGGCCACATTTGCACTAGGATTAGGTTTTAAAATGTGCTAGCTTGCTGCCTCCTTTAGCTAGGTCTAGCTGCATACCTAATGCCTATAAATAGGCTTATGTTTACTGTATTTGGCACTTTTGACTTAGAGAATAATATTGCACTCCTTTGTGGGTTTTGAGAGCTTAGTTCTCTTGGGTTCTTGGTAGAGCCATCTTGGTTCTTATCAAAGGTTTCCTTATCTTTGTGGCGAATCTTCGCTTGACTTATCACTCTCCAAGAGTGTGGCGTCTTCTTCCTTCCATTCCTTTTCCTTTTCCATCTTTTTTTTCCATTTTTTACTATTCACGTACTGTTCACATTACTGTTCATGTTACTGTTCACATCAGTATTCTTCCTTTTATTGTTTAATTCTTTGAAACCCAAAATCAACTCAAGAACGATCCGTAAAAAAAAATAATATGCATCCAACTTGGATCGTATCACAACCCCTTTGATCTTATCAAGAGTCCCAGACCCTTGTGGCGATCCTCACCTTGGCTTATCAATTCCCCTTGGAATTGTGGCGCTTACCATTCCTTTCCTTATCTTGTCCATTTGATTGTTTTCTTCTTCTTCGAATTTTGGTTGGTCACTCAAGGATAGATCCGAATTTCCAGATGATCTTTTTTTTAGGATCATATCATGTGGTATCTAGAGTCATCCTTCCTAGAGTGATTTTTTAATCTTATTCTTCGATTTTTTTTCCAAAAAAAAAATTTCTTCTTCCCACCACATATCATGGCAACACTGTTCCTTGAAATGGAAAGATTGCAAAGATGAATGGAGGAGTTTAATGAGATGCTTGAAAAGCTAGGAGAAATAAAAAGGAGGAGGCATGGAGAAGGAGATATGAGAGAAGAGATAGAGAAATTGAAAGGGAGAAAAAGGACAAAAAAAAGGGTGAGAAAAGAGGAGAGAATGGGAAGACAAATAGAAAGTTTTGAAGCACAAGTGAAGAAAATGGTTGAAGACTCCAAAAAAAAAAGTGAGGTGAACAAAACAAACTTGAATGCTTGTTTTAATGCTATTCCTAATTCTTTGCCTAGTTGTGTCGATTCTCTTGTGAAAGAGATTAAGTGTGTTCCTCCAGAGGAAGCTTGCAAGACATTCAATGAAATTAAAGATGTTCCTCCAAAGGAAGCTCGCAAGACATTCAATGAAATTGAAGATGAGATTCCAAAGGAAGCTTGCACAATCAATGAAATTGAAGATGAAATTCCAAAGGAAGAATGCAAAGCATCAATTGGAGTTGAATTGCAAGAGGAAGATAAGGAGATGAAGATGACTGACAGTGACTTACACTTAAAGCTGAGAATAAGTCTTCAAATTCACTTGGAAAGTCATGGCAATCTATTACTCTAATACCTACTTCTAGATTGGCTTGTGGAATCAAATGTTGGGATTCTTCTACTTTGGTTCATTTGTCTAACATTTCTCCCCTAGGTCATGAAGAAAAGAATAGTGAAGGCCAAACTAACAAAAGCAAAGAGCAAGAGAAAAATAGTGAGAAGGAAGAGAATGAAAAAGATATTGAGGAAAAAGTAGAGAGTCTCTTTATGAACAAAAGTGAGGAGGAAAAGCATTCTTTGAAGAGGCAAAGGTTGAAAGAAAAATCGAGAGTCTTCCTATAAAAGAAAATAAGGAAGTTGAAGGAACAATTCCAAGAGAGGTGTCCCATGGATTCAAAAGAGTTGTTTTTGAACCCGGAGGATGAAGACGATTCCCAAAGGCAATAAATTCGAAGTCGAATTCTCTTCAAGGGGGAGGGAATGATGCAAACTAAGAATGATGTCCAATTTAAGGCCATGATTTTTTATGAAAATTTTATTTTCATTAGTGATGAACCTGTTGACTTGTTTTGGCTATATCACGCACTGCAGATCTTCGATTGGTGCATTCTCTCATGCGTTGGAAAGCTAAGGAACTTATCTACAAATCTTATTTCAAGCTTCTTGACTAGATTCGGCTTCTATCATGGTGAAAAATGGACTGGAAGTTGAAGACGAATTTTTAGATGGAATTTTCTAGTTTATTTCTATTAAATACAGTGTAATAAACTTTGTGTGTGGACGGTGCACATTTTTATTAAGCTTCCTGGGAGGGCAACTTTTGGCTTGCATGCCTAGGTAACTCCTTTTTAGAAGTCATGAACCACTTTTATTAACCGCTTAATTGTCATTAATTGCTTTAATTAGCCACTTAGTGGATTAGTTATTGCTTTTATGGGGAATTTGTCACAATTATGGTGACCTTTTGTATGAATATTTTATGCAGCCCCTAAACTCTATATATGTATACATCTACGATGAATGAAAAAAAAAACTTTTGGATATTCAATTTGTGTTTGTTCCAATTGTGAGAGTGTTTAGCCTCTCTTAGGTTCTTCATTGATCTAACCCCTTTGACCCTTGTGGCGATCCTCACCTTAGCTTATCAATTCCCCTTGGAATTGTGGTGCCTAGCATTCCATTCCTTATCTTGTCCATTTGATTGTTTTCTTCTTCTTCGAATTTTGGTTGGTCACTCAAGGATAGATCCTAATTTCTACATGATCTTTTTTGTAGGATCATATCACAAACAAACACACACAGAAACACAAAGAATATCACACATACACACACAAACATAGAATCTCTCTCTCTCTCATACACACACAGAATATCACATATACACACACACACAAACATAGAATGTCTCTCTCTCAGACACACACATATGCACATGAACAAAATATCACACACACACACACACACATACACACACACACACACACTCACGCACACGCACACACACTCTCTCTCACACGCACGCACACATACACAAACACAAAGAATATCACACACATACACACACAAACGTAGAATCTCTTTCTCACACTCACACAGAATATCACAGACACACATACACATACGCCCACACGCACAGAATATCACACACACTCTCACACGCACATAGACACAACACTCACACACACAAAATTTCATACAAACACAAACCAACAGAAAGAATTTCAGACACAGAGAGATTCTATGTTTGTGTGAGTGTGTGATATTCTGTGCGTGAGTGTGTGATTTTCTATCTTTGTGTGTGTGTGTGTGTATGATATTCTATGTGTGTGTATGTGTGTTTATGTGATATTTTGTATGTGTGTGTGTGATATTCCCCCTCTCTCTCCCTCTCTCTTTGTGTGTGTGTGTGTGTAACATTCTGTGTGTGCGTGTGTGTGTGATATTCTATGTGTGCGTGTGACATTCTGTGTGTGTGTATGTGTGATATTCTATGTGTGTGTGTGTATTTTTCTAATATTCTATGTGTGTGAGTGATATTCAATGTGTGTGATGTGAGCCCACTAAGGAGCGTGGATCAAGGAGCACTACAAGGACTTGGTGGACCTATGACAAGAGCTAGGACCAAGAAAGCCTAAGAAGTCCTAAATCAAATGGTGACAACTTTAATTGAAGCAAGCCCAAATTCAAGTTTTGATGGAGTGGAGCCCAAATTGGTCACTTCTCTCATCCAACTTGAAGACCCATGATGACTTGGATGTCCACTTCTCTAAAATAGCATTTTCTAGTTTATTTCTATTAAATAAAGTGTAATAAACTATGAAGGATGAATAGTGCACTTTTTGGGAGGGCAACCTTTGGTTTGCATCCTAGGTAACTCCTATTTTCTAGTTAATGCTTTAATTAGTCACTTAATGGATTAGTTATTGCTTTTTATGGGGAATTTGTGACATTATGATGACCATTTTGTATGCATATTCTATGCACCCCATTTTCCTATAAGTATGTGCCTAAAACATGAATGAAAGGACTCTTGGATGTGAATTTGGATTGAATCCATTTGTGAGAATTTCATTCTCTTCGGTTCTTGGTTGAGCCATCTTGGTTCTTATCAAAGGCTTCCTTACCTTTGTGGCTAATCTTCGCTTGACTTATCACTCTCTAAGAGTGTAGCTTCTTCTTCCTCCCATTCCTTTTTCTTTTTCTATCTTTTCTATTTTTTTACTATTTATGCACTATTCATGTCACTATTCACCAATTACTGTTCATCTAGTACTGTTCATCGTTTCATTCTTTGAAACACTAAATCAACTCAAGGATGATCCATAAAAATAATATGCATCCAACTTGGATCATATCAGCATGTGTGTGATATTCTTTGTGTGCGTGTGCGTGTGTCTAAAATTCTCTCTGTTGGTTTGTGTTTGTGTGAAATTTTGTGTGTGTGAGTGTTGTGTCTATGTGTGTGTGTATGAGTGTGTGTGATATTCTGTGTATGTGGGCATATGTGTGTGTGTGTGTGTGATATTCTGTGTGTATGTGTGTGAGAGATTCTATGTTTGTGTGTGTATGTGTGTGTGCGTGTGTGAGAGTGTGTGTGTGATATTCGTGTCCGTGCATGTGTGTGTGTGTCGAGAGAGAGAGATTCTATGTTAGTGTGTGTGTGTATATGTGATATTCTGTGTGTGTACATGTGTGTGTGTGAGAGAGAGATTCTACGTTTGTGTGTGTGCGTGTATGTTTGTGCAAAATTTTGTTTGTGTGTGTGTGTGTGCACATGATATTCTTTGCATGTGTGCGTGTGATATTCGGTGTGTGTCGATATTTTATGTGTTTGTTTATGTGTGATGTTCTCTGTGTGTGTGTGTGTGTGTGTGTATGTTTGTATGTGATACTCTGTGTGTGTGTGTCTATGTGATATTTTGCGTGTGTGTGATATACAATGTGTGCGTGTACGTATGTGTCTGATATTCTCTCTATTGGTGTGTGTGATATTCTGTGTGTAGTGTTGATAAGGTTTTCCTTAAGCCTCTTGAATTCAGACCTAACTAGGATTAGAACAAATAGAATTTGGAAGATGAAATTGAAAGGAAGAATAAAGAAAGAAAAGAACTGATTCTGTCCATTTTTAAGAAGCATCCATATCTCACGTTATAGACATCAAAATTGAGTGATTCTAAAATGAGGTGAAAGATCTCTTTTTGAAACACGATTTAGTCTCAAGAATCACCGAAAAGAAGTACGTATAACTTGAGATATGAGTGCGAGATATTGGAGATGAAAATTGAGGAAATTACGAAAATAGAAGGAAGAACTAGATACGAAATTGATGAAAAGAAATATGATAAGAATGGCGCCACAAACTCAATTTGATAAGCCAAGAAGGATCGCCATAAGAATTGGTTAATTCTTGATAAGATCTAATGATGCAAGGAAGAACCCTAGTAGAGCAAAACTCTCAGTTTTGTATATTCCAAAATGTGTGTTCCTGATGGAGACCAAGGAAGCTCAAGTGGAACCCCAATGGGCCCAATGCCCAAAGAAGCACTACAAGGACTTGGAGGCCCAATGACAAGGTCAAGAGCTAAGAAGGCTAAGGAGGATTTGGACAAAGCAGTCAACCACTTTCTTTCACTGAAGCCCATTCTAGAAGAAGAAGCACTCAAGATGGTCCAAATGATCCAAGTTGATGAAGGGCCCAAATGTGGGGACACGATTTCTTCTTAGTCAATTTTATTTAATTATGTATTTGAACCTTTTAATTTTCTCTGTTTTGGTTCTTATTTTCTTTTTGGGTTAATTTTATAATAAGGGCCTATTGTTTGGGCTTAAGTTGCGCATAATAGAGCTAAGGTTTCCAATTGGGCCTAAGCCACATTTGCACTAGGATTAGGTTTTAAAATGTGCTAGCTTGCTGCCTCCTTTAGCTAGACCTAGCTGCATACCTAATGCCTATAAATAGGCTTGTGTTTACTGTATTTGGCACTTTTTGACTTAGAGAATAATATTGCACTCCATTGTAGGTTTTGAGAGCTTAGTTCTCTTGGGTTCTTGGTAGAGCCATCTTGGTTCTTATCAAAGGTTTCCTTACCTTTGTGGCGAATCTTCGCTTGACTTATCACTCTCCAAGAGTATGGCGTCTTCTTCCTTCCATTCCTTTTCCTTTTCCATCTTTTCCATTCTTTTACTATTCACAGTACTGTTCATGCACTGTTTACTGTACTGTTCATGGACTATTCACATTACTATTCATCCTTTCTTTGTTTAATTCTTTAAAACACAGAATCAACTCAAGAACGATCCGTAAAAATAATATGCATCCAACTTGGATCATATCATGTGGTATCTAGAGCCTGGATTCTTTAGTTGATAGAGTTCTTATTTTATGTTTTGTACTTGTTCTTTATTGCTTTCCAAACATTAAGCACCATTGCTTGAATGGCATAATTATACACAATCCTGATCATCATTGATCTCTGCCATTTCCAAGAATTGGCAATATTCTTTACTTTCCGTTCTTTACTTGTTGCCATTTATATTCCAGTCTTTTTATTTTCTGCCTTTAATTTTTGTTCTTTAATTTCTACGCAATATTTACAGCTTTGATATTATCAACTCTATATCCATTACTGTTATATGTTTTATAGCACCTTAACTTGAAAGGAAACTCACAATTGGGCATAACATTTAAAACTAAAATTGTAAGAATCAATTTTTTTTAAGTGCAAAAAAAAGAACAAGGGCGTGAAAAATAGTATTAAAAAAAGAAAAAAAAAGAAAATAAAATAAAATAAAAAGAGACTGCCCTTGCACTTAAGCAAGATCAAGTTTGAATGCCTTGTGAATTTCATTAAGCGGTGCTATTCCACATACCTTGCGCATTTCTTTTTCTTCTTATTTCTTTTGAGTTCTACCTTTCTTTTAATTAGCTTTTCTTGCTTGTCTTTTACATTCCTTTGAGTTTTGTCTAGAGTTTCATCCTTTCTTCAACTTCTAAGTGCTTACTCTTGTGAGGACCGCTACCTTGGTAAGAGGTTTTGCTAATTGAAACGCGAGAGGGTTCATTTAAGAACTTGAAAAGAGAACTTGAGTGGTAAAGGCAAGAGCGTTTTCATTAAACAAAAGCCTAATTGTGTGAAACACGAGTAGAATCAATCTAAGAGTGTATACACGTGAGAAGAGTGAGTGAGGACCTTGTTTTATTGTGTTCACTAACTTATTGATTTTGTACAATGTCTAAGGAAGGAGACCCAAGTGGAAGTCCCCCTCCTTCCCCAAGGACAGCCGCAATGACATTACAAATGCAAGCCCTAACAAGACATTTGAAAAGGCTTCTTCAAAGACAAAGTGATGAAATCCATGAGAGGATTGATAGGTTAGCGAGGGATAAAACTTCCAACCATGATGAAGAATCCCATGAATCCGAAAGAGAAAGGAGAGATGATAGGAGGCAAGGAGGAAGAAGGAGACATGAGAGGAGAGATAGAGAAAATGAGAGGAGAGATAGAGGAAATGAGAGGCTTGGGGTGTGAATATCAAAATACCTTCCTTCCAAGGGAGGAATGATCCGGAAGCATATCTTGAGTGGGAGATGAAAATTGAGCAAATCTTCTCATGCCATGACTACAATGACAAGAAGAAAGTGAAGGTGGCTACACTTGAGTTCACAGATTATGCATTGATTTGGTGGGATCAAGCTCAAAAAGAAAGGGCAAGATATAGAGAGCATCCTATCATTACTTGGGATGAAATGAAGACTTTGATGAGGAGGAGGTTTGTACCATCTTATTATCATAGGGAGCTACATAATAAGTTACAAAGGCTCTCTCAAGGGAGTAGGAGTGTGGATGAGTACTTCAAAGAGATGGAGGTTGCCTTGATAAGAGCCAACATTGTTGAAGAAAGGGAGGCAACCATGGCTCGGTTTCTTCATGGTCTCAACCGAGACATTAGTGATATTGTGGAGTTGCACATTATGTTGAGCTTGAAGACTTAGTGCATCAAGCCATGAAGGTGGAGCAACAACTCAAGAGGAAGGGTACTTTGAAGAAGGCTTCTTCCAACTTCAACACAACAAGTTGGAAGGACAAGTAAAAGAAGGTGGGATCCTCTTTCGGTCCAAAGGAACCCGTGGCTACCCCTAAGGGCAGCTTGCCTACTACTTCCACTTCATCTTCTACTTCCAAAAATAAGGACATTAAATGCTTCAAGTGTTTGGGAAGGGGACACATAGCATCTCAATGCCCAAATAAGAAAACAATGGTGATAAGGGACAATGGGAGCATCACTAGTGAATCTTCTTCTATTTCATCCAGTGAGGAGGAAAGTGATTGTGAGGTTATTCCACAAGAGAGAGACTTATTGATGGTAAGAAGATTGTTGGGAAGTTAAGCTAAAGAGAAGGATGAAGGCCAAAGAGAGAACATTTTCCATACAAGATGCCTCATTGAAGGGAAGGTGTGCTCTTTGATTATTGATGGGGGAAGTTGCACTAATGTGCCAAGCACTCGCTTGGTAAGAAAACTTGACCTTAAAACTACTCCTCACCCCCGACCATACAAGCTTCAATGGCTAAGTGAGAATGGTGAGTTGATAGTGAATCAACAAGTGATGGTAAGTTTGTCAATTGGTAAGTATAAAGATGATATTTTGTGTGATGTTGTTCCTATGGAGGCCGGCCATATATTGCTTGGAAGGCCTTGGCAATTTGATAAGCACGCTATTCATAATGGTTTCACTAACAAGTACTCATTTGTTCATAATTCCTTAAAGGTAACCCTTGTACCCCTTACTCCTAAACAGGTTTGTGAAGACCAAGTGGCCCTGAAGCTAAGAAGGGAGCAAGAGAAGGAAGACATAAAAATAAAATCAAAGGGGGAAGCGAAGAATAGGGACCAAGAACTTGTAAATGAGAAAAAAAAATGAATGTTTAATTACTAGGGAGAGTGAGATTAAGAGGGCTTGCTTTGCAAAGCAAAAGATGTACATTTGCGTATATAAGGACTTGTACTTAAATTGTAACTCTAACCCTCTACCTAGCGAAGTTGATTCTCTTTTGCAGGACTTTGAAGATGTCTTTCCAAAGAGTGTCCCTCCCGGTCTATTACCCTTGAGGGGGATTGAACATCAAATATACTTCATCCCGGGAGCCTCTTTGCCCAATAGGCCCGCCTATAGGACAAATCCTGAGGAAACTAAGGAAATTCAAAAACAAGTGGAGGAATTGATGCAAAAAGGATGGGTGAGGGAAAGTTTAAGTCCTTGTGCCGTGCCTATCATACTTGTCCCCAAAAAGGACGGCACTTGGAGAATGTGTACTGATTGTAGGGCTAAATAATATAATCTGTAAAATATAGGCATCCCATCCCTAGGCTAGATGATTTGCTTGATGAATTGCATGGTGCATGTTACTTTTCTAAAGTGGATTTAAAAAGTGGGTACCATCAAATTAGGATAAGGGAAGGGGATGAGTGGAGACAGCCTTTAAGATTAAGCATGGATTGTATGAGTGGTTGGTGATGCCTTTTGGGCTTACAAATGCGCCTAGCACCTTTATGAGGTTGATGAACCATGTGTTGAGAGAGTTTCTAGGCAAGTTTGTAGTAGTATACTTTGATGACATCTTGATCTATAGCATAACCTTAGAAGAGCACCTAGAATACCTTAAGGCTGTGATGAGTATGCTTAGAAAAGAAAAGTTGTATGCTAATTTAGAGAAGTGTGTCTTTTACACTGACCATGTAGTGTTCCTAGGCTTTGTGATGTGTGTGAAACAACATCATGTTTTGTTCTTGTTTTACATGCATTCTTGAGCATTTTAGGCTTTTTAGTTTTCCTTTTTAGTTAGTTTTTCCCTTAGTTCAGATAACTGCGGTGTTTTTGGTATTCCTGTGCAGGATTGGTGCTAAATTGGTCTTGGAATGGATGGAAAGCTTGCATGTTTGAAGCTGGAGCTTAATGGATAGCAATAAAGGTGCAAAAAGGCCATTTCAGAGGGATCCACGGCCTGCCCGTGGATCAAACCATGGCATGGATCGAGGGGTAACTTGAAGAAGGAAAAAGGGAATTCCAGAGAGTTTCACGGCCTAGCCGTGGAACCATCCACAGCCGTGGAACTCAAAGGACCAGAAATTAGCCTGTTGACAGAGACATCCACGGCCTGGCCGTGGAATGATCCACGGCCATGGATCGCAGTGCGCAGCAGTTTTTATGTTTTTCTTTTTGTTTCTTTTGAGGGCTTTTTAGCCAATTAAAACCTTAAGTTATAAATAGATGTTCTGAATAGAATTAGGGAGTTCTAATTTAGTTTTGGTGGAGGCACATTGGAGGCTTTGGCTTTGGATCTTCATCTTTCTCTCTTTTTCTTCCATTGTTACGGGTTTGGGATGTTTTTAAGTTTGATTTCTTGTCTCCTCTTCTCTATGTCTGAGTAGTTTCTTTTTGTTTCTAGGATTGGGCAATGCCCTTTGATACATTGATAATGATTAATTGACGTTGTTTCCCCTTTTATTAATCTTGATTGTTCTTTGATTCAATCCTTATTGCTTTTATTCATGTGAATTTGCTGGCCACTTATTTGCATCTCATAGGCATTTAGGGACGTACTGAGAGGTGAACCTAAGTGTTGGAACCATAAGAATTGAACTTAAGGTCTAAATCATGAGAGTAGTTTTAGCCTTTCGAGGATTCAATGAATTGCCACAAAGCCTAATGGGTTCAATTTAAATTCAATTACCACGAGAGTAGGAATTGGTTTAATTGGGCACGGATCTTGTATCTTGTGAAAGAACATTAACTAATTTAGGGTAATTCACCTTCAATTAAATTTCAGATTTAATAAAAGGGTTGTCAATTAGGATTTATCTTGTATCATTGTGGTATCCCAATCTTGGAAATTTTCTTGAATTTGAAAATCCCTTTCTTGATAATTCGTTATTTTTGTTCTGAATTCTGTTTTCTTGATTTTATTTAATTGTTTTGTTACTATGTTCTTTTTTATCAACAATCATATTCCTTTTTGTTTAACTTAATTGAATTAATTAATTAATTGGTATTCATAGACACAGTCCCTGTGGATTTGATCTTTTTATTACTTGACGACGAAACCGTACACTTGCGGATTTCACGCACCAAGTTTTTGGCGCCGTTGCCGGGGACTATGTTTTTCTTGAATATTAATTCAATTTTTAATTTAATTAATTTAAACCTTTTTCTTTTATTTGGTTCTCACATTCTTGTTTTCTCTTTGACTCTCTGCAGGTAATTTCTCTTATTTATGTAAAGTACTAGACGTTCTGGGATTCTCATTGAAGCAGATCCTGAAATTGAAAGGACTTTACGTAGAAGGAGAAGACAACAAAGGCAAAGAGTAAGGGAAATATCTGAACCAACACTTGTCATGGCAGCAGCTGAAGATAATAAACCTTTAAAGGAGTATGCAGCCCCTAACGCTCGGGGTTTGCGATCTGGAATTGCTCGGCCAAACATTGAAGCTAGGCACTTCACCATACCTCCTGCCTTACTGTCTATGATAAGGCAGAACCAGTTTGGAGGATTGCCGTCAAAGGATCCTAATGATTATGTGAATATGTTCTTGGAGTTCTGTGAAACCCTCAAGATCGAAGGCGCCTCTGTTGATGCTATTCGTCTCCGCTTGTTTCCTCTATCATTGAGAGATCGAGCTAGAGCTTGGCTGAAGTCTGTTCCTGCTGAGACGATAACTACTTGGGACCAATTGGAGCAAGCCTTTTTAGATAAATTCTTTCCACCTTCGAAGACTGCTCACCTAAGGACCCAAATCACAAGCTTTGTTCAGAAAGATGGCGAGTCATTATCAGAAGCTTGGGATAGATATAAGGCTTTGCTGGAAGCCTACCCACACCACGGGTTAGAAAAGTGGTTGATCGTTCACACCTTCTACAATAGTTTAGAATATTCTTCGAATGTGTCTCTTGACTCCGCAGTTGGTGGAGCTCTGATGAATAGAAGGCTCACAGAGGCTTATGAGATAATTGAGAGCGTAGCTTCAAATCATCACCAATGGGCCAATGAAAGAGGGCACAACCCGAGAAAGCTCTCGGGAGGTAAGTTTGAGGTAGATGGTGTTGATTTAATTATGTCAAAGTTTGATTCTTTGAATAAACGTTTTGACATGCTTGAGAAAGCTCATGTTAATGCCATAGGTGCCTCTAACAATTTTTGTGAGATTTGTGGAGCACAGGGACATGTTGGTGCTGAATGCCAAGTTGGAATGGGACCCTCACATGGTGCACCGGTGGAGCAAGTGGAATCATGCCACAATTTCCACGACTTCAACCAAAAGGGGAGGAATGATCCGTATTCTCAAACTTACAACCCTGGTTGGAGGTCACATCCTAACTTCTCTTACCGGAATAATCAGTACTAAGCTAGGCAAGGTAATGCTAAACCCTCTTCTGGAGTCCCACAGGTACAGAAATCTAGACTTGAGTCCCTTCTAGAGAATTTTGTTGAAATCCAGTCTAAGCAGAATGAGGAGTTTAGGCACCATGGGCAAGTTGTGACTGAGGCCATTAGAGAGTTGTCAGCTAAGGTTGACAATTTGGCCATTCATAATAAGATGTTGGAAACCCAGATTGCCCAATAAGCGAGCACTTCACATAGGCAACAAGGTAAGTTTCCTAGTCAACCAGAAATAAACCCAGGGAATGAACATTGTAAGGCTGTGAGTTTGAGAAGTGGCAAGAAATTAGAGGATTCCAAGGGTAAAGGAAAGTGTGACAAAGATGAGGGGAATGAGGAAAAAGATACTAAGACACAACCCTTAGAGGAGGAGGAAACTAGTGAGAAAGTGTCTAAGTATGTACCCCCTGAACCTTACCAACCCCCAGTGCCTTTTCCTCAAAGATTGGCTAAGGCCAAGTTAGATAGGCAGTTTGGGAAGTTCCTAGAGGTCCTAAAGAAATTGTACATTAATGTACCCTTCACTGAGGCGTTGAAACAAATGCCTACCTATGCTAAGTTTCTTAAGGATATTTTGTCAAATAAGAGAAAGCTCGAGGAATATGAGACAGTAGCTTTAACTGAGGAGTGTAGTGCTTTAATTCAAAATAAATTGCCTCCTAAGCTAAAAGATCCAGGTAGCTTCTCTGTTCCTTGTTTGATTGGTAACACGAATTTTGATAAAGCTCTGTGTGACTTGGGGGCTAGTGTTAGTCTTATGCCCCTTTCTATGTGTAAGAAGTTGGAAGTGGGTGAGTTAAAACCCACAACTATCTCCCTTCAATTGGCGGATCAGTCTATCAAGTACCCCATAGGCATCTTGGAGGATGTTCCCATTAAGGTTGGTAACTTTTACATGCCGGCGGATTTTGTTGTGCTTGACATGGAAGCTGATGATACAATGCCGATCATACTTGGGCGTCCATTCCTTGCCACTGGAAGGGCTATCATTGATGTCCATGAAAGAAAATTGACTTTGTGATTGAATGATGAGGAAGTAGTTTTTGATGTTTTTAAATCTGAAAATAATTCTAATTCCTTAAATTCATGTAATCGCATTGATGCTACTAAAGTTGTGGATAGTGTTGTGCTTTCAGGTGTTGGTGTATGCCCTAGAGGCTAATACATTTTCTGTTTTTACATATATTCTATTATGCTATTTTATTTATGAGGCATTTCATTTATTGTGTTCTTTTTTTATAAACATAATAAAGTCATTAGAATAGTAAGTTTGATGCTATAGGACATCAAGTGAATGACTTGATCGTGAGATCCTTTTAGTTACAACACTATTCTTAAATGTCCCTAGTCAAGTATTATTGTTAATTAGGAGAACAATAATACATTGAGACTAGTATGTGCAGAGACTGATGACCACATCTCACGGGTCATGGATATGAGATATAAAGTCTTCACATGGGTACATATTAGAGTAATGATGTACTGGACTGACCCACCATGAGAACACTACATGGATCGTTACGTGAGTGTCATAAGTGATTCTCATAGTGACAATGATGTTTGTGGTCCTTTGACCTGAAATCACTACGATTCCTACATGAGGAGTTGTGTGTTTTAATGCCATCAAACATCATCTGTAACAAGGTGATTATAAAGTTGGTTATTGGACATACCGCAAATCATGCAGAGGGATGTGAGTGACCTAGATGGGATTTGTCACTCCTACATAACAGGAGCGATATCTTCGGGCCCCCTGATTGAGTGAAACTGCGAAATGCATGGCCATGCTCAAATGAGTCAATATGAGATATTGATCTCATTTGTTGTTACAAAGTCTGCTAGAGTATCAGGAAACGAATGATTGGACTATACAAGGGTGACGCATTCCATGCCTTGTGTTCAATCTAGATATCTTGACAAAGGGACTAAACGACACGAAAACATTGGTCACGAAAAGGTTATGTCAAATCACTGACATTCTTATTACTTGGGTGGCAGTGATGTGTTGCTAGATACCGCTCACTGCTTGTAATATTAAAATGGGATTTTAATATTACTGCTAACGTAATAAGAACCTGTAGGGTCACACACATAGAGCAGACTAAAATTGGAGCAATGGATCCAAGTTGGACTCGGATTCAAATATGGGCCAGACTCATAACAGGTGGGCCTAAGGTTGCACAGCTTACCTTGCTGCTGCTCACACTCACTTAAGGCAGTCACTATTATAAATAGTACTGCTAAGGAGGCTGCTAAGGGACATAATTCTGAACCCTAGCTGCACCTACAGAAAAGTGAGTGAGAGAGCGACAGGTTTCTTCTCTTCTCTTCGCAGCTAGCACTATGTGAGAGACGTGAGGCTCCTCTTCGCGGACGTTGGATGTTCGTGAGTCTGTTCGTGTGGATACCGCAGAGACATCGTTTCTATTACGGTGTTAGTGATTCACGCTTCAAGAGGTAAATCATTTAAAAACTCAGATTATGGCTTTTTCGCATGGATCCTCGGTGGGAATCCCTGTTTTTCGCTACGTGTTGTATCCGCAAAATTCCCAACAGTGGTATCAGAGCGTCTTGCGAAACCATGATTCGATTTTCTGTTTTCGTTTACATGAGATAACATGTTTTCTGTTCTTGTTTTGACAAAATATATGATCTTTAATATGTTATTTCTGAAAACCGTATGAAACCCTTTGCGAAAACATATTCTGTTTCTTATATTGTATGCAAAACCGTGATGTTGTTTTCAAAAACTTCATGAAGATGTTCATATGTTCTGTGAAAATCATTTTGTATTAAGATATATGTTTTTGCGAAGCTTTCTGGTATGTATGTGATACAAACAGCGTTATGGAATCCTTATTCTCAATGCGCGGCGCAAGGGTTTGGGAGACCTTGTTCTTGGCTTGTGGAGGCAGGGGTTATGGAATCCTTGTTTCTGCACAAGAGGCACAGCGCAAGGGGTTTTGGAAACCCTATTCTTGTTTTGCGGCAGCAGCATCAAGTGTTGATGTCAAGCCACCAACGAGGCGCCTGAGGTTCAAGTGTTGAACGATGGCGCAAGGGTTCCCTACGACGCATGAAGTGTTCATGTTGTTCGGGCTTAGGGTTTCGCGCGGCACATGCTGCACCAAGGGAGGCGCAAGAGATTTAGCTCTTGTTTTTGGTCCAATTTTTTGGCCCGGGGCACTGCCCCGCACCCAGCAAGGGGCGGCTTCCCCCGTGCTGCCTCTGCGTAGTGTGTTATTCGAAAGCGCAATATTTTCTATCCTTTTATAACTCACGAAAAATAATTATGTATTATTGTTATGAGTTTATATGTTCTTTGTGATGCATGGTGCATGGTTATGGCCTTAGTCCTCTCTTTATGCCTTTTGGTTTTAATAAATACGACCTGCGTGTCGTGCCTTTCTCTCTACATTCTGATTGTACATTCTCTTCTCACCTAACTCCCCTCGAATGTAAAAGAGGTTTCTATATAATGTAATTATGATGTGGAGACAAGAAGGCAGCATCAAGTGAGGACGTTGGTGGGAGATGCTTGATGAAGCTGACTTAGTTAATGCTACTCTCTTAGGGGCCATAACCATGTCACTTTTATAATCTATATGAGATGAATGGATATTGTTTATGGTATGATAAACAGTTTAATAAATGGTGAGATCTAATAATAATAATAATAATTCCCTCAAAGCAAATATTAAGTCATATGTGATGCCTTCCAATATGTGGCACTCGTCAAGACTAGTATCGATCAAGTGCAGGTCTGCCAAAGCAGGATGCCTTTATCTATATTAGTAAGACGCGACAGGATAAAGGTAATATCCAACTGCCAACCATTGGGTCTGACTTAACTAGGCCATTTCAATAGGATTGAAGGCTTAGGGGCATGAAGTTGGGCTTTGGTCCATTAGATGGACTTGAATAAGTGTTATTCACCCAACTATCCAAGAGTTACATGTGATATAATTGGAAAGTGTTTTCTACCTAAATAACTGAATTTTGGGTGATCAGCCAAAGCTGACTCAAAACTAGGTGAAATATGGATCTTGGCCTACTAGGAAATCTTACGATGGGATTTTCCGAGTCAATGCTGAGGGTCAATGACTTGAATAAAATAGTGGGAGGCATATTTAATTAAAAGACCTCATTAAAAATGTTTATGGCATGATACTTATATTTTGCATATTTCTGTTAA
The DNA here is from genome assembly GCA_029884595.1 of Ormosia semicastrata. NCBI lineage: Eukaryota > Viridiplantae > Streptophyta > Magnoliopsida > Fabales > Fabaceae > Ormosia > Ormosia semicastrata. The sequence goes on along the minus strand of JAQQTO010000044.1, from coordinate 31,856,301 downwards.
TAGATTACCATGGCAACAAACACATCGGGTACTTTATCATTGCGATCCGTCCTTGAGAAGGACAAGTTGTCTGGAATGAATTTTCTAGACTGGTACAGGAATTTGAGGATTGTCCTCAAGTAAGAGAAAAAGTTGTATGTTTTGGAACAGCCTATTCCTGAGCCACCTGCTGCTAATGCCCCTAGAACTGAAAGAGATGCTTATAAGAAGCATCAAGATGATGCCTTGGACATTGGATGTCTAATGCTGGCCACCATGAACTCTGAGCTCTAAAAGCAACATGAGAACATGGATGCATACGATATGATCGTACACCTTAAGAAGCTTTATCAAGAGCAGGCCAGGCATGAGAGATTTGAGGTCTCTAAAGCACTGTTTCAATGCAAGCTGGTAGAAGGAAGCCCTGTTGGTGCTCATGTACTCAAGATGATTGGGTACATTGAAAACCTAGAGAGACTCGATTTTCCTTTGGGCCAAGAGTTGGCCACTGACTTAGTCCTGCAATCGTTCTTTGGAAAGTTTCATCAATTTGTCATGAACTACAACATGAATGAGATTGACAAATCACTACCAAAGTCAAGCTAGGCATGTTGAGAACTCGCCGAGCGTAACATTAACAAAGGCAAAGGGAAGGCTATAATGATGGTCCAAAAGAATAAGGGCAAGAAATAACAAAAAAAGCCTAAGGACAACTGGAAGGGCAAGGGCAAGGACAAGTCCAAGCCTAGCACTTCTGGCTTGAAACCAGTGGGTGGAGTGGCTAAGGAAGGTACATGCTTCCATTGTGGCCAGACCGGACATTGGAAGAGGAACTGTGCCAAGTTCTTAGAGGAGCTCAAAAAGAAGAAGGGAAGTGAGACTTCTACTTCAGGTATTTTTGTTATTGAAGTCAATTAATCTACTTCTGCATCATGGGTATTAGATACTGGATGTGGATCTCACATTTGTGTAAATGTGCAGGATCTAAAGAGCAGTAGACCATTGACGAAGGGCGAAGTCGACCTACGAGTTGGAAATAGAGAAAAGGTTGCTGCATTAGCTGTAGGGACTAATTTATTATCTTTGCCCACTAGGCTTGTAATGGAGTTAGAGAACTGCTATTTTGTGCCCGCTATTAGTAGGAATATCATTTCTGTTTCTTGTTTGGACAAGAAAGGTTTTTCTTTTATAATAAAGGACAAGTGTTGTTCTATTTATATGAATGATATTTTTTATGGTAGTGCACAATTGAGTAATGGACTTTATATACTTGATCTCGAAACGCCCGTCTATAACATAAATATAAAGAGGTTTAAATCAAATGATCTGAACCCAACTTTTCTCTGGCATTGTCATTTGGGCCACATAAATGAGAAACGCATCACCAAACTCCATAAAGATGGATTCTTGGACTCGTTTGATTTCGAATCATATAAGACATGTGAATCTTGTTTATTGGGGAAGATGACAAAGGCCCCATTCACTGGACAAGGTGAAAGGGCTAGTGATCTTTTAGGCCTTATACATAGTGATGTATGTGGGCCACTAAACACACTTGCTAGGGGCGGTTTTCAATACTTCATTACATTTACTGATGATTTCAGTAGATATGGATTTGTATATCTTATGAAGCACAAATCAGAATCCTTTGAAAAGTTCAAAGAGTTCAAGAATGAAGTACAAAACCAACTTGGCAAGAGTATTAAAATCCTTCGATCAGATCGAGGAGGAGAATACTTAAGCCAACAGTTTGATGATCATCTGAAATAGTGTGGGATAATATCTCAATTCACTCCACCAGGAACACCACAATGGAATGATGTCTCTAAAAGGAGGAACCGGACCTTGTTGGACATGGTCCGATCCATGATGAGTCATGCAAACCTTCCAGGCTCCTTCTGGGGACATGCTCTATTAACAGCAGCTTTCACACTTAACCGTGTTCCATCTAAGACGGTTCAAAAGACACCATATGAGACATGGACTGGGAGACGGCCCAGTATGTCTTTCTTGACTGCGAAGCTTACATGAAACGTCATGTTTCTGATAAGCTTGGACCTAAATCAAATAAATGCTTCTTTGTGGGGTATCCAAAGGAAACCAAGGGATACTTTTTCTATAATCCTACCGAGGGCAAAGTGTTTATCGCACGGACAGCTGTGTTTCTAGAAAGGGAGTTTATCTCCAAAAGAACCAGTGGGAGAAAAATAGAACTTGAAGAAGTTCAAGTTTCACAAAGCAGCAATGAACCAATGGTGGAAATAGAGCAGCCTCCGCAAAATGTTGTGGACCAGCAACCTGCTCTAGTAGCACAAGACCTGCATAGGTCTAACAGGATACGTCATCAACTAGAGAGATATGGATTTCTCATGACCCAACAAGGTGACGTATTGCTCATGGATCAAGATGAGCCTGTGACTTACCGGGAAGCCATTATTGGCCTAGAATCTGAGAAATGGCTTGAGGCCATGAGATCTAAAATGGATTCCATGTATGCCAACCAGGTATGGACCTTGGTTGACCCACCTGAAGAGGTAAAACCCATTGGGTGCAAGTGGGTTTTCAAGAAGAAAACCGACATTGATGGTAATGTGCATACCTTTAAGGCGCGATTGGTGGCTAAAGGTTTCAAACAAATTCATGGTGTAGACTATGACGAGACTTTTTCCCCAGTTGCGATGCTTAAATCCGTTCGGATCTGGCAAATGGATGTCAAAATTGCTTTCCTTAATGGAAATCTTCTCGAAGATGTATACATGACACAACCTGAGGGTTTTGCCACTCCAGAGGATGCTAGAAAAGTATGCAAGTTGTAACGATCTATTTATGGATTAAAGCAAGCTTCCAGAAGCTGGAATCTTCGTTTTGATAATACAATAAAACAGTTTGGTTTCATCAAGAATGAAGAAGAATCTTGTGTCTACAAGAAGGTTAGTGGGAGCACTATTGTCTTTCTGGTATTGTATGTTGATGACATACTACTTATTGGAAATGACATCCCTACCCTACAATCCGTAAAGACTTGGTTAGGGAGTTGCTTCTCTATGAAAGACTTGGGCAAAGCCACCTATGTATTAGGTATCAGGATCTATAGAGATAGATCACTGAGACTGCTTGGCCTAAGTCAGAGTACATACATAGACAAAGTGTTAAGACGATTTAACATGCATGAATCCAAGAAAGGACTCTTGCCTATGTCACATGGTGTAAGCCTATCTAAGGCTCAATCCCCTTCCACCCAAGATGAGAGGGATCGCATGAGCAAGATTCCATATGCATCTGCAATTGGATCTATCATGTATGCCATGTTATGTACTCGACCAGACATCTCGTATGCTTTAAGCATGACGAGTAGGTGTCAGTCTGATCCCGGTGAAAGTCACTGGACTGCTATCAAGAACATCCTTAAGTACATGAGAAGGACTAAGGATTCGTTCTTGGTATATGGAGGCGAGGAAGAGCTAGTTGTAAAAGGTTACACTGATGCTAGCTTCCAAACCGATAAGGACGACTCCAGATCGCAATCAGGTTATGTTTTTTGCCTAAATGGTGGGGCTGTGAGCTGGAAGAGTTTAAAGCAGGAGACAGTCGCCGATTCTACCACAGAGGCTGAGTATATTGCTGCCTCCAATGCAGCAAAGGAGGCCGTTTGGATCAGGAAGTTCATTACTCAACTTGGCATTATTCCTAGCATTGTGGACCCAGTGGACCTCTATTGTGATAATAATGGAGCCATTGCACAAGCTAAGGAGCCTAGATCTCACTAGTGATCCAAACATATACTTAGGCGCTTCCATCTCATTCGAGAGATCATCGATAGAGGAGATGTGAAGATATGCAGAGTATCAACAGAGGATAACATTGCTGATCCACTGACGAAGCCTCTTGCAGAGCAGTAGCATGAGGGTCACACTAGGTCTTTAGGCATTAGATATATGCCTGATTGGCTCTAGTGCAAGTGGGAGATTGTTGGTGTATGCCCTAGAGGCTAATACATTTTCTGTATTTACATATATTCTATTATGCTATTTTATATATGAGGCATTTCATTTATTGTGTTCTTTTTTGCTAAACATAATAAAGTCCTTAGAATAGTAAGTTTGATGCCATAGGACATCAAGTGAATGACTTGATCGTGAGATCTTTTTGGTTACAACACTATTCTTAAATGTCCCTAGTCAAGTATTATTGTTAATTAGGATAACAATAATACATTAAGACTAGTATGTGCAGAGACTGATGACCACATCTCACGGGTCATGGATATGAGATATCAAGTCTTCACATGGGTACATATTAGAGTAATGATGTACTAGACTGACCCACCATGAGAACGCTACATGGATCATTACGTGAGTGTCATAAGCGATTCTCATAGTGACAATGATGTTTATGGTCCTTTGACCTGAAATCACTACCATTCCTACATGAGGAGTTGTGTGTTTTAATGCCATCAAACGTCATCTGTAACAAGGTGATTATAAAGTTGGTTATTGGACATACATCAAATCATGCAGAGGGATGTGAGTGACCTAGATGGGATTTGTCACTCCTACATAACAGGAGCGATATCTTCGGGCCCCCTGATTGAGTGAGATTACGAAATGCATGGCCATGCTCAAATGAGTCAATATGAGATATTGATCTCATTTGTTGTTACAAAGTCTGCTCGAGTATCAGGAAACGAATGATTGGACTATATAAGGGTGACGCATTCCATGCCTTGTGTTCAATCTAGATATCTTGACAAAGGGACTAAACGACACGAAAACATTGGTCACGAAAAGGTTATGTCAAATCACTGACATTCAATACTTGGGTAGCAGTGATGTGTTGCTAGATATCGCTCACTACTTGTAATATTAAAATGGGATTTTAATATTACTGCCAACATAATAAGAACCTGCAAGGTCACACACATAGAGCAGACTAAAATTGGAGCAATGGATCCAAGTTGGACTCGGATTCAAATATGGGCCAGACTCATAACAGGTGGGTCTAGGGTTGCACAGCTTACCTTCTTCTGCTCACACTCACTTAGGGCAGTCACTATTATAAATAGTACTGCTAAGGGGGCTGCTAAGGGACATAATTCTGAACCCTAGCCGCACCTACAGAAAAGTGAGTGAGAGAGCGACAGGTTTCTTCTCTTCTCTTCGCAGCTAGCACTGTGTGAGAGACGTGAGGCTCCTCTTTGCGGACGTTGGACGTTCGTGAGTCTGTTCGTGTGGATACCGCAGAGACATCGTTTCTATTACGGTGTTAGTGATTCACGCTTCAAGAGGTAAATCATTTAAAAACTCGGATTATGGCTTTTTCGCATGGATCCTCGGTGGGAATCCTTGTTTTTCGCTGCGTGTTGTATCCGCAAAATTCCCAACATCAGGTATACAGGAATCAGTGACTGATGCTATGCCCTGCAAGGAAGGACCTAAGAAGTATAGTGACAAGTGTGTCGAGAAGCGTGAATTTAAAATCGGGGATAAAGTTCTTGTTAATACCTCGCTTCTACGTTTCTATCCTAGTAAGTTATGGTCGAAATGGTCTGGACCATATGAGATTGTTCGAGTTTTATCCTACGGTGTGCTTGAGGTGCAAAAAGAAAGTCATAAGCCTTTCATGATAAATGGTCAGAGAGTGAAACACTTTGAAGGAGTGGGGACTGAGCACTACTCCGTTGACGTCACCTGAGCACAGAAACCAGACCAAAGTCAAGCTAATGACTTTAAACAAGCGCTTCTTGGGAGGCAACCCATGTTTTCTTATTTTTTTGTTTTATTTCATCTTTTTCTTTTAATTTTGCGTGTTAGATTGTTGTTTGATCTTTATCTCATGGATTTGTTTAGGTTTGACTTTTTTTTTAAGCTCAAATTAGTAGGAGAGTGAAGTCAGAAGGTTTCACACCCCGCTCATGAAAAATTCCATGGCCATGGATTGAACACCAGATGTTTTTCCACCACCGCAGTGAGTTCGTTTCTTTTATCCCTTCTCTTGTTTTTGATTTTTACATTGAGGACAATGTAAGTTCTAAGCTTGGGGGGTATTTTTGTATTTTCATATTTTTATTTTCATTAGTTTTGCGCATTCTCATATCTTATTTTGCATTGCATTTTCATGTTGCATTTTCACACCATCATATCTCTTGGGTTTTTGGTTGAACTTGTGCCTCTCTCTTTTGAGGATTTTGAGATGGTATTGATTTGGAACCCAATTATTGATTCTTGTGGTAGGCAACAAGCATTGTTTTAATTGATAGTAGAGGTGATCTTTTGATAGTTGATAATTAGCATATGTTCTCTGAATTTGTGCTTCTCATTGAAATTTTAAACCTCTAAATGTGAGTTTTGAGCTTATATGGGACTTATGCACTGTAGGATTTTTGTTCTCATTCTTTTTGTTGAGTGATATTCCTCATTAATCATGTGCTCTAGAACTTGATTTGAAACCTTTCTGAGGCAAAATTTTTGGTTGCATGCTTGAATGTGATTAAGGCATCTTAGGTATTTTTCTAACCTTCTGAAATTGTTACACTTTCATCCTCTAGTTGCCCATTTTGAGCCTATTGCATACTTGTTTTCTTGATACCTATGCTGAAACATTGTTGGTTATCATTTAGAATATTAAATGGAACGAATTGGGCTTGAAAGTTGTTTGAAAGTTGTGTTGGGAATTATATGTATATGAGCTTCTTCTTTCTCAAATGAAAAAAAAATAGAGAAAAAGAAAAAGGAAATAAAAGAAACATCATGAGATGAAAGCCTAAAAAGAGGAGAAAGAGAAGAAGGAAAAATAAGGAAGAAAATTCTTTGAAATGTGGAGTTATGTTTTAGATTGAAATATTGCCCTTGCTCCATTTATGTTCTATTGGATTTCTTGTGCTTATTGAATATTTTGATGAGCCATTTGTGCATACCTTCCTTTCTCTACCTTACCTAACATCATTCCCATGGCCCCATTACGACCCTTGAAAGACCTTTTGATTTTTGCATGCATGCTGATTATTAGTGGAAATTTGGTTTCTTATCAAGCATATGGAAGTGCATTTTCTTTGATGGATTTTGAGCGTATGGTTTTCACCCTTAAACACTTTGAGTGTGGTTAGTGGAGTGAACTTAATTCAATCAGTGAGGATGCATGATTTCTGAGAACTTAGCCTCTAATTGGACTTGATTTTGATTACCTCTCAGATACTTGGTTTGCCTTTAGCCTATTGCTTGGATATTGTTTTCTCGGGTTCCTTATTCATTACTGTCTCCTGATTCCACATCTTGGTTTGACATTAATTATTGCTTGGGGACAAGCAAAGTCTTAAGCTTGGGGGGATTTGATGTGTGTGAAACAACATCATGTTTTATTCTTGTTTTACATGCATTCTTGAGCATTTTAGGCATTTTAGTTTTCCTTTTTAGTTAGTTTTTCCCTTAGTTCGGATAACTGCGGTGTTTTTGGTGTTCCTGTGCAGGATTGGTGCTAATTGGCCTTGGAATGGATGGAAAGCTTGCATGTTTGAAGCTGGAGCTTAATGGATAGCAATAAAGGTGCAAAAAAGCCATTTCAAAGGGATCCACAGCCTGCCCGTGGATCAAACCACGGCCATGGATCGAGGGGTAACTTAAAGAAGGAAAAAGGGAATTCCAAAGAGTTCCACGGCCTGGCCGTGGAACCATCCACGGTTGTGGAACTCAAAGGACCAGAAATTAGCCTGTTGACAGAGACATCCACGGCCTGGCCATGGAATGATCCACGGCCGTGGATCGCAGTGCGCAGCAGTTTTTATGTTTTTCTTTTTGTTTCTTTTGAGGGCTTTTTAGCCAATTAAAACCCTAAGTTATAAATAGATGTTCTGAATAGAATTAGGGAGTTCTAATTTAGTTTTGGTGGAGGCACATTGGAGGCTTTGGCTTTGGATCTTCATCTTTCTCTCTTCTTCTTCCATTGTTACGGGTTTGGGATGTTTTTAAGTTTGATTTCTTGTCTCCTCTTCTCTATGTCTGAGTAGTTTCTTTTTGTTTCTAGGATTGGGCAATGCCCTTTGATACATTGATAATGATTAATTGACGTTGTTTCCCATTTTATTTATCTTGATTGTTCTTTGATTCAATCCTTATTGCTTTTATTCATGTGAATTTGCTGGCCACTTATTTGCATCACATAGGCATTTAGGGTCATACTGAGAGGTGAACCTAAGTGTTGGAACCATAAGAATTGAACTTAAGGTCTAAATCACGAGAGTAGTTTTAGCCTTTCGAGGATTCAATGAATTGCCACAAAGCGTAATGGGTTCAATTTAAATTCAATTACCACGAGAGTAGGAATTGGTTTAATTGGGCACGGATCTTGTATCTTGAGAAAGAACATTAACTAATTTAGGGTAATTCACCTTCAATTAAATTTCAGATTTAATAAAAGGGTTGTCAATTAGGATTTATCTTGTATCATTGTGGTATCCCAATCTTGGAAGCTTTCTTGAATTTGAAAATCCCTTTCTTGATAATTCGCTATTTTTGTTCTGAATTCTGTTTTCTTCATTTTATTTAATTGTTTTGTTACTACGTTCTTCTTTATCAACAATCATATTCCATTTTGTTTAACTTAATTGAATTAATTAATTAATTGGTATTCATAGACACAATCCCTGTGGATTCGATCTTTTTATTACTTGACGACGAAACCGTACACTTGCGGATTTCACGCACCACTTTGTTGTGAGTGCTAAGGGAGTGCAAGTAGATGAAGAAAAGATAAAAGCTATTAGGGAGTGGCCTACCCCTAAGTTTGTAAGTGAGATAAGAAGCTTTCATGGGTTAGCTAGCTTCTATAGAAGGTTTGTAAAAGATTTCAGCACCATAGCTGCCCCTTTAAATGAAGTTGTTAAGAAAAATGTGAGTTTTAGGTGGGGAGAATATCAAGAGACAAGTTTCAACACACTTAAAGATAAGCTCACTCATGCACCCATACTTGCATTGACTAATTTTTCTAAGTCTTTTGAACTTGAGTATGATGCATCAAATGTTGCGATTGGGCTGTTTTATTATAAGAGCGTCACCCCATTGCATACTTTAGTGAAAAATTTTATGGAGCTGTTTTAAATTACTCCACCTATAATAAAGAATTGTATGCACTTATAAGGGCTTTGCACACTTGGCAGCACTACCTTTTACTAAAAGAGTTTGTAATTCATAGTGATCATGAGTCACTAAAATATTTAAAAGGGCAAGGTAAGCTTAATAAGACGCATGCCAAGTAGGTGGAATACCTTGAACAATTTCCCTATGTGATCAAACACAAGCAAGGGAAGGTAAACATAGTAGCTGATGCGCTTTCCAGGAGGTATACCTTATTAGCTACTCTTGAAACAAAAATGCTTGGTTTTGAACACATAAAAGAGTTGTATGTGCATGATGACGATCTCTCCAAGATGTATGCTGCATGTGAAAAAGGGGCGCATAAGGGGTTCTTTAGGCAAGATGGGTATTTATTCAAAGAAAAATGTTTGTGTGTGCCTAAGAGCTCATTGCGTGAATTATTGCTTAGGGAAGCTCATGAGGGGGGATTAATGGGTCACTTTGGGATCCAAAAGACTTTAGGTGTGTTGCATGAGCATTTTTATTGGCCTGACATGAAGCATGATGTGCATAAAATATGTGATAGGTGCATTGTTTGTAAAAGAGCCAAATCAAAGGTAATGGCTCATGGACTCTATACCCCCTACCTATTCCTGATTCCCCTTGGACTGACTTATCTATGGATTTTGTGTTAGGTTTGCCCTGCTCAAAAAAAGGAAGCGACTCCATTTTTGTGGTGGTGGACAGATTCTCCAAGATGGCCTACTTCATCCCTTGCCATAAGGTGGATGACGCCATTCAAGTGGCGGACTTGTTCTTTAAAGAAGTGGTGAGGCTTCATGGAATGCCCAAAAGCATAGTCTCAGATAGGGACTCAAAATTCTTAAGCTATTTTTGGAGGACCCTTTGGAACAAGCTTGGGACTAAGCTACTCCTCTCTACCACTTGCCACCCACAAACCGATGGGCAAATTGAGGTGGTGAATAGGACCCTATCGACATTGTTGTGATTAATCATCAAGAGGAACATCAAAACCGGGGAAGAATGCTTACCTTTTGTTGAATTTGCTGATAATAGGGATGTGCATGCTACTACTAGTTTTTCTCCTTTTGAGATTGTATATGGTTTTAATCCACTCACCCCCCTTGATTTACTGCCTCTACCTAATGTTTCTTCTTTAATTCATAGGGATGGACAGGCAAAAGCTGAATATGTGAGGAAGCTCCATGAACAAGTCAAGACTCAAATTGAAAGGAAGATGGAGCAATATGCTAAGCAAGTAAATAAGGGAAGGAGACAAGTTGTTTTTGAACCCGGAGATTGGGTGTGGGTGCACATGCGAAAAGAAAGGTTTCCTTTGCAAAGGAAATCTAAGCTCTTACCTAGAGGAGATGGACCCTTCCAAATCTTAGAAAGAATCAATGACAATGCCTACAAAGTTGACCTACCAGGTAAGTATGGGGTTAGTGCAACATTTGATGTGGCTGACTTAAGTCCTTTTGATGTAGGTGATGAAGGAATAAATTCGAGGACGAATTCTTTCGAAGGGGGAGGGCATGATGGAGACCAAGGAAGCTCAAGTGGAACCCCAATGGGCCCAATGCCCAAAGAAGCACTACGAGGACTTGGAGGCCCAATGACAAGGTCAAGAGCTAAGAAGGCTAAGGAGGATTTAGACAAAGCAGTCAACCACTTTCTTTCACTGAAGCCCATTCTAGAAGAAGAAGCACTCAAGATGGTCCAAATGATCCAAGTTGATGAAGGACCCAAATGTGGGGACATTATTTCTTCTTAGTCAATTTTATTTAATTATGTATTTGAACCTTTTAATTTTCTCAGTTTTGGTTCTTATTTTCTTTTTGGGCCTATTGTTTGGGCTTAAGTTGCGCATAATAGAGCTAAGGTTTCCAATTGGGCCTAGACCACATTTGCACTAGGATTAGGTTTTAAAATGTGCTAGCTTGCTGCCTCCTTTGGCTTGACCTAGCTACATACCTAATGCCTATAAATAGGCTTGTGTTTACTGTATTTGGCACTTTTTTACTTAGAGAATAATATTGCACTCCTTTGTGGGTTTTGAGAGCTTAGTTCTCTTGGGTTCTTGGTAGAGCCTTCTTGGTTCTTATCAAAGGTTTCCTTACCTTTGTGGCGAATCTTCGCTTGACTTATCACTCTCCAAGAGTGTGGCGTCTTCTTCCTTCCATTCCTTTTCCTTTTCCATCTTTTCCATTTTTTTACTATTCACGGGACTGTTCATGCACTGTTCATGGTACTGTTCACTGTACTGTTCACACACTATTCACATTACTATTCATCCTTTCTTTGTGTAATTCTTTAAAACACAAAATCAACTCAAGAACGATCCGTAAAAATAATATGCATCCAACTTGGATCATATCAGTTCCCCTTAGCATAAGCATCACTGATATGTTCCAGTGGTTAAGGAGACATATTCAGCTTCAAGTGCCCGGGTTCTAATCTTGCTGTGGACAAAATATATTTTTTTGAACACAGCCATACACCAAATAGAACTAGAATGCAATAGAAAATAAAAAAAATAAAAACAGCCCCAAAAATATATAAAGGTCTTGAAAGTTCAGATTGACTCTTTTGGCTCTTCTCCTTTCATTCCAAGTGGGCTATGCATGTGTAAACCCTAGGCTCCACGTGTTGGGCTTCAATCTGATGTTGGGCCTCTAATAAGTTGTTCACCATCTTTTTAAGTTCTTCTTGGGCCCTTTTAGCTCTTGCTCTTGTCATGGGCCCTCCTAGACCTTGTATTGGATCTTGGACTTCTTTCTGGACTTGGGCCTGGGCTTGGGCTTCTCCCATGAAGTCCTCATCGTGTTTGGAATAATTTTTGGGATAATTACAATATAGTCCTAAATGTACTATTTTGTAATTTCTGTGGGCAGTAAAATGAATTTGACTGTTTCGTGAGTGGATTTGACTGTTGTGTGTGATTTGCTCTAAGCCAAGGAAATAATAATTTTCTGACCGGAAAAATCTTATTTTAATTAATTGGAGCTGGGGGATCTTACTAAACTCAATTCTGATTGATATATATATTAATCTTTTAATTTTTAGGATTTAGCTGTGTAATAAAATAATTTTATGTTATTATAATATTATTTTATATTACAGTACCTACTGTCTCAAAAATAGTAGAAATCTGTTTCGAAATGACCATGTACCTTTAAAAGTCTGTGGGACCCGCGTTTAGAAAAGCAGTCAACGATTCTGACTGGATAAATTTTTAAGCCAATGGGAGCAAGTCAACGAAAGTGGCTTGACTTATTTGAACCAATAGGAATGGGTCAACGAAAGAAGCTTGGACTTTAATATGGACCGTTGGATGAAAACTTAGTTAGGAAGCCTTTAACCTTAACTGTTGATCAAATCAATGGTGTGGATGTGAACTTGATTAGCAAGCATTGAATATTGGCCATGGATCTAATCAAGGGCTAGTAATTAAAGTTGAATGCAATGGTTAGGATCAAGTCAAACATAGTGGCTTAACTTTGTTTAATAGCTAATTAATCTTGATTTGGTTAATCTAATTACCTAATTAGAAAATTAAGTAAACTAACCTAGTTATTAATTAGTTATAATCTAAATACTAATTAGATATCCTAATATTGTTTAAAGGTTATAATATATGCTAATATATGTTAAACTAATTAGTTATAAAGTTAGAATGTTAATTAAGTGTTAATAGGATATTTAACCTAACTAATTACCTATTTAATTAACATTGAATTAATCTTTAATTGAAACAAATTAAACCCCCCTAAATCCAATGAACCCCACGGCCAAGGAGGCAATAATTGACAAGTCTTTACAAGTTCTACTAGGTTCTTGAACCACCCAAAGTGACATAAGCCATGTGCACCATAATGTGAACATAATTAGATATTTACCTGATGGAGACCAAGGAAGCTCAAGTGGAACCCCAATGGGCCCAATGCCCAAAGAAGCACTGCGAGGACTTGGAGGCCCAATGACAAGGTCAAAAGCTAAGAAGGCTAAGGAGGATTTGGACAAAGCAGTCAACCACTTTCTTTCACTGAAGCCCATTCTAGAAGAAGAAGCACTCAAGATGGTCCAAATGATCCAAGTTGAAGAAGGGCCCAAATGTGGGGACATGATTTCTTCTTGGTCAATTTTATTTAATTATATATTTGAACCTTTTAATTTTCTTAGTTTTGGTTCTTATTTTCTTTTTGGGTTAATTTTATAATAAGGGCCTATTGTTTGGGCTTAAGTTGCGCATAATAGAGTTAGGGTTTCCAATTGGGCCTAGGCCACATTTGCACTAGGATTAGGTTTTAAAATGTGCTAGCTTGCTGCCTCCTTTTAGCTAGACCTAGCTGCATACCTAATGCCTATAAATAGGCTTATGTTTACTGTATTTGACACTTTTGACTTAGAGAATAATTGATCTGTCAATTATTTCCATACTTTAAATGCCTTACGATTGATTTAATTGGACTCCATATGTGCTCAATTGTTGACATTTAGCTAAGTTTCTGATTTAGAGTTGTCTTTGGATGTTTATTGTGAAACTATGCTAAATGCGGTTATAAACACTCATAAATGAATTATGTTTTTCAGGATATCTTTGAGTGTTTGAGTCCATTAGCATCAAACCAAGCTTGATGGCCATTTGAGGAGAGAGATGAATGCTTAAGGAGATCAATATCACCTCTTGAAGCAATGAAAGAAAAGCATTTGTAAAGAATCCGGCCGAAAATGAAGGTGTCAAATTACGGGGCCCATGTCGAATTACAGGGCCTGGCCGTGTCAAATTACAGGGCCCATGTCACCTGACAGGGGTGGGCCGTGTCAAACGACATGGCCCGTGTCAAATTACAGGGCCTGGGCCGTGTCCTTCTCTGACTTGTGAAATACATGGAATTGGGCTGACAGAAAAGTACAGGGCCTGGGCCGTGTCATATGACAAGGCCCGTGTCGTCGCACCAGAAAGTTAAATTCGTATTTTGATGTTAAATTAGGTATCCAAACCTATAAATAGGGTTGCTTAGAGCCCTTAAAGGAGGTCTGGACAGGGAGAGCCATCAAGGGAACTGAGGGAAACACAAAGACCAAGGGGAAGGGAGATTGGATCGAAGATTGGAGTCTCGGGTTTGAGCAATCGGAGATTAATCATCCCCAACTTTTGGAAACTAGTTTGATCTTTAGTTTTCTTTTGCACTTTCATTTTGAACTATGTTTTTCTTCTATTTTTCTTGTGATTTTGAATTTGCCATGTGTGGCTAAACTTCTTGATTGGTTAAAGGAAGATGAAACTTTAGTTTTGATTATGTGAATCTTGCATACTTCTTTATATCAATACAATTATGTTTTTATTCATATGTTTCTGTTCTTAAATCAATATAAAGGTTTTTATATCCTTGCCAAATTTCGAGAGTGGTAAAACTAGGATTGCTATGCGCGGTTGCGGTGGTATGACTAGTGAAACATATGATCTAAGTAATTTAATCCCAGGTGTGTGATTAGACCTTAGTGTGATTGGTTTTCTAATTCTTAATGCAATCATTAGGTAGGTGTAAGAGCGGTTGCTTTACAAATAACTAATGGTTAGGGTTTGATTTGAGCGGTTGCCGAATTAAGCGAAACTTAAGGAAGACATGGGATTTATCTCGCAATTGCATAAGAACATAATTGATCATGTTAGTATAAAGGGTAAGTAAGTTGGCATAATCATATAAATCTAGTGGTGGATTCCATCTCTTAACCAATATCTTTAACTTGATAATTCAATCTGTGTTTACTATTTTGATTTAAGTTTAATTTCTCTTTTTAGTTTTAATCAACAAAACCCCCTTTTACTTTTACTGTTTATTTTTCATCAGAGTTTAATTTAGGAATTGGATTGATAGTGTTAATTGAATTGGTTCTCTGTGGATCGAGCCTTGCTTACTACAACTGGTTGCAAGGTTTTTATATTTTTGGTGGAACTTGGCAACTATTTTTGATATTATATTTAATCACAATCCACACCACACCAAATTTTGGCGCCGTTGCCGGGGAACTAATTTTCTAATTACGCTATTAATTTGCTTCCTATTTTTACTCTGTTTTTGTTTTTTTTATTTTTATTTTTGATTCTTTCTTTCTTAGTGTTTGTAGGTGTTGATGTCCATTGATCATGGAAGCTTGTGAGATTTGCTTATCATCTGGACATCCCACTGATTTGTGTCCCACTTTCCTAGTAGACACAAATGAGGAGGTAGAGGTAGTATGGGGATATTCTGAACTGTCCGACAACTACAACCCCTACTCCAATACATATTATCCAGGGTGGTGGGATCCTCCTAACTTGAGTCATGGGCAGCAACAAGTTCAACCTCCTAGGCAACCTGAACCTTCACTAGAGGAACTAATAAGACAAATGGCCACTAATAACATTCAGTTTCAGCAAGAGACAAAGGCCATGAGCGATGACTTGCAAAACTCTTTGGGGCAGTTAGCCACAGAATTCAGTAAGATGTCGAGCCTAATTTCTAGGAGACTTCCCTCACAATTCGAAGAGGATATGAAGGAAGATCCTAGTGCTGTCACATTGCACAGTGGGAAGACGTTAGATGAACCCACCTCTCATCCACAAGCTATTGAAGAGAAAGAAATAGAGCCTGAAGAGGTAAGTGAGGAGGGGGAAAACTCTAAGGCCCCCAAGGTAAGTATTCTTGAACCCCTTCCTAAGGTAGTGGAGAGACAGTATTATTGGTGTATGCCCTAGAGGCTAATACATTTTCTGTATTTACATATATTCTATTATGCTATTTTATATATGAGGCATTTCATTTATTGTGTTCTTTTTTTATAAACATAATAAAGTCCTTAGAATAGTAAGTTTGATGCCATAGGACATCAAGTGGATGACTTGATCGTGATATCCTTTTGGTTACAACACTATTCTTAAATGTCCCTAGTCAAGTATTATTGTTAATTAGGACAACAATAATACATTGAGACTAGTATGTGTAGAGACTGATGACCGCATCTCACGGGTCATGGATATGAGATATCAAGTCTTCACATTGGTACATATTAGAGTAATGATGTACTGGACTGACCCACCATGAGAACGCTACATGGATCGTTACGTGAGTGTCATAAGCGATTCTCATAGTGATAATGGTGTTTGTGGTCCTTTGACCTAAAATCACTACGATTCCTACATGAGGAGTTGTGTGTTTTAATGCCATCAAACGTCATTTGTAACAAGGTGATTATAAAGTTGGTTATTGGACATACCGCAAATCATGCAGAGGGATGTGATTGACCTAGATGGAATTTGTCACTCCTACATAACAGGAGCGATATCTTCGGACCCCCTGATTGAGTGAGACTGCGAAATGCATGGCCATGCTCAAATGAGTCAATATGAGATATTGATCTCATTTATTGTTACAAAGTCTACTCGAGTATCAGGAAACGAATGATTGGACTATACAAGAGTGACGCATTCCATGCCTTGTGTTCAATCTAGATATCTTGACAAAGGGACTAAACAACACGGAAACATTGATCGCGAAAAGGTTATGTCAAATCACTGACATTCTCATTACTTGGGTAGCAGTGATGTGTTGCTAGATACTGCTCACTGTTTGTAATATTAAAATGGGATTTTAATATTACTACCAACGTCATGAGAACCTGCAGGGTCGCACACTTAGAACAGACTAAATTGGAGCAATAAGGATCCAAGTTGGACTCGGATTCAATTGTGGGCCTAACTCATGACAGATGGGTTTTAGGGTTGCACGACTTACCTTGCACTGCTCACACTCACTTAAGGCAGCCACTATTATAAATAGTACTGTTAAGGGGGCTGCAAGAGATGTTACATCATAACCCTAGCCGCACCTAAGAAAGTGAGTGAGAGACAGTGAAAGGTTCTTCTCTTCTATTCGCAGCTAGCACCGCGAAACAGAGGCGTGACTCCTTTTGCAAGTCTGTTTCGTGTGGATACCGCAGAAACATCGTCGCTATTACGGTGTTGGTGATTCACCTCGCTTGTGTTTATCACGCTTCAAGAGGTAAATTTTAAAACTCGGATTATGGACTTTTTGCATGGATCCTGTATGGGAATCCTATTATTTCGCTGCGATATATTTTGATCCGCAATTCCCAACAAGTATGATGAGTTGTGTGATGAATTTCCTGATTTTATTAGTTTCAATAATTATACTCATTGCAACTCATGTACTGATTGTGATGGTGACATGATATGTGTTGTTTGTGCTGAAATTTTTGCATTCTTGAGAGTTGATGATTCTGTTTGTGCAGAAGTTAATGTCGTTGAAGGATCTATCAACAACACTTTTGATGTAGTTGCAGGATCTAAGATACAAGGAAAGATAGAATTGCAGGCCTCTGAAGAGTTTTCAGTGAAGGGAGAAGAGCACCAGATGACGTAGACACTACTGAAGTGGATTTTGTTTTTGGGCCATGGTCCAATAGAAACAATGCATATGAAGTTAATGAAGTGCACATATTACTTTTCAGTGGTGAAGTCAAGGCAATTAAGGAAGGCCAATGGGACCCTGGTGGAAGCCCTCATACTGTTTCAACCATAACTTGGTCATTACGTTATAGCCAATGGGACCCCTAGTGGAAGCTTTCATGTTATTTCAAGCATAAATTGGTTATTATGCTTTCGCCAATGGGATCCTGGTGGAAATCTCTTCATCTTCCTCCGTTACTTCAGTTGATAAGGATGTTTCTTTCCTCTCTTTTATCTTACTTGTCCTAGATTTATTAATGATTATTTATTGTTGAGGTTTACATTGAGGACAATGTAGAATTTAAGTGTGGGGGAGGAATTGACATTTTGTTTTCTGTTTTATTTTTGTTTTTATTTTAATTTCTATTTTCTGTTTTTGAAAAAAAATTGTGTTTTTATTTGATTTCCAATGATGTTTTGAGATTTGTGAAGTCTATGAGTTTGAAGCAATTGAAATTCAAGGTTATGATTTATAAATTTCTTCTGTCATCTTGAATTTGGCATGCTTGGTTTTGTATATTTGATTGATGAATTGAGTTTGATAGATACATACCTGGTGAGATTTTGGGCCTTTTGATGGATGGATTTAACATTTATACCATTCTCTTCTTTCTTGTGTGATTTTCACTCATGTCATATTGATCACTCTAGAACTTGCTTTAATTCTTTTTGAGGCTACATTTTCACTTGCATACATGAACATGATTGAGGCATTCTTTTGTGATTGACTACTTTGGCCAAATAGCCAACCTTACATTATTTCCCTTTGATTAACCCCTTGAGCCTATTTGCCTATTCTTTGTCTTATCTCATTTTATGCCTTATGTGAAAAACCATGATTTTACCTTACCTTAGGGAATGGGAGAGCATTGGTTCATTTTCATTTGGAGGAGCTCTTTTGCTTGCAAGTGTTTAATAGGACAAGTGTGGGGGTTGTGCAAGTTGATGTGTAATATGCAAGGTGTTGAAAAAAATATGCAAAGAAAAAGAAAAAAAAAATTCAAGAAAGGTTGTAAAAGAAAAGAAAGAAAAAGGAAAGGAATATGTAAAGAGAATGTGCATTATATAGATTTGAGGGGATAAAAATTTCATGTTTGTCAATTGAGTTCCTCCCCAATATTCTTTCATTCTCTTGGTGCTCATCTTACCATACTCATATTATTTCCTTCCCTTACCTTAGCCCCATTACAACCTTAAATAAAGTTCTCTTGATTTGTGTGTGCATGTGTTTGAGTAGTGGAGAAGTAGAAGATAAGCAAGCTTATGGTAGTGCATTTTTCATGGGTTGAATTGAGTGAAATACGTACCTTGTAAACACTTGAGAGATTGAGAGTGTATCTTGTGAGAATCTATCATTCTTAATTCATGCTTTTCAAATTGAAGATACATTGCTTGTTAGTTGGAAATGTGAAGAATTGTTATCTCTTGAATGTTTTGATCCCTTGATTCTTTTCTTGCTCTTCTTGCTCACAAACCTTTCTTGAATATCATTGGAAATTGAGTTCTTTAAATTTTTAGGTTTTGAATTTGTTTTGTTTTCCCTGTTCCTTGGTTTGACCTTATGTTTTGTCCAGGAGTGGAAAAGGCTAAGTGTGGGGGTATTTGATCTGTCGATTATTTCCATACTTTAAATGCCTTATGATTGATTTAATTGGACTCCATATATGCTCAATTGTTGACATTTAGCTAAGTTTCTGATTTAGAGTTGTCTTTGGATGTTTATTGTGAAACTATGCTAAATGCGGTTATAAACACTCATAAATGAATTATGTTTTTCAGTATATCTTTGAGTGTTTGAGTCCATTAGCATCAAACCAAGCTTGATGGCCATTTGAGGAGAGAGATGAATGCTTAAGGAAATCAATATCACCTCTTGAAGCAATGAAAGAAAAGCATTTGTAAAGAATCCGGATGAAAATGAAGGTGTCAAATTACGGGGCCCATGTCGAATTACGGGGCACAGGCCGTGTCAAATTACGGGGCCCATGTCACTGACGGGGGGTGGGCGTGTCAAACGACACGGCCGTGTCAAATTACAGGGCTTGGGCCGTGTCCTTCTCGACTTGTGAAATATATGGAATTGGGCCGATAGAAAAACGGGGCACAGGCCGTGTCATATGACACGGCCCGTGTCGTCGCACTGCGAAAAGTTAAATTCGTATTTTGATGTTAAATTAGGTATCCAAACCTATAAATAGGGTTGCTTAGAGCCCTTAAAGGAGGTCTGGACAGGGAGAGCCGTCAAGGGAACTGAGGGAAACACAAAGACCAAGGGGAAGGGAGATTGGATCGAAGATTGGAGTCTCGGGTTTGAGCAATCGGAGATTAATCATCCCCAACTTTTGGAAACTAGTTTGATCTTTAGTTTTCTTTTGCACTTTCGTTTTGAACTATGTTTTTCTTCTATTTTTCTTGTGATTTTGAATTTGCCATGTGTGGCTAAACTTCTTGATTGGTTAAGGGAAGATGAAACTCGAGTTTTGATTATGTGAATCTTGCATACTTCTTTATATCAATACAATTATGTTTTTATTCATATGTTTTTGTTCTTAAATCAATATAAAGGTTTTTATATCCTTGCCAAATTCGAGAGTGGTAAAACTAGGATTGCTATGCGCGGTTGCGGTGGTATGACTAGTGAAACATATGATCTAAGTAATTTAATCCCGGTGTGTGATTAGACCTTAGTGTGATTGGTTTTCTAATTCTTAATGCAATCATTAGGTAGGTGTAAGAGCGGTTGCTTTACAAATAACTAATGGTTAGGGTTTGATTTGAGCGGTTGCTGAATTAAGCGAAACTTAAGGAAGACATGGGATTTATCTCGTAATTGCATAAGAACATAATTGATCATGTTGGTATAAAGGGTAAGTAAGTTGGCATAATCATATAAATCTAGTGGTGGATTCCATCTCTTAACCAATGTCATTAACTTGATAATTCAATCTGTGTTTACTATTTTGATTTAAGTTTAATTTTTCTTTTTAGTTTTAATCAACAAAACCCCCCTTTTACTTTTACTGTTTATTTTTCATCAGAGTTTAATTTAGGAATTGGATTGATAGTGTTAATTGAATTGGTTCTCTGTGGATCGACTCTTGCTTACTCAACTGGTTGCAAGGTTTTTATATTTTTGGTGGAACTTGGCAACTGTTTTTGATATTATATTTAATCACAATCCACACCACACCAATAATATTGCACTCCTTTGTGGGTTTTGAGAGCTTAGTTCTCTTGGGTTCTTAGTAGAGCCATCTTGGTTCTTATCAAAGGTTTCCTTACCTTTGTGGCGAATCTTCGCTTGACTTATTACTCTCCAAGAGTGTGGCATCTTCTTCCTTCCATTCCTTTTCCTTTTCCATCTTTTCCCATTTTTTCACTATTCACGCTACTGTTCACTCTACTGTTCATGCTACTGTTCACATCACTATTCATCCTTTTATTGTTTAATTCTTTAAAACCCAAAATCAACTCAAGAACGATCCGTAAAAATAATATGCATCCAACTTGGATCATATCATGTGGTATCAGAGCCCAGATTCTTTAGTTGATAGAGTTCTTGTTTTGTTTTTTGTACTTCTTCTTTTTTGCTTTCCAAACATCAAGCACCATCGCTTGAATGTCATAATTATACACAATCCTGATTATCATTGATCTCTACCATTTCTAAGAATTGGCAACATTCTTTACTTTCCGTTCTTTACTTTTTGTCATTTAAATTCCAGTCTTTTTATTTTCTGCCTTTAATTTCTGTTCTTTAATTTCTACGCAATATTTACAGCTTTGATCTTATCAACTCTATATCCGTTGCTGTTATATGTTTTATAGCACCTTAACTTGAAAGGAAACTCCTAAATACACAATTGGGCATAACATTTGGAACTAAAATTGCAAGAATCAATTTTTTAAGTGCAAAAAGAGAACAAGGGCGTGAAAAATAGTTTTAAAAAAAAGAAAAAAAAAGAAGAAAAAAAAACGAAAAAAAAAGAGACTGCCCTTACACTTAAGCAAGATTAAGTTTGAATGCCTTGTGAATTTCATTAAGCGGTGCTATTCTACATACCTTGCGCATTTCTTTTTCTTCTTATTTCTTTTGAGTTCTACCTTTCTTTTTAATTAGCTTTTCTTGCTTGTCTTTTAAATTCATTTGAGTTTTGTCTAGAGTTTCATCCTTTCTTCAGCTTCTGAGTGCTTACAAAGTGAGGGCCGCTACCTTTGTAAGAGCTTTTGGTAATTGAAACGCGAGAGGGTTCATTTAAGAACTTGAAAAGAGAACTTGAGTGGTAAAAGGCAAGAGCGTTTTCATTAAACAAAAGCCTAATTGTGTGAAACACGAGTGGAATCAGTCTAAGAGTGTATACACGTGAGAAGAGTGAGTGATGACCTTGTCTTTTTGTGTTCACTAACTTTTTGATTTTGGACAATGTCTAAGGAAGGAGACACAAGTGGAAGTCCCCCTCCTTCCCTAAGGACAGCCGCAATGACATTACAAATGCAAGCCCTAACAAGACATTTGGAAAGGCTACTTCAAAGACATAGTGATGAAATCCATGAGAGGATTGATAGGTTAGAGAGGGATAGAACTTCCAACCATGATGAAGAATCCCAGGAATCCGAAAGAGAAAGGAGAGATGATAGGAGGCAAGGAGGAAGAAGGAGACATGAGAGGAGAGATAGAGAAAATGAGAGGCTTGGGGTGTGAATATCAAAATACCTTCCTTCCAAGGGTCCATGATCCGGAAGCATATCTTGAGTGGGAGAAGAAAATTGAGCAAATCTTTTCATGCCATGACTACAATGAAGAGAAGAAAGTGAAGGTGGCTGCACTTGAGTTCACAGATTATGCTTTGATTTGGTGGGATCAAGCTCAAAAAGAAAGGGCAAGATATAGAGAGCATCCTATCATTACTTGGGATGAAATGAAGACTTTGATGAAGAGGAGATTTGTACCTTCTTTTTATCATAGGGAGCTACATAATAAGTTACAAAGGCTCTCTCAAGGGAGTAGGAGTGTGGATGAGTACTTCAAAGAGATGGAGGTTGCCTTGATAAGAGCCAACATTGTTGAAGAAAGGGAGGCAACCATGGCTTGGTTTCTTCATGGTCTCAACCGAGACATTAGTGATATTGTGGAGTTACAACATTATGTTGAGCTTGAAGACTTAGTGCATCAAGCCATGAAGGTGGAGCAACAACTCAAGAGGAAGGGTACTTTGAAGAAGGCTTCTTCCAACTTCAACACAACAAGTTGGAAGGACAAGCAAAAGAAGGAGGGATCCTCTTTCGGTCCAAAGGAACCCGTGGCTGCCCCTAAGGCCACCTTGCCTACTACTTCCACTTCATCTTCTACTTCTAAAAATAAGGACATTAAATGCTTCAAGTGTTTGAGAAGGGGACACATAGCTTCTCAATGCCCAAATAAGAAAACAATGGTGATAAGGGACAATGGGAGCATCACTAGTGAATCTTCTTCTATTTCATCAAGTGAGGAGGAAAGTGATTGTGAGGTTATTCCACAAGAGGGAGACTTATTGATGGTAAGAAGATTGTTGGGAAGTCAAGCTAAAGAGAAGGATGAAGGCCAAAGAGAGAACATTTTCCATACAAGATGCCTCATTCAAGGGAAGATATGCTCTTTGATTATTGATGGGGGAAGTTGCACCAATGTGGCAAGCACTCGCTTGGTAAGAAAACTTGACCTTAAAACTACTCCTCACCCCCGACCATACAAGCTTCAATGGCTAAGTGAGAATGGTGAGTTGATAGTGAATCAACAAGTGATGGTAAGTTTATTAATTGGTAAGTATAAAGATGATATTTTATGTGATGTTGTTCCTATGGAGGCCGGCCATATTTTGCTTGGGAGGCCTTAGCAATTTGATAAGCATGCTATTCATGATGGTTTCACTAACAAATACTCTTTTGTTCATAATTCCTTAAAGGTAACCCTTGTACCCCTTACTCCCAAACAGGTTTGTGAAGACCAAGTGGCCTTGAAGCTAAGAAGAGAGCAAGAGAAGGAAGACATAAAAATAAAATCAAAAAGGGAAGCGAAGAATAGGGACCAAGAACTTGTAAATGAGAAAAAAAATGAATGTTTAATTGCTAGGGAGAGTGAGATTAAGAGGGCTTTCTTTGCAAAGCAAGAGATGTACATTTGCGTATACAAGGACTTGTACTTAAATTGTAACTCTAACCCTCTGCCTAGTGAAGTTGATTCTCTTTTGCAGGACTTCGAAGATGTCTTTCCAAAGAGTGTTCCTCCCGGACTACCACCCTTGAGGGGGATTGAACATCAAATGGACTTCATCCCGGGAGCCTCTTTGCCCAATAGGCCCGCCTATAGGACAAATCCTGAGGAAACTAAGGAAATTCAAAAACAAGTGGAGGATTTGATGCAAAAAGGATGGGTGAGGGAAAGTTTAAGTCCTTGTGCCGTGCCTGTCATACTTGTCCCCAAAAAGGACGGCACTTGGAGAATGTGTACTGATTGTAGGGCTGTAAATAATATAACTATAAAATATAGGCATCCCATCCCTAGGCTAGATGATTTGCTTGATGAATTGCATGGTGCATGTTACTTTTAGAAAGTGGGTACCATCAAATTAGGATAAGGGAAAGGGATGAGTGGAAGACAGCCTTTAAGACTAAGTATGGACTGTATGAGTGGTTGGTGATGCCTTTTGGGCTTACAAATGCGCCTAGCACCTTTATGAGGTTGATGAACCATGTGTTGAGAGAGTTTCTAGGCAAGTTTGTAGTAGTATACTTTGATGACATCCTGATCTATAGCATAACCTTAGAAGAGCACCTAGAACACCTTAAGGCCAGAATGAGTGTGCTTAGAAAAGAAAAAAGTTGTATGCTAATTTAGAGAAGTGTGTCTTTTGTACCGACCATGTAGTGTTCCTAGGCTTTGTTGTGAGTGCTAAGGGAGTGCAAGTAGATGAAGAAAAGATAAAAGCTATTAGGGAGTGGCCTACCCCTAAGTCTTTGAGTGAGGTAAGAAGCTTTCATGGGTTAGCTAGCTTCTATAGAAGGTTTGTAAAAGATTTCAAAGACCATAGCCGCCCTTTAAATGAAGTTGTTAAGAAAAATGTGAGTTTTAGGTGGGGGGAGGATCAACAGACAAGTTTCGACACACTCAAAGATAGGCTCACTCATGCACCCATACTTACATTGCCTAATTTCTCTAAGTCTTTTGAACTTGAGTGTGATGCATCAAATGTTGGGATTGGGGCTGTTTTATTACAAGAGGGTCACCCCATTGCATACTTTAGTGAAAAATTGCATGGAGCTGTTTTAAATTACTCCACCTATGATAAAGAATTGTATGCACTTATAAGGGCTTTACACACTTGGCAGCACTACCTTTTGTCAAAAGAGTTTGTAATTCACAGTGATCATGAGTCACTAAAATATTTAAAAGGGCAAGGTAAACTTAATAAGAGGCATGCTAAGTGGGTGGAATACCTTGAACAATTTTCCTATGTGATCAAACACAAGCAAGGGAAGGTAAACATAATAGCTGATGCGCTTTCCAAGAGGTATACCTTATTAGCTACTCTTGAAACAAAAATGCTTGGTTTTGAACACATAAAAGAGTTGTATGTGCATGATGACGATTTCTCCAAGATGTATGCTGCATGTGAAAAAGGGGCACATAAGGGGTTCTTTAGGCAAGATGGGTATTTATTCAAAGAAAAACGTTTGTGTGTGCCTAAGAGCTCATTGCGTGAATTATTGCTTAGGGAAGCTCATGAAGGGGGATTAATGGGTCACTTTGGGATCCAAAAGACTTTAGGTGTGTTACATGAGCATTTTTATTGGCCTAGCATAAAGCATGATGTGCATAAAATATGTGATAGGTGCATTGTTTGTAAAAGAGCCAAATCAAAGGTAATGCCTCATGGACTCTATACCCCCTACCTATTCCTGATTCCCCTTGGACTGACTTGTCTATGGATTTTGTGCTAGGTTTGCCCCATTCAAAAAAAGGAAGAGACTCCATTTTTGTGTTGGTGGATAGATTCTCCAAGATGGCCCTCTTCATCCCTTGCCATAAGGTGGATGACGCCATTCATGTGGCAGATTTGTTCTTTAAAGAAGTAGTGAGGTTTCATGGAATGCCCAAAAGCATAGTCTTAGATAGGGACTCAAAATTCTTGAGCCATTTTTGGAGGACCCTTTGGAACAAGCTTGGGACTAAGCTACTCTTCTCTACCACTTGCCACCCACAAACCGATGGGCAAACTGAGGTGGTGAATAGGACCCTATCGACCTTGCTGTGATTAATCATCAAGAGGAACATCAAAACCTGGGAAGAATGCTTACCTTTTGTTGAATTTGCTTATAATAGGGCTGTGCATGCTACTACTAGTTTTTCTCCTTTTGAGATTGTATATGGTTTTAATCCCCTCACCCCCCTTGATTTACTGCCTCTACCTAATGTTTCTTCTTTAATTCATAGGGATGGACATGCAAAAGCTGAATATGTGAGGAAGCTCCATGAACAAGTCAGGACTCAATGAATCTAAGCTCAAGTGGGTGTGGGTGTGGGTGTGGGTGCACATGCGAAAAGAAAGGTTTCCTTTGCAAAGGAAATCTAAGCTCTTACCTAGAGGAGATGGACCCTTCCAAATCTTAGAAAGAATCAATGACAATGCCTACAAAGTTGACTTACCAGGTAAGTATGGGGTTAGTGCAACATTTAATGTGGCTGACTTAAGTCCTTTTGATGTAGGTGATGAAGGATTAAATTCGAGGACGAATTCTTTCGAAGGGGGAGGGCATGATGGAGACCAAGGAAGCTCAAGTGGAACCCCAATGGGCCCAATGCCCAAAGAAGCACTGCGAGGACTTGGAGGCCCAATGACAAGGTCAAGAGGTAAGAAGGCTAAGGAGGATTTGGACAAAGCAGTCAACCACTTTCTTTCACTAAAGCCCATTCTAAAAGAAGAAGCACTCAAGATGGTCCAAATGATCTAAGTTGAAGAAGGGCCCAAATGTGGGGACATGATTTCTTCTTAGTCAATTTTATTTAATTATGTATTTGAACCTTTTAATTTTCTTAGTTTTTGTTCTTATTTTCTTTTTGGGTTAATTTTATAATAAGGTCCTATTGTTTGGGCTTAAGTTGCGCATAATAGAGTTAGGGTTTCTAATCGGGCCTAGGCCACATTTGCACTAGGATTAGGTTTTAAAATGTGCTAGCTTGCTGCCTGCTTTTAGCTAGACCTAGCTGCATACCTAATGCCTATAAATAGGCTTATGTTTACTGTATTTGACACTTTTGACTTAGAGAATAATATTGCACTCCTTTGTGGGTTTTGAGAGCTTAGTTCTCTTGGGTTCTTGGTAGAGCCATCTTGGTTCTTATCAAAGGTTTCCTTACCTTTGTGGCGAATCTTCGCTTGACTTATCACTCTCCAAGAGTGTGGCATCTTCTTCCTTCCATTCTTTTTCTTTTTCCATCTTTTTCCATTTTTTTCACTATTCATGTTACAGTTCACGCTACTGTTTATGTCACTATTCATCCTTTTACTGTTTAATTCTTTGAAACCCAAAATCAACTCAAGAACGATTCGTAAAAATAATATGCATCCAACTTGGATCATATCATTACCTAATCAAATTAAACACTCAACCTCACCCAAAAATAACCACACGGCAGCCCCCTCATTTTACACTCTTCAATTTCATTTTTTATACTTATCCTAATCAAAGCTATCCATTCTCTCCAAAAATTCCAAGAACCCAAGCAAACTTTCTCTTCCATTTTCTTACTAGAATTCGGCCAAGGACCCAAATACCACCACTAATCCTCTATAATTTTACCTCTTCACTTTTCTTAAACCAAAATCATATTCTAAACACTTTTCCTTCACAAGGATTTTTCAAAAACCTACTCTATCTAGTTCAAAATCCAACCTTTTGTTCACTTTCCTAAGGGTAAGTTTTGATTCTTTGGTTTAAAGTTTGATTTTTGCTTTTCTAAACCATGTTTGTTCGATGGTTTTTCAATCTTGATCATTGTATGTGTTTTTACTAATTGTTTAAGAATTTTAGGGATTTGTTTGAAGGAGGAGACTAACCGATTATTGTCTTCAAGAGGTAAGAGGGAGATTTAATCTCATCAACCTTGTGTGGTGATGAGAAAAT
Source organism: Ormosia semicastrata (assembly GCA_029884595.1). Taxonomy (NCBI): domain Eukaryota; kingdom Viridiplantae; phylum Streptophyta; class Magnoliopsida; order Fabales; family Fabaceae; genus Ormosia; species Ormosia semicastrata. The sequence goes on along the minus strand of JAQQTO010000044.1, from coordinate 31,828,563 downwards.
GGATTGTTTGTGTGTGAAGGATCCATAAGGAGTCATTTATGTGATTGTTTATATGCTTTCCTATTTGTGATTGATTTTAATTGTATGCATGTTTATAGTCTTTAAAATATATTGCATGTGTTTATAGTTTATAAAATATATTGCATGTGTTTATAGTTTATAAAATATATTGCATGTGTTTATAATTAAATGATTATTAATGTAGGATGTGAATAACATGTAACGATTGCATGAGTGTTCCAAAGAACACAAAAGAGGCTCACGGCCTTACCATTAAACAGAGAACCAAAATGTTCTCAACAATTTCCTAACTCAATGATTTAAAGAATCTAGGTGAAATAATGGATTCAAGAATGATTTAGGTTAATTATGGCCAACATGCCATTTAGTGTATAATTGAATACCATTTTATTTTCCAAGATAGGTTAGGTAATTGATTTGCAAAAGAAATTGATTCCCAATGAATCTTTGAGAGATGAAATGAATAAACCTAGTTTAGAATTCTAAGTTTAGTAGAATTTATTATAAGCAAGAAATAAAGTGAAAGTTTGAAAAATACTAACGTAGAGCTCACTCTCTAAGTTTTGAAGCGCGTTAGCAAGTTTCAAAGTGTAACTGATGGGTAAAATTAAAATAAATAGAATTTAGAGGGAAACGTTTAAAATACCTTATACTGATTTTATAGGCAAAATATTGCTGAAATTTATTAAAATTAGGCAAATAAAATGAAAAGATTCCATACTATATTTATAACACAAGGAAAATACTCTACGTATTTTAAATGTACTAGATATAGTCTACACATATTTAAAATGATGATTTTAAGCTATTCGGTTAAGAAAACGAATTAAAAATCTTACGCAATTGAGAAAATGATTTAAAAACATTACGCGATGTTCAAAAATGTTGAAATATATTTACGCGATTTTAAAACGTTTGTGAAAATGAAGCGATTGTGAAAATGCGATAAAATTTCTACGCGATTAAACGATATAGTGAGTTTTGCTGTCGGGCCAAAGTGGTGGACCTGGACATGTTGTGAGATAGTACTGTCAGGTGGGACAGGATATGTTTTGGTGTATTGTGACTAAGGGCATTTTCATAAATATGGTAAAATATTAATATTAAGGGTATTTCTGTAATTTTAGATCATGCTTAGAGTGTTGTGCCAATTTGGTTGATAATTGGTGATTGGTTGACGAGATGAATTACACCGGGTTGTGGTGTGATAAGCGTAGTGTGGTTCATTATATGAACTGGGAGGCGTTAGTGTGCGGAGAATCCTATATGTGGACAGTGGTAGCACCTTTGGGTCGTGGTAACGAGCAACACACTAATGATCTCGACAAGCACTATTCTTAATCGAGATCTTGAGGAACTATTATGTACTATGCCTGTAGTGCACGATGTATGGACTGTGTACTACTACACGATGTTTGGACTGTGGGATATAGACACAACGTTAGACAGTGCAATAGTTTGGTTGGGCAGCCTAAAGTATTATTAGTTCTTTTCGGATCATTCTCTCAAATATCCGTGTTTAGCTCCATGGAGTAGGAACGAATCGGTGTGTGTTCATGCATTATCTGCATTTTACTGTTTACCATAATATGTGATAAAATGTATGATCTATTGCTTTGATATATTATGCATGATATGCTGGTATATACTATTGTGATAATTGTTTTGTATTGTCATTTTCTTATTTGCCATGTGGGTAATGATGTAGATTATCTCACCTCTTTATTGTATTGTTCTATCTATTTCTATTTTATGTTTATATCATCAAAGACTACAATGGCAGCAAGAGGATATATGCCTGATTGGCTCTAGTGCAAGTGGGAGATTGTTGGTGTATGCCCTAGAGGCTAATACATTTTCTGTATTTACATATATTCTATTATGCTATTTTATATATGAGGCATTTTATTTATTGTGTTCTTTTTTGATAAACATAATAAAGTCCTTAGAATAGTAAGTTTGATGCCATAGGACATCAAGTGAATGACTTGATCGAGAGATCCTTTTGGTTACAACACTATTCTTAAATGTCCCTAGTCAAGTATTATTGTTAATTAGGACAACAATAATACATTGAGACTAGTATGTGCAGAGACTGATGACCACATCTCACGAGTCATGGATATGAGATATCAAGTCTTCACATGGATACATAATAAAGTAATGATGTACTGGACTGACCCACCATGAGAACGCTACATGGATCGTTACGTGAGTGTCATAAGCGATTCTCATAGTGACAATGATGTTTGTGGTCCTTTGACCTGAAATCACTACGATTCCTACATGAGGAGTTGTGTGTTTTAATGCCATCAAACGTCATCTGTAACAAGGTGATTATAAAGTTGGTTATTGGACATACCGCAAATCATGCAGAGGGATGTGAGTGACCTAGATGTGATTTGTCACTCCTACATAACTGGAGCGATATCTTCGGGCCCCCTGATTAAGTGAGACTGCGAAATGCATGGCCATGCTCAAATGAGTTAATATGAGATATTGATCTCATTTGTTGTTACAAAGTCTACTCGAGTATCAGGAAACGAATGATTGGACTATTCAAGGGTGATGCATTCCATGCCTTGTGTTCAATCTAGATATCTTAACTAAGGGACTAAACGACACGAAAACATTGGTCACGAAAAGGTTATGTCAAATCACTGACATTCTTATTACTTGGGTAGCAGCGATGTGTTGCTAGATACCGCTCACTGCTTGTAATATTAAAATGAGATTTTAATATTACTGCCAACGTAATAAGAACCTGCAAGGTCACACACATAGAGCAGACTAAAATTGGAGCAATGGATCCAAGTTGGACTCGGATTCAAATATGGGCCAGACTCATAACAGATGGGTCTAGGGTTGCACAGCTTACCTTGCTGCTGCTCACACTCACTTAAGGCAGTCACTATTATAAATAGTACTGCTAAGGGGGCTGCTAAGGGACATAATTCTGAACCCTAGCCGCACCTACAGAAAAGTGAGTGAGAGAGCGACAGGTTTCTTCTCTTCTCTTCGCAGCTAGCACTGTGTGAGAGACGTGAGGCTCCTCTTTGCAGACGTTGGACGTTCGTGAGTCTGTTCGTGTGGATACCGCAGAGACATCGTTTCTATTACGGTGTTAGTGATTCACGCTTCAAGAGGTAAATCATTTAAAAACTCGGATTATGACTTTTTCGCATGGATCCTCAGTGGGAATCCCTGTTTTCCGCTGGGTGTTGTGTCTGCAAAATTCCCAACAGTGGTATCAGAGCATCTTGCAAAACCATGATTCGGTTTTCTGTTTTCGTTTACATGAGATAACATGTTTTTTGTTCTTGTTTTGACAAAAGATATGATCTTTAATATGTTATTTCTGAAAACCGTATGAAACCCTTTGTGAAAACATATTCTGTTTCTTATGTTGTATGCAAAACCGTGATGTTGTTTTCAAAAACTTCATGAAGATGTTCATATGCTCTGTGAAAACCGTTTTGTATTAAGATATATGTTTTTGCGAAGCTTTCTGGTATGTATATGATACAAATAGCGTTATGGAATCCTTATTCTTAATGCGCGGCGCAAGGGTTTGGGAAACCTTGTTCTTGGCTTGCAGCGGCAAGGGTTATGGAATCCTTGTTTCTGCACAAAAGGCACAGCGCAAGGGGTTTTGGAAACCCTATTCTTGTTTTGCGGCAGCAGCATCAAGTGTTGATGTCAAGCCGCCAACGAGGCGCCTGAGGTTCAAGTGTTGAACGAAGGCGCAAGGGTTCCCTGCGGCACATGAAGTGTTCATGTTGTTCGGGCTTAGGGTTTCGCGTGGCACATGCTGCACCAAGGGAGGCGCAAGAGATTTAGCTCTTGTTTTTGGTCCAATTTTTCGAGCTGGGGCGCTACCCCCGCACCTCGCAAGGGGCAGCCTCCCCTTGACCCTTGGCCGCATACCGGGATGTGGCACTCCCACCCACTGACCGGGCAGCGGGACCCTCGTGCTACCTCTACGTAGGGTGTTTTTCGAAAACGCGATATTTTATATCCTTTTATGACTCGTAAAAAATAATAATGTATTATTGTTATGAGTTTATATGTTTTTGTGATGCATGGTGCTTGGTTATGGCCTTAGTCCTCTTTTTATGCCTTTTGGTTTTAATAAATACGACCTGCGTGTCGTGCCTTTCTCTCTACATTCTGATTGTACATTCTCTTCTCACTTAACTCCCCTCGAATGTAAAAGAGGTTTCTATATAATGTAATTATGATGTGGAGGCAAGAAGACGGCATCAAGTGAGGACGTTGATGGGAGATGCTTGGTGAAGCTGGCTTCATTAATACTACTCTCTTAGGGGTCATAACAATGTCACTTTTATTATATGCTTTTATGTATGAGATGCATGGATAATGTTTATGGTATGATAAACAGTTTAATAAATGGTGAGATCTAATAATAATAATAATAATAATTCCCTCAAAGCAAATATTAAGTCATTATGTGATGCCTTCCAATGTGTGGCACTCATCAAGACTAGTATCGATCAAGTACAAGTTTGCCAAAGCAGGATGCCTTTATCTATATTAGTAAGATTGAAGGCTTAGAGGCATGAAGTTGGGCTTTGGTCCATTAGAAGGACTTGAATAAGTGTTATTCACCCAACTATCCAAGAGTGACATGTGATGTAATTGGAAAGTATTTCTTACCTAAATATCTGAATTTTGGGTGATCAGCCAAAGCTGACTCAAAACTAAGTGAAATATAGATCTTGGCCCACTAGGAAATCTTACGATGGGATTTTCTGAGTCAATGCTGAGGGTCATTGACTTGAATAAAATAGTGGGATTATGGAATCCTTGTTGCTGCACTAGAGGCGCGGCGCAAGGGGTTTTGGAAACCCTATTCTTGTTATGCGGCAGTAGCATCAAGTGTTGATGTCAAGCCGCCAACGAGGCGCCTGAGGTTCAAGTGTTGAACGACGGTGCAAGGGTTCCCTGCAGCACATGAAGTGTTCATGTTGTTCGGGCTTAGGGTTTCGCGTGGCACATGCTGCACCAAGGGAGGCGCAAGAGATTCAGCTCTTGTTTTTTGTCCAATTTTTCGGCCCGGGGCGCTGCCCCGCACCCCGCAAGGGCCGGCCTCCCCTTTACCACCGTGCTGCCTCTGCGTAGTGTGTTATTCGAAAGCGCAATATTTTCTATCCTTTTATAACTCACGAAAAATAATTATGTATTATTGTTATGAGTTTATATGTTCTTTATGATGCATGGTGCATGGTTATGGCCTTAGTCCTCTCTTTATGCCTTTTGGTTTTAATGAATACGACCTGCGTGTCGTGCCTTTCTCTCTACATTCTGATTGTACATTCTCTTCTCACCTAACTCCCCTCGAATGTAAAAGAGGTTTCTATATAATGTAATTATGATGTGGAGACAAGAAGGCAGCATCAAGTGAGGACGTTGGTGGGAGATGCTTGATGAAGCTGGCTTAGTTAATGCTACTCTCTTAGGGGTCATAACCATGTCACTTTTATTATATGCCTTTTATGTATGAGATGCATGGATATTGTTTATGGTATGATAAACAGTTTAATAAATGGTGAGATCTAATAATAATAAAAGAAATTCCCTCAAAGCAAACATGAAGTCATTATGTGGTGCCTTCCAATGTGTGGCACTCGTCAAGACTAGTATCGATCAAGTGCAGGTCTGCCAAAGCAGGATGCCTTTATTTATATTAGTAAGACGCAATAGGATAAAGGTAATATCCAACTGCCAACCATTGGGTCTGACTTAACTAGGTCATTTCAATAGGATTGAAGGCTTAGGGGCATGAAGTTAGGCTTTGGTCCATTAGATGGACTTGAATAAGTGTTATTCACCCAACTATCCAAGAGTTACATGTGATGTAATTGGAAAGTGTTTCTTACCTAAATAACTGAATTTTGGGTGATCAGCCAAAGCTGACTCAAAACTAGGTGAAATATGGATCTTGGCCTACTAGGAAATCTTACGATGGGATTTTCCAAGTCAATGCTGAGGGTCATTGACTTGAATAAAATAGTGGGAGGCATATTTAATTAAAAGACCTCATTAAATATGTTTATGGTATGATACTTATATTTTGCATATTTCTGTTAATAGATTACCATGGCAACAAACACATCAGGTACTTTATCATTGCGATCCGTCCTTGAGAAGGATAAGTTGTCTGGAATGAATTTTCTAGACTGGTACAGGAATTTGAGGATTGTCCTCAAGCAAGAGAAAAGGCTGTATGTTTTGGAACAACCTATTCCTGAGCCACCTGCTGCTAATGCCCTTAGAATTGAAAGAGATGCTTATAAGAAGCATCAAGATGATGCCTTGGACATTGGATGTCTAATGCTGGCCACCATGAACTCTGAGCTCCAAAAGCAACATGAGAACATGGATGCATACGATATGATCATACGCCTTAAGAAGCTCTATCAAGAGCAGGCCAGGCATGAGAGATTTGAGGTCTCTAAAGCACTGCATTTCGGTGCAAGGCAAGTAGAAGGAAGCCCTGTTGGTGCTCATGTACTCAAGATGATTGGGTACATTGAAAACCTAGAGAGACTTGGTTTTCCTTTGGGCCAAGAGTTGGCCACTGACTTAGTCCTGCAATCGTTGCTAGAAAGTTTTAGTCAATTTGTCATGAACTACAACATGAATGAGATTGACAAATCACTACCAGAGCAGCTAGGCATGTTGAGAACTGCTGAGCAGAACATTAACAAAGGCAAAGGGAAGGCCATAACGATGGTCCAAAAGAATAAGGGCAAGAAACAGCAGAAAAAGCCCAAGGACAACTGGAAGGGCAAGGGCAAGGACAAGTCCAAGCCTAGCACTTCTGGCTTGAAACCTGTGGGTGGAGTAGCTAAGGAAGGTACATGCTTCCATTGTGGTCAGACCGAACATTGGAAGAGGAACTGTGCCAAGTTCCTAGAGGAGCTAAAAAAGAAGAAGGGAAGTGAGACTTCTACTTCAGGTATTTTTGTTATTGAAGTCAATTTATCTACTTCTGCATCATGGGTATTAGATACTGGATGTGAATCTCACATTTGTGTAAATGTGTAGGATCTAAAGAGCAGTAGACCATTGACGAAGGGCGAAGTCGACCTACGAGTTAGAAATAGAGCAAAGGTTGCTGCATTAGCTGTAGGGACTTATTTATTATCTTTTGCCCACTGGGCTTGTAATAGAGTTAGAGAACTGCTATTTTGTGCCTACTATTAGTAGGAATATCATTTCTATTTCTTGTTTGGACAAGAAAGGTTTTTCTTTTATAATAAAGGACAAGTGTTGTTGTATTTATATGAATGATATTTTTTATGGTAGTGCACAATTGAGTAATGGACTTTATGTACTTGATCTCGAAACGCTCGTCTATAACATAAATACAAAGAGGTTTAAATCAAATGATCTGAACCCAACTTTTCTCTGGCATTGTCGTTTGGGCCACATAAATGAGAAACACATCTCCAAACTCCATAAAGATGGATTCTTGGACTCGTTTGATTTCGAATCATATGAGACATGTGAATCTTATTTATTGGGGAAGATGACAAAGGCCCCATTTACTGGACAAGGTAAAAGGGCTAGTGATCTTTTAGGCCTTATACATAGTGATGTATGTGGGCCACTAAACACACTCGCTAGGGGCGGTTTTCAATACTTCATTACATTTACTGATGATTTCAGTAGATATGGATTTGTATATCTTATGAAGCACAAATCAGAATCCTTTGAAAAGTTCAAAGAGTTCAAGAATGAAGTACAAAACCAACTTGGCAAGAGTATTAAAATCCTTCGATCAGATCGAGGAGGAGAATACTTAAAGCCAACAGTTTGATGATCATCTGAAAGAGTGTGGGATAATATCTCAACTCACTCCACCAGGAACACCACAATGGAATGGTGTCTCTAAAAGGAGGAACCGGACCTTGTTGGACATGGTCCGATCCATGATGAGTCATGCAAACCTTCCAGGCTCCTTCTGGGGACATGCTTTGTTAACAGCAGCTTTCACACTTAACCGTGTTCCATCTAAAATGGTTCAAAAGACACCACATGAGATATGGACTGGGAGACAGCCCAGTATGTCTTTCTTGAAGATTTGGGGCTGCGAAGCTTACGTGACATGTCAAGTTTCTGATAAGCTTGGACCTAAATCAGATAAATGCTTCTTTGTGGGGTATCCAAAGGAAACCAAGGGATACTTTTTCTATAATCTTACTGAGGGCAAAATTTTTGTTGCACGAACAGATGTGTTTCTAGAAAGGGAGTTTATCTCCAAAAGAACCAGTGGGAGAAAAATAGAACTTGAAGAAGTTTAAGTTTCACAAAGCAGCAATGAACCAATGGTGGAAATAGAGCATCCTCCACAAAATGTTGTGGAACAGCAACCTGCTCTAATAGCACAAGACCTGATACGTCATCAACCAGAGAGATATGGATTTCTCATGACCCAACAAGGTGACGTATTGCTCATGGATCAAGATGAGCCTGTGACTTACCAGGAAGCCATTATTGGCCCAGAATCTGAGAAATGGCTTGAGGCCATGAGATCTGAAATGGATTCCATGTATGCCAACCAGGTATGGACCTTGGTTGACCCACCTGAAGGGGTAAAACCCATTGGGTGCAAGTGGGTTTTCAAGAAGAAAACCGACATGGATGGTAATGTGCATACCTTTAAGGCGCAATTGGTGGCTAAAGGTTTCAAACAAATTCATGGTGTAGACTATGATGAGACTTTTTCCCCAGTTGCGATGCTTAAATCTGTTCGGATCTTGCTTGCTATTGCAGCATACCATGATTATGAAATCTGGCAAATGGATGTCAAAATTGCTTTCCTTAATGGAAATCTTCTCGAAGATGTGTACATGACACAACCTGAGGGTTTTGCCACTCCAGAGGATGTTAGAAAAGTATGCAAGTTGCAACGATCTATTTATGGATTAAAGCAAGCTTCTAGAAGCTGGAATCTTCGTTTTGATGATATAATAAAACAGTTTGGTTTCATCAAGAATGAAGAAGAATCTTGTGTCTACAAGAAGGTTAGTGGGAGCACTATTGTCTTTCTGGTATTGTATGTTGATGACATACTACTTATTGGAAATGACATCCCTACCCTATAGTCCGTAAAGACTTGGTTAGGGAACTGCTTCTCTATGAAAGACTTGGGCGAAGCCACCTATGTATTAGGTATCAGGATCTATAGAGATAGATCATTGAGACTGTTTGGCCTAAGTCAGAGTACATACATAGACAAAGTGTTAAGACGATTTAACATGCATGAATCCAAGAAAGGACTCTTGCCTATGTCACATGGTGTAAGCCTATCTAAGGCTCAATCCCTTTCCACCCAGGATGAGAGGGATTGCATGAGCAAGATTCCATATGCATCTGCAATTGAATCTATCATGTATGCCATGTTATGTACTCGACCAGACATCTCGTATGCTTTAAGCATGACGAGTAGGTACCAGTCTGATCCCAGTGAAAGTCACTGGACTGCTATCAAGAACATCCTTAAGTACTTGAGAAGGACTAAGGATTCGTTCTTAGTATATGGAGGCGAGGAAGAGCTAGTTGTAACAGGTTACACTGATGCTAGCTTCCAAACCGATAAGGACGACTCCAGATCGCAATCAGGTTATGTTTTTTGCCTAAATGGTGGGGCTGTGAGCTGGAAGAGTTCAAAGCAGGAGGCAATCGCCGATTCTACCACAGAGGCTGAGTATATTATTACCTCCAATGCAGCAAAGGAGGCCATTTGGATCAGGAAGTTCATCACTGAACTTGGCACTATTCCTAGCATTGTGGACCCAGTGGACCTCTATTGTGATAATAATGGAGCCATTGCACAAGCTAAGGAGCCTAGATCTCACCAGCGATCCAAACATATACTTAGGCGCTTCCATCTCATTCGAGAGATCATCGATAGATGAGATGTGAAGATATGCAGAGTACCAATAGATAATAACATTGCTGATCCACTGATGAAGCCTCTTGCACAGCAGAAGCATGAGGGTCACACTAGGTCTTTAGGCATTAGATATATGCCTGATTGGCTCTAGTGCAAGTGGGAGATTGTTGGTATATGCCCTAGAGGCTAATACATTTTCTGTATTTACATATATTCTATTATGCTATTTTATATATGAGGCATTTCATTTATTGTGTTCTTTTTTGATAAACATAATAAAGTCCTTAGAATAGTAAGTTTGATGCCATAGGACATCAAGTGAATGACTTGATCGTGAGATCCTTTTAGTTACAACACTATTCTTAAATGTCCCTAGTCAAGTATTATTGTTAATTAGGACAACAATAATACATTGAGACTAGTATATGCAGAGACTAATGACCACATCTCACGGGTCATGGATATGAGATATCAAGTCTTCACATGGATACATATTAGAGTAATGATGTACTGGACTGACCCACCATGAGAACGCTACGTGGATCGTTATGTGAGTGTCATAAGCGATTCTCATAGTGACAATGATGTTTGTGGTCCTTTGACCTGAAATCACTACGATTCCTACATGAGGAATTGTGTGTTTTAATGCCATCAAACGTCATCTGTAACAAGGTGATTATAAAGTTGGTTATTGGACATACCGCAAATCATGCAAAGGGATGTGAGTGACCTAGATGGGATTTGTCACTCCTACATAACAGGAGCGATATCTTCGGGCCCCCTGATTAAGTGAGACTGCGAAATGCATGGCCATGCTCAAATGAGTCAATATGAGAGATATTGATCTCATTTGTTGTTACAAAGTCTACTCGAGTATCAGGAAACGAATGATTGGACTATACAAGGGTGACGCATTCCATGCCTTGTGTTCAATCTAGATATCTTGACTAAGGGACTAAACGACACGAAAACATTGGTCACGAAAAGGTTATGTCAAATCACTGACATTCTTATTACTTGGGTAGCAGTAATGTATTGCTAGATACCGCTCACTACTTGTAATATTAAAATGGGATTTTAATATTACTGCCAACGTAATAAGAACCTGCAGGGTCACACACATAGAGCAGACTAAAATTAGAGCAAGGAATCCAAGTTGGACTCGGATTCAAATATGGGCCAAACTCATAACAGATGGGTCTAGGGTTGCATAGCTTACCTTGCTGCTGCTCACACTCACTGAAGGCAGTCACTATTATAAATAGTACTGCTAAGGGGGCTGCTAAGGGACATAATTCTGAACCCTAGCCGCACCTACAGAAAAGTGAGTGAGAGAGCGATAGGTTTCTTCTCTTCTCTTCGCAGCTAGCACTGTGTGAGAGACGTGAGGCTCCTCTTTGCAGACGTTGGACGTTCGTGAGTCTGTTCGTGTGGATACCGCAGAGACATCGTTTCTATTACGGTGTTAGTAATTCACGCTTCAAGAGGTAAATCATTAAAAAACTCAGATTATGGCTTTTTCGCATGGATCCTCGGTGGGAATCCCTGTTTTCCGCTGCGTGTTGTATCCGCAAAATTCCCAACAAGAATGTGATCAGTTGAAGATGGTAACTTTCATTAGTAATACACGTGTTTCAAAATCTCAAAAAAAAAAGAAAGTGCCGGTGCAAGGAGTGTAATGAGAACGTTGAAATACAAAAAAAAAAAACTTAAGAGGGTAATCTTAAAATTATGCTGTATAATTTGCGAGGTAACTTATTCTCTTGTGATCTGTGATTGTGCAAATCTTTTGGGGTTATCTGTGCTTTACATCTTTTCATAATATTACTTCAACTTTTAACTTTGTTATTACTACTTGATCCTGTTTAAAACTACTCTATTATTATAAGAGTTTGAAACTTTTTATTGATCTGGTTGTCTATTTCCTTCTCAGATAAACTGAGTAAATCAATTTAATTTATCCGTGTCTTTGTTATAGTATGATCTGAGTATTTCTACTCTTCTTGATTAAACTTGTTGTTTATACTCAGAGTTTTCTAAATTCTACCCTATGTCTATTGAATATCAAATCTTTTCTATTGATTTGATTTGTTTATCTAAAATCACATCTATTTGAGATCTTGTTTTTTTTAAATGGATTGGTTATTTTCCAACCATATCCTACTAGATTGTTGCAATGCAATTTTAGTGTTTCCTTGACCTGAGATTTTTGGATTTGAATCCAGAAAGTTCATTTCTAAAAATTATTGGACTATGTTCATTTCGAAATCTATTTAGACCATCTCGAATTCTTTGATTGGACTAATCTAGTAACCTACTGAATAGTCTTATTACTTTTCTTTATGACCTTCATAGTGTCTTTCATGTATTTCAATTAAGAAGGATTATTCTTGATCCAACTTAGGTCATAGTACCAAATACAGTACAATTAGAAGAAAACTTAATCTATGAGATGTTTTCTGTTAAGATTAAAAATAGGCAAGTAGAACAACTTCTCTTGATGAGAAAAATCTGGAATGATGTGACAATAGGGAAACTCGAAAATCAAATGAAGGAAATCGCTGTTTGCTCCAAGATCGATTTGCATGCTGGTTATTATCAGATTCGCGTAAAAGTAGAGAATATCCTAAGATAGTTTTTCAGATGCATTGCAGGCACTATGAATATTTAGTACTACCATTCGGGGTAGGGAATGTTTTGGCGATGTTCACGACTGATATAAATAGGATCTTTCTTTCCCATCTAGGCAAATTTGTCATTATCTTTATTGGCAATTTTTTGATCTATTCTCGAAATTCAAAGGAGCATGCTGAAGATCTCAATGCAGTTCTTCAATTTCTGAAGAAGAAAAAGGAGTTATGCGTGACACTAGTCGAATGCAAATTCGGTTAGAAGAAGTTCAACTCGTGGATTTAGATTGAGTGTTAGGATCAAATAGAGAGGTGGTAGCGTATACTTCAAGGCAGTGGAACGTGTATGAGAAGAATTGTTCGATTTACATTTTAGGATATGCGATAGTTGTTTTGTAAGGAAAATCTGAAGACATTTTCTTTCCTATAAAATTCACAATAATTTCAAGGGCTGAAAGTACGGAAAAGACGAATAGCTAGGATTTTCAAAGGACTTGTTGGGATGAATTTCTAGCATTGATAGGATTCACATACAACGATAGTTTCGTTTGAGCATAGGAATGACACCCTATGAGGCATTATATGGGAGACGCTGTAGAACACCGTTGTGTTGGTATCATGCTGGTGAAGGTAATATTGTAGGACCAGGATTCGTGTAGCAGACAACTAAGAAAGTGAAGATGATTCAAGACACGATGAGGACAACTTAGATGCGATAAAAGAATTATGCTGATGAAAGACGAAGACTGCTTGAATTTGAAGAAGGTGACCATGTGTTCCTACGGGTGACACCTATGACTGGAATTGGACGAGTGATCAAGTTGAGGAAACTCATTCCGAGGTTTATCAGGCCGTATCAGATACTTTGTCGGGTAGGACTGGTAGTTTATCAGATTTCACTACCACCATTCTTATCGAATCTTCATAATGTATTTCACGTATCACAACCACGGAATATGTTTCTGATTCGACTCACGTCATCGAACCAGACACCGTAAAACTGAAGGAGAATTTAACCTATGAGACATTTCTAGTCAAGATTGAAGATCGAAGGACAAAGCAACTTCGAGGAAAGGAGATCGCATTAGTTAAAGTAGTTTGGAACGATGTAAGTGGCAGAGCCACATGGGAGCAAGAAGATAGGATGAGGGAGTAATACCCTCAATTGTTTTGATATATGATAAATTTCGGGGATGAAATTCTTATTAGTAGGAGAGAGTTGTAACACCCCAACTTTTGGGATAATTATAATATAGTCCTAAATGTACTGTTTTGTAATTTCTGTGGGTAGTAAAATGAATTTGATTGTTTCATGAGTGTATTTGACTGTTGTGTGTGATTTGCTCCGAGCCAAGGAAATAAAAATTTTCTGGCCAAAAAAATATTATTTTAATTAATTGGAGCTGGGGGATCTTACTAAACCCAATTCTGATTGATATATATATATTAATCTTTTAATTTTTAGGATTTAACTATGTAATAAAATAATTTATATTATTATAATATTATTTTATATTACAATACCTACTGTCTCAAAAACAGTAGAAATCTGCTTTGAAATGACCATGGACCTTTAAAAGTCTGTGGGACCCGCATTTAGAAAAGAAGTCAACGATTCTGACTGGACAAATTTCTAAGCCAATGGGAGCAAGTCAACGAAAGTGGCTTGACTTATTTGAACCAATAGGAATGGGTCAAAGAAAGAAGCTTGGACTTTAATATGGACCGTTGGATGAAAACTTAGTTTGGAAGCCTTTTAACCTTAACTGTTGATCAAATCAATGATGTGGATGTGAACTTGATTAGCAAGCATTGAATATTGGCTGTGGATCTAATCAAGGGCTAGTAATTAAAGTTGAATGCAATGGTTAAGATCAAGTCAAACATAGTGGCTTGACTTTGTTTAGTAGCTAATTAATCTTGATTTGGTTAATCTAATTACCTAATTAGCAAACTAAGTAAACTAACCTAGTTATTAATTAGTTATAATCTAAATACTAATTAGATATCCTAATATTGTTTAAAGGTTATAATATATGCTAATATATGTTAAACTAATTAGTTATAAAGTTAGAATGTTAATAAAGTGTTAATAGGATATTTAACCTAACTAATTACCTATTTAATTAACATTGAATTAGTCTTTAATTGAAACAAGTTAAACCCCCCCTAAACCCAATGAACCCCATAGCCAAGGAGGCAATAATTGATAAGTCTTCACAAGTTCTACTAGGTTCTTGAACCACCCAAAGTGACGTAATCCATGTGCACCATAATGTGAACATAATTAGATATTTACCTATTCAAATTAAACACTCAACCTCACCCGAAAAACACCACACGGCAGCCCCCTCATTTTACACTCTTCAATTTCATTTTTTACACTTATCCTAATCAAAGCTATCCATTCTCTCCAAAAATTCCAAGAACCCAAGCAAACTTTCTCTTCCATTTTCTTACTAGAATTTGGCCAAGCACCCAAATACCACCACCAATCCTCTATAATTTTACATCTTCACTTTTCTGAAACCAAAATCATATTCTAAACACTTTTGCTTCACAAGGATTTGTCAAAAACCTACTCTATCTAGTTCAAAATCCAACCTTTTGTTCACTTTCCTAAGGGTAAGTTTTGATTCATTGGTTTAAAGTTTGATTTTTGATTTTCTAAACCATGTTTGTTCCATGGTTTTTCAATCTTGATCATTGTATGTGTTTTTACTAATTGTTTAAGAATTTTAGGGATTTGTTTAGAGGATATACGAAATTTTAAAGAGAAGGAGGAGACTAACCGATTATTGTCTTCAAGAGGTAAGAGGGAGATTTAATCTCATCAACCTTGTGTGGTGATGAGAAAATGGATTGTTTGTGTTGTTGGTGTATGCCCTAGAGGCCAATACATTTTCTGTATTTACATACATTCTATTATGCTATTTTATATATGAAGCATTTCATTTATTGTGTTCTTTTTGATAAACATAATAAAGTCCTTAGAATAGTAAGTTTGATGCCATAGGACATCAAGTGGATGACTTGATCGTGAGATCCTTTTGGTTACAACATTATTCTTAAATGTCCCTAGTTAAGTATTATTATTAATTAGGACAACAATAATACATTGAGACTAGTATGTGCATAGACTGATGACTACATCTCACGCGTCATGGATATAAGATATCAAGTCTTCACATGGGTACATATTAGAGTAATGATGTACTAGACTGACCCACCATGAGAACACTACATGGATCGTTACGTGAGTGTCATAAGTGATTCTCATAGTGATAATGGTGTTTATGGTCCTTTGACCTGAAATCACTACGATTCCTATATGAGGAGTTGTGTGTTTTAATGCCATCAAACGTCATCTGTAACAAAGTGATTATAAAGTTGGTTATTGGACATACCGCGAATTATGCAGAGGGATGTGAGTGACCTAGATGGGATTTGTCACTCCTACATAACAGGAGCGATATCTTCGGACCCCCTGATTGAGTGAGACTGTGAAATGCATGGCCATGCTCAAATGAGTCAATATGAGATATTGATCTCATTTGTTGTTACAAAGTCTACTCGAGTATCAGGAAACCAATGATTGGACTATACAAGGGTGACACATTCCATGTCTTGTGTTCAATCTAGATATCTTGACAAAGGGACTAAACAACACAGAAACTTTGGTCACGGAATGGTTATGTCAAATCACTGACATTCTTATTACTTGGGTAGCAGCGATGCGTTGCTTGATACCGCTCACTGCTTGTAATATTAAAATAGAATTTTAATATTACTGCCAACGTAATAAGAACTTGCACGGTCACACACATAGAGCAGACTAAAATTGGAGCAATGGATCCAAGTTGGACTCGGATTCAAATATGGGCCAGAGTCATAACAGATGATGGGTCTAGGGTTTCACAGCTTACCTTACTGCTGCTCACACTCACTTAAGGCAGTCACTATTATAAATAGTACTGCTAAGGGGGTTGCTAAGATAGATAATTTCAGAACCCTAGCCGCACCTACAGAAAAGTGAGTGAGAGAGCGACAGATTTATTCTCTTCTCGATGCAGCTAGCACTGTGTGAGAGACGTGAGGCTTCTCTTTGCGTACGTTGGACGTTCGTGAGTCTGTTCGTGTGGATACCGCAGAGACATCGTTTCTATTACGGTGTTGGTGATTCACGTTTCAAGAGGTAAATCATTTAAAAATTGGATTATGGCTTTTTCGCATGGATCCTCGGTGGGAATCCCTGTTTTCTGCTGCGTGATGTATCCGCAAAAATTCCCAACATGTGTGTGAAGGATCCATAAGGATTCATTTATGTGATTGTTTATATGCTTTCCTATTTGTGATTGATTTTAATTGTATGCATGCTTATAGTCTTTAAAATATATTGCATGTGTTTATAGTTTATAAAATATATTACATGTGTTTATAGTTTTTAAAAATATATTGTATGTGTTTATAATTATATGATTATTAAAGTAGGATGTGAATAACATGTAATGATTGCATGAGTGTTCTAAAGAACACAAAAGAGGCTCACGACCTTACCATTAAACAGAGAACCAAAATGTTCTCAATAATTTTTTAAATCAATGATTTAAAGAATCTAGATGAAATAATGGATTCAAGAATGATTTAGGTTAATTATGGCCAACATGCCATTTAGTGTATAATTGAATACCATTTTATTTTCCAAGATAGGTTAGGTAATTGATTTGTAAAAGAAATTGATTCCCAATGAATCTTTGAGAGATGAAATGAATAAACCTAGTTTAGAATTCAAGTTTAGTAGAATTTATTATAAGCAAGAAATAAAGTGAACGCTTGAAAAATACTAACGTAGAGCTCACTCTCTAAGTTTTGAAGCGTGTTAGCAAGTTTCAAAGTGTAACTGATGGGTAAAATTAAAATAAATAGAATTTAGAGGAAAATGTTTAAAATACCTTATACTGATTTTTTAGGCAAAATGCTGTCAAAATTTACTAAAATCAGGCGAATAAAATGAAAAGATTCCATACTATATTTATAACACAAGGAAAAATATACTAGATATAGTTTACACATATTTAAAATGATGATTTTAAGCTATTCGATTGAGAAAATGAATTAAAAATCTTACACGATTGAGAAAATGATTTAAAAACATTACGCGATGTTCAAAAATGTTGAAATATATTTACGCGATTTTAAAACGTTTGTGAAAATGATGCGATTGTGAAAATGAAATAAAATTTCTATGCGATTAAATGATACAGTGAGTTTTACTGTCGGGCCAAAGTGGTGGACCCGGACATGTTGTGAGATAGTACAGTCAGGTGGGACAGGCTATGTTTTGGTGTATTGTGACTAAGGGCATTTTCGTAAATATGGTAAAATATTGATATTAAGGTATTTCTATAATTTTAGATCATGCTTAGAGTGTTGTGCTAATTTGGTCGATAATTAGTGATTGATTGATGAGACGAATTACACCGGGTTGTGGTGTGATAGGCCTAGTGTGGTTCATTATATGAACTTGGAGGCATTAGTATGCGGAGAATCCCATATGTGGACAGTGGTAGCACCTCTAGGTCGTGGTAACGGGCAAAATACTACTGATCTCGACAAGCACTATTCTTAATCGAGATCTTTAGGGACTATTACGTACTATGCCTGTAGTGCACGATGTATAGACTGTGTACTACTACACGATGTTTGGACTGTGGGCTATAGACACAACGTTAGACAGTGTAATAGTTTGGTTGGGCAGCCTAAAGTATTATTAGTTCTTTTCGGATCATTCTCTCAAATATCCGTGTTTAGCTCCATGGAGTAGGAACGAGTCGGTGTGTGTTCATGCATTATCTGCATTTTACTGTTTACCATAATATGTGATAAAATGTATGATCTATTGCTTTGATATATTATGCATGATATGCTGGTATGTGCTATTGTGATAATTGTTTTGTATTGTCATTTTCTTATTTGCCATGCGGGTAATGATGTAGATTGTCTCACCTCTTTATTGTATTGTTCTATCTAATTCTATTTTATGTTTATATCATCGAAGACTACAATGGCGGCAAGAGGAGGTCAATTAGTTTTCTTTAGACTACAGTTTCTCGAAGGCGCTGAGGCTTGGCATGTTCACTGGAACACAGGACACGTAGAGTACAGTGGTGACGTTACTTTATCAGTAAGTAGGACTCGACATGGGTTCGTTACTACACGTTATACGGTTGCTTTCATAGAGGTTATCTTACCTATTACAGAGTTGTGGAATGAATTTCACCATACTCTTAGAGAGAACTTCGATATACTTTTGGGTCGAATTTCTATCGGTCAAGACATTCCCAACTAGGGAATTTGTCTTTTGACAAGGGCTCATGTCTTAAGCATTATGTTTTAGTAGTATGCCAACTTTTTACTGCTTTATTAAATATTTGTAGTTGTAAATAAATTGTATACTTCAGACAAAAATCATATGTATATTATGGTGTGATTATGTTTTGTTTTATTTGGCGTTCCATGTTATTTTATTTAACGTTACAAGTATAAAAGAAAGAAAAAAATTTACTACTAATATTATTTATGTACCAAACGTTTTACAACTTGGGTAAGAATTTTATTTTATTTTACTGCATCATAAATGTGACATCCCCACAATGGTGTTACAGAGTGTGTGTGCGTGTGAGAGAGAGTGTGTGTGATATTCTATGTGTGTGCATGTGTGTGTGTCTCAGTGAGAGAGATTCTATGTTTGTAAGTGTGTGTATATGTGATATTTTATGTATGCATGTGTGTGTGTGTGTGTGTGTGTGAGAGAGAGAGAGAGAGAGAGAGAAGGATTCTATGTTTGTGTGTGTGTGTGTGTGATATTCTTTGTGTTTTTGTGTGTGTTTCTTTATCCGATATTCTCCCGTGTGTGTGTGTGTATGTTTGTGTGAAATTTTATTTGTGTGTGTGTGACATTCTCTGTGTGTGTGTGTGTGTGTGTGTGTGTGCATGTGATATTCTGTGTGTGTCCGATATTCTATGTGTTTGTGTGTGTGTGTTCTCTCTCTATGTGTGTGTGTGTGTATTTTTTTTATATTCTCGTATGTGTGTGTCTCGTGTGATATTCTCGTGTGTGTGTGATACTCAATGTGTGCGTATGCATGTGTGTCTGATATTCTCTCTATTGGTGTGTGTGATATTCTGTGTGTGTGTGTGTGTGTGTGTGTGTGTGTGGGTGGGTGTGATATTCGTGCGTGTGTGTGTCATATTTTGTGTCTGTGAGAGAGAGAGATTCTATGTTTGTGTGTGTGTGTGTGTGTATGTCCGTGATGTTCTTTATGTTTGTTTGTCCGATATTCTCTCGTATGTGTGTGTGACCGATATTCTCTGTCATGTGTGTGTGTGTGTGAAATTTTGTATGTGTGTGTATGTTTGTGTGAAATTTTGTATGTGAGTGTGACATTCTGTGTGTGGGCGTGTGTGTGCGATATTCTCTCGTATTTGTGTGTGTGTGACATTCTCTCGGTATGTTATGTGTGTGATGCTCTGTGTGTGTGGTGTGTGTGTGTGTGTGATATTTTATGTGTGTATATGATTTTCTATGTGTGTGTGCAATATTCTCGTTTGTGAGAGAGAGAGAGATTCTATGTTTATGTATGTGTGTATATGTGATATTCTGTGTGTGTACGTGTGCGTGTGTGTGTGTGAGAGAGAGAGATTCATTATTTCGTATGTGTGTGTGATATTCTTTGTGTTTTTGTGTGTGTTTGGTTGTTGATATTCTCTGTGTGTGTGAGAGAGTCATATTCGCTCTGTGTGTGTGTGTATGTGTATATATTTGTGTGAAATTTTGTTTGTGTGTGTGTGACATTCTGTGTGTGTGTGTGTGTGTACATATGATATTCTTTGCGTGTGTGTGCATGTGATATTCTGTGTGTGTCCGATATTCTATGTGTTGATGTGTGTGTGATGTTCTCTCGTGTGTGTGTGTGTGTGTGTGTTTCGATATTCTCGTGTCCGTGTGTCCGTGTGATATTTTGTGTGTGTATGATACTCAATGTGTGCGTGTGTGTGTCGTGTCTCGATATTCTCTCTATTGGTGTGTGTGATATTCTCTGTGTGTGTGTGTGTGTGTGTGTGATATTCTCATGCGTGTGTGTGTCATATTCTCGTGTCCGTGAGAGAGAGAGATTCTATGTTTGTGTGTGTGTGTGTGTGTGTGTGATGTTCATTGTGTTTGTGTGTGTGTGTGTGTATGTTTGTGTGGAATTTTGTTTTTGTGTGTGTATGTTTGTGTGAAATTTTGTATGTGTGTGTGTGTGATATTCTCTCACCGTGTTGTGTGTGTGATGCTCTGTCTATGTGGTGTGTGTGTGTGTGTGATATTTTATGCGTGTGTGTGTGTGTGTTTGTCGATATTCTCCGTGTGTATGTGTGTGATATTCCATGTGTGTGTGCGCTCGTGTGTCTAATATTCTCTCTATTGGTGTGTGTGATATTCTGTGTGTGTATAGTGTGTGTGTGAGAGAGAGATATTCTCTATGTTTGTGTGTGTGTGTGTTTTTGTGTGTGTGTGTGTGTGTTTGTCTAATATTCTCTGTGTGTGTGTGTGTGTGTGTGTGACATTCTCGTGTGTGCGTGCGTGTGATACTGTCTTCGCAATGTGTTTGTGTGCGACATTCTATGTGTGTGTGTGTGTGTCCGTGTTTGTGTGTGTGTAATATTCTGTGTGTGTGTGTGTCGTGTGTGATATTCTCGTGTGTATTTGTGTGTATATGATTTTCTATGTTTGTGTTTGTGTGTGTGTGATATTCCATGTGTGTGTATGTGTGTTTATGTGATATTTTGTATATGTGTGTGTGATATTCCCCCTCTCTTTTCTCTCTCTATCTCTATCTTTGTGTCTCGTGTGTGACATTCTGTGTGTGCATTTGTGTGTGATATTCTATGTGTGTGTGTGTGTGCGTACGATATTCTATGTGTGTGTGCATGCGTGCGATATTGTATATGTGTGTGTGTGATATTCTGTGTGTGTGTGTGTGTGTGATATTCTATGTGTGTGTGTGTGTGTGTTTTTCTCGGTATTCTCGTGTGTGTGAGTGATATTCCATTTGTGTGTATGTGTGTGATATTCTTTGTGTGTGTGTGAGCGTGTGTCTCGAAATTCTCTAATGGTGTGTGATATTCAAGTGTGTGCATGTGTGTGTGTGTGTATGTGATATTCTGTGTTTGTGTGTGTGTGTGTATGTGATATTCTGTGTGTGTGCATGTGTGAGAGAGAGAGAGAGAGAGAGAGATTCTATGTTTGTGTGTGTGTGTGTGATATTCTTTGTGTTTTTGTGTGTCTTTGTTTCTTTGATATTCTCTGTGTGTGTGTGTGTAATATTCTTCTCTCTCTCTGTGTGTATGTTTGTGTGAAATTTTGTTTGTGTTTATGTGACATTTAGTGTGTGTGTGTGTGCATGTGATATTCTTTGCGTGTGTGTGCGTGTCATATTCCGTGTGTGTGCGCGCGATATTCTATGTGTGCGTGTGTGTGTGATATTCTGTGTGTGTGTGTGTGTGATAGATACTCTGTGTGTGTGTGTGTGTGTTTGTGTGTGAGATATTCTGTGTGTGTGTGTGATATTCTATGTGTGTGTGTGTGTATATTTTTTTGATATTTTGTGTGTGTGTGTGTGTGATATTCTATGCTTGTGTGTGTGTTTGTCTAATATTCTTTGTGTGTGTGAGAGATATTTTGTGTGTGTGTGTAATATTCTATGTGTATATGTGCGTGTGCATCCGATATTCTCTCTATTAGTGTGTGTGATATTCTATGCATGTGTGTGGTGTGTGTGTGTCGTGTGTGAGTGTGTGTGATATTCTATGTGTGTGAGCGTATCTCGTGTGTGTTTGTGATATTCTCGTGTGTGTGTGAGAGAGATTCTATCTTTGTGTGATATTCTCTCGTGTTTGTGTGTGTGTGTATGTTTGTCGATATTCTCTCGTATGTGTGTGTGTGTGGTGAGTGATATTCTATATCCGTGTGTGTGTATGTTTGTGTGAAATTTTGTATGTGTGTGTGTGACATTCTGTGTGTGTGTGTGCGATATTCTCTGTGTTTGTGTGTGTGTGATATTCTCTCACTCGTGTGTGCGTGTGTATGTGTGTGTGCGTGTGATATTCTATGTGTGTGTGTGTGAGTTTGTGTGTGTGATATTGTGTGTGTGATACTATGCGTCATGTGTGACATTCTATGTGTGTGTGTGTGTGTGTTTGTCTAATATTCTCTCGTATGTGTGTGTGTGTGTGTGTGTGTGTGTGTGTGTGTGACATTCTATGTGTGCGTGCGCATGTGTGTCCGATATTCTCTCTATTGGTGTGTGTTATATTCTCTGTGTTTGTGTGTGTGATATTCTATGTGTGTGCATGTGTGTGTATGAGAGAGAGATATTCTCTATGTTTGTGTGTGTATGTATGTGTGTGTGATATTCTTTGAGTTTGTGTATGTGTGTATGTGTGTGTGATATTCTTTGTGTTTGTGTGTGTGTGTGTGTGTGTTTGTCCGATATTCTCTATGTGTGTGTGTGTGTGAGTGATATTTTGTGTATGTGTGTGTGTGTGTATGTGTGTGTGTGACATTCTGTGTGTGCGTGCATGTGATATATTATTTGCATGTGTTTGCGTGTGATATTCGTGTGTGGTGGGTGTGTGTGTGTGTGTTTTTCTGATATTCTCTCTCGTATACTTGTGTGTGATATTCTATGCATAGGTGTGTGTTTGTCGATATTCTCTGTGTGTGTGTGTGATATTCTATGCGCGTGTGTGATATTCTATGTGCATGTGTATGTGTGTGTGTGTGTGTGTGTGTGTGTGTGTGTGTGTGTGTGTGTGTGCGCGTGTGTGTGTGGGTGTGTGTGGGCATGTGCGTGTGCTTGTGTGTGGTGTGTGCGTGTGAGTGAGCGTGTGTGTGAGTGCATGTGTGTGTGTGTGTGAGTGTGTGTGATATTCTGTGTGTGTGCTTGTGTGCGTGAGAGAAAGATATTCTCTAAGTTTATGTGTGTGTGTGTGATACAAATTCGGATATTCTGTGTGTATCATTAGGCTCTGATACCAAATGATATATATTCTGTGTGTATCATTAGGCTCTGATACCAAATGATATGATCCTAGAAAGATCATGTAAAAATTCGGATCTATCCTTGAGTGACCAACCAAATATGACGTCTTATTTAAAAATAGCTGTATCTCACGCTACAGAACTCGGAATTGAGAAATTCCAAAACGACGTGAAAGATCACGTTCTGAAATGCAAATTAGGCTCAAGAATCACTAGAAAAAGATGAGTAAATCATGAGATACGAATCGGAGAAAACTAACAGAATTTGAGAACTAGAAAATCGCAAAACAACCAAAAAAAAAGTAAAATGGTTAAGACGAGAGATGAAAATAAGAAGTGGATTGGTGCCACAATCAAGGATTGATTGATAAACCAAAGTTAGTGATCACCACAAGAGAAATGATGCCAAACAAAGGGAGGATCTTTTCTATTCTAGATGTTATGTGAAGGACAAGACATGTAGCTTGGTCATTGATAGAAAGGGTTACACTAATCTAGCTAGTACCACCATGGTACAAAAGTTGGGACTTCCTATTCTACAAAGATCCACAACCGTATAAGCTTTGGTGCATCCCGAGTTTAGCGATCTCGGTGACGTGATGGTGAACAAACAAGTGCGAGTGTCGTTCCTGGATTGGGAGATATGAAGATGAGGTATTATGTGATGTGGTGCCCATAGAATCGACACACTTGTTACTTGGGCGTCCTTGGAGGGTCGAACGACAAGCGAGATATGATACCTATAAGAGTAAGTACTCATTTGTATTTAATAATCGCCAAATTACTCTTGTACCATTGTCACCAAAACAAGTGTATGAAGATCAAATGCACTTGAAAATCGAGAGTGAGAAAGGAAGAATGATTGAGAAAAAAATTGAAGAAGGTTCAGTGGATGAGGTAAAAGTTGAGAGTACATTTGAAGAGAAAGAAAAGAAAGATGAAAGTATGGAAAAGAATGAGGAAAAAGAAAAAGATGAGAGCAAAAAAGAAAGTGTTGTGAAAAATGAAAACTTTAATTCTTGTTTTGATGTTATTCCTAATTCTTTGCCTAGTTGTGTTGAATCTCTTTTCAAGAAAATTGAGTTTATTCCTCCAAAGGAAGCTTGTAAGACAATTGAAGATATGATTCCAAAGGAAGAATGCAAAGCATCCATTGGCTTTGGATTGCAAGAGGAAAGTAAGGAAGTTGAAGAAACAATTTCAAGGGAGGTGCCCCATGGATTCAAAAGAGTTGTGTTTGAACCCGGAGGATGAAGACGATTCCCAAAGGCAATAAATTCGAGGTCGAATTCTCTTCAAGAGGGAGGGAATGATACAAATCAAGAATGATGTCCAATTTAAGGCCAAATTGATTTTTGATGAAAATTTTATTTTCATTAGTGAGGAATTCGTTGACTTGTTTTGGCTTTATCTTGCACTACAGAACTCGGATTAGTGCATTCTTTAGTTCGTTGGAAAGATAAGGAAATTATCTACAAATCATATTTCAAGCTTCTTGACCAGAATCGGCCTCTATCATGGTGAAAAATGGGATGGAAATTTAAGACGAATTCTTGGACGGAATTTTACTTGTATTTTGGACTTTCTATTATGTTTCTTTTATATTTTGTTATTTTCAAGCCTAGAGTGTCTTTAATGTTCCAAATTCTGAGAGTTTCTTTTGGTTCAATTTATTTAGCTACTTAGTGGAATGGTTAATGCTTTTATTAGCCACTTAGGGAATAGTTATTTTCTTTTATGAGGGATTTTAGTCACTTTATGGTGACCTTTTGTTTGCATGATGTATGCAGCCCCTAAACTCTATATATGTACACATCTATGATGAGTAAAAAAAAAACAAGGATTTGATGTTCAATTTGGTTTGTCCAATTGTGAGAGTATTCCACTCTTAGGTTCTTGACTGAGCCATAGATCTTATCAAGAGTTTCTCTTGTGGCGATCACTAACTTTGGTTTATCAATCAATCCTTGATTGTGGCACCAATCCACTTCTTATTTTCATCTCTCGTCTTAACCATTTTACTTTTTTTGGTTGTTTTGCGATTTTCTAGTTCTCAAATTCTGTTAGTTTTCTCCAATTCGTATCTCATGATTTACTTATCTTTTTCTAGTGATTCTTGAGCCTAATTTGCATTTCAGAACGTGATCTTTCACGTCGTTTTGGAATTTCTCAATTCTGAGTAGTATAGTGCGAGATACAGCTATTTTTAAACAAGTGCGTCATTTTGGTTGGTCACTCAAGGATAGATCCGAATTTTTACATGATCTTTCTAGGATCATATCAGTGTGTGTGTGTGTGTGATGTTCTTTGTATTTGTGTGTGTGTGTTTGTCTGATATTCTCTGTGTGCGTATGTGTGTGCATGAGTGATATTCTCTGTGTGCGTATGTGCTTGTGTTTGTGTGAAATTTTGTATGTGTGTGTGACATTTCAGGTGCGTGTGATATTCTCTGTGTGCATGTGTGTGTGCATGTGTATGTGTATGTTTGTGTAAAATTTTGTATGTGTGTCTGTGACATTATATGTGTGCGTGCATATGATATTCTTTGCGTGTCTGTGCGTGTGATATTTTGTGTGTGTTTGTGTGATATTTTGTGTGTGTGTGTGGGTTTAACTGATATTCTCTGTGTGTGTGTGTGAGTGTGACATTCTCTATGTGTGTATCTGTGAGTGTGATATTCTCTATTTTGTGCATGTGTGTGTGATATTCTATGTGTGTGTTTGTGTGATATGCGATGTGTGTGTGTGAGAGATATTCTACGCGTGTGTGTTTGCATGTTTGTGTGTGTGATATTTTGTGTGTGTGTGTGTGTGATATTCTATATGTGTGTTTATTTTTCTAATATTCTCTATATGTGTGTGTGTGGTTGTCTAATATTCTCTATGTGTGTGAGTGATATTTTGTGTGTGTGTGTGTGTATACTTGTGTGAGTGATATTCTATGACGCGTGTGTGTGTCTGATATTCTCTCTGTTGGTGTGTGTGTTTGTATGATATTTTGTGTGTGTGTGGTGCGTTTGTGTGTGTGATAGTCTGTGCGTGTGTGTATGATGGCAACCAAATGGATAGGTTGCCTTTTTTATGATCTTAAGTTGAATTTTCAAGAACACTTTGTTAAGTTTCAAGCACGCTTAGATTAAACATTTTGTTAAGATAGGAAGAAAAAGAAGAAGAAGATGGGGGAAGATTAGAGATGGATGGCGCCATAAACCAAGGGGTTTGATAAGCCAAGTGAAGTTCGCCACAAGAATCTTAGATTCTTGATAAGAACAAGGGTGGCTCAACCAAGAACCAAAGAGAATGAAATTCTCACAAATGGATCCAATCCAAATTCAACATCCCAAAAGTCCCTTCATTCATGTTTTAGGCGCATACATATAGAAAAATGGGGTGCATAGAATATGCATACAAAATGGTCATCATAATGTGAAAAATTCCCCATAAAAGCAATAATTAATCCACTAAGTGACTAATTAAAGTAATTAATGAAAACTAAGTGGATAATAAAAATGTGCACCGTCAACACACATAGTTTATTACACTTTATTTAACAAAAATAAACTAGAAAATGCCACTTTAGAGAAATGGACGTCCAAGCCATCATGGGTCTTCAAGTTGGACATTGAGATGCAATATGTCCATGATCCAAGCACTTGAAACACTTCACATCACGGTTTCTAGGAGATGCTGCCATAGACTTCTTTCCATGAGATGTAGGCACAATGTCCTTTGAAGAGGAAGTACCCTCCTTCTTTGATTTGTCCTTCCAACTTGAAGATGAAAACTTAGAAGAAGAAGGAAATTTGGACTTCTTCCTCTTAAGTTGTTCCTCCACCTTTATGGCTTGTTGGACCAAATCTTCAAGCTCCACATAGTTTTGAAGCTCCACTATGTCTTGAATGTCTTGATTCAACCCATGTAAGAACCGAGCCATAGTTGCCTCCCTATCTTCATTAATGTTGGATTTAAGCAAGGCCAACTCCATCCCCTTGTGGTACTCATCAACACTTTTGGATCCTTGGGTCAATCTTTACAATTTGTTGTGAAGATCCCTGTGGTAGTGATTTGGAACAAATCTCTTTCTCATGACTTGTTTCATTTCTGCCCAAGTCTTAATAGGCTCCTCCTCATACCTTCAATTGATCCCACCAAACAAGTGCATAGTCTTTGAATTCAAGAGCGGCTACCTTCACTTTCTTTTTTTCATTGAAATTGTTGCAATCAAACACTTGCTCCATCTTCATTTCCCACTCCAAGTAGGCTTCGAGATCACTCTTCCCATGAAAGGTAGGAAGTTAGATTTTGACCCCTTCAATTCTATCCTTTCTATCACGCCTCCTTCCTCTATGTGGTCTATGTCTAGGTCTGTCCTCACTCTCATAACTACTTCCATGATTTGATTCTTCTCGATTTTGGAGGTTGGCAAGTTGTTCATTGAAGTTTGCATTCATTTGCTCCATTTGCCTTGCAATGATTTGCATTTGAGTAGTCATCCTAGCATGAAGAATCGCGGACCTTGGAGAAAGAGGTAGACTATCACCTTGGGCTGCCATCACTTGAAACACACAATATCAAAAATAACAAGATAGTATAAATCCTCACCACACTCCCTCACGTGTGCACACAATGTCAGTACCCGATGAAACGATGAACAGTGCTCGATGAACAATAACTGATGAACAGTGTCATGAATAGTGCATATAAATAGTAAAAAAATAGAAAAGATGCAAAAAGAAAAGGAATGGGAGGAAGAAGACGCCACACTCTTAGAGAGTGATAAGTCAAGTGAAGATTCGCCACAAAGGTAAGGAAACCTTTGATAAGAACTAAGATGGCTCAACTAAGAACCAAAGAGAATGAAATTCTCATAAATGGATTCAATCCAAATTCACATCCAAGAGTCCTTTCATTCATGTTTTAGGCACATACTTATAGGAAAATGGGGTGTATAGAATATGCATACAAAATGGTCATCATAATGTGACAAATTCCCCATAAAAAGCAATAACCAATCCATTAAGTGGCTAATTAAAGCATTAACTAGAAAGTAGGAGTTACCTAGGCATGCAAACCAAAGGTTGCCCTCCCAAAAATGTGCACCATCCACACACACATGTTTATTACACTTTATTTAATAGAAATAAGCTAGAAAATGCTACTTTAGAGAAGTGGATGTCCAAGCCATCATGGGTCTTCAAGTTGGATGAGATAAGTGACCAATTTGGGCTCTACTCCATCAAGACTTGAATTTGGGCTTGCTTTAATTAAAGTTGTCACCATTTGATTTAGGACTTCTTGGGCTTTCTTGGTCCTAGCTCTTGTCATAAAGTCCACCATGTCCTTGTAGTGCTCCTTGATCCATGCTCCTTAGTGGGCTCACATCATAAGATTTATAGATAAGTTCCTTAGCTTTTCAAAGTACTAAAGAATGCACCAATCGGATATCTGTAGCACAAGATATAGCCAAAACATGTCAACACGTTCATCACTAATGAAAATAAAATTTTCATTAAAAATCAAATTGTCCTTAAATAGGACAACATTCTTGGTTTGCATCAGATAGTGTGTGTGTGTGTGTGATATTCTCTCTCTCATGTGTGTGTGTATGTGTGTGATATTCTCTCTCTCGTGTGTTTGTGTGTGTGATATTCTCTCTCGTGTGTGTGTGTGTGTGATATTCTCTATGTGTGTGTGTATGATATTCTATGTGTGTGTGTGTGTGTGAGTGTGATATTCTATGTGTGTATGTGTGTGATATTCTGTGTGAGTGAGTAAGTGATATTCTATGTTTGCATGTGTGTGTGTCTGATATTCTCTCAATTGGTGTGTGTGTGGTGTGTGATAATGATATGATCCAAAAATGGAACATAGGATTTTCGGATCTTCCTTGAGTGTGTTCTCTTGTAACCGAATTCAACAACAAACAAATAGAAGAAAATTAAACAAAGATTGATGTAGAAGAAGAAGTGGTGTGAAGAATAAGATAGAAAATTTAAAAAAAACATAGAATTAGACAAGAAAATGAAGAATGGCGCCACAATCTCAATCCAATCGAAGAGAAAAGAGAATGATAAGCCTTGTGTAGAATCGCCACAAAGGTATTAGGAACCTTTGATAAGATTCAAGCTATGGTTCTCTCTAAGAACCCAAGAGGCACGAAAATGGCACTCTCAAATATGGAGAATTCTTCCACTTTTTATTAATCTTCAAAAGTCCCTTTTGGAATACAAGAGTTCCCTATTTATAGGCTAAGCTCAAACGCTGTTTGCAACCCTTAAAGCCCTGAAATGACTCTTGAAATACAAAGGATAACTTCCCACTATCATCATAATGATTGAATAAATTCCAATTATCATCATAATGACTTAGGAAGTTTTTAAAGCCCAAAAACTAACCTATGGAAAACCAAAGGACATCTGAAATTATTCCAACAAAATAAAATACGAAAATTACAAAATAATAAGAAAAAATGGCTTTCATTTTAGACCCTAATTAATTGGTCCAATGAACCAGCCCAAATCTCGCCAAACAAAAGTCCTAATTGGAGTCCTCTTCAATTTGGATTAATTGGACCAACTTGGGTTCTTCTTCTTCCTTATCTTGCTTGAGATTTAATATATTGGCCACCTCTTGTTGTAAAGCTTCCTTAGCCCTCTTGGACCTTGACCTAGTCAAAGGTCCTCCTAGCCCAATTAAAGCATCCTCCTTCTTAGCTCTTTCTTTCCCACTTGATGGTCCTCCTTCTATTTACCACCTCGGTTTGTCCATCCGTTTGTGGGTGACAAGTGGTAGAGAATAGGAGCTTTATCCCTAGCATGTTCCACAAAGTTCTCCAAAAATGGCTCAGGAACTTAGTGTCATTGTCCTAAACAATACTCCTTAGCATTCCATGGAGTCTTATCACTTCTTTAAAGAACAAATCAGCCACATGACTTGCATCATCAACCTTGTGGCAATGAATGAAATGAGCCATTTTTGAGAATCTATCAACGACCACAAAGATAGAATCCTTTCCCTTCTTGGTGCATGGCAGCCCTAAAACAAAATTCATAGACAAGTCAATCCAAGGGAAATTAGGAATGGGCAAAGGAGTATCAAGTCCATGAGGTCACCTTTGATTTGGATTTCTTACAAACAATGCATCTTTCATAAATTTTCTGCACATCATGCTTCATACTTGGCCAATAAAAGTGTTCATGCAACATATCTAAAGTCTTTTGAACCCCAAAATGCCCTATCAAACCCCGTTCATGAGCTTCTTTAATAAGCAAGTCACACATGGAATTCCTAGGCACACAAAGTCTTTTATCTTTGAACAAATAATTATCATGCCTAAAGAACCCATTTTGTGCTATTTTCTCACAAGCAGCATATATATTAGAGAAATCCTCATCATGCGCATGCAACTCCTTAATATGTTCAAAGCCAAGCAATTTAGTTTCAAGGGTAGTAAGCAAGTTATACCTTCTTGAGAGTGCATCTGCCACCACATTTACCTTTCCTTGCTCGTGCTTTATAACATAGGGAAATTGTTCAAGGAACTCCACCCACTTAGCATGCCTTTTGTTGAGTTTACCTTGCCCTTTCAAATGCTGTAAAGACTCATGATCACTATGAATTACAAATTCCTGGGGCAAAAGATAATGCTGCCATGTTCGCAAAGCTCTTACAAGTGCATACAATTCTTTGTCATAAGTGGAATAATTAAGTACAACCTTGTAACACCCCAACTTTTGGATTAATTATAATATCGCCCTGAAATGTACTATTTTGTAATTTCTGTGAGTAGTAAAATGAATTTGACTGTTTCGTGAGTGTATTTGATTGTTGTGTGTGATTTGCTTCGAGCCAGGAAAATGATAATTTTCTGGCCGGAAAAATCTTATTTTAATTAATTAGAGCTGGGGAATCTTACTAAACCCAATTCTGATTGATATATATATTAATCTTTTAATTTTTAAGATTTAACTGTATAATAAAATAATTTAATATTATCATAATATTATTTTATGTTACAGTACCTACTGTCTCAAAAACAGTAGAAATCTGCTTCAAAATGACCATGGACCCTTAAAAGTCTGTGGGACCCACGTTTAGAAAAGCAGTCAACGATTCTGACTGGACAAATTTCTAAGCCAATGGGAGATAGTCAACGAAAGTGGCTTGACTAATTTTGAACCAATAGGAATAGGTCAACGAAAGGAGCATGAACTTTAATATGGACCGTTGGATGAAAACTTAGTTAGGAAGCCTATAACCTTAACCGTTGATCAAATCAATGGTGTGGATGTGAACTTGATTAGCAAGCATTGAATATTGGCCATGGATCTAATCAATGGATAGGAATTAAAGTTGAAATCAATGGATAGGATTAAGTCAAACATAGTGGCTTGAATTTGATTAGTAGCTAATTAAACCTAATTTGGTTAATCTAATTACCTAATTAGCAAACTAAGTAAACTAACCTAGTGATATGATCCAAGTTGGATGCATATTATTTTTACGGATCGTTCTTGAGTTGATTATGGGTTTCAAAGAATTAAACAATAAAAGGATGAATAGTGACGTGAACAGTAGCGTGAACAGTAATGTGAATAGTGAAAATGGAAAAAAGATGGAAAAGGAAAAGGAATGGAAGGAAGAAGACGCCACACTCTTGGAGAGTGATAAGTCAAGCGAAGATTCGCCACAAAGGTAAGGAAACCTTTGATAAGAACCAAGATGGCTCTACCAAGAACCCAAGAGAACTAAGCTCTCAAAACCCACAAAGGAGTGCAATATTATTCTCTAAGTCAAAAGTACCAAATACAGTAAACATAAGCCTATTTATAGGCATTAGGTATGCAGCTAGGCCTAGCTAAAGGAGACAGCAAGCTAGCACATTTTAAAATCTAATCCTAGTGTAAATGTGGCCTAGGTCCAATTGGAAACCCTAACTCTATTATATGCAACTTAAGCCCAAACAATAGGCCCTTATTATAAAATTAACCCAAAAAGAAAATAAGAACCAAAACTAAGAAAATTAAAAAGTTCAAATACATAATTAAATAAAATTAACTAAGAAGAAATCATGTCTCCACATTTGGGCCCTTTATCAACTTGGATCATTTGGACCATCTTGAGTGCTTCTTCTTCTAGAATGGGCTTTAGTGAAAGAAAGTGGTTGACTGCTTTGTCCAAATCCTCCTTAGCCTTCTTAGCTCTTGACCTTGTCATTGGGCCTCCAAGTCCTCGCAGTGCTTCTTTGGGCATTGGGCCCATTAGGGTTCCACTTGAGCTTCCTTGGTCTCCATCATGCCCTCCCCCTTCGAAAGAATTCGTCCTCGAATTTAATCCTTCATCACCTACATCAAAAGGACTTAAGTCAGCCACATTAAATGTTGCACTAACCCCATACTTACCTGGTAGGTCAACTTTGTAGGCATTGTCATTGATTCTTTCTAAGATTTGGAAGGGTCCATCTCCTCTAGGTAAGAGCTTAGATTTCCTTTGCATAGGAAACCTTTCTTTTCGCATGTGCACCCACACCCAATCTCCGGGTTCAAAAACAACTTGTCTCCTTCCCTTATTTGCTTGCTTAGCATATTGTTCCATCTTCCTTTCAATTTGAGTCTTGACTTGTTCATGGAGCTTCCTCACATATTCAGCTTTTGCATGTCCATCCCTATGAATTAAAGAAGAAACATTAGGTAGAGGCAGCAAATCAAGGGGGGTGAGGGGATTAAAACCATATACGATCTCAAAAGGAGAAAAACTAGTAGTAGCATGCACAGCCCTATTATAAGCAAATTCAACAAAAGGTAAGCATTCTTCCCAGGTTTTGATATTCCTCTTGATGATTAATCGCAAAGAAGGTCGATAGGGTCCTATTCACCACCTCAGTTTGCCCATCGGTTTGTGGGTGGCAAGTGGTAGAGAAGAGTAGCTTAGTCCCAAGCTTGTTTCAAAGGGTCCTCCAAAAATGGCTCAAGAATTTTGAGTCCCTATCTGAGACTATGCTTTTGGGCATTCCATGAAGCCTCACTACTTCTTTAAAGAACAAGTCCGCCACATGAATGGCGTCATCCACCTTATGGCAAGGGATGAAGTGGGCCATCTTGGAGAATCATGTCCACCACCACAAAAATGGAGTCTCTTCCTTTTTTTTGAACGGGGCAAACCTAGCACAAAATCCATAGACAAGTCAGTCCAAGGGGAATCAGAATAGGTAGGGGGTATAGAGTCCATGAGGCATTACCTTTGATTTGGCTCTTTTACAAACAATGCACCTATCACATATTTTATGCACATCATGCTTCATGCCAGGCCAATAAAAATGCTCATGCAACACACCTAAAGTCTTTTGGATCCCAAAGTGACCCATTAATCCCCCCTCATGAGCTTCCCTAAGCAATAATTCACGCAATGAGCTCTTAGGCACACACAAACGTTTTTCTTTGAATAAATACCCATCTTGCCTAAAGAACCCCTTATGCGCCCCTTTTTCACATGCAGCATACATCTTGGAGAAATCATCATCATGCACATACAACTCTTTTATGTGTTCAAAACCAAACATTTTTGTTTCAAGAGTAGCTAATAAGGTATACCTCTTGGAAAGCGCATCAGCTACTATGTTTACCTTCCCTTGCTTGTGTTTGATCACATAGGGAAATTGTTCAAGGTATTCCACCCACTTAGCATGCCTCTTATTAAGCTTACCTTGCCCTTTTAAATATTTTAGTGACTCATGATCACTGTGAATTACAAACTCTTTTGGCAAAAGGTAGTCTTGCCAAGTGTGTAAAGCCCTTATAAGTGCATACAATTCTTTATCATAGGTGGAGTAATTTAAAACAGCTCCATGCAATTTTTCACTAAAGTATGCAATGGGGTGACCCTCTTGTAATAAAACAGCCCCAATCCCAACATTTGATGCATCACACTCAAGTTCAAAAGACTTAGAGAAATTAGGCAATGCAAGTATGGATGCATGAGTGAGCCTATCTTTGAGTGTGTCGAAACTTGTCTGTTGATCCTCCCCCCACCTAAAACTCACATTTTTCTTAACAACTTTATTTAAAGGGGCGGCTATGGTGCTGAAATCTTTTACAAACCTTCTATAGAAGCTAGCTAACCCATGAAAGCTTCTTACCTCACTCAAAGACTTAGGGGTAGGCCACTCCCTAATAGCTTTTATCTTTTTTTCATCTACTTGCACTCCCTTAGCACTTACAACAAAGCCTAGGAACACTACATGGTCGGTACAAAAGACACACTTCTCTAAATTAGCATACAACTTTTCTTTTCTAAGCACACTCATTACAAATTTTTAAGGTGTTCTAGGTGCTCTTCTAAGGTTATGCTATAGATCAGGATGTCATCAAAGTATACTACTACAAACTTGCCTAGAAACTCTCTCAACACATGGTTCATCAACCTCATAAAGGTGCTAGGCGCATTTGTAAGCCCAAAAGGCATCACCAACCACTCATACAGTCCATACTTAGTCTTAAAGGCTGTCTTCCACTCATCCCCTTCCCTTATCCTAATTTGATGGTACCCACTTTTTAAATCCACTTTAGAAAAGTAACATGCACCATGCAATTCATCAAGTAAATCATCTAGCCTAGGGATGGGATGCCTATATTTTACAGTTATATTATTTACAGCCCTACAATCAGTACACATTCTCTAAGTGCCATCCTTTTTGGGGACAAGTATGACAAGCACGGCACAAGGACTTAAACTTTCCCTCACCCATCCTTTTTGCATCAAATCCTCCACTTGTTTTTGAATTTCCTTAGTTTCCTCAGGATTTGTCCTATAGGCGGGCCTATTGGGCAAAGAGGCTCCCGGGATGAAGTCCATTTGATGTTCAATCCCCCTCAAGGGTGGCAGTCCGGGAGGGACACTCTTTGGAAAGACATCTTCAAAGTCCTGCAAAAGAGAATCAACTTCACTAGGCAGAGGGTTAGAGTTACAATTTAAGTACAAGTCCTTGTAGATGCAAATGTACATCTCTTGCTTTGCAAAGAAAGCCCTCTTAATCTCACTCTCCCTAACAATTAAACATTCATTTTTTTTTCATTTACAAGTTCTTGGTCCCTATTATTCGCTTCCCCCTTTGATTTTATTTTTATGTCTTCCTTCTCTTGCTCCCTTCTTAGCTTCAAGGCCACTTGGTCTTCACAAACCTGTTTGGGAGTAAGGGGTACAAGGTGATATGAACTCTATTTTGCTTGTAGAATTCAGAATAGGATCTACCAGGAATTTAGGTGATGGATGCAGACTTTGTTTTAAACTCTGCGCATGGAAATGATTAAATTAAAATCGAAATGCAGAATGCGTTATGATATCACGAAACTATAACTCGAGCTGTAGAACTCCAAATTGAATGAGACCAAAACGAGGAGAAAGATCGTGATTTGAATCGCAATTTTGGCTTAAGAATCACTCAAAAAGCTTTCGTATAACATGAGATATGATCAGGAGTTATCCTGCACGAAAATTGGGGCTTTCGTGGAGATAGAGTTTGATTCAATCAGAATTGAGGGAAACTGAATTATATGATCATGGAAAAGAAAAGAAAATGGTATGGGAATGATGATGGACGTCACACCTCCAAGGATGGAAGATAAGTCCAGAGATTGCACACACAAATGATGTAATCCCTTTGATAAATCTCAATAGTTGGATTGCAAGAACTCAAAGAGAAACAAGCTCCCAAACTGTGATTGTTCAAAAACCAAAAAAACTAACTCTTTCTTCTCCTAGCTGGGTGCTATTATGTAGCCCCTTTACATTCAGAAACTTACAAAAATAAACTCCTAATAATAACCATCATAAAACACTATAATTGGCCAAAGTGTAACTGCCAAAGAAATAAAAGCATTCAGCCTAATAATAACCATCATAAAAAAACTATAATTGGCCAAAGTGTAACTGCCAAAGAAATAAAAGCATTTAATCAACCAATAATTCCACCAAGTCTAGTTGCCCTATTCAACATAGTTAGCACTCCATACTTGAGTAGAATTTATGACAAGCTACCCTCCCATTAAAGCCATGCAACCTCCTCTTCAGTCATGAGGCAATTGATCAATTTGAGTTTTGATTCTTCAAGGCGTGGTTCTATTTTAGTAAAGGCTGCCAACATTTGTTGTAAAGCTTCCTTGGCTCTCCTTGTCCTTGCTCTTGTCATAGGTCCTCCAAGTCCTTCAAGGGCTTCAAGCTCCTTGTTCTTGGTCATGTCCTCATCACTCCTCCCCTCTTGAAGAGGATTTGTCCTCAAATCGAAACATCACTATCTCGCATCAAAGAGAGTTAAATCAGACACATTGAAAGTAGCACGATATTGTACTCACCAGGTAGATCAATTTTATATGCATTGTCATTGATCTTTTCTAGCACTTGAAAAGGACCATCTCCCCTTGGTTGGAGTTTTGACTTTCTTTGTTCAGGGAACCTTTCCTTCCTCATGTGTACCCAAACCCAATCACCAGGTTGGAACACTACCTTCCTTCTTCCTTTGTTAGCTTGCCTTGCATAGCTCTCATTTTTATTTTCAATCAGTGCCTTCACTTGCTCATGCAGCTTCTTCACATATTCACTTTAGCTCAAGCGCTTCTTGATGCTTAAACATAGAAATGTTAGGCATAGGCAAAAAATCAAGAGGAGTCAAAGGATTAAATCCATACACAATTTCAAAAGGTGAACAGTTAGTTGTGCTATGGACAGCCCTATTATAAAGCAAATTCAACATGAGGCAAACATGCTTCCCAAGACTTAAGATTTTTCTTTAAAACAATCCTAAGCAATGTGCCTAAAGTCCTATTGACTACCTCAGTTTGACCATCAGTTTGTGGGTGACAAGTAGTAGAAAACAATAATTTAGTACCAATCTTACCCCATAAGGTCCTCCAAAAGTGGCTTAGGAATTTTGCATCCCTATCACTTACAATGCTCCTAGGCACCCATGGAGCCTCACTATCTCTTTGAAGAACAAGTCAGCCACGTGACAAGCATCATCTACCTTTTTGCAAGGTATGAAGTGTGCCATCTTAGAAAACCTATCAACAACAACAAACACAGAATCCTTTCCATTCTTTGTTCGAGGCAGCCCCAAAACAAAGTCCATAAAAATGTCAATCCAAGGATATTCAGGAACAGGCAAAGGAGTATACAAACCATGCCGCTTAACTTTTGATTTAGCTTGTTTACAAACAATACAATGATCACAAAATTTGTGCACATCACGCCTCATATGGGGCCAATAAAAATGTTCTTGCAAAATTTCTAAAGTCTTTTGGATCCCAAAATGACCCATCAAACCTCCCTCATGTGATTCACTCACAAGCAGCTCTCTAATGGAACACTTAGGCACACACAATCTATTTGCTTTAAACAAGAATCCATTATGCCTATAGTAACCATTTTCGACAACTTTTCACATGCAAAAAAAATTTCAAAGAAAGTCCTCATCATTCACATACATGTCTTTCAAAGATTCAAGACCAAACAATTTAGTTTCAAGCACAGAAAGCAATACATTCCTCCTAGAAAGCGCATCAGCCACTACATTCCCTTTCCCTTTTTTATGCTTGATGACATATGGAAATTGCTCTAGAAACTCTACCCACTTAGCATGCCTCTTATTAAGCTTACCTTGTTCTTTTAAGGACTCATGATCACTATGGATGACAAACTCTTTGGGTAAAAGGTAATGCTGCCAAGTCTTTAAAGTTCTAACCAAAGCATACAATTCCTTATCATAAGTTGAATAGTTAAGGGCAGCCCCTCCTAACTTTTCACTAAAATAAGCAATTGGATGACCTTCCTGCAATAAAACAGCCCCAATACCCACATTTGATGCATCACACTCAATTTCAAATGATTTTGCAAAATCAGGCATAGCAAGAATGGGTGCATTAGTTAACCTATGCTTAAGGGCAGTAAAGGCCTTTTCTTGTTCCTCACCCCATTTGAAACCCACATTTTTTTAACAACTTCATTTAGAGGTGCAGCCAATGTACTAAAATCTTTAACAAATCTCCTATAGAAACTTGCTAAACCATGAAATCCCCTCACCTCACTCACGGACTTAGGTGTTGGCCATTCTTGGATGGCCTTAACCTTTTCCACATCTACTTGTACTCCCTTAGCACTAAAACCAAATCCAAGGAATACCACATGATCAGTACAAAAGATGCATTTTTCCAGATTGGCATACAATTGTTCTTTCCTAAGCACATTCAAAACAGATTGCAAATGCTCAACATGCAAATCAAGGCTAGTGCTATAGATAAGAATATCATCAAAGTACACCACAACAAATTTGCCAATAAACTCTCTTAAAACATGATTCATCAATCTCATGAAAGTACTAGGCGCATTAGTCAAACCAAATGGCATAACCAACCACTCATACAATCCATATTTTGTTTTAAAGGCAGTTTTCCATTCATCACCTTCTCTAATCCTAATCTGATTATAGCCACTTTTTAGATCAATTTTGGAAAACACACATGCACCATACAGTTCATCAAGAAGATCATCTAACCTAGGAATTGGATGTCTATACTTGATGGTGATGTTGTTTATGGCTCTACAATCAGAACACATCCTCCATGAGCCATCCTTTTTGGGCACTAGAATGACTGGTACAGCACACGGACTCATGCTATCCCTCACCCAACCTTTGCCCATGAGTTCTGCCACTTGCCTTTCAATCTCCTTTGTCTCTTGTGGGTTGCTCCTATATGCTGGCCGATTGGGCAAAGAAGCTCCCGGAATGAGATCAATGTGATGCTCAATTCCCCTCAAAGGTGGCAAGCCATCTGGTACATTTGCTGGAAAAACATCTTGAAAGTCTTGCAAAAGAGATTCATACAAGAAGGCAATTCAAACTTGTCAAATTGGTTAGCATATAAAATTTGACTTTGACAAAATAATAAGTAGAGGGGCTGCCTTGCGCAAAGCACCCTCCTTACCTCCCTTTCTCTTGCCACGCAAAGGTTTTTGCCCTCAAGTGTTTCATTCTTTTTCTTTTCACTCTTTTTCCTCTCAAGTGTTTCACTCTTTCTCTCAATTGCAATCTTTTCTCTCATTTTGATTTGATCCTCACACACCTCTCTAGGAGTCAAAGGCTTGAGAACCACTTTCTTGTCCTGATACACAAAAGAAATTTTGTTAGTAAAACCATCATGGACAGCTTTGGTGTCATACTGCCACGGCCTCCCCAAAAGAATGTGGCTGGCCTCCATTGGAACTACATCACATAACACTTTGTCTTGGTATTTTCCAA
The DNA here is from genome assembly GCA_029884595.1 of Ormosia semicastrata. NCBI lineage: Eukaryota > Viridiplantae > Streptophyta > Magnoliopsida > Fabales > Fabaceae > Ormosia > Ormosia semicastrata. The sequence continues at coordinate 31,788,617 of JAQQTO010000044.1, read as the reverse complement.
TGGAAAGAGAGACTTCTACTTGCTGCCTTACTTGCACTTCTTCTCCTTCACTAAGCCATTGAAGCTTGTATGGCCTAGGATGTGGTTTAGTGTCCAAATTCAATTTTGACACTAATCTCGAACTCACGACATTTGTGCAGCTTCCCCCATCAATAATTACTAAACATACCTTACCATTGATTGAACATCTTGTATGGAAAATGTTCTCCCTTTGAGATGCATCCACTGCTTTAATTTGGCTTCCAAGTAACCTTCTAATCATGTACAACTCTCCCTCCGCAACCACCATCTCTTCTTCACTTTCCTCTTCCTCTCCACCACTATCTTCAGATTGGCTTGTGTACTCCCCATTATCCTTGAGAAGAATTGTCTTCTTTGTAGGACACTCGTAGGCATAATGACCTATGCCCAAGCACTTAAAACACTTCACTTCTCTAGTCCTCTTTGGTGGATGTTCAGCTTGCTTTTAAGGTGCTTTCCCATGATTAGAAAGCGCTGCATTGTTAGAGGAGGCAGCACCTTCTTTCTTGACTCTATCCTTTCAATTTGAAGGATTATAGCTAGTAGAACTCTTCCTTGTTGTACTCTTTCTTTTGAGTTGTTGTTCTACTTGAATTGTCTTATGCAAAAGATCCTCCATTTCTACAAATTCCTGCAACTCCACAACATCTCTAATATCATGATTTAAACCATTAAGAAAGCGAGCCATAGTTACCTCAAGATCTTCTTCAATTTTGGCTTGGATGATTAACACTTCCATCTCCTTATAATACTCTTCCACTCCTTTGCTTCCTTGAGTCAATTTCTGCAACTTGAGTTTCAAGTCCCTATGGAAGCTAGATGGTACATAGCGCTTCCTCATGATTCTCTTCATTTCTGCCCAAGTGTCCACCATAGGTTCTTCATTCCTTGTCCTCTCCCTCTGCAACTTATTCCACCAAATGAGTGCATAATCAAAAAATTCAGCAACTGCAAGTCTCACCTTTTGCTCCTCATTATAATTGTTGCAAGAGAACACATGCTCAATCTTGAGCTCCCACTCCAAGTATGCCTCTGGGTCGCTCCTACCCTTGAAAGGAGGTATATTCAGCTTGATTCCTTCTATTCTTCCTTCATTCCTATTCGGCCTTCCTCCTCCTCCAGGTGGTGTCCTATTCTCCAATTGATCCAACCTCTCATAGAACTCATCTTGCTGTTGCTTCATCAACCTCTCCAAGTGTTGAGTAAGAGCTGTGATTTGGAACAGAATATCATTGTTGATGTTTCTTTCTGCCATTGATAAACAAATAGATCAAAGGTAACAAGAACCAATATATATATATTTGCTGTTTGAGAAACCTTACCCACTCACGTGTTTGCACACAATTAGGCTTTTACTATAATGATCACTCTTGCCTTTTTTCCTCTCTATTCCTCCTTGAATTCTTATCAACCAAGAAGAGAAAACACAAAGAAATTCTACCAATCTGTGTGCAGCCACTGATATGATCCAAGTTGGATGCATATTATTTTTACGGATCGTTCTTGAGTTGATTATGGGTTTCAAAGAATTAAACAATAAAAGGATGAACAGTGACATGAACAGTAGCGTGAACAGTAACGTGAATAGTGAAAAATGAAAAAAAGATGGAAAAGGAAAAGGAATGGAAGGAAGAAGACGCCACACTCTTGGAGAGTGATAAGTCAAGCGAAGATTCGCCACAAAGGTAAGGAAACCTTTGATAAGAACCAAGATGGCTCTACCAAGAACCCAAGAGAACTAAGCTCTCAAAACCCACAAAGGAGTGCAATATTATTCTCTAAGTCAAAAGTGCCAAATACAATAAACATAAGCCTATTTATAGGCATTAGGTATCAGCTAGGTCTAGCTAAAGGAGGCTGCAAGCTAGCACATTTTAAAACCTAATCCTAGTGCAAATGTGGCCTAGGCCCAATTGAAAACCCTAACTCTATTATACGCAACTTAAGCCCAAACAATAGGCCCTTATTATAAAATTAACCCAAAAAGAAAATAAGAACCAAAACTAAGAAAATTAAAAGGTTCAAATACATAATTAAATAAAATTGACTAAGAAGAAATCATGTCCCCACATTTGGGCTCTTCATCAACTTGGATCATTTGGACCATCTTGAGTGCTTCTTCTTCTTCTAGAATGGGCTTCAGTGAAAGAAAGTGGTTGACTGCTTTGTCCAAATCCTCCTTAGCCCTCTTAGCTCTTGACCTTGTCATTGGGCCTCCAAGCCCTCGCAGTGCTTCCTTGGCATTGGACCTATTGGGGTTCCACTTGAGCTTCCTTGGTCTCCATCAGCCACAAATTTAGAAATTCAAACAAGCAAGGTGCAGTAATTCTTCCTTCAATCAACCACAATATTACCTTAAAGAATAAGCTTAAAAATTTCTAACAGCATGAACCATTCAAATATATATATATATATATATACTCATTTTGCATGCTTCCTTCTCTTTTGTTTTTGGTCTATTTTATTTTTATTTTTTTAAAGGCCTAACTTTTGCAATGGTTCAGCCTAAGAGAAAAAAGACAATAAGGTAATATTAAGGATGGTGAAATCAAGGAAAGAAATTACCCGAAATGCAGCCTTGCAATTCCTAGAACCGGAGCTCTGATTACCAAATGATATGAACCCTATTTTGCTTGTAGAATTCAGAATAGGATCTACCAGGAATTTAGGTGATGGATGCAGACTTTGTTTTAAACTCTGCGCATGGAAATAATCAAATTAAAACAAAAATGCAGAATGCGTTATGATATCACGGAACTATAACTCGAGCTGTAGAACTCCAAATTGAATGAGACTAAAACGAGGCGAAAGATCGTGATTTGAATCACAATTTTGGCTCAAGAATCACTCAAAAAGCTTTCGTATAACATGAGATATGATCAGGAGTTATCCTGCACGAAAATTGGGGCTTTCGTGGAGATAGAGTTTGATTCAATCAGAATTGAGGGAAACTGAATTATATGATCATGGAAAAGAAAAGAAAATGGTATGGGAATGATGATGGACGTCACACCTCCAAGGATGGAAGATAAGTCCAGAGATTGCACACACAAAGGATGTAATCCCTTTGATAAATCTCAATAGTTGGATTGCAAGAACTCAAAGAGAAACAAGCTCCCAAACTGTGATTATTCAAAAACCAAAAAAACTAACTCTTTCTTCTCCTAGCTGGGTGCTATTATGTAGCCCCTTTACATTCGAAACTTACAAAAATAAACTCCTAATAATAACCATCATAAAACACTATAATTGGCCAAAGTGTAACTCCAAAGAAATAAAAGCATTCAAATTTAATAATAACCATCATAAAAAAACTATAATTGGCCAAAGTGTAACGCGCCAAAGAAATAAAAGCATTTAATCAACCAATAATTCCACCAAGTCTAGTTGCCCCGATTCAAAGATAGTTTAGCACTCCATACTTGAGTAGAATTTATGACAAGCTACCCTCCCATTAAAGCCATGCAACCTCCTCTTCAGTCATGAGGCAATTGATCAATTTGAGTTTTGATTCTTCAAGGCGTGGTTCTATTTTAGTAAAGGCTGCCAACATTTGTTGTAAAGCTTCCTTGGCTCTCCTTGTCCTTGCTCTTGTCATAGGTCCTCCAAGTCCTTCAAGGGCTTCAAGCTCCTTGTTCTTGGTCATGTCCTCATCACAAGGGTTACCTTTAATGAATTATGAACAAAAGAGTATTTGTTAGTGAAACCATCATGAATAGCATGCTTATCAAATTGCCAAGGCCTCCCAAGCAAAATATGGCCAGCCTCCATAGGAACAACATCACATAAAATATCATCTTTATACTTACCAATTGATAAACTTACCATCACTTATTGATTCACTATCAACTCACCATTCTCACTTAGCCATTGAAGCTTGTATGGTCGGGGGTGAGGAGTAGTTTTAAGGTCAAGTTTTCTTACCAAGCGAGTGCTTGCCACATTGGTGCAACTTCCCCCATCAATAATCAAAGAGCATACCTTCCCTTGAATGAGGCATCTTGTATGGAAAATGTTCTCTCTTTGGCCTTCATCCTTCTCTTTAGCTTGACTTCCCAACAATCTTCTTACCATCAATAAGTCTCCCTCTTGTGGAATAACCTCACAATCACTTTCCTCCTCACTTGATGAAATACAAGAAGATTCACTAGTGATGCTCCCATTGTCCCTTATCACCATTGTTTTCTTATTTGGACATTGAGAAGCTATGTGTCCCCTTCTCAAACACTTAAAGCATTTAATGTCCTTATTTTTAGAAGTAGAAGATGAAGTGGAAGTAGTAGGCAAGGTGGCCTTAGGGGCAGCCACGGGTTCCTTTGGACCGAAAGAGGATCCCTCCTTCTTTTGCTTGTCCTTCCAACTTGTTGTGTTGAAGTTGGAAGAAGCCTTCTTCAAAGTACCCTTCCTTTTGAGTTGTTGCTCCACCTTCATGGCTTGATGCACTAAGTCTTCAAGCTCAACATAATGTTGCAACTCCACAATATCACTAATGTCTCGATTGAGACCATGAAGAAACCGAGCCATGGTTGCCTCCCTTTCTTCAACAATGTTGGCTCTTATCAAGGCAACCTCCATCTCTTTGAAGTACTCATCCACACTCCTACTCCCTTGAGAGAGCCTTTGTAACTTATTATGTAGCTCCCTATGATAAAAAGAAGGTACAAATCTCCTCCTCATCAAAGTCTTCATTTCATCCCAAGTAATGATAGGATGCTCTCTATATCTGACCCTTTCTTTTTGAGCTTGATCCCACCAAATCAAAGCATAATCTGTGAACTCAAGTGCAGCCACCTTCACTTTCTTCTCTTCATTATAGTCATGGCATGAGAAGATTTGCTCAATTTTCATCTCCCACTCAAGATATGCTTCCGGATCATTCCTCCCTTGGAAGGAAGGTATTTTGATATTTACACCCCCAAGCCTCTCATTTTCTCTATCTCTCCTCTCGTTTTCTCTATCTCTCCTCTCATTTTCTCTATCTCTCCTCTCATGTCTCCTTCTTCCTCCTTGCCTCCTATCATCTCTCCTTTCTCTTTCGGATTCCTGGGATTCTTCATCATGGTTGGAAGTTCTATCCCTCTCTAACCTATCAATCCTCTCATGGATTTCATCACTTTGTCTTTGAAGAAGCCTTTCCAAATGTTTTGCATTTGTAATGTCATTGTGGCTTTCCTTGGGGAAGGAGGGGGACTTCCACTTGTGTCTCCTTCCTTAGACATTGTACACAATCAAAAAGTTAGTGAACACAATAAAACAAGGTCCTCACTCACTCTTCTCACGTGTATACACTCTTAGATTGATTCCACTCGTGTTTCACACAATTAGGCTTTTGTTTAATGAAAACGCTCTTGCCTTTTACCACTCAAGTTCTCTTTTCAAGTTCTTAAATGAACCCTCTTGCGTTTCAATTACCAAAAGCTCTTACAAAAGTAGCGGTCCTCACAAGAGTAAGCACTCAGAAGCTGAAGAAAGGATGAAACTCTAGACAAAACTCAAATGAATTTAAAAGACAAGCAAGAAAAGCTAATTAAAAAGAAAGGTAGAACTCAAAAGAAATAAGAAGAAAAAGAAATGCGCAAGGTATGTAGAATAGCACCGCTTAATGAAATTCACAAGGCATTCAAACTTAATATTGCTTAAGTGCAAGGGCAGTCTCTTTTTTTTTTTTTGTTTTCTTCTTCGTTTTTTTTAATACTATTTTTTGACGCCCTTGTTCTCTTTTTGCACATAAAAAATATGATTCTTACAATTTTAGTTCCAAATGTCATGCCCAATTGTGTATTTAGGAGTTTCCTTTCAAGTTAAGGTGCTATAAAACATATAACAGCAATGGATATAGAGTTGATAAGATCAAAGCTGTAAATATTGCGTAGAAATTAAAGAACAAAAATTAAAGGCAGAAAATAAAAGACTAGAATTTAAATGACAAAAAGTAAAGAACGGAAAGTAAAGAATGTTGCCAATTCTTAGAAATGGCAGAGATCAATGATGATCAAGATTGTGTATAATTATGACATTCAAGCAATGGTGCTTGATGTTTGGAAAGCAATAAAGAACAAGTACAAGAAACAAAACAAGAACTCTATCAACAAAAGAATCTGGGCTCTAGATACCACATGATATGATCCAAGTTGGATGCATATTATTTTTACGGATCGTTCTTGAGTTGATTATAGGTTTCAAAGAATTAAACAATAAAAGGATGAATAGTGACGCAAACAGTAGCGTGAACAAGGCGTGAACAAAGAACGTGAACAAGTGCGTGAACAAAGTGAAAAAATGGAAAAAGATGGAAAAGGAAAAGGAATGGAAGGAAGAAGACGCCACACTCTTAGAGAGTGATAAGTCAAGCGAAAATTCGCCACAAAGGTAAGGAAACCTTTGATAAGAACCAAGATGGCTCTACCAAGAACCCAAGAGAACTAAGCTCTCAAAACCCACAAAGGAGTGCAATATTATTCTCTAAGTCAAAAGTACCAAATACAGTAAACATAAGCCTATTTATAGGCATTAGGTATGCAGCTAGGTCTAGCTAAAGGAGACAGCAAGCTAGCACATTTTAAAACCTAATCCTAGTGTAAATGTGGCCTAGGCCCAATTGGAAACCCTAACTCTATTATGTGCAACTTAAGCCCAAACAATAGGCCCTTATTATAAAATTAACCCAAAAAGAAAATAAGAACCAAAACTAAGAAAATTAAAAGGTTCAAATACATAATTAAATAAAATTAACTAAGAAGAAATCATGTCCCCACATTTGGGCCCTTTATCAACTTGGATCATTTGGACCATCTTGAGTGCTTCTTCTTCTAGAATGGGCTTTAGTGAAAGAAAGTGGTTGACTACTTTGTCCAAATCCTCCTTAGCCTTCTTAGCTCTTGACCTTGTCATTGGGCCTCCAAGTCCTCGCAGTGCTTCTTTGGGCATTGGGCCCATTAGGGTTCCACTTGAGCTTCCTTGGTCTCCATCACCTAGTTATTAATTAGTTATAATTTAATTCTTAATTAGATATCCAAATTTTAATTAGAGGTTATAATATATGTAATTAAATGTCTAATTAATTAGTTGTGTAATTAGATAATTAATTAAGATTGGTTAGGAAACTAAACCTAATTAATTAGCTATTTAATTAGCAAGTAATTAGACTTGAATTAAAAGTAAATTGAGTCCCTAAATGCCCTTGAACCACACGGTTTTGCAGCAGCCTTGGGAGGCAAATTTGACAAGTTCTACATGGTTCTTGAACCATCTTGCATGCACATTAGGTGGCTAAATAATGACATAAGCCATGTGCACCCAAATTGGATATTATGTTCAAGTAAATCTCTTCATTTTCCTACAAGCCACTCACGGCAGCCCCCTCCCTTTTTCACTCTCAATATTCATTTAACACTTTTCCAAATCAAAGCTTTCTATTCTCTCCAAAAATACCAAGAACATTAAGCACCATTTCTCTTTTATTTTCTCCTCTATATTTCGGCCAACACCCAAAACACCACCATCAAACCTCTATAATTTTATCTCTTCATATTTCCTAAACCAAAATCATATTCTAAACACTTTTCCTTCACAAAGTTTTGTCAGAAACCTACTCTATCTAGTCCAAAATCCAACCTTTTGTTCACTTTCCTAAGGGTAAGTTTTGTTTTTATGGTTTAAAATTTGATTTATGATTTTCTAAACCATGTTTGTTTCATGGTTTTTCAATCTTGATCCTTATATGTGTTTTTACTAATTGTTTAAGAATTTTAGGGATTTGTTTTGGAGGTTACACGAAATTTCAAGGAGAGGAGGAGACTAACCAATTATTGTCTTCAAGAGGTAAGAGGGAGATTTAATCTCATCAACCCTAAGTGGTGATGGGAAAATGGATTTGTATGTGTGTAAAGAATCCATAAGGATTCATTTGTGTGGTTGTTTATGATTTTTATTATTTGTGTGATTGTTTAAATGCTTTCCTATTTGTGATTTATTTTACTATGCATGCCTATAGCTTTAAAATATATTGTATGAATATTGTATGTGTTTATAATTGTATAATTATTAAAGTAGGATGTGAATAACATGTAACATTTTGCATGAGTGTTCCAAAGAACACATTGAGGCTCACGACCTTACCATCAAATAGGGAACCAAAATGTTCTCAACCATTTTCTAAATCAATGATTTAAAGAATCTAGGTAAAATAATAAATTTAAGAATGAATTAGGTTAATTATGGCCAGCATGCCATTCATCATATAATTGGATGCCATTTTATTTTCTAAGATAGGTTAGGTAATGGATTTACAAAATAAACTGATTCCAATGAATCTTTGAGAAAATAAAAGGAATAAATTTGGTTCTAGAATTCTAAGTTTAGCAGAATTTATTATAAGTAAGAAATAAAACGAACGCTTGAAAAATACTAACGTAGAGCTCACTATCTAAGTTTTGAAGCGTGTTAGCAAGTTTCAAAGTGTAACTGATGGGTAGAATTAAAATAAACAGAATTTAGAAGAAAATGTTAAACATACCTTATACTAATTTTATAGGCAAAATATTGCCAAAATTTACTAAAATCAGACGAATAAAATGAAAAGATTCCATACTATATTTATAACACAAGGAAAATACTCTACGTATTTTAAATGTACTAGATATAGTCGACACATATTTAAAATGATGATTTTAAGCTATTCGGTTAAGAAAATGAATTAAAAATCTTACCCAATTGAGAAAATGATTTAAAAACATTACGCGATGTTCAAAAATGTCAAAATATATTTACGCAATTTTAAAAACGTTTGTAAAAGCAACGCGATTGTAAAAATGCGATAAAAATTCTACGCGATTAAACGATACAGCGAGTTTTACTATCGGGCCAAAGTGGTGGACCCGGACATGTTGTGAGACAGTACTGTCAGATGGGACAGGCTATATTTTAGAATATTATGACTAAGGGTATTTTTGTAATTATGGTAAAAATGGATATTAAGGGTATTTTTATAATTTTAAATCATGCTTAAAGTATTTTGTCAATTTGGTTGATAATTGGCGATTAATTGACGAGATGAATTACACCGGGTTATGGTGTGATAGGCGTAGTGTGGTTCATTATTTGAACTTGGAGGCATTAGTGTGCGGAGAATCCCATATGTGGACAGTGGTAGCACCTTTGAGCCGTGATAATGGGCAACACACTAATGATCTCGACAAGCACTATTCTTAATCGAGATCTTGAGGAGACTATTAAGTGCTATGCCTATAGTGCACGATGTATTGACTGTGTACTACTACACGATGTTTGGACTGTGGACTATAGACACAACGTTAGACAGTGCAATAGTTTGGTTGGGCAGCCATAAAGTATTATTAGTTTCTTTTCGGATCATTCTCTTAGATATCCGTGTTTAGCTCCATGGAGTAGGAACGAGTTGGTGTGTGTTCATTCATTATCTGCATTTTACTACTTACTACTGTGATAACATGTATGATGTATTGTTTTGCTATATTGTATGTGATATAATGGTATGTATTACTTTGTTATATTATGCATGAAATGTTGGCATGTACTGTTGTGATATTTGTTTGTATTGTCGTTTTCTTTATTGCCATGCTGGTAATGATGTAGATTGTCTCACCTCTTTATTGTATTGTTCTGCTTGTTTCTACTTTATGTTTATATCATCGAAGACTACAATGGCGGCAAGAGGAGGTCAATTAGGTTTCTTTTAGACTACAGTTTCTCGAAGGCGTTGAGGCTTGGTATGTCCACTGGGACACAGGACACATAGAGTATAGTGGTGATGTTACTTTATCAGTAAGTAGGACTCGACATGGGTTCATTACTACACGTTATACGGTTGCTTTCGTAGAGATTATTTTACCTATTAGGGAGTTGTGGGACGAATTTGATATGATCCAAGTTGGATGCATATTATTTTTACGGATCGTTCTTGAGTTGATTATGGGTTTCAAAGAATTAAACAATAAAAGGATGAATAGTGACGTGAACAGTAGCATGAACAGTGACGTGAACAGTAACGTGAATAGTGAAAAAAATGGAAAAAGATGGAAAAGGAAAAGGAATGGAAGGAAGAAGACGCCACACTCTTGGAGAGTGATAAGTCAAGAAGATTCGCCACAAAGGTAAGGAAACCTTTGATAAGAACCAAGATGGCTCTACCAAGAACCCAAGAGAACTAAGCTCTCAAAACCCACAAAGGAGTGTAATATTATTCTCTAAGTCAAAAGTGCCAAATACAAGAAACATAAGCCTATTTATAGGCATTAGGTATGCACTAGGTCTAGCTAAAGGAGACAAAGAAGCTAGCACATTTTAAAACCTAATCCTAGTGTAAATGTGGCCTAGGCCCAATTGGAAACCCTAACTCTATTATGTGCAACTTAAGCCCAAACAATAGGCCCTTATTATAAAATTAACCCAAAAAGAAAACCAAAACCAAAACTAAGAAAATTAAAAGGTTCAAATACATAATTAAATAAAATTAACTAAGAAGAAATCATGTCCCCACATTTGGGCCCTTTATCAACTTGGATCATTTGGACCATCTTGAGTGCTTCTTCTTCTAGAATGGGCTTCAGTGAAAGAAAGTGGTTGACTACTTTGTCCAAATCCTCCTTAGCCTTCTTAGCTCTTGACCTTGTCATTGGGCCTCCAAGTCCTCGCAGTGCTTCTTTGGGCATTGGGCCCATTAGGGTTCCACTTGAGCTTCCTTGGTCTCCATCATGCCCTCCCCCTTCGAAAGAATTCGTCCTCGAATTTAATCCTTCATCACCTACATCAAAAGGACTTAAGTCAGCCACATTAAATGTTGCACTAACCCCATACTTACCTGGTAGGTCAACTTTGTAGGCATTGTCATTGATTCTTTCTAAGATTTGGAAGGGTCCATCTCCTCTAGGTAAGAGCTTAGATTTCTTTTGCAAAGGAAACCTTTCTTTTCGCATGTGCACCCACACCCAATCTCCGGGTTCAAAAACAACTTGTCTCCTTCCCTTATTTGCTTGCTTAGCATATTGTTCCATCTTCCTTTCAATTTGAGTCTTGACTTGTTCATGGAGCTTCCTCACATATTCAGCTTTTGCATGTCCATCCCTATGAATTAAAGAAGAAACATTAGGTAGAGGCAAAAATCAAGGGGGTGAGGGGATTAAAACCATATACAATCTCAAAAGGAGAAAAACTAGTAGTAGCATGCACATGACCTCTATTATAAGCAAATTCAACAAAAGGTAAGCATTCTTCCCAGGTTTTGATATTCCTCTTGATGATTAATCGCAGCAAGGTCGATAGGGTCCTATTCACCACCTCAGTTTGCCCATCGGTTTGTGGGTGGCAAGTGGTAGAGAAGAGTAGCTTAGTCCCAAGCTTGTTCCAAAGGGTCCTCCAAAAATGGCCCAAGAATTTTGAGTCCCTATCTGAGACTATGCTTTTGGGCATTCCATGAACCCTCACTACTTCTTTAAAGAACAAGTCCGCCACATGAATGGCGTCATCCACCTTATGGCAAGGGATGAAGTGGGCCATCTTGGAGAATCTGTCCACCACCACAAAAATGGAGTCTCTTCCTTTTTTTTTTTTGAACGGGCAAACCTAGCACAAAATCCATAGACAAGTCACCAAGGGGAATCGAAATAGGTAGGGGGTATAGAGTCCATGAGGCATTACCTTTGATTTGGCTCTTTTACAAACAATGCACCTATCACATATTTTATGCACATCATGCTTCATGCCAGGCCAATAAAAATGCTCATGCAACACACCTAAAGTCTTTTGGATCCCAAATTGACCCATTAATCCCCCCTCATGAGCTTCCCTAAGCAATAATTCACGCAATGAGCTCTTAGGCACACACAAACATATTTCTTTGAATAAATACCCATCTTGCCTAAAGAACCCCTTATGTGCCCCTTTTTCACATGTAGCATACATCTTGGAGAAATCATCATCATGCACATACAACTCTTTTATGTGTTCAAAACCAAGCATTTTTGTTTCAAGAGTAGCTAATAAGGTATACCTCCTGGAAAGCGCATCAGCTACTATGTTTACCTTCCCTTGCTTGTGTTTGATCACATAGGAAATTGTTCAAGGTATTCCACCCACTTAGCATGCCTCTTATTAAGCTTACCTTGCCCTTTTAAATATTTTAGTGACTCATGATCACTTTGTGAATTACAAACTCTTTTGGCAAAAGGTAGTGCTGCCAAGTGTGTAAAGCCCTTATAAGTGCATACAATTCTTTATCATAGGTGGAGTAATTTAAAACAGACTCCATGCAATTTTTCACTAAAGTATGCAATGGGGTGACCCTCTTGTAATAAAAGCCCCAATCCCAACATTTGATGCATCACACTCAAGTTCAAAAGACTTAGAGAAATTAGGCAATGCAAGTATGGGTGCATGAGTGAGCCTATCTTTGAGTGTGTCGAAACTTGTCTGTTGATCCTCCCCCCACCTAAAACTCACATTTTTCTTAACAACTTCATTTAAAGGGGCGACTATTGTGCTGAAATCTTTTACAAACCTTCTATAGAAGCTAGCTAACCCATGAAAGCTTCTTACCTCACTCAAAGACTTAGGGGTAGGCCACTCCCTAATAGCTTTTATCTTTTCTTCATCTACTTGCACTCCCTTAGCACTTACAACAAAGCCTAGGAACACTACATGGTCGGTACAAAAGACACACTTCTCTAAATTAGCATACAGCTTTTCTTTTCTAAGCACACTCATTACAGCCTTAAGGTGTTCTAGGTGCTCTTCTAAGGTTATGCTATAGATCAGGATGTCATCAAAGTATACTACTACAAACTTGCCTAGAAACTCTCTCAACACATGGTTCATCAACCTCATAAAGGTGCTAGGCGCATTTGTAAGCCCAAAAGGCATCACCAACCACTCATACAAATCCATACTTAGTCTTAAAGGTCTGTCTTCCACTCATCCCCTTCCCTTATCCTAATTTGATGGTACCCACTTTTTAAATCCACTTTAGAAAAGTAACATGCACCATGCAATTCATCAAGCAAATCATCTAGCCTAGGGATGGGATGCCTATATTTTACTGATTATATTATTTACAGACCCTACAATCGGTACACATTCTCCAAGTGCCGTCCTTTTTGGGGACAAGTATGACAGTACACGGCACAAGGACTTAAACTTTCCCTCACCCATCCTTTTTGCATCAAATCCTCCACTTGTTTTTGAATTTCCTTAGTTTCCTCAGATTTGTCCTATAAAGGGCCTATTGGGCAAAGAGGCTCCCGGGATGAAGTCCATTTGATGTTCAATCCCCTCAAGGGTGGTAGTCCGGGAGGGACACTCTTTGGAAAGACATCTTCAAAGTCCCGCAAAAGAGAATCAACTTCACTAGGCGAGGGTTAGAGTTACAATTTAAGTACAAGTCCTTGTATATGCAAATGTACATCTCTTGCTTTGCAAAGAAAGCCCTCTTAATCTCACTCTCCCTAACAATTAAACATTCATTTTTTTTTTTCATTTACAAGTTCTTGGTCCCTATTCTTCGCTTCCCCTTTGATTTTGTTTTTATGTCTTCCTTCTCTTGCTCCTTCTTAGCTTCAAGGCCACTTGGTCTTCACAAACCTGTTTGGGAGTAAGGGGTACAAGGGTTACCTTTAATGAATTATGAACAAAAGAGTATTTGTTAGTGAAACCATCATGAATAGCATGCTTATCAAATTGCCAAGGCCTCCCAAGCAAAATATGGCCAGCCTCCATAGGAACAACATCACATAAAATATCATCTTTATACTTACCAATTGATAAACTTACCATCACTTGTTGATTCACTATCAACTCACCATTCTCACTTAGCCATTGAAGCTTGTATGGTCGGGGTGAGGAGTAGTTTTAAGGTCAAGTTTTCTTACCAAGCGAGTGCTTGCCACATTGGTGCAACTTCCCCCATCAATAATCAAAGAGCATACCTTCCCTTGAATGAGGCATCTTGTATGGAAAATGTTCTCTCTTTGGCCTTCATCCTTCTCTTTAGCTTGACTTCCCAACAATCTTCTTACCATCAATAAGTCTCCCTCTTGTGGAATAACCTCACAATCACTTTCCTCCTCACTTGATGAAATAGAAGAAGATTCACTAGTGATGCTCCCATTGTCCCTTATCACCATTGTTTTCTTATTTGGGCATTGAGAAGCTATGTGTCCCCTTCCCAAACACTTAAAGCATTTAATGTCCTTATTTTTAGAAATAGAAGATGAAGTGGAAGTAGTAGGCAAGGTGGCCTTTGGGGCAGCCACGGGTTCCTTTGGACCGAAAGAGGATCCCTCCTTCTTTTGCTTGTCCTTCCAACTTGTTGTGTTGAAGTTGGAAGAAGCCTTCTTCAAAGTACCCTTCCTCTTGAGTTGTTGCTCCACCTTCATGGCTTGATGCACTAAGTCTTCAAGCTCAACATAATGTTGCAACTCCACAATATCACTAATGTCTCGATTGAGACCATGAAGAAACCGAGCCATGGTTGCCTCCCTTTCTTCAACAATGTTGGCTCTTATCAAGGCAACCTCCATCTCTTTGAAGTACTCATCCACACTCCTACTCCCTTGAGAGAGCCTTTGTAACTTATTATGTAGCTCCCTATGATAAAAAGAAGGTACAAATCTCCTCCTCATCAAAGTCTTCATTTCATCCCAAGTAATGATAGGATGCTCTCTATATCTTGACCCTTTCTTTTTTGAGCTTGATCCCACCAAATCAAAGCATAATCTGTGAACTCAAGTGCAGCCACCTTCACTTTCTTCTCTTCATTGTAGTCATGGCATGAGAAGATTTGCTCAATTTTCATCTCCCACTCAAGATATGCTTCCTGGGATCATTCCTCCCTTGGAAGGAAGGTATTTTGATATTTACACCCCCAAGCCTCTCATTTTCTCTATCTCTCCTCTCGTTTTCTCTATCTCTCCTCTCATTTTCTCTATCTCTCCTCTCATGTCTCCTTCTTCCTCCTTGCCTCCTATCATCTCTCCTTTCTCTTTCTGGATTCATGGGATTCTTCATCATGGTTGGAAGTTCTATCCTCTCTAACCTATCAATCCTCTCATGGATTTCATCACTTTGTCTTTGAAGAAGCCTTTCCAAATGTCTTGTTAGGGCTTGCATTTGTAATGTCATTGCGGCTGTCCTTGGGGAAGGAGGGGACTTCCACTTGTGTCTCCTTCCTTAGACATTGTACAAAATCAAAAGTTAGTGAACACAATAAAACAAGGTCCTCACTCACTCTTCTCACGTGTATACACTCTTAGATTGATTCCACTCGTGTTTCACACAATTAGGCTTTTGTTTAATGAAAACGCTCTTGCCTTTTACCACTCAAGTTCTCTTTTCAAGTTCTTAAATGAACCCTCTCGCGTTTCAATTACCAAAAGCTCTTACAAAGGTAGCGGTCCTCACAAGAGTAAGCACTCAGAAGCTGAAGAAAGGATGAAACTCTAGACAAAACTCAAATGAATTTAAAAGACAAGCAAGAAAAGCTAATTAAAAAGAAAGGTAGAACTCAAAAGAAATAAGAAGAAAAAGAAATGCGCAAGGTATGTAGAATAGCACCGCTTAATGAAATTCACAAGGCATTCAAACTTAATCTTGCTTAAGTGCAAGGGCAGTCTCTTTTTTTTTTCTTCCTTTTTTTTCTTTTTTTTTCTTTGTTTTTTTTAATACTATTTTTCACGCCCTTGTTCTCTTTTTGCACATAAAAAATATGATTCTTGCAATTTTAGTTCCAAATGTCATGCCCAATTGTGTATTTAGGAGTTTTCTTTCAAGTTAAGGTGCTATAAAACATATAACAGCAATGAATATAGAGTTGATAAGATCAAAGCTGTAAATATTGCATAGAAATTAAAGAACAAAAATTAAAGGCAGAAAATAAAAGACTAGAATTTAAATGACAAAAAGTAAAGAACGGAAAGTAAAGAATGTTGCCAATTCTTAGAAATGGCAGAGATCAATGATGATCAGGATTGTGTATAATTATGACATTCAAGCAATGGTGCTTGATGTTCGGAAAGCAATAAAGAACAAGGACAAGAAACAAAACAAGAACTCTATCAACTAAAGAATCTGGGCTCTAGATACCACATGATATGATCCAAGTTGGATGCATATTATTTTTACGGATTGTTCTTGAGTTGATTATGGGTTTCAAAGAATTAAACAATAAAAGGATGAATAGTGACGTGAACAAATGAATAGTGAACAACAATGTGAATATAGTAAAAAATGGAAAAAGATGGAAAAAGAAAAGGAATGGAAGGAAGAAGACGCCACACTCTTGGAGAGTGATAAGTCAAGCGAAGATTCGCCACAAAGGTAAGGAAACCTTTGATAAGAACCAAGATGGCTCTACCAAGAACCCAAGAGAACTAAGCTCTCAAAACCCACAAAGGAGTGTAATATTATTCTCTAAGTCAAAAGTGCCAAATACAGTAAACATAAGCCTATTTATAGGCATTAGGTATGCAAATAGGTCTAGCTAAAGGAGGCAAAGAAGCTAGCACATTTTAAAACCTAATCCTAGTGTAAATGTGGCCTAGGCCCAATTGGAAACCCTAACTCTATTATGTGCAACTTAAGCCCAAACAATAGGCCCTTATTATAAAATTAACCCAAAAAGAAAATAAGAACCAAAACTAAGAAAATTAAAAGGTTCAAATACATAATTAAATAAAATTGACTAAGAAGAAATCATGTCCCCACATTTGGGCCCTTTATCAACTTGGATCATTTGGACCATCTTGAGTGCTTCTTCTTCTAGAATGGGCTTCAGTGAAAGAAAGTGGTTGACTACTTTGTCCAAATCCTCCTTAGCCTTCTTAGCTCTTGACCTTGTCATTGGGCCTCCAAGTCCTCGCAGTGCTTCTTTGGGCATTGGGCCCATTAGGGTTCCACTTGAGCTTCCTTAGTCTCCATCAGAATTTCACTATACTCCTAGAGAGAACTTCGATATACTTTTGGGTCGAATTTCTATCGGTCAAGACATTCCCAACTAGGGAATTTGTCTTATAACAAGGGCTCATGTCTTAGGGGTTATGTTTCAGTAGTATATTGTCTTTTGCTGTATCTATTAAATATTAATAGTTGTAAATTAAATTTTACACTTCAAACAAGAATCATATGTATATTATGATATATGATTATGTTTGCTTTATTTTGTGCTTCATGTTATTTTATTTAACGTTATAAGTATAAAAAGGAAAAATTTTACAACTAATATTATTTATGTATCAAACGTTTTACAACTTGTGTAAGAATTTTATTTTATTTTTATTTTATTGCATCATAAATGTGACATCCCTACAAGGGTGTTACAAACCTCACTAAGCTTCTCACTAAAGTATGCAATTGGATGACCCTCTTGAAGTAAAACAGTCCCAATCCCCACATTAGATGCACCGCATTCAATTTCAAATGATTTTTCAAAATTAGGTAAAGCAAGAATGGGTGCATTAATGAGCCTATCCTTAAGTGCATTGAAAGCATTATCTTGTTCCTTTTCCTATTTGAATCCCTTATTTTTCTTTACAATTTCATTAAAGGGCGCAGCCAATATGCTAAAATCTCCTACAAATCTTCTATGGAAACTAGCCAACCCATGGAAACTCCTAACCTCACTCATGGTTTTGGGAGTTGGCCACTCTTTAATTGCTTTCACTTTCTCCTCATCTACTTGCACTCCTTTAGAACTTACAACAAACCCAAGGAAGACAACATGATTTGTGCGAAAAGAACATTTATCCAAGTTGGCATACAACCTTTCTTTCCTAAGGACATGCATCACAAATTTGAGATGATCAAGATGCTCTTCAAAACTCTTACTATATATATCAAGATATCATCAAAATATACAACCACAAACTTTCCAAGAAATTCATGCAAGACATGGTTCATAAGCCTCATAAATGTACTAGATGCATTAGTTAAACCAAAGGGCATTACCAACCATTCATACAATCCATATTTAGTTTTGAAAGCTGTTTTCCATTCATCCCCCTCCCTTATCCTAATTTGAACCCACTTTTTAAAATCAATCTTAGAAAAATAGCAAGAACTATGCAATTCATTAAGCAAATCATTAAGTCTAGGGATAGGATGTCTATACTTGATAGTGATGTTGTTGATGGCCCTACAATCCGTGCACATTCTCCATGTTCTATCTTTTTTTGGCACCAAAATCACGGGTACATTCTCCATGTTCTATCCCACCAAATCAATGCATAATCTGTGAACCCAAGTGCAGCCACCTTCACTTTCTTCTCTTCATTGTAGTCGTGGCATGATGAGGACTTGACCAAGAACAAGGAGCTTGAAGCCCTTGAAGGACTTTGAGGACCTATGACAAGAGCAAGGACAAGGAGAGCCAAGGAAGCTTTACAATAAATGTTGGCAGCCTTTACTAAAATAGAACCACGCCTTGAAGAATCAAAACTCAAATTGATCAATTGCCTCATGACTGAAGAGGAGGTTGCGTGGCTTTAATGGGAGGGTAGCTTGTCATAAATTCAACTCAAGTATAGAGTGCTAACTATGCTTATTGCTATCAATAGGGGCCCAAATAGACTTGGTGGAATTATTGGTTGATTAAATGCAAATAACAAGGACATGTGATCAAGGAAATTGATAGAATAATAGCACAATAGGTTAAAAAAAAATTAGGCCAATGCTTTTACTTTGGCAGTTACACTTTGGCCAATTATAGTTTTTTATGATGGTTATTATTAGGAGTTTATTTTTGTAAGTTTCTGAATGTAAAGGGGCTACATAATAGCACCCAGCTAGGAGAAGGAGGAGTTAGGTTTTTTTGGTTTTTGAACAAACACAATTTGGTGAGCTTGTTTCTCTTTGAGTTCTTGCAATCCAATTATTGAGATTTATCAAAGGAATTACATCCTTTGTGTGTGCAATCTCTAGACTTATCTTCCATCCTTGGAAGTGTGACGTCCATCATCATTCCCATACCAATTTCTTTTCTTTTCCATGATCATATAATTCTGTTTCCCTCAATTTTGATTGAATCAAACCCAAATTCCACGAAAGCCCCAATTTTCGTGCAGAATAACTCCTAATCATACCTTATGTTATACGAAAGCTTTTTGAGTGATTCTTGAGCCAAAATTACGATTCAGAACACGAGCTTTCTCCTCGTTTTGGTCTCGTTGAATTTGGAGTTCTACAACTCGAGTTATAGTTTCGTGATATCCGAACGAACTTTCTATATTTTCTATTTTTTTTAATTTGATCATCTCCATGCGCAGAATTTAAAACAAAGTCTGCACCCATCACTTAAATTCCTGGTAGATCCTTTTCTGAATCCTAGCAAGCAAATTGGGTTCACATCATTTGGTAATCAGAGCTCCGGTTCTAGGAATTGCAAGGCTGCATTTCGGGTAATTTCTTTCGTTGTTTTCACCATCCTTAATATTACCTTATTGTCTTTTTTCTCTTAGGCTGAACCATTGCAAAAGTTAGGCCTTTAAAAAAAATAAAAATAAAATAGACCAAAAACAAAAGAGAAGGAAGCATGCAAAATGAGTATATATATATATATATATAGGCTGAATGGTTTATGTTGTTAGAAATTTTTAAGCTTATTCTTTAAGGTAATATTGTGGTTGATTGAAGGAAGAATTACTGCACCTTGCTTGTTTGAATTTCTAAATTCGTGGCTGTACTTTTATTGGTTGAAATTCAAATTCTGCATTTGTGGCTGCACACAGATTGGTAGAATTTCTTTGTGTTTTCTCTTTTTGGTTAATAAGAATTCAAGGAGGAATAGAGAGAAAAAAAAGGCAAGAGTGATCA
Organism: Ormosia semicastrata; assembly: GCA_029884595.1. Classification (NCBI taxonomy): domain Eukaryota; kingdom Viridiplantae; phylum Streptophyta; class Magnoliopsida; order Fabales; family Fabaceae; genus Ormosia; species Ormosia semicastrata. The sequence continues at coordinate 31,768,763 of JAQQTO010000044.1, read as the reverse complement.
TTATAGTAAAAGCCTAATTGTGTGCAAACACTTGAGTGGGTAAGGTTTCTCAAATAGCAAATATATATATATATTGGTTCTTATTACCTTTGATCTGTTTGTTTATCAATGGCAGAAAGAAACAGCAACAATGATATTCAGTTCCAAATCACAGCTCTTACTCAACACTTGGAGAGGTTGATGAAGCAACAACATGATGAGTTCCATGAGAGGTTGGATCAATTGGAGAATAGGACACCACTTGGAGGAGGAGGAAGGCCGAATAGGAATGAAGGAAGAATAGAAGGAATCAAGCTGAATATACCTCCTTTCAAGGGTAGGAGCAACCCAGAGGCATACTTGGAGTGGGAGCTCAAGATTGAGCATGTGTTCTCTTGCAACAATTATAATGAGGAGCAAAAGGTGAGACTTGCTCATTTATGGCCTTTTTCTAAATTTTCGATTATGCACTCATTTGGTGGAATAAGTTGCAGAGGGAGAGGACAAGGAATGAAGAACTTATGGTGGACACTTGGGCAGAAATGAAGAGAATCATGAGGAAGCGCTATGTATCATCTAGCTTCCATAGGGACTTGAAACTCAAGTTGCAGAAATTGACTCAAGGAAGCAAAGGAGTGGAAGAGTATTATAAGGAGATGGAAGTGTTAATCATCCAAGCCAAAATTGAAGAAGATCCTGAGGTAACTATGGCTCGCTTTCTTAATGGTTTAAATCATGATATTGAGATGTTGTGGAGTTGCAAGAATTTGTAGAAATGGAGGATCTTTTGCATAAGACAATTCAAGTAGAACAACAACTCAAAAGAAAGAGTACAACAAGGAAGAGTTCTACTAGCTATAATCCTTCAAATTGGAAGGATAGAGTCAAGAAAGAAGGTGCTGTGATGTGAGCCCACTAAGGAGCATGGATCAAGGAGCACTACAAGGACTTGGTGGACCTATGACAAGAGCTAGGACCAAGAAAGCCCAAGAAGTCCTAAATAAAATGATGACAACTTTAATTGAAACAAGCCCAAATTCAGGTCTTGATGGAGTTGGGCCCAAATTGGTCACTTATCTCATCCAACTTAAAGACCCATGATGGCTTGGATGTCCACTTCTTTAAAATAGTATTTTTTTAGTTTATTTCTATTAAATAAAGTGTAATAAACCATGAAGGATGAATAGTACACATTTTTGGGAGGGCAACCTTTGGTTTACATACCTAAGTAACTCCTATTTTTTTAGTTAATGCTTTAATTAGCCACTTAATGGATTAGTTATTGCTTTTTATGGGAAATATGTCACATTATGATGACCACTTTGCATGCATATTCTATGCACCCCATTTTCCTATAAGTATGTGCCTAAAACATGAATGAAAGGACTTTTGGATGTGAATTTGGATTGAATCCATTTGTGAGAATTTCATTCTCTTTGGTTCTTGGTTGAGCCATCTTGGTTCTTATTAAAGGCTTCCTTACCTTTGTGGCGAATCTTCACTTGACTTATCACTCTCTAAGAGTGTGGCGTCTTCTTCCTCTCATTCCTTTTCCTTTTCCCATCTTTTCTATTTTTTTTACTATTCACTTCACTATTCATGTCACTTTTCATCAGCTACTGTTCATCGGGTACTGTTCATCGTTTCATTCTTTGAAACACTAAATCAACTCAAGGACGATCCGTAAAAATAATATGCATCCAACTTGGATCATATCATGCTACCTCCTCTAACAATGCAGCGCTTTCTAATCATGGGAAAGCACCTCAAAAGCAAGCTGAACATCCACCAAAGAGGACTAGAGAAGTGAAGTGTTTTAAGTGCTTGGGCATAGGTCATTATGCCTACGAGTGTCCTACAAAGAAGACAATTCTTCTCAAGGATAATGGGGAGTACATAAGCCAATCTAAAGATAGTGGTGGAGAGGAAGAGGAGAGTGAAGAAGAGATGGTGGCTGCGGAGGGAGAGTTGTACATGATTAGAAGGTTACTTGGAAGCCAAATCAAAGCAATGGATGCATCTCAAAGGGAGAACATTTTCCATACAAGATGTTCAATCAATGGTAAGGTATGTTTGGTAATTATTGATGGGGGAAGCTGCACAAATGTGGTGAGTTCAAGATTAGTGTCAAAACTGAATTTGGACACTAAACCACATCCTAGGCCATACAAGCTTCAATGGCTTAGTGAAGGAGAAGAAGTGCAAGTAAGGCAAAGTAAGTAAAGTCTCTCTTTCCATTGGAAAATACCAAGACAAAGTGTTATGTGATGTAGTTCCAATGGAGGCCACCACATTCTTTTGGGGAGGCCGTGGCGAACCTGACACCAAAGTCATCCCATGATGGTTTTACCAACAAAATTTCTTTTGTGTATCAGGACAAGAAAGTGGTTCTCAAGTCTTTGACTCCTAGAGAGGTGTGTGAGGATCAAATCAAAATGAGAGAAAAGATTGCAATTGAGAGAAAGAGTGAAACACTTGAGAGGAAAAAGAGTGAAAAGAAAAAGAATGAAACACTAGTGGGCAAAAACCTTTGCTTGGCAAGAGAAAGGGAGGTAAGGAGGGTGCTTTGCGCAAGGCAGCCCCTCTACTTATTGTTTTGTCAAAGTCAAATTTTATATGCTAACCAATTTGACAAGTTTGAATTGCCTTCTTGTATTGAATCTCTTTTGCAAGACTTTCAAGATGTTTTTCCAGCAAATGTACCAGATGGCTTACCACCTTTGAGGGGAATTGAGCATCACATTGATCTCATTCCGGGAGCTTTACCCAATCGGCCAGCATATAGGAGCAACCCACAAGAGACAAAGGAGATTGAAAGGCAAGTGGCAGAACTCATGAGCAAAGGTTGGGTGAGGGATAGCATGAGTCCGTGTGCTGTACCAGTCATTCTAGTGCCCAAAAAGGATGGCTCATGGAGGATGTGATCTAATTGTAGAGCCATAAACAACATCACCATCAAGTATAGACATCCAATTCCCAGGTTAGATGATCTTCTTGATGAACTGTATGGTGCATGTGTATTTTCCAAAATTGATCTAAAAAGTGGCTATAATCAGATTAGGATTAGAGAAGGTGATGAATCGAAAACTGCCTTTAAAACAAAATATGGATTGTATGAGTGGTTGGTTATGCCATTTGGTTTGACTAATGCGCCTAGTACTTTCATGAGATTGATGAATCATGTTTTAAGAGAGTTTATTGGCAAATTTGTTGTGGTGTACTTCGATGATATTCTTATCTATAGCACTAGCCTTGATTTGCATGTTGAGCATTTGCAACTGCTTTTGAATGTGCTTAGGAAAGAACAATTGTATGCCAATCTGGAAAAATGCATCTTTTGTCTTGATCATGTGGTATTCCTTGGATTTGTTGTTAGTGCTAAGGGAGTACAGTAGATGTGGAAAAGGTTAAGGCCATCCAAGAATGGCCAACACCTAAGTCCGTGAGTGAGGTGAGGGGATTTCATGGTTTAGCAAGTTTCTATAGGAGATTTGTTAAAGATTTTAGTACATTGGCTGCACCTCTAAATGAAGTTGTTAAAAAAATGTGGGTTTCAAATGGGGTGAGGAACAAGAAAAGGCCTTTATTGCCCTTAAGCATAGGTTAACTAATGCACCCATTCTTGCTATGCCTGATTTTGCAAAATCATTTGAAATTGAGTGTGATGCATCAAATGTGGGTATTGGGGCTGTTTTATTACAGGAAGGTCATCCAATTGCTTATTTTAGTGAAAAGTTAGGTGGGGCTGCCCTTAACTATTCAACTTATGATAAGGAATTGTATGCTTTGGTTAGAACTTTAAAGACTTGGCAAAGATTACCTTTTACCCAAAGAGTTTGTCATCCATAGTGATCATGAGTCCTTAAAGTACTTAAAAGAACAAGGTAAGCTTAATAAGAGGCATGCTAAGTGGGTAGAGTTTCTAGAGCAATTTCCATATGTCATCAAGCATAAAAAAAGGGAAAGGGAATGGAGTGGCTGATGCGCTTTCTAGGAGAAATGCATTGCTTTCTGTGCTTGAAACTAAATTGTTTGGTCTTGAATCTTTGAAAGACATGTATGTGAATGATGAGGACGTTCTTTGAAAAAAATCAATTTTTGCTGCATGTGAAAAGTTGTCTGAAAATGGTTACTATAGGCATAATCGATTCTTGTTTAAAGCAAATAGATTGTGTGTGCCTAAGTGTTCCATTAGAGAGCTGCTTGTGAGTGAATCACATGAGGGAGGTTTGATGGGTCATTTTGGGATCCAAATGACTTTAGAAATTTTGCAATAACATTTTTATTGGCCCCATATGAGGCGTGATGTGCACAAATTTTGTGATCATTGTATTGTTTGTAAACAGGCTAAATCAAAAGTTAAGCGGCATGGTTTGTATACTCTTTGCCTTTTTCAAATATCCTTGGATTGACATTTCTATGGACTTTGTTTTGGGGCTGTCTCGAACAAAGAATAGAAAGGATTCTGTGTTTGTTGTTGTTGATAGGTTTTCTAAGATGGCACACTTCATACCTTGCAAAAAGGTAGATGATGCTTGTCACGTGGCTGACTTGTTCTTCAAAGAGATAGTGAGGCTCCATGGGCTGCCTAGGAGCATTGTAAGTGATAGGGATGCAAAATTCCTAAGCCAATTTTGGAGGACCTTATGGGGTAAGATTGGTACTAAATTGTTGTTTTCTACTACTTGTCACCTACAAACTGATGGTCAAACAGAGGTAGTCAATAGGACTTTAGGCACATTGCTTAGGACTGTTTTAAAGAAAAATCTTAAGTCTTGGGAAGCATGTTTGCCTTAGGTTGAATTTGCTTATAATAGGGCTATCCACAGCACAACTGATATGATCCAAGTTGGATGCATATTATTTTTACGGATCGTCCTTGAGTTGATTTAGTGTTTCAAAGAATGAAACGATGAACAGTACCCGATGAACAGTAGCTGATGAATAGTGACGTGAATAGTGACGTGAATAGTGATGTGAATAGTAAAAAAAATAGAAAAGATGGGAAAAGGAAAAGGAATGAGAGGAAGAAGACGCTACACTCTTAGAGAGTGATAAGTCAAGTGAAGATTCGCCACAAAGGTAAGGAAGCCTTTGATAAGAACCAAGATGGCTCAACCAAGAACCAAAGAGAATGAAATTCTCACAAATGGATTCAATCCAAATTCACATCCAAAAGTCCTTTCATTCATGTTTTAGGCACATAATTATAGGAAAATGGGGTGCATAGAATATGCATGCAAAGTGGTCATCATAATGTGACATATTCCCCATAAAAAGCAATAACTAATCCATTAAGTGGCTAATTAAAGTATTAACTAAAAAAATAGGAGTTACTTAGGTATGTAAACCAAAGGTTGCCCTCCCAAAAACGTGCACTTCATCATCTTCATGTTTATTACACTTTATTTAATAGAAATAAACTAAAAAAATACTATTTTAAAGAATTGGACATCCAAGCCATCATGGGTCTTCAAGTTGGATGAGATAAGTGACCAATTTAGGCCCAACTCCATCAAGACCTGAATTTGGGCTTGTTTCAATTAAAGTTGTCATCATTTTATTTAGGACTTCTTGGGCTTTCTTGGTCCTAGCTCTTGTCATAGGTCCACCAAGTCCTTGTAGTGCTCCTTGATCCATGCTCCTTAGTGGGCTCACATCATCATACAATCCATGCTTAGTCTTAAAGTGAATTCGACCTCGAATTGAAATCTTCATCACCTACATCAAAAGGAGACAAATCACCACATTGAAAGTTGACTAACACCATACTAAATCCAAGGTCTTCTTGAAAATTATCATTAATCTTGGCACCATTGCAATCCCATCTCCTCTTGGGAAGCTTATTTTTTGTGAAGGAAATCTCTCTTTATCATTTACCCAACCCAATCTCCCTTTCAAACACCACCTTCCTTCCTTTGTTGGCTTGCCTAACATAGCTTTCAGTCTTCTTCTCAATTTGGGTCTTGACTTGTTCGTGTAACTTCCTCACAAATTCAGCTTTAGCCCTGCCATCTTTATGCTTTAAAATTGAAGAGTTAGGCAATGGCAATAAATCAAGAGGAGTGAGAGGATTAAATCCATAAACAACCTCAAAAGGAGAATATTGAGTAGTACTATGGACAGCCCTATTATAAGCAAATTCCACATGAGGCAAACACTCCTCCCAAGACTTAATGTTCTTCTTTATTACAGCCCTAAGAAGGGAAGAAAGTGTCCTATTAACTACCTCGGTTGCCCATCCATTTGGGGATGGCGGTAGTGGAGAAAAGCGACTTTGTACCCACTTACCCCAAAAGTCCTCCAAAAGTGACTTAAGAACTTTGTGTCACGATCTGAACAATACTTCTTGGAAGGCCATGAAGCCTTACCACTTCTTTGAAGAACAATTCAAGCAACATGACAAGCATCATTCAACTTTTTTACATGGTATAAAATGTGCCATTTTAGAAAACCTATCCACCACCACAAAAATTGAATCCTTACCATTCTTTGTCCGAGGTAGTCCTACAACAAAATCCATTGACAAATCAATCCAAGGAAAATCAGGAATAGGCAAAGGAGTATAAAGTCCATGAGGCATCACTTTAGATTTAGACTTTTTACAAACAATGCATTTTTCACAAAACTTTTGCACATCATGTTTCATGTGTGGCCAATGAAAATGTTCGTGCAACATGTCTAAAGTCTTTTGAACCCCAAAATGCCCCATTAGTCCCCCTTCATGCGCTTCCCTCACAAGCAACTCTCTTATAGAACTTTTGGGCACACATAATCTCTTTTCTTTAAACAAAAACCCTTGGTGCTTAAAATACCCATTTTGAGCCCAATGCAAACAATTAGCATAGATATGGGAAAAATCTTTATCATGCTCATACAATTCTTTGATGCATTCAAGCCCAAATAATTTTGTTTCAAGGGTAGAGAGTAAGGTATACCTTCTTGAAAGTGCATCTGCCACTATGTTGGCCTTACCTTTCTTATGCTTGATCACATATGGGAATTGTTCAAGAAACTCAACCCACTTGGCATGCCTCTTATTCAACTTTCCTTGTCCTTTCAAGTACTTTAAGGACTCATGATCACTATGGATAACAAACTCTTTGGGCAAAAGATAATGTTGCCATGTTTGTAAAGCCCTCACCAAGGCATACAATTCCTTATCATAGGTGGGATAATTAAGGACAAAGACCACTTAATTTCTCACTAAAGTAAGCAATTGGATGCCCTTCTTGCATTAAAACAGCTCCAACACCAACATTAGAAGCATCACATTCAATTTCAAAAGATTTAGCAAAATTAGGCAAAGCAAGTATTGGTGCATGAGTAAGTCTTTCCTTAAGCTCATTAAATGCATGCTCTTGTTTCTCCCCCATCTAAACACAACATTTTTCTTGACAATTTCATTAAGAGGTGCAGCCAATGTACTAAAGTCTTTAACAAACCTCCTATAGAAACTAGCCAAGCCATGAAAGCTCCTCACTTCACTCACATTTTTGGGGTTGGCCACTCTTGAATGGCCTTAATTTTCTCTCGTGTCAACATGAACCCCTTTTGAATTTACAACAAAACCAAGGAAGATCACATGATCCGTACAAAAAGTACATTTTTCCAAATTAGCATACAACTTTTCTTTTCTCAACACATGCAAAATAGCCCTTAAGTGTTCATGATGTTCATCTAGGCTTTTGCTATATATCAAGATATCATCAAAATACACAACAACAAACTAGCCTAGAAAATCCCTTAAGACATGGTTCATAAGCCTCATGAAAGTGCTAGGTGCATTTGTTAAACCAAAAGGCATTACCAACCATTCATACAATCCATATTTAGTTTTAAAGGCAGTTTTCCATTCATCCCCTTCCCTTATTCTAATTTGATGGTACCCACTTTTCAAATCAATTTTTTAAAACAAACAAGCACCATATAATTCATCAAGCAAATCATCAAGTCTAGGGATAGGATGTCTCATACTTGATTGTGATGTTGTTCACAACCCTACAATCTGTGCACATCCTCCAACTTCCATCCTTTTTAGGCACTAAGATAACCGGACAACACATGGACTTAAGCTTTCTTGCACCCATCCTTTTTGCATCAACTCCTCCACTTGCTTTTGTATTTCTTTGGTCTCTTGAGGATTACTCCTATAGGCTGGCCTATTGGGTAATGATGCACCCTGAATGAGGTCAATGTGGTGTTCTATCCCCTTAAAGGAGGTAGGCCGTGAGGCACTTCTTTTGGAAACACATCACCAAATTCCTGCAAAAGTTTTAACACCACTAGGCAAAGAGAGTTCATTAGGAGCATTAGCATTCAAACAGAATTCTTTACAATAAAGCATATATAGGGGCTGCCTTGAAATCAAAGCCCTCTTCACCTCACTTTTTGTTGCCAAATAACTCTCTTTTCTCTCACTATTTTTATTCTTTTTCTCTTTGTCATCACTCTTCTTTTCACTCCCTCTTTCTTTTTGCTCTTGCTCTTTCTTTTCTCTCATCTTTAGTTGGTCCTCACTAACTTCTTTTGGGGACAAGGGTGAAAGAGTGACCTTTCGGTCATGATGCACAAAAGTGAATTTGTTAAGGAATCCATCATGGTTGGCCTTCCTATCAAATTGCCAAGGCCTCCCAAGTAACATATGACTTGCCTCCATGGGTACCACATCACATAGAACATTATCATGATACTTTCCAATGGAGAAACAAACTTCAACTTGCTTGTTCACGGTCAACTCACCAACTTCACTAAGCCATTGAAGTCTATATGGTCATGGGTGTGGCTTAGTCACAAGATTCAATTTGGAAACCATTCTAGTACTAGCAACATTAGTACAACTCCCACCATCAATAATTAAAGAACATACCTTCCCTTGGATCATGCATCTAGTATGGAAGATATTTTCTCTTTGGCTCTCATCATGCTCCTTAGCTTGGCTTCCCAAAAGTCTCCTCACCATGAGCAAATCTCCTCCTTCTGGAACTACTTCTCCCCCACTTTCTTCTTCACTAGAAGCCTCAGATTGTGTGACCACTTCTCCATTTCTTGATACCATTGTCCTTTTAGTTGGACATTGAGATGCAATATGTCCATGGCCCAAGCACTTGAAACACTTCACATCACGGTTTCTAGGAGATGCTTCTATAGGCTTCTTTCCATGAGATGTAGGCACAACCTCCTTTGAAGATGAAGTACCCTCCTTCTTTGATTTGTCCTTCCAACTTGAAGATGAAAACTTAGAAGAAGAAGGAAATTTGGACTTCTTCCTCTTGAGTTGTTGCTCCACCTTTATGGCTTGTTGGACCAAATCTTCAAGCTCCACATAGTTTTGAAGCTCCACTATGTCTTGAATGTCTTGATTCAACCCATGTAAGAACCGAGCCATAGTTGCCTCCCTATCTTCATTAAGTTGGACCTAAGCAAGGCCAACTCCATCTCCTTGTGGTACTCATCAACACTTTTGGATCCTTGGGTCAATCTTTGCAATTTGTTGTGAAGATCCCTATGGTAGTGATTTGGAACAAATCTTTTTCTCATGACTTGTTTCATTTCTACCCAAGTCTCAATAGGCTCCTCCTCATACCTTCTTCTCTCCTTTTGCAATTGATCCCACCAAACAAGTGCATAGTCTTTGAATTCAAGAGCGGCTACCTTCACTTTCTTTCTTTCATTGAAATTGTTGCAATCAAACACTTGCTCGATCTTCATTTCCCACTCCAAGTAGGCTTCGGGATCACTCTTCCCATGAAAGGTAGGAACTTTGATTTTGACCCCTTCAATTCTATCCTCTCTATCACGCCTCCTTCCTCTACGTGGTCCATGTCTAGGTCTGTCCTCACTCTCATAACCACTTCCTTGATTTGATTCTTCTCGATTTTGGAGGTTGGCAAGTTGTTCATTGAAGTTTGCATTCATTTGCTCCATTTGCCTTTGAAGGATTTGCATTTGAGTATTCATCGTAGCATGAAGAACCGCGGACCTTGGAGAAAGAGGTGGACTATCACCTTGGGCTGCCATCACTTGAAACACACAATATCAAAATAACAAGATAGTATAAATCCTCACCACAACTCCCTCACGTGTGCACACAATGTGTATTTCACTCAAATAGGCTTTTTCACACAAGATGTAATTTTCACTCTTGCCTCTTTCCACTCAAATTCTCTTTGCAAGTTCTTAAATGAACCCTCTCATGTTTCAATTACCAAAAGCTCTTAAAAAGTAGCGGTCCTCACAAGAGTAAGCACTCGAAGTTGAAGAAAAGATGAAACTCTAGACAAAACTCAAAGGAATTTAAAAGACAAGCAAGAAAAGTGAATTAAAAAGAAAGGTAGAACTCAAAAGAAATAAGAAGAAAAAGAAATGCACAAGGTATGTAGAATAGCACCGCTTAATTGAAATTCACAAGGCATTCAAACTGAATCTTGCTTAAGTGCAAGGGCGTCTCTTTTTTTTTTTTTTTTTTTTAATATTATTTTTCACGCCCTTGTTCTCTTGTTGCACTTAAAAAAAAAATTGATTCTTGCAATTTTTTTTTGTTCCAATTGTTATGCCCAATTGTATATTTAGGAGTTTCCTTTCAAATTAAGGTGCTATAAAACATATAACAGCAACGAATATAGAATTGACAAGATCAAAGCTGTAAATATTGCGTAAAAAATAAAGAACAGAAATTAAAGGTAGAAAATAGAAGGACTAGAATTTAAATGGCAAAAAGTAAAGAACGGAAAGTAAAGAATGTTGCCAATTCTTAGAAATGGCAGGGATCAATGATGATCAAGATTGTGTATAATTATGACATCCAAGCAATAATGCTTGATGTTTGGAAAGCAATAAGAACAAGAACAAAAGAACATGTAAGAACTCTATCAACTCTAGAATCCGGCTCTAGATACCACATGATATGATCCAAGTTGGATGCATATTGTTTTTACGGATCGTCCTTGAGTTGATTTAGTGTTTCAAAGAATGAAACGATGAACAAACCCGATGAACAGTAGCTGATGAATAGTGACGTGAATAGTGACGTGAATAGTAAAAAAAATAGAAAAGATGGGAAAAGGAAAAGGAATGAGGAAGAAGACGCCACACTCTTAGAGAGTGATAAGTCAAGTGAAGATTCAAGTGAAAGGTAAGGAAGTCTTTGATAAGAACCAAGATGGAGTCAACTAAGAACTCGAATGAAATTCTATGGATTTCAATCCAAATTCAATCCAAATTCACATCCAAAAGTCCTTTCATTGGGGTGCATTTTAGCAATACTTTCATAGGATTTTCTTTTTTTTCCAAATTGATCATCTCCATGCGCAGAATTTAAAACAAAGTCTGCACCCATCACCTAAATTCTTGGTAGATCCTATTCTGAATCCTAGCAAGCAAATTGGGTTCACATCATGGCATGAGAAGATTTGCTCAATTTTCATCTCCCACTCAAGATATGCTTTCGGATCATTCCTTGATGAGGTTTTCCTTAAGCCTCTTGAATTCAGAGCTAACTAGGACTAGAACAAACAGAATTTGGAAGATGAAATTGAAAGGAAGAATAAAGAAAGAAAAGAACTAATTATGTCCGTTTTTAGGAAGCATCTATATCTCATGCTATAGACATTAGAATTGAGTGCTTCCAAAACAAGGTGAAAGATCTCTTTCTGAAACACGATTTAGATTCAAGAATCACCAAAAAAGAGTACGTATAACTTGAGATTGAGTGCAAGAAATTTGAGACGAAAACTGAGAAAATTACAAAATTAGAAGGAAGAACTAGATACGAAATTGATGAAAATAAATAAAATAAGAATGGCGTTACAAACCTAGTTTGATAAGCTAGGAAGGATCGCCACAAGAATTGGTTAATTCTTGATAAGATCAAATGATGCAAGGAAGAACCCTAGCAGAGTAAAACTCTTAGTTTTGTATATTCCAAAATGTGTGTTCCCCTCTAATGATCTCCAAATGTTTTAGTACAATTCAGTTTAGAGGTTTGCCCATTTAAGACTTAACAAAAATAAAAACCCTTTAGCATAAGCATCACTAATATGTTCCAGTGGTTAAGGAGACATATTCAGCTTCAAGTGCCTGGGTTCTAATCCTGCTGTGGACAAAATATATATATATATATTTAACACAGCCATACACCAAAATAGAACTAGAATGCAATGGAAAATAAAATAAAAATAGTCCCAAAAATATATAAAGGTCTTGAAAGTTCAGATTGACTCTTTTAGCTCTTCTCCTTTCATTCCAAGTGGGTTATGCATGTGTAAACCCTAGGCTCCACGTCTTGGGCTTCAATCTGATGTTGGGCCTCTAATAAGTTGTTCACCATCTTTTTAAGTTCTTCTTGGGCCCTTTTAGCTCTTGCTCTTGTCATGGGCCCTCCTAGACCTTGTGTTGGATCTTGAACTTCTTTCTGGACTTGGGCCTGGGCTTGGGCTTCTCCCATGAAGTCCTCATCAATCCCTACTTCTTGAGAAGCATTTGTCCTCAAATCTATTAATTCATCACCTGCATCATAAAAGGACAAATTAGTCACATTAAAGGTAGCATTCACACCATACTCACCTGACAAGTCAATCTTATATGCATTGTCATTGATCTTAGCCAATACTTGGAAAGGTCCATCTCCTCTTGGCATAAGCTTAGACTTCCTTTGAGATAGAAATCTTTCCTTCCTGAAGTGTACCCATACCCAATCACCTGGTTCATATGTTATCTTCTTCCCTCCTTTGTTTGCATGCTTGGCATACCCTTCCATTTTCTTCTCAATTTGGGCCTTAACCTTCTCATGCAATTTCTTGACATAATCAACTTTAACCTGCCCTGACTTATCTTGCAATTGAGAAATGTTAGGTAAAGGCAATAAATCCAAAGGAGTCAAAGGATTAAAACCATATACAATTTCGATAGGTGAAAACTGAGTAGTACTATCTATGTATAGCCCTATTATAAGCAAACTCAACATGTGGCAAACATTCCTCTAAAGACTTAAGATTTTTCTTTAGAACAGTACTAAGGAGAGTAGATGATGAAGACTTCATGGGAGAAGCCCAAGCCCAGACCCAAGTCCAGAAAGAAGTCTAAGATCCAATACAAGGTCTAGGAGGGCCCATGACAAGAGCAAGAGCTAAAAGGGCCCAAGAAGAACTTAAAAAGATGGTGAACAACTTATTAGAGGCCCAACATCAGATTGAAGCCCAACATGTGGAGCCTAGTATTTACACATGCATAGCCCACTTGGAATGAAAGGAGAAAAGCCTCTATTTGGTGTATGACTGTGTTCAAAAAAATATATTTTATCCACAGTAGGAATAGAACCCAGGTACTTGAAGCTGAATATGTCTCCTTAACCACTAGAACATATCAGTGATGCTTATGCTAAGGGGTTTTGTTTTTATTTTTGTTAAGTCCTAAATAGGCAAAACCTCTAAACTGAATTGTACTAAAACATTTGGAGATCATTAGAGAAAGAGGAACACACATTTTGGGAATACACAAAACTGAGAGTTTTGCTCTGCTAGGGTTCTTCCTTGCATCATTTGATCTTATCAAGAATTAACCAATTCTTGTGGCGATCTTTCTTGGCTTATCAAACTAGGTTTGTGGCGCCATTCTTATCTTTTTCTTCTTATCAATTTCGTATCTAGTTCTTTCTTTCAATTTCATAATTTTCTCAATTTTTGCCTCAAATTTCTCGCACTTATATCTCAAGTTATACGTACTATTTTACGGTGATTCTTGAGTCTAAATCGTGAGTCAGAAAGAGATCTTTCACTCGATTTGGAATCACGCAATTCCGATGTCTATAGCGTGAGATATAGATGCTTCCTAAATACGGATAGAATAAATTCTTTTCTTTCTTTATTCTTCCTTCCAATTTCATCTTCCAAATTCTGTTTGTTCTAGTCTTAATTAGGTCCAAATTCAAGAGTCTTAAGGTAAACCTCATCATTTGGTATCAAAGCTAGTCATTAGGGCTAGTGTTTGGGTGTGAATTAGAGCCAAAAGAAGGCTGTTTGGGCTTATCGATCATATCTCGTGTTTTACATATCCAATTTTAATGATTCTTGAGTCAAAATTGTGTCCCAGAACGTGAACTTTCACCACATTATGGAATCACTCAAATCTGAGTTCTATAGCGCGAGATACAGTGGCTGTTTGGAGGTGCCGAATTGGGGTTTGGAGGATCAATTTTGGTTGCTACAAAAGCTACCTATTTGGTAAACTCAACATCTAATTTCTAATTGAGAGAATTGCTAAATTTCTGGAGAAAAAAAATTAGAGTGGAATTACTCTTAATTGTTTGCTAATTTTCCTTATTTAGTTGCAACACCTTGTGATTTAGAAGTCTGTAGTATATACACATTCAACAAAAAAAAAATTGGAGTATTTGGACCATAGAGGACTTAAATTCGTGATTCTAAGCTTCTTGCTAGTTTCATTGTTTATTTGTGTATCTTTGTGCTTCTAAATTGTGTTAGTATCCATTCATCGTAATCCTTTGTTGTTTTGTTACTTTACTGTCCAAAAAAAAATTCAAAAGTGTTTTGTTTATCCTATTTCTTGATAATCATTCATGTTTTTTGTCTTTTTTGAGTGTTAGTAGTAAAATTGTGCTTTGCTACTTATGTTATTTCTTCAAATTCTGATCACCTTGGAAAAGTGGTTCTTGAAATAGATTGTTTGATTCTAGTAAGAACTTTAAGCAAGAGAAAGAGTGGAAAAAGGCAAGAGAGATACATTAGCTTAAAAGCCAAATTTGTGTGAAACACTTTGAGCGAAATAGTTTTGGAGCGGACTTCTTTACCTCAAATCTATCTATGGCTGCAAGAGAGGGACCCCCATCCCCTACTAGGGAGCATAGGTTGTTGTTAGATGCCTTAACTCAAAGGATGAATGAGGTGTTGAGGGAGCATACGGAGGGAATTTATGAGAGGCTTAAAACTTTAGAAAACCAAAACCAGAATGGGGAGAATGACCAACATAGAGATAGGAGGAGACATGAGAGGCATGAAAGGAGAGAACAAAGGAGAAACCGAGAGGAGGTTGTGAAAGTTACCATACCACCATTTAAAGGAAAAAGTGATCCTGAAGCCTATATTGAGTGGGAGATGAAGGTAGAACAAATTTTCTCATGCCACAACCTAAATGAGGAGAGGAAGGTCAAGCTAGCTACCTTAGAATTCACTGACTATGCCTTAGTTTGGTGGGATCAATTCCAAAAGGAGAGGAGGAGGTATGGAGAGCCTATGTTAGAGAGTTGGGAAGAGTTATAAAGAGTGTTGAGAAGGAGGTATGTTCCATCCCACTACCATAGAGAGCTTCTCAATAAACTCCAAAGAATGACCCAAGGGAGTAAGAGTGTAGATGAGTTCTACAAAGACCTTGAAATAGCCATGATCCGAGCCAATGTAGAGGAGGAAAGGGAGGTTACGATGGCTAGATTCCTTAATGGGCTGAATGAAGATATAAGAGATGTTGTTGAGCTTCAAAATTATGTAGAAATGGAGGACTTAGTTCACCATGCCATGAAAGTGGAACAACAACTAAAAAGAAAGAGTGTGAGAAAGAGTGTATCAAACTATGATAACTCTAGATGGAAGGATAGGTTCAAGAAGGAGGACACCTCATCTTCTAGGATCCCCGCCATAGCCCCAAACCCAACCCAAAGCAAGGGCAAAGAAATGGCAAACAAATCTCGGTCTAGAGACATAAAGTGTTTCAAGTGTTTGGGTAGGGGACACATTGCATCTGAATGCCTAACCAAGAAGGTTATGATGTTAAAAGTTAATGGAGAAATCACTAGTGAGAGTTCCCAAACTGAATCCTCAAGTGAGGAAGAGAGAGAGGAAGAGGAGGAGATTCCTGAAGGAGATTTGTTCATTGTGAGGAGAATGTTAGGAGGATTAGCTAAAGAGGGTGAGGAAAGTCAACGAGAAAATATTTTCCATACTAGATGTCTTATCCAAGGCAAATTGTGTTCCTTAATCATTGATGGAGGGAGTTGTACCAATGTAGCAAGTACTAGGTTAGTGACAAAAATGAATTTGGAAACTAAACCCCATCCTAGACCATACAAGTTACAATGGTTGAGTGAGGAGGGAGAATTGAGGGTGGACAAGCAAGTGGAGATTGAGTTTTCTATTGGAAAATATAAAGATAAAATTTTGTGTGATGTGGTTCCAATGGAAGCTAGTCATTTGCTTCTTGGGAAACCATGGCAGTTTGATAGAAAAGCTCACCATGATGGTCGCACAAATAAATATTTTTTTCACCATGAAAACCGCAGGGTTACATTGGTTCCATTGTCTCCAAAAGAGGTATGTGATGATCAAAATATCATGAGAGAAAAAAGAAAGCAAGAGAGGAAAGGCAGGAAAGAAAATGAAAATGAGAACAAAGAGAAAGAGAGAAAGAATGCTTTGTTTGTGATGAGTGGAGAGGTGAGGAGAGCTTTAATGGCAAGCAAGTCTATGTATATACTCTATAATAAGGAGATTACTGCACTTGATTCTGACCTTGAACTTCCTAGTGGAGTTAAATCTATTTTGCAAGAATTTCAAGATGTTTTTCTCGAAGATATACCACCAGGACTTCCACCATTGAGAGGTATTGAACACCAAATCGATTTGGTGCCAAGGGCTGTGTTGCCTAATAGCCCAGCATACAGGAGTAATCCTCAAGAGACCCAGGAAATTCAAAGGCAAGTTGCTGAATTGATGAGCAAAGGATGGGTTGAGGAGAGCTTGAGCCCTTGTGTTGTACCAGTTATATTGGTGCCTAAGAAAGATGGAAGTTGGAAGATGTGTTCTGATTGTAGGGCCGTCAACAACATCACCATCAAGTACAGGCATCCCATTCCCAAGTTAGATGATTTGTTGGATGAATTGTATGGCTCTTATTATTTCTCTATGATAGATTTGAAAAGTAGATATAATCAGATTAGGATTAGAGAAGGTGATGAGTGGAAAACAACTTTTAAAACCAAGTATGGCTTGTATGTGTGGAAAGTAATGCCATTTGGATTGACAAATGGCCCTAGTACTTTCATGAGATTGATGAACCATGTTTTGAGAGAGTTTCTAGGGAAATTTGTGGTTGTTTATTTTGATGATATTCTTATATATAGTAAAAATTTGGATGAGCATTTGCATCATTTGCAATCTGTTTTACATGTGCTTAGAAAAGAAAGATTGTATGGTAATTTGGAAAAGTGCACGTTTTGTAAGGACCATGTGTTCTTAGGATTTGTGGTTAATTCTAGTGGAGTGCATGTAGATAAAGAGAAAATAAAAGCAATCCAAGAATGGCCAACTCCTAAGAGTGTGAGTGAGGTAAGAAGTTTCCATGGGCTTGCTAGTTTCTATAGGAGGTTTGTTAAGGATTTTTGTACCATTACTGCACCTATAAATGAACTAGTCAAGAAGCATGTGGGATTTAAATGGGGAGAGAAACAAGAGAAAGCATTTGTTGTCCTAAAGGAGAAATTAACACATGCACCCATACTTGCTTTGCCTAACTTTGCTAAATCCTTTGAGCTTGAATGTGATGCATATGGGGTAGGCATATGTGATGTTTTAATGCAAGAGGGACATCCCATTGCCTATTTTAGTGAGAAATTGAATGGGGCTGCCCTTAACTACCCTACATATGATAAGGAATTGTATGCTTTAGTTAGGGCTTTGCAAACTTGGCAACACTATCTTCTGCCTAAGGAGTTTATTATTCATAGTGATCATGAGTCCCTAAAGTATTTGAAAGGACAGGGAAAGTTGAACAAGAGACATGCCAAGTGGGTGGAGTTTCTTGAACAATTCCCCTATGTGATCAAGCACAAGAAAGGTAAGTCTAATGTGGTTGTTGATGCTTTGTCACGCAGGTATGCTTTAATGACTACTGTTGAAACTAAATTTCTTGGTTTTGAATACATTAAGGAATTGTATGAACATGATGCTGATTTTTCTCATATTTATCAAATATGTTCTCATACTATATTTGATAGTTTTTTCAAGCACGATGGCCACTTAATAAAGGTGATATGATCCAAAAAATGGACCATAAGATTTTCGGATCTTTCCTTGAGTGAAATTCGTACAAGATTAGGAAGCATCCATATCTCATGCTATAGAGATCAGAATTGAGTGATTCTAAAACGAGATGAAAGAACTCTTTCTGAAAAATGATTTAGACTTAAGAATCACTGAAAAACAGTACGTATAACTTGAGATATGAGTATGAGAAATTTGAGATGAAAATTGAGAAAATTACAAAATTAGAGATTCTTGCAAATTGATGTTTGTAACAGAATGGATACAAAGGAAAAGCGAAATAACAAAGGAAAATAGTTAAGATGAGAGATGAAAATAAGAAATGGATTGGTGCCACAATCAAGGATTGATTGATAAACCAAAGTTAGTGATCGCCACAAGAGAAAACTCTTGATAAGTTCTATGGCTCATTCAAGAACCTAAGAGAGGCTAAACACTCTCACAATTGGAACAAATCCAAATTGAACATCCAAGTTGTTTTCATTCATCATAGATGTGTACATATATAGAGTTTAGGGGCTGCATACATCATGCAAGCAAAAGGTCACCATAAAGTGACTAAAATCCCTCATAAAAGAAATAACTATTTCCTATTTTTAAGTTTATGGCTAATTAAAGCAACTAATGACAATTAAGTGGATAATAAAAGTGGTTCATGACTTCTAAAAAGGAGTTACCTAGGCATGCAAGCCAAAGGTTGCCCTCCCAAGAAGCTTAGTAAAAATGTGCACCGTCCACACAAAATAAAGTTTATTACACTTTATTTAATAGAAATAAACTAGAAAATTCTGTCCAAAAGTTTGTCTTCAACTTCCACACCATTTTTCACCATGATAGAAGCCGAATCTGGTCAAGAAGCTAGAAATAAGATTTGTAGATAAGTTCCTTATCTTTCCAACGCACGAAAGAATGCACCAATTGGAGATCTGTAGCGCAAGATATAGCCAAAATAAGTCAACAGGTTCATCACTAATGAAAATAAAATTTGTCATAAAAAATCAAATTGGCCTTAAATTGGACATCATTCTTGGTTTGCATCAAAAGGGGTTCATGTTGACACAGAGAAAATTAAGGCCATTCAAGAGTGGCCAACCCCCAAAAATGTGAGTGAAGTGAGGAGCTTTCATGGCTTGGCTAGTTTCTATAGGAGGTTTGTTAAAGACTTTAGTACATTGGCTGCACCTCTTAATGAAATTGTCAAGAAAAATGTTGTGTTTAGATGGGGGGAGAAACAAGAGCATGCATTTAATGAGCTTAAGGAAAGACTTACTCATGCACCAATACTTGCTTTGCCTAATTTTGCTAAATCTTTTGAAATTGAATGTGATGCTTCTAATGTTGGTGTTGGAGCTGTTTTAATGCAAGAAGGGCATCCAATTGCTTACTTAGTGAGAAAATTATCCCACCTATGATAAGGAATTGTATGCCACGGTGAGCACTTTACAAACATGGCAACATTATCTTTTGCCCAAAGACTTTGTTATCCATAGTGATCATGAGTCCTTAAAGTACTTGAAAGGACAAGGAAAGTTGAATAAGAGGCATGCTAAGTGGGTTGAGTTTCTTGAACAATTCCCATATGTGATCAAGCATAAGAAAGGTAAGGCCAACATAGTAGCAGATGCACTTTCAAGATGGTAGTTAATAGGACACTTTCTTCCCTTCTTAGGGCTGTAATAAAGAAGAACATTAAGTCTTGGGAGGAGTGTTTGCCTCATGTGGAATTTGCTTATAATAGGGTTGTTCATAGTACTACTCAATATTCTCCTTTTGAGGTTGTTTATGGATTTAATCCTTTCACTCCTCTTGATTTATTGCCATTGCCTAACTCTTCAATTTTAAAGCATAAAGATGGTAGGGCTAAAGCTGAATTTGTGAGGAAGTTACACGAACAAGTCAAGGCTCAAATTGAAAAGAAGACTGAAAGCTAAGTCAGGCAAGGCAACAAAGGGAGGAGCAAGGTGGTGTTTGAACCTGGAGATTGGGTCTAGGTGCACATGAGAAAAGAGAGATTTCCTTCACAAAGGAAATTCAAGCTTCAACCAAGAGGAGATGGGCCATTCCAAGTATTGGCCAAGATCAATGATAATGCCTACAAGATAGACCTTCCAGGTGAGTATGGTGTTAGTGCAACTTTCAATGTGGCTGATTTATCTCCTGTTGATGTAGGTGATGAAGATTTCACTTCGAGGTCGAATTCACTTAAAGAAGGAGGGGATGATGTGAGCCCACTAAGGAGCATGGATCAAGGAGCATTACAAGGGCTTGGTGGACCCATGACAAGAGTTAGGACCAAGAAAGCCCAAGAAGTCCTAAATCAAATGGTGACAACTTTAATTGAAGCAAGCCCAAATTCATGTCTTGATGGAGTGGAGCCCAAATTGGTCACTTATCTCATCCAACTTGAAGACCCATGATGGCTTGGACGTCCACTTCTCTAAAATAGCATTTTCTAGTTTATTTCTATTAAATAAAGTGTAATAAACTATGAAGGATGAATAGTGCACATTTTTGGGAGGGCAAACTTTGGTTTGCATGCCTAGGTAACTCCTATTTTCTAGTTAATACTTTAATTAGCCACTTAATGGATTAGTTATTACTTTTTATGGGGAATTTGTCACATTATGATGATTATTTTGTATGCATATTCTATGCACCCCATTTTCCTATAAGTATGTGCCTAAAACATGAATAAAAGGACTCTTGGATGTGAATTTGGATTGAATCCATTTGTGAGAATTTCATTCTCTTTAGTTCTTGGTTGAGCCATCTTGGTTCTTATCAAAGGTTTCCTTACCTTTGTGGCGAATCTTCGTTTGACTTATCACTCTCTAAGAGTGTGGCGTCTTCTTCCTCCTATTCCTTTTCCTTTTTCTATCTTTTCTATGTTTTTTACTATTCATGTGCACTATTCATGTCACTGTTCATTGGTTACTGTTCATCGGGTACTGTTCGTCATTTCATTCTTTGAAACACTAAATCAACTCAAGGACGATCCGTAAAAATAATATGCATCTAACTTGGATCATATCATTAAGTCCTTGTACCGTGCCTGTCATACTTGTCCTCAAAAAGGACGGTACTTGGAGAATGTGTACTAATTGTAGGTTGTAAATAATATAACTGTAAAATATAGGCATCCCATTCCTAGGCTAGATGATTGCATGGTGCATGTTACTTTTCTAAAGTGGATTTAATAAGTGGGTTCCATCAAGTTAGGATAAGGGACGAGGATGAGTGGAAGACAGCCTTTAGGACTAAGCATGGATTGTATGTGATGTGAGCCCACTAAGGAGCATGGATCAAGGAGCACTACAAGGACTTGGTGGACCTATGACAAGAGCTAGGACCAAGAAAGCCCAAGAAGTCCTAAATAAAATGATGACAACTTTAATTGAAACAAGCCCAAATTCAGGTCTTGATGGAGTTGGGCCTAAATTGGTCACTTATCTCATCCAACTTGAAGACCCATGATGGCTTGGATGTCCACTTCTTTAAAATAGTATTTTTTTAGTTTATTTCTATTAAATAAAGTGTAATAAACCATGAAGGATGAATAGTGCACGTTTTTGGGAGGGCAACCTTTGGTTTACATACCTAAGTAACTCCTATTTTTTAGTTAATGCTTTAATTAGCCACTTAATGGATTAGTTATTGCTTTTTATGGGGAATATGTCACATTATGATGACCACTTTGCATGCATATTCTATGCACCCCATTTTCCTATAAGTATGTGCCTAAAACATGAATGAAAGGACTTTTGGATGTGAATTTGGATTGAATCCATTTGTGAGAATTTCATTCTCTTTGGTTCTTGGTTGAGCCATCTTGGTTCTTATCAAAGGCTTCCTTACCTTTGTGGCGAATCTTCACTTGACTTATCACTCTCTAAGAGTGTGGCGTCTTCTTCCTCTCATTCCTTTTCCTTTTCCCATCTTTTCTATTTTTTTTTACTATTCACATCACTATTCACGTCACTATTCATCGACTCATCATTCGTTCATC
The DNA here is from genome assembly GCA_029884595.1 of Ormosia semicastrata. Classification (NCBI taxonomy): domain Eukaryota; kingdom Viridiplantae; phylum Streptophyta; class Magnoliopsida; order Fabales; family Fabaceae; genus Ormosia; species Ormosia semicastrata. The sequence continues at coordinate 31,746,731 of JAQQTO010000044.1, read as the reverse complement.
TGCAATCTTGTTCATCGTTTCATTCTTTGAAACACTAAATCAACTCAAGGACGATCCGTAAAAACAATATGCATCCAACTTGGATCATATCATGTGGTATCTAGAGCCCTGGATTCTAGAGTTGATAGAGTTCTTACATGTTCTTTTGTTCTTGTTCTTATTGCTTTCCAAACATCAAGCATTATTGCTTGATGTCATAATTATACACAATCTTGATCATCATTGATCCCTGCCATTTCTAAGAATTGGCAACATTCTTTACTTTCCGTTCTTTACTTTTTGCCATTTAAATTCTAGTCCTTCTATTTTCTGCCTTTAATTTCTGTTCTTTATTTTTTACGCAATATTTACAGCTTTGATCTTGTCAATTCTATATTCGTTGCTGTTATATGTTTTATAGCACCTTAATTTGAAAGGAAACTCCTAAATACACAATTGGGCATAACAATTGGAACAAAAAAAATTGCAAGAATCAATTTGTTTTTTTTAAGTGCAACAAGAGAACAAGGGCGTGAAAAATAATATTAAAAAAAAAAGAAAAAAAAAAAAAAAAAAAAGCTGCCTTGCACTTAAGCAAGATTCATTTTGAATGCCTTGTGAATTTCAATTAAGCGGTGCTATTCTACATACCTTGTGCATTTCTTTTTCTTCTTATTTCTTTTGAGTTCTACCTTTCTTTTTAATTCACTTTTCTTGCTTGTCTTTTAAATTCCTTTGAGTTTTGTCTAGAGTTTCATCTTTTCTTCAACTTCGAGTGCTTACTCTTGTGAGGACCGCTACTTTTGTAAGAGCTTTTGGTAACAAAACATGAGAGGGTTCATTTAAGAACTTGCAAAGAGAATTTGAGTGGAAAGAGGCAAGAGTGAAAATTACATCTTGTGTGGAAAAAGCCTATTTGAGTGAAATACACATTGTGTGCACACGTGAGGGAGTGTGGTGAGGATTTATACTATCTTGTTATTTTGATATTGTGTGTTTCAAGTGATGGCAGCCCAAGGTGATAGTCCACCTCTTTCTCCAAGGTCCGCGGTTCTTCATGCTACGATGAATACTCAAATGCAAATCCTTCAAAGGCAAATGGAGCAAATGAATGCAAACTTCAATGAACAACTTGCCAACCTCCGAAATCGAGAAGAATCAAATCAAGGAAGTGGTTATGAGAGTGAGGACAGACCTAGACATGGACCACGTAGAGGAAGGAGGCGTGATAGAGAGGATAGAATTGAAGGGGTCAAAATCAAAGTTCCTACCTTTCATGGGAAGAGTGATCCCGAAGCCTACTTGGAGTGGGAAATGAAGATCGAGCAAGTGTTTGATTGCAACAATTTCAATGAAAGAAAGAAAGTGAAGGTAGCCGCTCTTGAATTCAAAGACTATGCACTTGTTTGGTGGGATCAATTGCAAAAGGAGAGAAGAAGGTATGAGGAGGAGCCTATTGAGACTTGGGCAGAAATGAAACAAGTCATGAGAAAAAGATTTGTTCCAAATCACTACCATAGGGATCTTCACAACAAATTGCAAAGATTGACCCAAGGATCCAAAAGTGTTGATGAGTACCACAAGGAGATGGAGTTGGCCTTGCTTAGGTCCAACATTAATGAAGATAGGGAGGCAACTATGGCTCGGTTCTTACATGGGTTGAATCAAGACATTCAAGACATAGTGGAGCTTCAAAACTATGTGGAGCTTGAAGATTTGGTCCAACAAGCCATAAAGGTGGAGCAACAACTCAAGAGGAAGAAGTCCAAATTTCCTTCTTCTTCTAAGTTTTCATCTTCAAGTTGGAAGGACAAATCAAAGAAGGAGGGTACTTCATCTTCAAAGGAGGTTGTGCCTACATCTCATGGAAAGAAGCCTATAGAAGCATCTCCTAGAAACCGTGATGTGAAGTGTTTCAAGTGCTTGGGCCATGGACATATTGCATCTCAATGTCCAACTAAAAGGACAATGGTATCAAGAAATGGAGAAGTGGTCACACAATCTGAGGCTTCTAGTGAAGAAGAAAGTGGGGGAGAAGTAGTTCCAGAAGGAGGAGATTTGCTCATGGTGAGGAGACTTTTGGGAAGCCAAGCTAAGGAGCATGATGAGAGCCAAAGAGAAAATATCTTCCATACTAGATGCATGATCCAAGGGAAGGTATGTTCTTTAATTATTGATGGTGGGAGTTGTACTAATGTTGCTAGTACTAGAATGGTTTCCAAATTGAATCTTGTGACTAAGCCACACCCACGACCATATATACTTCAATGGCTTAGTGAAGTTGGTGAGTTGACCGTGAACAAGCAAGTTGAAGTTTGTTTCTCCATTGGAAAGTATCATGATAATGTTCTATGTGATGTGGTACCCATGGAGGCAAGTCATATGTTACTTGGGAGGCCTTGGCAATTTGATAGGAAGGCCAACCATGATGGATTCCTTAACAAATTCACTTTTGTGCATCATGACCGAAAGGTCACTCTTTCACCATTGTCCCCAAAAGAAGTTAGTGAGGACCAACTAAAGATTAGAGAAAAGAAAGAGGGAGTGAAAAGAAGAGTGATGACAAAGAGAAAAAGAATAAAAATAGTGAGAGAAAAGAGAGTTATTTGGCAACAAAAAGTGAGGTGAAGAGGGCTTTGATTTCAAGGCAGCCCCTATATATGCTTTATTGTAAAGAATTCTGTTTGAATGCTAATGCTCCTAATGAACTCTCTTTGCCTAGTGGTGTTAAAACTCTTTTGCAGGAATTTAGTGATGTGTTTCCAAAAGAAGTGCCTCACGGCCTACCTCCTTTAAGGGGGATAGAACACACATTGACCTCATTCCGGGTGCATCATTACCCAATAGGCCAGCCTATAGGAGTAATCCTCAAGAGACCAAAGAAATACAAAAGCAAGTGGAGGAGTTGATGCAAAAAGGATGGGTGCAAGAAAGCTTAAGTCCATGTGTCTTTCCCTTATCTTAGTGCCTAAAAAGGATGGAAGTTGGAGGATGTGCACAGATTGTAGGGTCATGAACAACATCACAATCAAGTACGTAGACATCCTATCCCTAGACTTGATGATTTGCTTGATGAATTATATGGTGCTTGTTTGTTTTCTAAAATTGATTTGAAAAGTGGGTACCATCAAATTAGAATAAGGGAAGGGGATGAATGGAAAACTGCCTTTAAAACTAAATATGGATTGTATGAATGGTTGGTAATGCCTTTTGGTTTAACAAATGCACCTAGCACTTTCATGAGGCTTATGAACCATGTCTTAAGGGATTTTCTAGGCCGTTTGTTGTTGTGTATTTTGATGATATCTTGATATATAGCAAAAGCCTAGATGAACATCATGAACACTTAAGGGCTGTTTTGCATGTGTTGAGAAAAGAAAAGTTGTATGCTAATTTGGAAAAATGTACTTTTTGTACGGATCATGTGATCTTCCTTGGTTTTGTTGTAAATTCAAAAGGGGTTCATGTTGACACAGAGAAAATTAAGGCCATTCAAGAGTGGCCAACCCCAAAAATGTGAGTGAAGTGAGGAGCTTTCATGGCTTGGCTAGTTTCTATAGGAGGTTTGTTAAAGACTTTAGTACATTGGCTGCACCTCTTAATGAAATTGTCAAGAAAAATGTTGTGTTTAGATGGGGGAGAAACAAGAGCATGCATTTAATGAGCTTAAGGAAAGACTTACTCATGCACCAATACTTGCTTTGCCTAATTTTGCTAAATCTTTTGAAATTGAATGTGATGCTTCTAATGTTGGTGTTGGAGCTGTTTTAATGCAAGAAGGGCATCCAATTGCTTACTTTAGTGAGAAATTAAGTGGTGTTGTCCTTAATTATCCCACCTATGATAAGGAATTGTATGCCTTGGTGAGGGCTTTACAAACATGGCAACATTATCTTTTGCCCAAAGAGTTTGTTATCCATAGTGATCATGAGTCCTTAAAGTACTTGAAAGGACAAGGAAAGTTGAATAAGAGGCATGCCAAGTGGGTTGAGTTTCTTGAACAATTCCCATATGTGATCAAGCATAAGAAAGGTAAGGCCAACATAGTGGCGGATGCACTTTCAAGAAGGTATACCTTACTCTCTACCCTTGAAACAAAATTATTTGGGCTTGAATGCATCAAAGAATTGTATGAGCATGATAAAGATTTTTCCCATATCTATGCTAATTGTTTGCATTGGGCTCAAAATGGGTATTTTAAGCACCAAGGGTTTTTGTTTAAAGAAAAGAGATTATGTGTGCCCAAAAGTTCTATAAGAGAGTTGCTTGTGAGGGAAGCGCATGAAGGGGGACTAATGGGGTATTTTGGGGTTCAAAAGACTTTAGACATGTTGCACGAACATTTTCATTGGCCACACATGAAACATGATGTGCAAAAGTTTTATGAAAAATGCATTGTTTGTAAAAAGTCTAAATCTAAAGTGATGCCTCATGGACTTTATACTCCTTTGCCTATTCCTGATTTTCCTTGGATTGATTTGTCAATGGATTTTGTTGTAGGACTACCTCGGACAAAGAATGGTAAGGATTCAATTTTTGTGGTGGTGGATAGGTTTTCTAAAATGGCACATTTTATACCATGTAAAAAAGTTGATGATGCTTGTCATGTTGCTGAATTGTTCTTCAAAGAAGTGGTAAGGCTTCATGGCCTTCCAAGAAGTATTGTTTCAGATCGTGACACAAAGTTCTTAAGTCACTTTTGGAGGACTTTGTGGGGTAAGCTGGGTACAAAGCTGCTTTTCTCCACTACCTGCCATCCCCAAACGGATGGGCAAACTGAGGTAGTTAATAGGACACTTTCTTCCCTTCTTAGGGCTGTAATAAAGAAGAACATTAAGTCTTGGGAGGAGTGTTTGCCTCATGTGGAATTTGCTTATAATAGGGCTGTCCATAGTACTACTCAATATTCTCCTTTTGAGGTTGTTTATGGATTTAATCCTCTCACTCCTCTTGATTTATTGCCATTGCCTAACTCTTCAATTTTAAAGCATAAAGATGGCAGGGCTAAAGCTGAATTTGTGAGGAAGTTACACAAACAAGTCAAGACCCAAATTGAGAAGAAGACTGAAAGCTATGTTAGGCAAGCCAACAAAGGGAGGAGGAAGGTGGTGTTTGAACCTGGAGATTGGGTCTGGTGCACATGAGAAAAGAGAGATTTCCTTCACAAAGGAAATCCAAGCTTCAACCAAGAGGAGATGGGCCATTCCAAGTGTTGGCCAAGATTAATGATAATGCCTACAAGATAGACCTTCCAGGTGAGTATGGTGTTAGTGCAACTTTCAATGTGGCTGATTTGTCTCCTTTTGATGTAGGTGATGAAGATTTCAATTCGAGGTCGAATTCACTTAAAGAAGGAGGGGATGATGTGAGCCCACTAAGGAGCATGGATCAAGGAGCACTACAAGGACTTGGTGGACCTATGACAAGAGCTAGGACCAAGAAAGCCCAAGAAGTCCTAAATAAAATGATGACAACTTTAATTGAAACAAGCCCAAATTCAGGTCTTGATGGAGTTGGGCCCAAATTGGTCACTTATCTCATCCAACTTGAAGACCCATGATGGCTTGGATGTCCACTTCTTTAAAATAGTATTTTTTTAGTTTATTTCTATTAAATAAAGTGTAATAAACCATGAAGGATGAATAGTGCACGTTTTTGGGAGGGCAACCTTTGGTTTACATACCTAAGTAACTCCTATTTTTTAGTTAATGCTTTAATTAGCCACTTAATGGATTAGTTATTGCTTTTTATGGGGAATATGTCACATTATGATGACCACTTTGCATGCATATTCTATGCACCCCATTTTCCTATAAGTATGTGCCTAAAACATGAATGAAAGGACTTTTGGATGTGAATTTGGATTGAATCCATTTGTGAGAATTTCATTCTCTTTGGTTCTTGGTTGAGCCATCTTGGTTCTTATCAAAGGCTTCCTTACCTTTGTGGCGAATCTTCACTTGACTTATCACTCTCTAAGAGTGTGGCGTCTTCTTCCTCTCATTCCTTTTCCTTTTCCCATCTTTTCTATTTTTTTTACTATTCACGTCACTATTCACGTCACTATTCATCAGCTACTGTTCATCGGGTACTGTTCATCGTTTCATTCTTTGAAACACTAAATCAACTCAAGGACGATCCATAAAAACAATATGCATCCAACTTGGATCATATCAGTATGAGTGGTTGGTGATGCCTTTTGGGCTTACAAATATGCCTAGCACCTTTATGAGGTTGATGAACTATGTGTTGAGAGAATTTCCAGGCAAGTTTGTAGTAGTATACATTGATGACATCCTGATCTATAGCATAACCTTAGAATAGCACCTAAAACACCTTAGGACTGTGATGAGTTTGCTTAGAAAATAAAAATTGTATGCTAATTTAGAGATGTGTGTCTTTAGCACTAACCTTGTAGTGTTCCTAGGCTTTGTTGTGAGTGCTAAGGGAGAGCAAGTAGATGAAGAAAAGATAAAAGCCATTAGGGAGTGGCCTACCCCTAAGTCTTTGAGTGAGGTAAGAAGCTTTCATGGGTTAGCTAGCTTCTATAGAAGGTTTGTAAAAGATTTCAGCACCATAGCCGCCCCTTTAAATGAAGTTGTTAAGAAAAATGTGAGTTTTAGGTAGGGGGAGGATCAAGAGACAAGTTTCAACACACTCAAAGATATGCTCACTCATGCAGCCATACTTGCGTTGCTTAATTTTTCTAAGTCTTTTGAACTTGAGTGTGATGCATCAAATGTTGGGATTGGGGCTGTTTTATTATAAGAGGGTCACCCCATTGCATACTTTAGTGAGAAATTGCATGGACCTGTTTTAAATTACTCCACCTATGATAAAGAGTTGTATGCACTCATAAGGGCTTTGCACACTTGGCAGCACTACCTTTTGCTAAAAGAGTTTGTAATTCACAGTCATCATGTGTCACTAAAATATTTAAAAGGGCAAGGTAAGCTTAATAAGAGGCATGCCAAGTGGGTGGACTACCTTGAACAATTTCCCTATGTGATCAAACACAAGCAAGGAAAGGTAAACATAGTAGCTGATGTGCTTTCAGGAGGTATACCTTATTAGCTACCCTTGAAACAAAAATGCTCAGTTTTGAACACATAAAGGAGTTGCATGTGCATGATGATGATTTCTCCAAGATGTATGCTGTATGTGAAAAAGGGGCACATAGGGGGTTCTTTAGGCAAGATGGGTATTTATTCAAAGAAAAATGTTTGTGTGTGGCTAAGAGCTCTTTGCGTGAATTATTGCTTAGGGAAACTCATGAGGGGGGATTAATGGGTCACTTTGGGATCCAAAAGATTTTAGATATGTTGCATGAGCATTTTTATTGGCTAGCATGAAGCTTGATGTGCATAAAATATGTGATAGGTGCAATGTTTGTAAAAGAGCCAAATCAAAGGTAATGCCTCATGGACTCTATACCCCTGATATGATCCTAAAAAAAGATCATGTAGAAATTCGAATCTGTCCTTGAGTGACCAACCAAAATTCGAAGAAGAAGAAAATAATCAAATGGACAAGATAAGGAATGGAATCGTAGGCGCCACAATTCCAAGGGGAATTGATAAGCCAAGGTGAGGATCGCCACAAGGGTCTTTGACTCTCGATAAGATCGAAGGGGTTGGTTCATGAAGAACCTAAGAGAGGCTAAACACTCTCACAATTAAAAAAAAATTAATTACGCACAAAAATTAATTCCACCATTTGTAGCACGCCTAGGCCCCTTTTTTTTCCTTTTATTTTAGTGATTTTGTTTATTGGGCTGAATGGGTAAATCCATGTTGGAATGTTACTAAACCTAGTTGTAAGGGTTATTATCAAATAAAAGACATACAAATAGCATTTTGGAGGAATAACACTGAATTAACATTGGAGCATATAGGCTTGTGAGATTTGTTCTCTTAGGTTCTTCGAGAATCTCTGAACTTATCAAGGGTGCTTATCCTTGTGGCATTCCCAAGCTTATCAATCCGTGGATTGTGGGACCTATTCCTTTTTTTTCTTGGTTATTTTGCGTTTTCTTCTTCTCAATTCTGTTAATTCTTCTCCGGTTGATATCTTACATTTTACACATCGTTTCTCAATGATTCTTGAGCCTAATTTGTGTTTCAAAATGTGATCTTTCACGTCGTTTTAGAATTACTCAATTCTGAGAAGCAAAGCGCGAGATACAGGCGTTTTCAACAATACGTCATTTGTGTGATCAATTTCTTGAATTCCAACCTAGAAAAGTCCGAATTGGAATTAAGGCATGAGGACTCACGTCACATGATTAGAGCCAATATAGAAGAAGACCATGAAGCAACTATGGCTAGATTTAATGGGGGCTTAAAGAGAGAGATAGCTGATGTTATAGAATTGTAACATTATGTGGAGATGGAGGATTTGCTGCACAAAGCTAATCAGGTGGAAAGGCAATTGAAAGCTAAGGGTACTTCCATATTTGCTTCTAATTCTTCATGGAAATCAAATTGGCATAACAACAAAACTATGTCAAAGCCTACAGAAGATGCAAAGGCCAAAAATTTGGTTGCTGCTCCTAAAGGTAAAACCAAAATTAATACATATTCTAGATCACGTGATATCAAATGTTTCAGGTGTCAAGGAGTTAGACATATAGCTTCTCAATGTCCAAATAAAATGGCAATGATTTTGATGGATAATGGGGGACATAGAGAGTGTGAGCCCAAGCGATGATGAAATGTGATGCAAACCAAGAATGATGTCCAATTTAAGGCCAATTTGATTTTTGATGAAAATTTTATTTTCATTAGTGATGAACCTGTTAACTTGTTTTGGCTATATCTTGTGCTATAAATCTTGGATTGGTGCATTCTTTGGTGCGTTGGAAAGCTAAGGAACTTATCTACAAATCTTATTTCAAGCTTCTTGACCAGATTCGGCTTCTATCATAGTGAAAAATGGTCTAGAAATTTAAGACGAATTTTTGGATGAAATTTTCTAGTTTATTTCTATTAAATAAAGTGTAATAAACTTTGTGTGTGGATGCTGCACATTTTTATTAAGCTTCTTGGGAGGGCAACCTTTGGCTTGCATGCCTAGGTAACTCCTTTTTAGAATGAATTAATACTACACTTAAGCATAATAAGTTTCATGCACTAATTGCCATCAATATTAATTAGTTGAGGCATTAATGTAAGCATTAGTGGGGCTGCTAGGGTTAGGAGAGTCACCTTAGGCTGATTTGTGGTGACCTTTGGTTAAGACTACTCTAGTCATTCTCTATATAATGTACCTGAATTGGATGAATAAAAAAGGAAATCAACTTGGATGTTCAATTTGGATTTGTTCCAATTGTGAGAGTGCTTAGCCTCTCTTAGGTTCTTGAATGAGCCATAGATCTTATCAAGAGTTTCTCTTGTGGCGATCACCAACTTTGGTTTATCAATCAATCCATGATTGTGGCACCAATCCATTTCTTATTTTCATCTCTCGTCTTAACCATTTTCCTTTGTTATTTTCACTTTTCCTTTGTATCCATTCTGTTACAAACATCAATTTGCAAGAATCTCTAATTTAACAATTTTCTCAATTTTTGTCTCAAATTTCTCATACTCATATCTCAAGTTATACGTACTGTTTTTCAGTGATTCTTTAGTCTAAATCGTTTTTCAGAAAGAGTTCTTTCACCTCGTTTTGGAATCACTCAATTCTGATCTCTATAGCGTGAGATATGGATGTTTCCTAATCTTGTGCGAATTTCACTCAAGGAAAGATCCGAAAATCTTATGTTCCATTTTTGGATCATATCAAAATGCCACAATTAGAGGATTGCAGTGATGTTAAAGTTGCTAAACCTGTGAAAGGAGATGTACTTGTTACTAGGCGTGCTCTTCACCTACAACCTATGATAGATGGTGATGAAGAGCAACGTGAGCATATCTTTCATATAAGATGCCATATAAATGACAAGGTATGCAGTTTGATCATTGATAGTGGAAGTTTTGCTAATGTTGCTAGCACCTTATTGGTTGAGAAATTGAATTTACCCACATTCAAGCATCCTAATCCATATAGACTATAGTGGCTGAATGGTTGTGAAGACATAAGGGTAACTAAGCAAGTGTTGGTTTCATTTTCCATTGGCATAAGGATGAGGTTCTTTGTGATGTGGTACCTATGCATGCTGGACATCTACTTCTTGAGCGTCCATGGCAGTTTGATAGAAAGGTCACTCATGATAGGTACAAAAATAGGTACTCGCTTCCTATGAATAATCGCATCATTGTATTAACACCTCTCAAACCTATTGAGGCTTATGCTGACCAAATCATGATTGCAAGAGAGTGTAAGTTGAGAGAAGATCAATTGAGCATTCAAGAGAAGGAAAGAAAAGATAAGAAAAGTGAGAATAAGCAAAAGAAAGAGAATAAGAAAATTGAGTGTTATGAAGAGAAACATTCAAAGGTTGGTATGCAAAATAAAGTGGGAAAAAAGAGAGTGAGTGCATTTGCATGAAAAAGAAAGATTGAAAGTGCTTTGATAGCTAGAGAGTAGCTACTTGTACTCTTGTACAAGGATATTTATTTCACTAATGATCTTAACTCTTCTTTGTCAAGTGAGGCTATTTCCTTATTACAGGAATTTATTGAAGTTTTTCCAGAAGAAGTGCCCCATGGATTAACTCCTTTAAGAGGTATTGAGCATCAGATTGACTTGATTCCTGGTTCTTCACCTCCAAATAGACCATCCTATAGAATAAGTCCTGCAGAAGCAAAGGAAATTCAAAGGCAAGTGGATGATTTGCTGCAAAAAGGACTTGTGAGGGAGAGTGATGAGGACCTAAGGGGGGTACCTACTAATTGGACCCATGACAAGAATAAGAACTAAGAAGGCCCAAGAAGCCTTAAAGAAAATGGGGGAAACTATGTTGGAAGCAAGCTCAAGTCTTGCAACCAAAGGTTCTGAAGATGTCAATTGCTTGATTCAAGATGAAAACTAATGAAGTTGGCTTGCCCAAGTGTGTGTATGAATTTTATAGTTTGTATGGCTGATTTAGAGTGTCTATTTAAGTTAAATAAGCATTAGGCATGATAGTACTAAGTTAATAAGCACTTAGGTGAAGTTAGTTCCACTAAGCTTTGCCTTTAGTGGGAATTTAATGCTTTTTAGTGGGGCTGATTATTTTTATTTTGTTTTATTAGCTTTGTTAAAAACATGACAAAGAAGAGTGACCATTGGCTTACATGCCTTTGGTAACTTCTAGAATGAATTAATACAGCACTTAAGCATAATAAGTTTCATGCACTAATTGCCATCAATACCAATTAGTTGAGGCATTAATGTAAGCATTAGTGGGGCTGCGAGGGTTAGGTGAGTCACCTTAGGCTGATTTGTGGTGACCTTTGGTTAGCACTACTCTAGCCATTCTCTATGTAATGTACCTGAATTGGATGAATAAAAAAAACCAGGATTTGATGTTCAATTTGGTTTGTCCAATTGTGAGAGTATTCCTCTCTTAGCTTGACTGAGCCATAGATCTTATCAAGAGTTTCTCTTGTGGCGATCACTAACTTTGGTTTATCAATCAATCCTTGATTGTGGCACCAATCTATTTCTTATTTCCATCTCTCGTCTTAACCATTTTCCTTTGTTATTTTCATTTTTCCTTTGTGTCCATTCAGTTACAAGCATCAATTTGTAAGAATCTCTAATTTTGTAATTTCCTCAGTTTTCATCTCAAATTTCTTGCACTCATATCTGAAGTTAAACGTACTCTTTTTTAGTGATTATTGAGTCTAAATCATGTTTCAGAAAAAGATCTTTTACCTCGTTTTCGAATCACTCTATTATGATGTCTATAGCATGAGATATGGATGCTTCCTAAGCTCATGCGAATTCCACCCTAGATAGATCTGTAAAAGTGAAACCATGGTAAGTGGAATCACATTAGAGAGTCTTAGTCCATGTTCTATTCCTGTGATCTTGGTTTTGAAGAAAGATAGGACATGGCGCATGTGTACTGACTGCCGAGCCATAAATAAAATCACTGTAAAGTATAGATATCCTATCCCTAGATTGGATGATATGCTTGATGAATTGCATGGTTCGTGTGTGTTTTGTAAAATTGATTTGAAGAATGGATACTATCAAATTCGCATGAAAGAAGGAGATGAATGGAAAACAGCTTTCAAAACAAAATATGGTTTGTATGAGTGGTTAGTAATGCCATTTGGCTCAACTAATGCACCCAGCACTTTCATGAGATTAATGAACCTTGTTTTGTGTTCTTTCATTAGGAAATTTGTTGTAGTCTATTTTGATGATATTTTGATTTATAGCAAAACATTGGCTGAACATGTTGAACATTGGCATAATATTTTTGATGTTTTGAGAGAAAATAAGTTGTATACAAATCTTAAAAAGTGTTCATTTTGCCTTGAATCTGTTGTGTTTTTGGGTTTTGTTGTAAGCTCCAATAGAATAAGTGTGGAAGAAGAGAAGGTGAAGTGAATTAGGGAATGGCCTACACCTAAGAATGCAAATGAGATAAGAAGTTTTCATGGTTTAGCAAGTTTTTATCAAAGGTTTGTAAAGAACTTTAGCTCTATTGCTGCATCATTGAATGAACTTGTTAAAAAGAATGTTGTTTTCAAATAGAAAGATGTGCATAAAAAGCTTTTAATTCATTAAAGGATAAGCTGACCAACGCACCTTTGCTTTGTTTACCTAGTTTTGATAAAGCTTTTGAAGTTGAATGTGATGCTTCTGGTGTTGGAATAGGGGTTGTATTGATGTGGGACTCTAAACCAATAGTGTATTTCAGTGAAAAACTTAGTGGGGCAGCATTGAATTATCCCACATATGACAAGGAGTAATACGCTTTGGTGAGAGCTTTACGGACTTGGCAACACTACTTGTGGCCTAGGGAATTCATAATTCATTTTGACCATTAAAGTTTGAAGTTTTTGAAATCTCAAGGTAAACTTCAATGGAGATATGCCAAGTGGTTAGAATACATTAAGATGTTTCCTTATGTGATCAAGTACAAGAATGGTAAGGAAAATGTTGTAGCTGATACTTTGTCTAGAAGGTTCGCATTGCTCACATCTTTGCAAACTAAATTACTTAGTTTTGAGACTATAAAGGACTTGTTCTAAGCATATAACAATGATTCTGATTTTGGCCAAGTATGAGATTCTTGTTCTAAGCATGCTTTTAGGGACTATTATAGGCATGGTGGTTTCTTATTTAAGGAAACTAAATTGTGTGTGCCTGTTTATTCCTTGCGTGAAATGCTAGTTAGAGAAACTCATGGTGGAGGGTTGATGGGACATTTTGGTGTGAAAAAGACCTTAGAAATTCTGCATGAGCATTTTTATTTGCCTAATATGAAGCATGATGTATAATCTATTTCTGATAAGTGCATTACATGCAAACAGGCTAAATCTAAAGTCATGCCCCATGGTTTATATACACCTTTGTATGTGCCTAATCAACCTTGGACAGATGTTTCAATAGATTTTGTGTTAGGATTGCCTAGATCACAAAGTGGAAAAGATAGCATATTTGTTGTTGTGGATAGGTTTAGTAAAATGGCACATTTCATTGCATGTTCTAATACCAATGATGCAACACATATTGCTGATTTGTTCTTTAAAGAAGTGGTGCGCTTGCATGGATTGTAAAGAACCATAGTAAGTGATAGAGATGTGAAGTTCCTAAGTCATTTTTGGAGAACTTTGTGGAATAAGTTAGGGGCTAAACTCTTGTTTTCTACTATTGCACATCCTCAAATGGATGGACAAACTGAAGTAGTAAACCAAACACTTACTACCTTGTTGCATGCTATTGTTCAAAAAAAAAATTGAAACAATCAGAAAAATGTTTACCACATGTTGAGTTTGCTTATAATAGAACTGTTCATTCTTCTATATCTCATTCTCCTTTGGATATCTTACCTTTGCTAACTAATGAGCATGCTAATTTGGATGGTAAGCGTAAGGCAGACTTTATTAGGGAGTTGCATGCAAAAGTTCACGCCAACATTGAGAGGAAAAATGAGCAATATGCAAAGTAAGCAAATAAGGGGTGCGTCAAAATGGTTTTTGAACCTGGAGATTATGTTTGGGTTCATATGCAGAACGAGAGGTTTACTACTCAAAGGAAATCCAAGCTGCAACCAAGAGGAGATAGACCTTTTCAAGTTCTAGAAAGGATCAATGACAATGCCTACAAACCAGATTTGCCAAGTGAATATGGCAATGTAAGTGCTACCTTTAATGTGGCTGATCTATCTTTGTTTGATGTAGGTAATGGATCTGATTCGAGGACGAATCCTTTCGAAGAGGGAGGGAATGATAAAGATGCAACCAGCCAACCTAAAGATTCTTTGAATGGAATTGGAGGTCTAATGACTAGGGCCAAGACTAAGAGGATGAAGCAAGCTTTGCAAGGCCTAATTATGGAGATCAAAGAAAAAGAAGATTGACATGGAATAGAAGCTACACCAAAATGGGTCTCTTTTCTACAACTTGAAGGTGATTTCAGCCCAACTTGAAGACAATAAATTGGAGAGCCAAATAAAGCCCAATTCACATTACTTAAGAAGCATTCATGGGCTACAATCTATTTAGTTATTGGGCCAATTAGTAGGGGTTTGATTAGTTTTTTTAAAATATTTTCGTATTTAATTTTGAAGCAATAAGTTGAAATGTCCTTTGGTTTTTTCGAAGTCAGTTTCTAAGTCACTATAGTGGCTAGTGGGAATTTATTACCATGTTTATGCTTATTTACTAGGTGATAAAGCCCCTTGGTTTTTCCAATGTCAGTTTCTTAGTAATTGCATGATAATGAAAAATTAATTCTTGTATTCCAAGGGTTTCAAATAGCTTCTAACTTAGATCATGCACTTCAACAAGCAGTTTTTGAATATTAAAGAAATTTGAGTGTTTCTCCATTGTGAGAGCTTCCCTTTTATTCTTGGGCTAAGAACTAAATCTATAGTCTTAGTTCTTCCAGCAAGTCGCGGCTAGGGTCACGCTTCACTTGATAACTCTGATTCTACCGGCAGGTTGCAGTTAGGGTCGAGTTCCTTTTATTTTCTTCCTGTTTCAAGACCATCCATAGCGTTCTCTTATCAAATATTCTGTGTGTGTGCGTGTGTGTGTGTGTGTGTGTGATATCTTTGTGTTTGTGTGTGTGTGTTTATATGATATTCTCTGTGTGTGTGTGTGATATTCTATATGTGTGTGTGTATTTGTGTATGTGTTTGTGCGATATTTTGTATGTGTATGTGGGATATTAAGTGTGTGTGTGTGTGTGTGTGAGTGTGTGTATGTGTGTGTGTGATATTCTCTCAATGTGAGTGAGTGTGAGTGTGTGGATGATATTCTTTGTGTGTGTGTGTGTCTGTTTGTCCGATATTCTATGTGTGTATGTTTGATATTCTGTGTTTGTGATTGTGTTTTATATTTTGTGTGTGTGTATGTGTGTGATGTTGCGTCTTTGTGTGTTTGTGTGTGTGACATTCTGTTTGTGTTTGTGATATTCTGTGTGGTTTGTCTATGTGTGTGATGTTTTGTGTGTGTGTGTGTGTGTGTGTTTTTTTTGTGTGTATATATGTGATATTCGATGTGTGTGTGTGTGTGTGTGTGTTTGCAATATTTTGTGTGTGTTTGTGTGTGTGTGTGTGTGTATGTGTTTGTGTGATATTTTGTATGTGTGTGTGTGGTATTCTCTGTGTGTGTGTGTGATATTCACTCTCTTTGTGTGTGTGTGTGTTTTTGTATGTGTGTGTGTGCTATTCTCTTTGTGTGTGTGTGTGTGTGTGTGTGTGTGCGATATTCTGTGTGTGTGCATATATGTGTGTGTGTGTGTGATATTCTTTGTGTTTGTATGATACTTTGTGTGTGTATGTGTTTGTGTGTGATAGTACGTGTGTGCGTGCTTGTGATTTTTTCTGTGTGTGTGTCAAATGTTATCTGTGTGCTTGTGTGGCGTGTGTGTGTGTGTTCGATATTATGTGTTTGTGTATGTTTTTTATATTTTGTGTGTGTGTGATATTTTGTATGTGTGGTGTGTGTGTGTGTGTGTGTGTGACATTCTGTTGTGTGTGTGTGTGATATTGCGTGTGTGTGTGTGATGAGTACTTCATGGGAGAAGCCCAAGCCCAGGTCCAAGTCCAGAAAGAAGTCCAAGATCCAATACAAGGTCTAGGTGGGCCCATGACAAGAGCAAGAGCTAAAAGGGCCCAAGAAGAACTTAAAAAGATGGTGAACAACTTATTAGAGGCCCAACATCAGATTGAAGCCCAACACGTGGACCCTAGGGTTTACACATGCATAGCCCACTTGGAATGAAAGGAGAAGAGTCAAAAGAGTCAATATGAACTTTCAAGACCTTTACATATTTTTGGGGCTATTTTTATTTTTTTTATTTTTTTCTATTGCATTCTAGTTCTATTTGGTATATGGTTGTGTTCAAAAAAATATATTTTGTCCACAGCAGGATTAGAACCCAGGCACTTGAAGCTGAATATGTCTCCTTAACCACTAGAACATATTAGTGATGCTTATGCTAAGGGATTTTGTTCTTATTTTTGTTAAGTCCTAAATGGGCAAACCTCTAAACTGAAAACATTTGGAGATCATTAGAGAGGGGAACACACATTTTGGAATATACAAATCTGAGAGTTTTGCTCTACTAAGGTTCTTCCTTGCATCATTTGATCTTATCAAGAATTAACCAATTCTTGTGGCGATCCTTCTTGGCTTATCAAACTAGGTTTGTGGCGCCATTCTTATCTTATTTCTTTTCATCAATTTCGTATCTAGTTCTTCCTTCTAATTTTGCAATTTCCTCAATTTTCGTCTCAAATATCTCGCACTCATATCTCAAGTTATACGTACTTCTTTTCGGTGATTCTTATGTCTAAATCGTGTTTCAGAAAGAGATCTTTCACTCATTTTGGAATCACTTAATTCTGATGTCTATAGCGTGAGATATGGATGCTTCCTTAAAACGGATAGAATTAGTTCTTTTCTATCTTTATTCTTCCTTTCAATTTCATCTTCCAAATTATGTTTGTTCCAGTCCTAGTTAGGTCTAAATTCAAGAGGCTTAAGGAAAACCTCATCATTTGGTATCAAAGCTAGTCATTAGGGCTAGTGTTTGAGTATGAATTAGAGCCAAAAGAGGGCTGTTTTGAAGCTATGTTTGGGGTGTGAGAGCACAACCTTGCTGTAGAAAATTGATAGTAATATTTGAAGAGAAACGACAAGGATTAAGAGGCTGTTTTGCTACACTCAAAACCGTGATTGTGTGGGCCAATTTGGAACCATTCCAAGCTTGAAAAAAATTGGGGGAACCAAGGCTGCACAAAGAGGTGTACAGTGGCTGCCAAGTAAGTGAAAACGACACTTAATTGTGATTTTCTGAATTGCTAGAATTGTACTAAGATTGTAGAGGCTGAATTTGAGTATTGAATCTTAAAAAAAAAATAGAATTGGAGTTTAAAAAAAAAGGAGATTTGGAAGTGCTTGGACTTTTGGTTTGAGGGAAGAATGATTCTGGACCTAAACCTTGTTCTTGTCTCTTGTTTGAATTTGTGAATCACTTGTCTTTCTAATTGTGAGTAGTGAACTTGTTCTTTGCTACTTGTCTTGTGATATTAAAAGCCTTGTGATTGTTGCAAATTGAAAATTCATTTCTTGAAGATTTTATTTAATACTAGTAAGAACTTTAAGCAAGAGAAAGAGTGGAAAAAGGCAAGAGAGATACATTAGCTTAAAAGCCAAATTTGTGTGAAACACTTTGAGTGAAATAGTTTTGGAGAGGACTTCTTTACCTCAAATCTATCTATGGCTGCAAGAAAGGGACCTCCATCCCCTACTAAGGAGCATAGGTTGTTGTTAGATGCCTTAACTCAAAGGATGAATGAGGTGTTGAGAAAGCATACGGAGGGAATTTATGAGAGGCTTGACACTTTAGAAAACCAAATCCAGAATGGGGAGAATGACCAACATAGAGATAGGAGGAGACATGAGAGGTAAGAAAGGAGAGAACATGAGGGAGACCAAAGGAGAAACCAAGAGGAGGTTGTGAAAGTTATTATACCACCATTTAAAGGAAAAAGTGATCCTGAAGCCTATATTGAGTGGGAGCTGATATGAACCCTATTTTGCTTGTAGAATTCAGAATAGGATCTACCAGGAATTTAGGTGATGGATGCAGACTTTGTTTTAAACTCTGCGCATGGAAATGATCAAATTAAAACAGAAATGCAGAATGCGTTATGATATCACGGAACTATAACTCGAGCTGTAGAACTCCAAATTGAATGAGACCAAAACGAGGAGAAAGATCGTGATTTGAATCGCAATTTTGGCTCAAGAATCACTCAAAAAGCTTTCGTATAACATGAGATATGATCAGGAGTTATCCTGCACGAAAATTGGGGCTTTCGTGGAGATAGAGTTTGATTCAATCAGAATTGAGGGAAACTGAATTATATGATCATGGAAAAGAAAAGAAAATGGTATGGGAATGATGATGGACGTCACACCTCCAAGGATGGAAGATAAGTCCAGAGATTGCACACACAAAGGATGTAATCCCTTTGATAAATCTCAATAGTTGGATTGCAAGAACTCAAAGAGAAACAAGCTCCCAAACTGTGATTGTTCAAAAACCAAAAACTAACTCTTTCTTCTCCTAGCTAGGTGCTATTATGTAGCCCCTTTACATTCATAAACTTACAAAAATAAACTCCTAATAATAACCATCATAAAACACTATAATTGGCCAAAGTGTAACTCGCCAAAAGAATAAAAGCATTCAAACTAATAATAACCATCATAAAAAAAAAAACTATAATTGGCCAAAGTGTAACTCGCAAAGAAATAAAAGCATTTAATCAACCAATAATTCCACCAAGTCTAGTTGCCCCTATTCAAAGATAGTTAGCACTCCATACTTGAGTAGAATTTATGACAAGCTACCCTCCCATTAAAGCCATGCAACCTCCTCTTCAATCATGAGGCAATTGATCAATTTGAGTTTTGATTCTTCAAGGCGTGGTTCTATTTTAGTAAAGGCTTTGCCAACATTTGTTGTAAAGCTTCCTTGGCTCTCCTTGTCCTTGCTCTTGTCATAGGTCCTCCAAGTCCTTCAAGGGCTTCAAGCTCCTTGTTCTTGGTCACGTCCTCATCACTCCTCCCCTCTTGAAGAGGATTTGTCCTCAAATCAGAAACATCATTATCTCATCAAAGAGAGTTAAATCAGACACATTGAAAGTAGCACCGATATTGTACTTACCAGGTAGATCAATTTTATATGCATTGTCATTGATCTTTTCTAGCACTTGAAAAGGACCATCTCCCCTTGGTTGGAGTTTTGACTTTCTTTGTTCAGGGAACCTTTCCTTCCTCATGTGTACCCAAACCCAATCACCATCACCAGGTTGGAACACTACCTTCCTTCTTCCTTTGTTAGCTTGCCTTGCATAGCTCTCATTTTTATTTTCAATCAGTGCCTTCACTTGCTCATGCAGCTTCTTCACATATTCAGCTTTAGCCTGCGCTTCTTGATGCTTAAACATAGAAATGTTAGGCATAGGCAAGCAAATCAAGAGGAGTCAAAGGATTAAATCCATACACAATTTCAAAAGGTGAACAGTTAGTTGTGCTATGGACAGCCCTATTATAAGCAAATTCAACATGAGGCAAACATGCTTCCCAAGACTTAAGATTTTTCTTTAAAATAGTCCTAAGCAATGTGCCTAAAGATTGACTACCTCAGTTTGACCATCAGTTTGTGGGTGACAAGTAGTAGAAAACAATAATTTAGTACCAATCTTACCCCATAAGGTCCTCCAAAAGTGGCTTAGGAATTTTGCATCCCTATCACTTACAATGCTCCTAGGCAGCCCATGGAGCCTCACTATCTCTTTGAAGAACAAGTCAGCCACGTGACAAGCATCATCTACCTTTTTGCAAGGTATGAAGTGTGCCATCTTAGAAAACCTATCAACAACAACAAACACAGAATCCTTTCCATTCTTTGTTCGAGGCAGCCCCAAAACAAAGTCCATAGAAATGTCAATCCAAGGATATTCAGGAACAGGCAAAGGAGTATACAAACCATGCCGCTTAACTTTTGATTTAGCCTGTTTACAAACAATACAATGATCACAAAATTTGTGCACATCACGCCTCATATGGGGCCAATAAAAATGTTCTTGCAAAATTTCTAAAGTCTTTTGAATCCCAAAATGACCCATCAACCTCCCTCATGTGATTCACTCACAAGCAAGCTCTCTCTAATGGAACACTTAGGCACACACAATCTATTTGCTTTAAACAAGAATCCATTATGCCTATAGTAACCATTTTCAGACAACTTTTCACATGCAAGCAAAAATTTCAAAGAAAGTCCTCATCATTCACATACATGTCTTTCAAAGATTCAAGACCAAACAATTTAGTTTCAAGCACAGAAAGCAATACATTCCTCCTAGAAAGCGCATCACCACTACATTCCCTTTCCTTTTTATGCTTGATGACATATGGAAATTGCTCTAGAAACTCTACCCACTTAGCATGCCTCTTATTAAGCTTACCTTGTTCTTTTAAGTACTTTAAGGACTCATGATCACTATGGATGACAAACTCTTTGGGTAAAAGGTAATGCTTGCCAAGTCTTTAAAGTTCTAACCAAAGCATACAATTCCTTATCATAAGTTGAATAGTTAAGGGCAGCCCCTCCTAACTTTTCACTAAAATAAGCAATTGGATGACCTTCTACGCAATAAAACAGCCCCAATACCCACATTTGATGCATCACACTCAATTTCAAATGATTTTGCAAAATCGAGGCATAGCAAGAATGGGTGCATTAGTTAACCTATGCTTAAGGGCAGTAAAGGCCTTTTCTTGTTCCTCACCCCATTTGAAACCCACATTTTTTTTAACAACTTCATTTAGAGGTGCAGCCAATGTACTAAAATCTTTAACAAATCTCCTATAGAAACTTGCTAAACCATGAAATCCCCTCACCTCACTCACGGACTTAGGTGTTGGCCATTCTTGGATGGCCTTAACCTTTTCCACATCTACTTGTACTCCTTAGACTAACAACAAATCCAAGGAATACCACATGATCAAGACAAAAGATGCATTTTTCTAGATTGGCATACAATTGTTCTTTCCTAAGCACATTCAAAACAGTTGCAAATGCTCAACATGCAAATCAAGGCTAGTGCTATAGATATAGAATAATATCATCAAACACACAACAAATTTGCCAATAAACTCTCTTAAAACATGATTCATCAATCTCATGAAAGTACTAGGCGCATTAGTCAAACCAAATGGCATAACCAACCACTCATACAATCCATATTTTGTTTTAAAGGCAGCTTTTCCATTCATCACCTTCTCTAATCCTAATCGATTATAGCCACTTTTAGATCAATTTTGGAAAACACACATGCACCATACAAGCTTCATCAAGAAGATCATCTAACACTAGGGAATTGGATGTCTATACTTGATGGTGATGTTGTTTATGGCTCTACAATCGAACACATCCTCCATGAGCCATCCTTTTTGGGCACTAGAATGACTGGTACAAAACACCTGACTCATGCTATCCCTCACCCAACCTTTGCTCATGAGTTCTCGCCACTTGCCTTTCAATCTCCTTTGTCTCTTGTGGGTTGCTCCTATATGCTTGGCCGATTGGGCAAAGAAGCTCCCTAGGAATGAGATCAATGTGATGAATTCTCAATGCTCAGATTCCTCAAAGGTGGCAAGCCATCTGGTACATTTGCTGGAAAAACATCTTGAAAGTCTTGCAAAAGAGATTCAATACAAGAAGGCAATTCAAACTTGTCAAATTGGTTAGCATATAAAATTTGACTTTGACAAAATAATAAGTAGAGGGGCTGCCTTGCAAAAGCACCCTCCTTACCTCCTCTTTCTCTTGCCACGCAAAGGTTTTTGCCCTCAAGTGTTTCATTCTTTTTCTTTTCACTCTTTTTCCTCTCAAGTGTTTCACTCTTTCTCTCAATTGCAATCTTTTCTCTCATTTTGATTTGATCCTCACACACCTCTCTAGGAGTCAAAGGCTTGAGAACCACTTTCTTGTCCTGATACACAAAAGAAATTTTGTTAGTAAAACCATCATGGACAGCTTTGGTGTCATCTGCCACGGCCTCCCCAAAAGAATGTGGTGGCCTCCATTGGAACTACATCACATAACACTTTGTCTTGGTATTTTCCAATGGAAAGAGAGACTTCTACTTGCTGCCTTACTTGCACTTCTTCTCCTTCACTAAGCCATTGAAGCTTGTATGGCCTAGGATGTGGTTTAGTGTCCAAATTCAGTTTTGACACTAATCTCGAACTCACGACATTTGTGCAGCTTCCCCCATCAATAATTACCAAACATACCTTACCATTGATTGAACATCTTGTATGGAAAATGTTCTCCCTTTGAGATGCATCCACTGCTTTAATTTGGCTTCCAAGTAACCTTCTAATCATGTACAACTCTCCCTCCGCAGCCACCATCTCTTCTTCACTTTCCTCTTCCTCTCCACCACTATCTTCAGATTGGCTTGTGTACTCCCCATTATCCTTGAGAAGAATTGTCTTCTTTGTAGGACACTCGTAGGCATAATGACCTATGCCCAAGCACTTAAAACACTTCACTTCTCTAGTCCTCTTTGGTGGATGTTCAGCTTGCTTTTGAGGTGCTTTCCTCCATGATTAGAAAGCGCTGCATTGTTAGAGGAGGCAGGCAGACCTTCTTTCTTGACTCTATCCTTCCAATTTGAAGGATTATAGCTAGTAGAACTCTTCCTTGTTGTACTCTTTCTTTTGAGTTGTTGTTCTACTTGAATTGTCTTATGCAAAAGATCCTCCATTTCTACAAATTCTTGCAACTCCACAACATCTCTAATATCATGATTTAAACCATTAAGAAAGCGAGCCATAGTTACCTCAGGATCTTCTTCAATTTTGGCTTGGATGATTAACACTTCCATCTCCTTATAATACTCTTCCACTCCTTTGCTTCCTTGAGTCAATTTCTGCAACTTGAGTTTCAAGTCCCTATGGAAGCTAGATGGTACATAGCGCTTCCTCATGATTCTCTTCATTTCGCCCAAGTGTCCACCATAGGTTCTTCATTCCTTGTCCTCTCCCTCTGCAACTTATTCCACCAAATGAGTGCATAATCGAAAATTCAATGAATGCAAGTCTCAAAGTCTTTTGCTCCTCATTATAATTGTTGCAAGAGAACACATGCTCAATCTTGAGCTCCCACTCCAAGTATGCCTCTGGGTCACTCCTACCCTTGAAAGGAGGTATATTCAATTCCTTCTATTCTTCCTTCATTCCTATTCGGCCTTCCTCCTCCTCCAGGTGGTGTCCTATTCTCCATTTGATCCAACCTCTCATGGAACTCATCTTGCTGTTGCTTCATCAACCTCTCCAAGTGTTGAGTAAGAGCTGCGATTTGGAACTGAATATCATTGTTGATGTTTCTTTCTGCCATTGATAAACAAATAGATCAAAGGTAACAAGAACCAATATATATATATTTGCTGTTTGAGAAACCTTACCCACTCACGTGTTTGCACATAATTAGGCTTTTACTATAATGATCACTCTTGCCTTTTTTCCTCTCTATTCCTCCTTGAATTCATATCAACCAAGAAGAGAAAACACAAAGAAATTCTACCAATCTGTGCAAAGAAATTCTCCACAAATTTAGAAATTTAGAAATTCAAACAAGCAAGGTGCAGTAATTCTTCCTTCAATCAACCACAATATTACCTTAAATGATATGATCCAAGTTGGATGCATATTGTTTTTACGGATCGTCCTTGAGTTGATTTAGTGTTTCAAAGAATGAAACGATGAACAGTACCCAATGAACAGTAGATGATGAATAGTGACGTGAATAGTGACGTGAATAGTGTGTGAATAGTAAAAAAATAGAAAAGATGGGAAAAGGAAAAGGAATGAGAGGAAGAAGACGCCACACTCTTAGAGAGTGATAAGTCAAGTGAAGATTCGCCACAAAGGTAAGGAAGCCTTTGATAAGAACCAAGATGGCTCAACCAAGAACCAAAGAGAATGAAATTCTCACAAATGGATTCAATCCAAATTCACATCCAAAAGTCCTTTCATTCATGTTTTAGGCACATACTTATAGGAAAATGGGGTGCATAGAGATATGCATGCAAAGTGGTCATCATAATGTGACATATTCCCCATAAAAAGCAATAACTAATCCATTAAGTGGCTAATTAAAGCATTAACTAAAAAATAGGAGTTACTTAGGTATGTAAACCAAAGGTTGCCCTCCCAAAAACGTGCACTATTCATCCTTCATGGTTTATTACACTTTATTTAATAGAAATAAACTAAAAAAAAAATACTATTTTAAAGAAGTGGACATCCAAGCCATCATGGGTCTTCAAGTTGGATGAGATAAGTGACCAATTTGGGCCCAACTCCATCAAGACCTGAATTTGGGCTTGTTTCAATTAAAGTTGTCATCATTTTATTTAGGACTTCTTGGGCTTTCTTGGTCCTAGCTCTTGTCATAGGTCCACCAAGTCCTTGTAGTGCTCCTTGATCCATGCTCCTTAGTGGGCTCACATCATCCCCTCCTTCTTTAAGTGAATTCGACCTCGAATTGAAATCTTCATCACCTACATCAAAAGGAGACAAATCACCACATTGAAAGTTGCACTAACACCATACTCACCTGGAAGGTCTATCTTGTAGGCATTATCATTAATCTTGGCCAACACTTGGAATGGCCCATCTCCTCTTGGTTGAAGCTTGGATTTCCTTTGTGAAGGAAATCTCTCTTTTCTCATGTGCACCCAGACCCAATCTCCAGGTTCAAACACCACCTTCCTCCTCCCTTTGTTGGCTTGCCTAACATAGCTTTCAGTCTTCTTCTCAATTTGGGTCTTGACTTGTTCGTGTAACTTCCTCACAAATTCAACTTTAGCCCTGCCATCTTTATGCTTTAAAATTGAAGAGTTAGGCAATGGCAATAAATCAAGAGGAGTGAGAGGATTAAATCCATAAACAACCTCAAAAGGAGAATATTGAGTAGTACTATGGACAGCCCTATTATAAGCAAATTCCACATGAGGCAAACACTCCTCCCAAGACTTAATGTTCTTCTTTATTACAGCCCTAAGAAGGGAAGAAAGTGTCCTATTAACTACCTCAGTTTGCCCATCCGTTTGGGGATGGCAGGTAGTGGAGAAAAGCAACTTTGTACCCAGCTTACCCCACAAAGTCCTCCAAAAGTGACTTAAGAACTTTGTGTCACGATCTGAAACAATACTTCTTGGAAGGCCATGAAGCCTTACCACTTCTTTGAAGAACAATTCAAAGCAACATGACAAGCATCATCAACTTTTTTACATGGTATAAAATGTGCCATTTTAGAAAACCTATCCACCACCACAAAAATTGAATCCTTACCATTCTTTGTCCGAGGTAGTCCTACAACAAAATCCATTGACAAATCAATCCAAGGAAAATCAGGAATAGGCAAAGGAGTATAAAGTCCATGAGGCATCACTTTAGATTTAGACTTTTTACAAACAATGCATTTTTCACAAAACTTTTGCACATCATGTTTCATGTGTGGCCAATGAAAATGTTCGTGCAACATGTCTAAAGTCTTTTGAACCCCAAAATGCCCCATTAGTCCCTTCATGCGCTTCCCTCACAAGCAACTCTCTTTATAGAACTTTTGGGCACACATAATCTCTTTTCTTTAAACAAAAACCCTTGGTGCTTAAAATACCCATTTTGAGCCCAATGCAAACAATTAGCATAGATATGGGAAAAATCTTTATCATGCTCATACAATTCTTTGATGCATTCAAGCCCAAATAATTTTGTTTCAAGGGTAGAGAGTAAGGTATACCTTCTTGAAAGTGCATCCGCCACTATGTTGGCCTTACCTTTCTTATGCTTGATCACATATGGGAATTGTTCAAGAAACTCAACCCACTTGGCATGCCTCTTATTCAACTTTCCTTGTCCTTTCAAGTACTTTAAGGACTCATGATCACTATGGATAACAAACTCTTTGGGCAAAAGATAATGTTGCCATGTTTGTAAAGCCCTCACCAAGGCATACAATTCCTTATCATAGGTGGGATAATTAAGGACAGCACCACTTAATTTCTCACTAAAGTAAGAATTGGATGCCCTTCTTGCATTAAAACAGCTCCAACACCAACATTAGAAGCATCACATTCAATTTCAAAAGATTTAGCAAAATTAGGCAAAGCAAGTATTGGTGCATGAGTAAGTCTTTCCTTAAGCTCATTAAATGCATGCTCTTGTTTCTCCCCCCATCTAAACACAACATTTTTCTTGACAATTTCATTAAGAGGTGCAGCCAATGTACTAAAGTCTTTAACAAACCTCCTATAGAAACTAGCCAAGCCATGAAAGCTCCTCACTTCACTCACATTTTTGGGGGTTGGCCACTCTTGAATGGCCTTAATTTTCTCTGTGTCAACATGAACCCCTTTTGAATTTACAACAAAACCAAGGAAGATCACATGATCCGTACAAAAAGTACATTTTTCCAAATTAGCATACAACTTTTCTTTTCTCAACACATGCAAAACAGCCCTTAAGTGTTCATGATGTTCATCTAGGCTTTTGCTATATATCAAGATATCATCAAAATACACAACAACAACAAACTGGCCTAGAAAATCCCTTAAGACATGGTTCATAAGCCTCATGAAAGTGCTAGGTGCATTTGTTAAACCAAAAGGCATTACCAACCATTCATACAATCCATATTTAGTTTTAAAGGCGTTTTCCATTCATCCCCTTCCCTTATTCTAATTTGATGGTACCCACTTTTCAAATCAATTTTAGAAAACAAACAAGCACCATATAATTCATCAAGCAAATCATCAAGTCTAGGGATAGGATGTCTAGACTTGATTGTGATGTTGTTCACATGACCTACAATCTGTGCACATCCTCCAACTTCCATCCTTTTTAGGCACTAAGATAACCTAGGACAAAGACATGGACTTAAGCTTTCTTGCACCCATCCTTTTTGCATCAACTCCTCCACTTGCTTTTGTATTTCTTTGGTCTCTTGAGGATTACTCCTATAGGCTGGCCTATTGGGTAATGATGCACCCGGAATGAGGTCAATGTGGTGTTCTATCCCCCTTAAAGGAGGTAGGCCGTGAGGCACTTCTTTTGGAAACACATCACCAAATTCCTGCAAAAGAGTTTTAACACCACTAGGCAAAGAGAGTTCATTAGGAGCATTAGCATTCAAACAGAATTCTTTACAATAAAGCATATATAGGGGCTGCCTTGAAATCAAAGCCCTCTTCACCTCACTTTTTGTTGCCAAATAACTCTCTTTTCTCTCACTATTTTTATTCTTTTTCTCTTTGTCATCACTCTTCTTTTCACTCCCTCTTTCTTTTTGCTCTTGCTCTTTCTTTTCTCTCATCTTTAGTTGGTCCTCACTAACTTCTTTTGGGGACAAGGGTGAAAGAGTGACCTTTCGGTCATGATGCACAAAAGTGAATTTGTTAAGGAATCCATCATGGTTGGCCTTCCTATCAAATTGCCAAGGCCTCCCAAGTAACATATGACTTGCCTCCATGGGTACCACATCACATAGAACATTATCATGATACTTTCCAATGGAGAAACAAACTTCAACTTGCTTGTTCACGGTCAACTCACCAACTTCACTAAGCCATTGAAGTCTATATGGTCGTGGGTGTGGCTTAGTCACAAGATTCAATTTGGAAACCATTCTAGTACTAGCAACATTAGTACAACTCCCACCATCAATAATTAAAGAACATACCTTCCCTTGGATCATGCATCTAGTATGGAAGATATTTTCTCTTTGGCTCTCATCATGCTCCTTAGCTTGGCTTCCCAAAAGTCTCCTCACCATGAGCAAATCTCCTCCTTCCGAAACTACTTCTCCCCACTTTCTTCTTCACTAGAAGCCTCGGATTGTGTGACCACTTCTCCATTTCTTGATACCATTGTCCTTTTAGTTGGACATTGAGATGCAATATGTCCATGGCCCAAGCACTTGAAACACTTCACATCACGGTTTCTAGGAGATGCTTCTATAGGCTTCTTTCCATGAGATGTAGGCACAACCTCCTTTGAAGATGAAGTACCCTCCTTCTTTGATTTGTCCTTCCAACTTGAAGATGAAAACTTAGAAGAAGAAGGAAATTTGGACTTCTTCCTCTTGAGTTGTTGCTCCACCTTTATGGCTTGTTGGACCAAATC
The DNA here is from genome assembly GCA_029884595.1 of Ormosia semicastrata. Taxonomy (NCBI): domain Eukaryota; kingdom Viridiplantae; phylum Streptophyta; class Magnoliopsida; order Fabales; family Fabaceae; genus Ormosia; species Ormosia semicastrata. Next base: position 31,718,427 of record JAQQTO010000044.1, on the reverse strand, counting down.
TTCAAGCTCCACATAGTTTTGAAGCTCCACTATGTCTTGAATGTCTTGATTCAACCCATGTAAGAACCGAGCCATAGTTGCCTCCCTATCTTCATTAATGTTGGACCTAAGCAAGGCCAACTCCATCTCCTTGTGGTACTCATCAACACTTTTGGATCCTTGGGTCAATCTTTGCAATTTGTTGTGAAGATCCCTATGGTAGTGATTTGGAACAAATCTTTTCTCATGACTTGTTTCATTTCTGCCCAAGTCTCAATAGGCTCCTCCTCATACCTTCTTCTCTCCTTTTGCAATTGATCCCACCAAACAAGTGCATAGTCTTTGAATTCAAGAGCGGCTACCTTCACTTTCTTTCTTTCATTGAAATTGTTGCAATCAAACACTTGCTCGATCTTCATTTCCCACTCCAAGTAGGCTTCGGGATCACTCTTCCCATGAAAGGTAGGAACTTTGATTTTGACCCCTTCAATTCTATCCTCTCTATCACGCCTCCTTCCTCTACGTGGTCCATGTCTAGGTCTCCGTCCTCACTCTCATAACCACTTCCTTGATTTGATTCTTCTCGATTTCGGAGGTTGGCAAGTTGTTCATTGAAGTTTGCATTCATTTGCTCCATTTGCCTTTGAAGGATTTGCATTTGAGTATTCATCGTAGCATGAAGAACCGCGGACCTTGGAGAAAGAGGTGGACTATCACCTTGGGCTGCCATCACTTGAAACACACAATATCAAAATAACAAGATAGTATAAATCCTCACCACACTCCCTCACGTGTGCACACAATGTGTATTTCACTCAAATAGGCTTTTTCCACACAAGATGTAATTTTCACTCTTGCCTCTTTCCACTCAAATTCTCTTTGCAAGTTCTTAAATGAACCCTCTCATGTTTCAATTACCAAAAGCTTACAAAAAGTAGCGGTCCTCACAAGAGTAAGCACTCGAAGTTGAAGAAAAGATGAAACTCTAGACAAAACTCAAAGGAATTTAAAAGACAAGCAAGAAAAGTGAATTAAAAAGAAAGGTAGAACTCAAAAGAAATAAGAAGAAAAAGAAATGCACAAGGTATGTAGAATAGCACCGCTTAATTGAAATTCACAAGGCATTCAAAATGAATCTTGCTTAAGTGCAAGGGCAGTCTCTTTTTTTTTTTTTTTTTTTTTTTAATATTATTTTTCACGCCCTTTCTCTTGTTGCACTTAAAAAAAAAAATTGATTCTTGCAATTTTTTTTTGTTCCAATTGTTATGCCCAATTGTGTATTTAGGAGTTTCCTTTCAAATTAAGGTGCTATAAAACATATAACAAAGAATTAATATAGAATTGACAAGATCAAAGTCAGTAAATATTGCGTAAAAAATAAAGAAATAAAATTAAAGGCGAGAAAATAGAAGGACTAGAATTTAATGGCAAAAAGTAAAGAACGGAAAGTAAAGAATGTTGCCAATTCTTAGAAATGGCAGGGATCAATGATGATCAAGATTGTGTATAATTATGACATCCAAGCAATAATGCTTGATGTTTGGAAAGCAATAAGAACAAGAACAAAAGAACATGTAAGAACTCTATCAACTCTAGAATCTGGGCTCTAGATACCACATGATATGATCCAAGTTGGATGCATATTGTTTTTACGGATCGTCCTTGAGTTGATTTAGTGTTTCAAAGAATGAAACGATGAACAAGACTGATGAACAAGATGTGATGAATAGTGAATAGTGACGTGAATAGTGAAATAGTAAAAAAATAGAAAAGATGGAAAAAGGAAAAGGAATGGGAGGAAGAAGAAGCCACACTCTTAGAGAGTGATAAGTCAAGTGAAGATTCGCCACAAAGGTAAGGAAGCCTTTGATAAGAACCAAGATGGCTCAACCAAGAACCAAAGAGAATGAAATTCTCACAAATGGATTCAATCCAAATTCACATCCAAAAGTCCTTTCATTCATGTTTTAGGCACATACTTATAGGAAAATGGGGTGCATAGAATATGCATGCAAAGTGGTCATCATAATGTGACATATTCCCCATAAAAAGCAATAACTAATCCATTAAGTGGCTAATTAAAGCATTAACTAAAAAAATAGGAGTTACTTAGGTATGTAAACCAAAGGTTGCCCTCCCAAAAACGTGCACTATTCATCCTTCATGGTTTATTACACTTTATTTAATAGAAATAAACTAAAAAAATACTATTTTAAAGAAGTGGACATCCAAGCCATCATGGGTCTTCAAGTTGGATGAGATAAGTGACCAATTTGGGCCCAACTCCATCAAGACCTGAATTTGGGCTTGTTTCAATTAAAGTTGTCATCATTTTATTTAGGACTTCTTGGGCTTTCTTGGTCCTAGCTCTTGTCATAGGTCCACCAAGTCCTTGTAGTGCTCCTTGATCCATGCTCCTTAGTGGGCTCACATCATTAAAGAATAAGCTTAAAAATTTCTATGTAAAGATGAACCATTCACTTTCACCATATATATATATATACATTTATTTTTTTTCTCTAAAAGTTCCTTCTCTTTTGTTTTTGGTCTATTTTATTTTTATTTTATTTAAAAATAACTTTTGAAATGGTTTGCAATAAGAGAAAAAAAGACAAGGAAAGAAATTACTCAAAATCAATCTTAACTAAGCCTTGTAATTCCTAAACCTATTTTAGCTCTTTTCACCAAATAATATGAACCCTATTTTTGCTTGTAGAATTCAGAATAGGATCTACCATTGAATTTAGGTGATGGATGCAACTTTGTTTTAAATCTAGCGCATGGAAATGATCAAATTAAAATAGAAATGCAGAATGCGTTATGATATCATGGAACTATAACTCGAGCTATAGAACTCCAAATTGAATGAGACCAAAACGAGGAGAAAGATCGTGATTTGAATCGCAATTTTGGCTCAAGAATCACTCAAAAAGCTTTCGTATAACATGAGATATGATCAGGAGTTATCCTGCACGAAAATTTGGGCTTTCGTGGAGATAGAGTTTGATTCAATCAAAATTGAAGGAAACTGAATTATATGATCATGGAAAAGAAAAGAAAATGGTATGGGAATGATGATGGACGTCACACCTCCAAGGATGGAAGATAAGTCTAGAGATTGCACACACAAAGGATGTAATCCCTTTGATAAATCTCAATAGTTGGATTGCAAGAACTCAAAGAGAAACAAGCTCCCAAACTATGATTGTTCAAAAACCAAAAACTAACTCTTTTTCTTCTCTAGTGGGTGCTATTATGTAGCCCCTTTACATTCAAACCTAACTTACAAAAATAAACTCCTAATAATAACCATCATAAAACACTATAATTGGCCAAAGTGTAACTCGCAAAAGAAATAAAAGCATTCACTTAATAATAACCATCATAAAAAAAAACTATAATTGGCCAAAGTGTAATCGCACAAAAAATAACATTTAATCAACCAATAATTCCACCAAGTCTAGTTGCCCCTTCCTATTCAACATAGTTAGCACTCCATACTTGAGTAGAATTTATGACAAGCTACCCTCCCATTAAAGCCATGCAACCTCCTCTTCAGTCATGAGGCAATTGATCAATTTGAGTTTTGATTCTTCAGGGCGTGGTTCTATTTTAGGAAAGGCTGCCAACATTTTTTTTTTTGTTAAAAGCTTCCTTGGCTCTCCTTGTCCTTGCTCTTGTCATAGGTCCTCCAAGTCCTTCAAGGGCTTCAAGCTCCTTGTTCTTGGTCATGTCCTCATCAGGAGCTGAAGGTAGAACAAATTTTCTCATGCCACAACCTAGATGAGGAGAGGAAGGTCAAGCTAGCCACCTTGGAATTCACTGACTATGCCTTAGTTTAGTGGGATCAATTCCAAAAGGAGAGGAGGAGTTATGGAGAGCCTATGTTCGAGAGTTGGGAGGAGTTAAAAAGAGTGTTGAGAAGGAGGTATGTTCCATCCCACTACCATAGAGAGCTTCTCAATAAACTCCAAAGAATGACCCAAGGGAGTAAGAGTGTAGATGAGTTCTTTAAAGACCTTGAAATAGCCATGATCCTAGCCAATGTAGAGGCGGAAAGGGAGATTACCATGGCTAGATTCCTTAATGGGCTGAATGGAGATATAAGAGATGTTGTTGAGCTTCAAAATTATGTAGAAATGGAGGACTTAGTTCACCATGTCATGAAAGTGGAACAACAACTAAAAAGAAAAAGTGTGAGAAAGAGTGTATCAAACTATGATAACTCTAGATGGAAGGATAGGTTCAAGAAGGAGGGTACCTCATCTTCTAGGATTCCCACAATAGCCTCAAACCCAACCCAAAACAAGGGCAAAGAAATGGCAAACAAGTCTCGGTCTAGAGACATAAAGTGTTTCAAATGTTTGGGTAAGGGGCACATTGCATCTGAATGCCCAACCAAGAAGGTTATGATGTTAAAAGATAATGGAGAAATCACTAGTGAGAGTTCCCAAATTGAATCCTTAAGTGAAGAAGAGAGAGAGGAAGAGGAGGAGATTCCTGAAGGAGATTTGTTCATTTTGAGGAGAATGTTATGAATGAGACAACTTACAGGAATTAGCCAAAGAGGGTGAGGAAAGTCAAAGAGAAAATATTTTCCATACTAGATGTCTTATCCAAGGCAAACTGTGTTCCTTAATCATTGATGGAGGGAGTTGTACAAATGTAGCAAGTACTAGGTTGGTGACAAAAATGAATTTGGAAACTAAACCCCTTCCTGGACTATACAAGTTACAATGGTTGAGTGAGGAGGGAGAATTGAGGGTGGATAAGCAAGTGGAGATTGAGTTTTCTATTAGAAAATATAAAGATAAAATTTTGTGTGATGTGGCTCCAATGGAAGCTAGTCATTTGCTTCTTGGGAGACCATGGCAATTTGATCGAAAAGCTCATCATGATGGTCACACAAATAAATACACTTTCACCATGAAAATCGCAAGGTTACATTGGTTCCATTGTCTCCAAAAGAGGTATGTGATGGTCAAAATATCATGAGAGAAAAAAGAAAGCAAGAGAGGAAAGAAAGGAAAGAAAATGAAAATGAGAGCAAAAAGAAAGAGAGAAAGAATGCTTTGTTTGTGAAGAGTGGAGAGGTGAGGTGATAGAGACCAAGGAAGCTCAAGTGGAACCCCAATGGGCCCAATGCCCAAAGAAGCACTGCGAGGACTTGGAGGCCCAATGACAAGGTCAAGAGCTAAGAAGGCTAAGGAGGATTTGGACAAAACAGTCAACCACTTTCTTTCACTGAAGCCCATTCTAGAAGAAGAAGCGCTCAAGATGGTCCAAATGATCCAAGTTGATGAAGGGCCCAAATGTGGGGACATGATTTCTTCTTAGTCAATTTTATTTAATTATGTATTTGAACCTTTTATTTTTCTTAGTTTTGGTTCTTATTTTCTTTTTGAGTTAATTTTATAATAAGGGTCTATTGATTGGGCTTAACTTGCGCATAATAGAGCTAGAGTTTCCAATTGGGCCTAGGCCACATTTGCACTAGGATTAGCTTTTAAAATGTGCTAGCTTGCTGCCTCCTTTAGCTAGACCTAGCTGCATACCTAATGCCTATAAATAGGTTTGTGTTTACCGGTATTTGGCACTTTTTGACTTAGAGAATAATATTGCACTCCTTTGTGGGTTTTGAGAGCTTAATTATCTTGGGTTCTTAGTAGAGCCATCTTGGTTCTTATCAAAGGTTTCCTTACCTTTGAAGTGAATCTTCGCTTGACTTATCACTCTCTAAGAGTGTGGCATCTTTTGTTGGTGTATGCCCTAGTGGCCAATACATTTTGTTTGTATTGACATACATTATATTATGCTATTTTATATATGAGGCATTTCATTTATTGTGTTCTTTTTTTGATTAAACATAATAAAGTCCTTAGAATAGTAAGTTTGATGCCAAGGACATCAAGTGGATGACTTGATCGTGAGATCCTTTTAATTACAACACTATTCTTAAATGTCCTAGTCAAGTATTATTGTTAATTAGGACAACAATAATACATTGAACACTAGTATGTGTAGAGACTAATGACCGCATCTCACTAGGTCATAGATATGAGATATCAAGTCTTCACATTGGTACATATTAGAGTAATGATGTCTTGGATCGATCCACCATGAGAACGCTACATGGATCGTTACGTGAGTGTCATAGCGATTCTCATAGTGATAATGGTGTTTGTGGTCCTTTGACTGAAATCACTACGATTCCTACATGAGGAGTTATGTGTTTTAATGCCATCAAACGTCATCTTAACAAGGTGATTATAAAGTTGGTTATTGGACATACCACAAGTCATGCAGAGAGGGATGTGAGTGACCTAGATGGAATTTGTCACTCCTACATAACAGAGATCGATATCTTCTGGCCCCTTGATTGAGTTGAGCGAATGCATTTTATGCTCAAATGAGTCAATATGAGATATTGATCTCATTTATTGTTACAAAGTCTACTCGAGTTCGATCGAAAAATGATGAATAACTATACAAGGGTGACGAACATTCCATGCCTTGTGTTCAATCTAGATATCTTGACAAAGGGACTAAACTACACGAAAACATTGATCACTTAGGTTTGTCAAATCACCGACATTCTCATTACTTGGGAAAAATTTGGATGTGTTGCTAGATACCTCACTTGTTTGTAATATTAAAATGAGATTTTAATATTACTACCAACGTCATGAGAACCATGCGTTTTCGCAACTTAGAGAACACCATAATAACTAAGCAATTGGGAGCAATAAGGATCCAAAATTGGACTCTTTGGATTCAATTGTGGGCCTAACTCATGCAATGATGGGTTTTAGGGTTGCACAATTTACCTTCATTTGCTTTCTCACACTCACTTAAGGCATGATTTACCACTATTATATAAATAGTATATTTTGGGGCTGCTATATATGAACAACAAACAACCTAGCCGCACCTAAGAAAGTGAGTGAATTTGAGACAGTCAAAAAGGTTCTCTCTCTTCTATTCGCACTATCGCTTTGACAATTAGGCGTGACTCCTTTTGCAAGTCTTGTTCGTGTGGATACCGTAGAAACATCAAACATCTTTACGGTGTTGGTGATTCACCTCGCTTGTGTTTATCACGCTTCAAGAGGTAATTCTTAAAAACTCGGATTATGGACTTTTTCGCATGGATCCTGTGTGGGAATCCTATTATTCCGCTGCGAGATATTTTGATCCGCAATTCCCAACATCTTTTTCCTTCCATTCCTTTTCCTTTTCCATCTTTTCCATTTTTTCCTATCCATGCTTTGTTCATGCATTTTGCACTTATTCACGTCTTGTCAAAATCTTTTGCATTTGTCTTTTATTATGCACTATTCATATTACTAATCATCCTTTCATTGTTTAATTCTTAGAAGAAACACAAAACACAAAAATCAACTCAAGAACGATCCGTAAAAATAATATGCATCCAACTTGAATCATATCATGTGGTATCTAAAGCCCGGATTCTTTAGTTGATAGAGTTCTTGTTTTGTTTTTTGTACTTGTTCTTTATTGCTTTCCAAACATTAAGCACCATTGCTTGAATGTCATAATTATACACAATCCCTCATCATCATCATCATTGATCTCTGCCATTTCTAAGAATTGGCAACATTCTTTACTTTCCCTTCTTTACTTTTTGCCATTTAAATTCCAGTTTTTTATTTTTTTTTTAATTTCTTTTTGTAATTTCTACAAATATTTATAGTTTTGATCTTATCAACTCTATATCCATTCTGTTATATGTTTTATAGCACCTTAACTTGAAAGGAAACTCCTAAATACACAATTGGGCATAACATTTGGAACTAAAATTGCAAGAATCAATTTTTTTAAGTGCAAAAAGAGAACAATGGCGTGAAAAATAGTATTAAAAAAAGGGGAAAAAAGAAAAGAAAAGAAAAAAAAAAGACTGCCCTTGCACTTAAGCAAGATTAAGTTTGAATGCCTTGTGAATTTCATTAAGCGGTGCTATTCTACATACCTTGCGCATTTCTTTTTCTTCTTATTTCTTTTGAGTTATACCTTTCTTTTTAATTAGCTTTTCTTGCTTGTCTTTTAATTTCCTTTGAGTTTTGTCTAGAGTTTCATCCTTTCTTCAACTTCTGAGTGTTTACTCTTGTGAGGACCGCTACCTTTGTAAGAGCTTTTGGTAATTGAAACGCGAGAGGGTTCATTTAAGAACTTGAAAAGAGAACTTGAGTGGTAAAAGGCAAGAGCGTTTTCATTAAACAAAAGCCTAATTGTGTGAAACACGAGTGGAATCAATCTAAGAGTGTATACACGTGAGAAGAGTGAGTGAGGACCTTGTTTTATTGTGTTCACTAACTTATTGATTTTGTTCAATGTCTAAGGAAGGAGACCCAAGTGGAAGTCCCCCTCTTTCCCCAAGGATAGCCGCAATGACATTACAAATGCAGGCCCTAACAAGACATTTGGAAAGGCTTCTTCAAAGACAAAGTGATGAAATCCATGAGAGAATTGATAGGTTAGAGAGGGATAGAACTTCCAACCATGATGAAGAATCCCATGAATCCGAAAGAGAAAGGAGAGATGATAGGAGGCAAGGAGGAAAGGAGGAAGAAAGAGGAAATGAGAAAATGAGATGAGAGAGAAAATGGAAGAGATGAAAAAATGAGAGGCTTGGGGTGTGAATATCAAAATACCTTCCTTCCAAGGAGGAATGATCCTAAGCATATTTGAGTGGGAGTTAAAAATTGAGCAAATCTTCTCATGCCATGACTACAATGAAGAGAAGAAAGTTTTGGTGGCTGCACTTGAATTCACATTATGCATTGATTTGGTGGGATCAAGCTCAAAAAGAAAAGATAAGATATAGAGAGCATCCTATCATTACTTGGGATGAAATGAAGACTTTGATGAGGAGGAGGTTTGTACCATCTTATTATCATAGGGAGCTACATAATAAGTTACAAAGGCTCTCTCAAGGGAGTAGGAGTGTGGATGAGTACTTCAAAGAGATGGAGGTTGCCTTGATAAGAGTCAACATTGTTGAAGAAAGGGAGGCAACCATGGCTCGGTTTCTTCATGGTCTTAACCGAAACATTAGTGATATTGTGGAGTTGCAACATTATGTTGAGCTTGAAGACTTAGTGCATCAAGCCATGAAGGTGGAGCAACAACTCAAGAGGAAGGGTGTACTTTGAAGAAGGCTTCTTCCAACTTCAACACAACAAGTTGGAAGGACAAGTAAAAGAAGGAGGGATCCTCTTTCTGTCCAAAGGAACCCGTGGCTTTCCTTCCTAAGGCCACCTTGCCTACTACTTCCACTTCATCTTCTACTTCTAAAAATAAGGACATTAAATGCTTCAAGTGTTTGGGAAGGGGACACATAGCTTCTCAATGCCCAAATAAGAAAACAATGGTGATAAGAGACAATGGGAGCATCACTAGTGAATCTTCTTCTATTTCATCAAGTGAGGAGGAAAGTGATTGTGAGGTTATTCCAGAAGAGGGAGACTTATTGATGGTAAGAAAATTATTGGGAAGTCAAGCTAAAGAGAAGGATGAAGGCCAAAGAGAGAACATTTTCCATACAAGATGCCTCATTCAAGGGAAGGTGTGCTCTTTGATTATTGATGGGGGAAGTTGCACCAATGTGGCAAGCACTCGCTTGGTAAGAAAAATTGACCTTAAAACTACTCCTCACCCCCGACCATACAAGCTTCAATGGCTAACTGAGAATAGTGAGTTGATAGTGAATCAACAAGTGATAGTAAGTTTGTCAATTGGTAAGTATAAAGATGATATTTTGTATGATGTTGTTCCTATGGAGGCCGGCCATATTTTGCTTAGAAGGCCTTGGCAATTTGATAAGCATGCTATTCATGATAGTTTCACTAACAAGTACTCATTTGTTCATAATTCCTTAAAAGTAACCCTTTTACCCCTTACTCCCAAACAGGTTTGTGAAGACCAAGTGGCCTTGAAGCTAAGAAAAGAGCAAGAGAAGGAAGACATAAAAATAAAATCAAAGGGGGAAGCGAAGAATAGGGACCAAGTACTTGTAAATGAGAAAAAATGAATGTTTAATTGCTAGGGAGAGTGAGATTAAGAAGGCTTGTTTTGCAAAGCAAGAGATGTACATTTGCATATACAAGGACTTGTACTTAAATTGTAACTCTAACCCTCTACCTAGTGAAGTTGATTCTCTTTGCAGGACTTTAAAGATGTCTTTCCAAAGAGTGTCCCTCTCGGACTACCACCCTTGAGAGGGATTGAACATCAAATGGACTTCATCCCGGGAGCCTCTTTGCCCAATAGGCCCGCCTATACGACAAATCCTGAGGAAACTAAGGAAATTCAAAACCAAGTGGAGGATTTGATGCAAAAAAGATGGGTGAGGGAAAGTTTAAGTCCTTGTGCCATGCCTGTCATACTTGTCCCCAAAAAGGACGGCACTTGGAGAATGTGTACTGATTGTAGGGCTGTAAATAATATAACTATAAAATATAGGCATCCCATCCCTAGGCTAGATGATTTGCTTGATGAATTGCATGGTGCATGTTACTTTTCTAAAGTGGATTTAAAAAGTGGGCACCATTAAATTAGGATAAAGGAAGGGGATGAGTGGAAGACAGCCTTTAAAACTAAGCATGGATTGTTTGAGTGGTTGGTGATGCCTTTTGGGCTTACAAATGCGCCTAGCACCTTTATGAGGTTGATGAACCATGTGTTGAGAGAGTTTATAGGCAAGTTTGTAGTAGTATACTTTGATGACATCCTGATCTATAGCATAACCTTAGAAGAGCACCTAGAACACCTTAAGGCTGTGATGAGTGTGCTTAGAAAAGAAAAGTTTTATGCTAATTTAGAGAAGTGTGTCTTTTGCACCGACCATGTAGTGTTCCTAGGCTTTGTTGTGAGTGCTAAGGGAGTGCAAGTAGATGAAGAAAAGATAAAACCTATTAGGGAATGGCCTACCCCTAAGTCTGTGAGTGAGGTAAGAAGCTTTCATGGGTTAGCTAACTTCTATAGAAGGTTTGTAAACGATTTCAGCACCATAGCCGCCCCTTTAAATGAAGTTGTTAAGAAAAATGTGATTTTAGGTGGGGGGAAGATTAAGAGACAAGTTTTAACACACTCAAAGATAGGCTCACTCATGCACCCATACTTGCATTGCCTAATTTTTCTAAGTCTTTTGAACTTGAGTGTGATGCATCAAATGTTGGGATTGGGGCTGTTTTATTATAAGAGGGTCACCCCATTACATACTTTAGTGAAAAACTGCATGGGGCTAATTTAAATTACTCCACCTATGATAAAGAATTGTATGAATAAGGGCTTTGCACACTTGGCAGCATTACCTTTTACCAAAAGAGTTTGTAATTCGCAGTGATCATGAGTCACTAAAATATTTAAAAGGGCAAGGTAAGCTTAATAAGAGGCATGCCAAGTGGGTGGAATACCTTGAACAATTTCCCTATGTGATCAAACACAAGCAAGGGAAGGTAAACATAGTAGCTGATGCGCTTTCCAGGAGGTATACCTTATTAGCTACTCTTGAAACAAAAATGCTTGGTTTTGAACACATAAAAGAGTTGTATGTGCATGATGATGATTTCTCCAAGATGTATGCTGCATGTGAAAAAGGGGCGCATAAGGGGTTTTTTAGGCAAGATGGGTATTTATTCAAAGAAAAACGTTTGTGTGTGTGCCTAAGAGCTCTTTGCGTGAATTATTGCTTAGGGAAGCTCATGAGGGGGGATTAATGGGTCACTTTGGGATCCAAAAGACTTTAGATGTGTTGCATGAGCATTTTTATTGGCCTGGCATGAAGCATGATGTGCATAAAATATGTGATAGGTGGTGCATTGTTTGTAAAAGAACCAAATCAAAGGTAATGCCTCATGAACTCTATACCCCTCTACCTATTCCTGATTCCCCTTGGACTGACTTGTCTATGGATTTTGTGCTAGGTTTGCCCCGCCCAAAAAAAGGAAGAGACTCCATTATTGTGATGGTGGACAGATTCTACAAGATGGGCCACTTCATCCCTTGCCATAAGGTGGATGATGCCATTCATGTGGCGGACTTGTTCTTTAAAGAAGTGGTGAGGCTTCATGGAATGCCCAAAAGCATAGTATCAGATAAGGACACAAAGTTCTTAAGCCATTTTTAGAGGACCCTTTGGAATAAGCTTGGGACTAAGCTACTCTTCTCTACCACTTGCCACCCACAAACCGATGGGCAAACTGAGGTGGTGAATAGGACCCTATCGACCTTGCTACGATTAATCATCAAGAGGAACATCAAAACCTGGGAAGAATGCTTACCTCTTGTTGAATTTGCTTATAATAGGGCTGTGCATGCTACTACTAGTTTTTCTCCTTTTGTGATTGTATATGGTTTTAATCCCCTCACCCCCCATGATTTACTGCCTCTACCTAATGTTTCTTCTTTAATTCATAGGGATGGACAGGCAAAAGCTGAATATGTGAGGAAGCTCCATGAACAAGTCAAGACTCAAATTGAAAGGAAGATGGAGCAATATGCTAAGTAAGCAAATAAGGGAAGGAGACAAGTTATTTTTGAACCAGGAGATTGGGTGTGGTGCACATGCGAAAAGAAAGGTTTCCTTTGCAAAGGAAATCTAAGCTCTTACCTAGAGGAGATGGATCCTTCCAAATCTTAGAAAGAATCAATGACAATGCCTACAAAGTTGACCTACCAGGTAAGTATGGGGTTAGTGCAACATTTAATGTGGCTGACTTAAGTCCTTTTGATGTAGGTGATGAAGGATTAAATTCGAGGACGAATTCTTTCGAAGGGGGAGGGCATGATAGAGACCAAGGAAGCTCAAGTGGAACCCCAATGGGCCCAATGCCCAAGGAAGCACTGCGAGGACTTGGAGGCCCAATGACAAGGTCAAGAGCTAAGAAGGCTTAGGAGGATTTGGGCAAAGCAGTCAACCACTTTCTTTCACTGAAGCCCATTCTAGAAGAAGAAGCGCTCAAGATGGTCCAAATGATCCAAGTTGATGATGGGCCCAAATGTGGGGACATGATTTCTTCTTAGTCAATTTTATTTAATTATGTATTTGAACTTTTTATTTTTCTTAGTTTTGGTTCTTATTTTCTTTTTGGGTTAATTTTATAATAAGGGCCTATTGATTGGGCTTAACTTGCGCATAATAGAGCTAGGGTTTCCAATTGGGCCTAGGCCACATTTGCACTAGTATTAGGTTTTAAAATATGCTAGCTTGCTACCTCCTTTAGCTAGACCTAGCTGCATACCTAATGCCTATAAATAGGCTTGTGTTTACTGGTATTTAGAACTTTTTGACTTAGAGAATAATATTGCACTCCTTTGTGGGTTTTGAGAGCTTAGTTCTCTTGGGTTCTTAGTAGAGCCATCTTGGTTCTTATCAAAGGTTTCCTTATCTTTGTGGCGAATCTTCGCTTGACTTATCAGTCTCCAAGAGTGTGGCGTCTTCTTCCTTCCATTCCTTTTCCTTTTCCACCTTTCCATTTTTTTACTATTCATGGTACCGCTCACGCACTGTTCATGGTACTGTTCATGCACTGTTCACCATACTGTTCACACACTATTCATGTTACTATTCATCCTTTCATTGTTTAATTCTTTAAAACATAAAATCAACTCAAGAACGATCCGTAAAAATAATATGCATCCAACTTGAATCATATCATGAGGAGAGCTTTAATGGCAAGGAAGTCTATGTATATACTCTATAATAAGGAGATTAGTGCACTTGATTCTAACCTTGAACTTCCTAGTGGAGTTACATCTATTTTGCAGGAATTTCAAGATGTTTTTCCAGAAGATATACCACCAGACTTCCACCATCATTGAGAGGTATTGAACACCAAATTGATTTGGTGCCAGTGGTTACCTAATAGGCCAAAGACATACAATAGAGAGTAATCCTCAAGAGACCCAGGAAATTCAAAGGCAAGTTGCTGAATTGATGAGCAAAGGATGGGTTGAGGAGAGCTTGAGCCCTTGTGCTGTACCTGTTATATTGGTGCCAAAGAAAGTGATATGATCCAAGTTGGATGCATATTATTTTTACGGATCGTCCTTGAGTTGATTTAGTATTTCAAAGAATGAAACGATGAACGATGAACAGACCATGAACATGAATGTGATGAATAGTGATGTGAATAGTGACATGAATAGTAAAAAAAAATAGAAAAGATGGGAAAAGGAAAAGGAATGAGAGGAAGAAGACGCCACACTCTTAGAGAGTGATAAGTCAAGTGAAGATTCGCCACAAAGGTAAGGAAGCCTTTGATAAGAACCAAGATGGCTCAACCAAGAACCAAAGAGAATGAAATTCTCACAAATGGATTCAATCCAAATTCACATCCAAAAGTCCTTTCATTCATGTTTTAGGCACATACTTATAGGAAAATGGGGTGCATAGAATATGCATGCAAAGTGGTCATCATAATGTGACATATTCCCCATAAAAAGCAATAACTAATCCATTAAGTGGCTAATTAAAGCATTAACTAAAAAATAGGAGTTACTTAGGTATGTAAACCAAAGGTTGCCCTCCCAAAAACGTGCACTATTCATCCTTCATGGTTTATTACACTTTATTTAATAGAAATAAACTAAAAAAATACTATTTTAAAGAAGTGGACATCCAAGCCATCATGGGTCTTCAAGTTGGATGAGATAAGTGACCAATTTGGGCCCAACTCCATCAAGACCTGAATTTGGGCTTGTTTCAATTAAAGTTGTCATCATTTTATTTAGGACTTCTTGGGCTTTCTTGGTCCTAGCTCTTGTCATAGGTCCACCAAGTCCTTGTAGTGCTCCTTGATCCATGCTCCTTAGTGGGCTCACATCATCCCCTCCTTCTTTAAGTGAATTCGACCTCGAATTGAAATCTTCATCACCTACATCAAAAGGAGACAAATCAGCCACATTGAAAGTTGCACTAACACCATACTCACCTGGAAGGTCTATCTTGTAGGCATTATCATTAATCTTGGCCAACACTTGGAATGGCCCATCTCTTCTTGGTTGAAGCTTGGATTTCCTTTGTGAAGGAAATCTCTCTTTTCTCATGTGCACCCAGACCCAATCTCCAGGTTCAAACACCACCTTCCTCCTCCCTTTGTTGGCTTGCCTAACATAGCTTTCAGTCTTCTTCTCAATTTGGGTCTTGACTTGTTCGTGTAACTTCCTCACAAATTCAGCTTTAGCCCTGCCATCTTTATGCTTTAAAATTGAAGAGTTAGGCAATGACAATAAATCAAGAGGAGTGAGAGGATTAAATCCATAAACAACCTCAAAAGGAGAATATTGAGTAGTACTATGGACAGCCCTATTATAAGCAAATTCCACATGAGGCAAACACTCCTCCCAAGACTTAATGTTCTTCTTCTTTTTACAGCCCTAAGAAGGGAAGAAAGTGTCCTATTAACTACCTCGGTTGCCCATCCGTTTGGGGATGGCAGTAGTGGAGAAAAGCAAACTTTTGTACCCGACTTACCCCACAAAGTCCTCCAAAAGTGACTTAAGAACTTTGTGTCACGATCTGAAACAATACTTCTTGGAAGGCCATGAAGCCTTACCACTTCTTTGAAGAACAATTCAGCAACATGACAAGCATCATCAACTTTTTTTACATGGTATAAAATGTGCCATTTTAGAAAACCTATCCACCACCACAAAAATTGAATCCTTACCATTCTTTGTCCGAGGTAGTCCTACAACAAAATCCATTGACAAATCAATCCAAGGAAAATCAGGAATAGGCAAAGGAGTATAAAGTCCATGAGGCATCACTTTAGATTTAGACTTTTTTACAAACAATGCATTTTTCACAAAACTTTTGCACATCATGTTTCATGTGTGGCCAATGAAAATGTTCGTGCAACATGTCTAAAGTCTTTTGAACCCCAAAATGCCCCATTAGTCCCCCTTCATGCGCTTCCCTCACAAGCAACTCTCTTATAGAACTTTTGGGCACACATAATCTCTTTTCTTTAAACAAAAACCCTTGGTGCTTAAAATACCCATTTTGAGCCCAATGCAAACAATTAGCATAGATATGGGAAAAATCTTTATCATGCTCATACAATTCTTTGATGCATTCAAGCCCAAATAATTTTGTTTCAAGGGTAGAGAGTAAGGTATACCATCTTGAAAGTGCATCTGCCACTATGTTGGCCTTACCTTTCTTATGCTTGATCACATATGGGAATTGTTCAAGAAACTCAACCCACTTGGCATGCCTCTTATTCAACTTTCCTTGTCCTTTCAAGTACTTTAAGGACTCATGATCACTATGGATAACAAACTCTTTGGGCAAAAGATAATGTTGCCATGTTTGTAAAGCCCTCACCAAGGCATACAATTCCTTATCATAGGTGGGATAATTAAGGACAGCACCACTTAATTTCTCACTAAAGTAAGCAATTGGATGCCCTTCTTGCATTAAAAAACAGCTCCAACACCAACATTAGAAGCATCACATTCAATTTCAAAAGATTTAGCAAAATTAGGCAAAGCAAGTATTGGTGCATGAGTAAGTCTTTCCTTAAGCTCATTAAATGCATGCTCTTGTTTCTCCCCCATCTAAACACAACATTTTTTTCTTGACAATTTCATTAAGAGGTGCAGCCAATGTACTAAAGTCTTTAACAAACCTCCTATAGAAACTAGCCAAGCCATGAAAGCTCCTCACTTCACTCACATTTTTGGGGTTGGCCACTCTTGAATGGCCTTAATTTTCTCTTGTCAACATGAACCCCTTTTGAATTTACAACAAAACCAAGGAAGATCACATGATCCGTACAAAAAGTACATTTTTCCAAATTAGCATACAACTTTTCTTTTCTCAACACATGCAAAACAGCCCTTAAGTGTTCATGATGTTCATCTAGGCTTTTGCTATATATCAAGATATCATCAAAATACACAACAACAAACTTTGCCTAGAAAATCCCTTAAGACATGGTTCATAAGCCTCATGAAAGTGCTAGGTGCATTTGTTAAACCAAAAGGCATTACCAACCATTCATACAATCCATATTTAGTTTTAAAGGCAGTTTTCCATTCATCCCCTTCCCTTATTCTAATTTGATGGTACCCACTTTTCAAATCAATTTTAGAAAACAAACAAGCACCATATAATTCATCAAGCAAATCATCAAGTCTAGGGATAGGATGTCTGTACTTGATTGTGATGTTGTTCACAGCCCTACAATATGTGCACATCCTCCAACTTCCATCCTTTTTAGGCACTAAGATAACCGGGACAGCACATGGACTTAAGCTTTCTTGCACCCATCCTTTTTGCATCAACTCCTCCACTTGTTTTTGTATTTCTTTGGTCTCTTGAGGATTACTCCTATAGGCTGGCCTATTGGCTAATGATGCACCCGGAATGAGGTCAATGTGGTGTTCTATCCCCCTTAAAGGAGGTAGGCCGTGAGGCACTTCTTTTGGAAACACATCACCAAATTCCTGCAAAAGAGTTTTAACACCACTAGGCAAAGAGAGTTCATTAGGAGCATTAGCATTCAAACAGAATTCTTTATAATAAAGCATATATAGGGGCTGCCTTGAAATCAAAACCCTCTTCACCTCACTTTTTGTTGCCAAATAACTCTCTTTTCTCTCACTATTTTTATTCTTTTTCTCTTTGTCATCACTCTTCTTTTCACTCCCTCTTTCTTTTTGCTCTTGCTCTTTCTTTTCTCTCATCTTTAGTTGGTCCTCACTAACTTCTTTTGGGGACAAGGGTGAAAGAGTGACCTTTCGGTCATGATGCACAAAAGTGAATTTGTTAAGGAATCCATCATGGTTGGCCTTCCTATCAAATTGCCAAGGCCTCCCAAGTAACATATGACTTGCCTCCATGGGTACCACATCACATAGAACATTATCATGATACTTTCCAATGGAGAAACAAACTTCAACTTGCTTGTTCATGGTCAACTCACCAACTTCACTAAGCCATTGAAGTCTATATGGTCGTGGGTGTGGCTTAGTCACAAGATTCAATTTGGAAACCATTCTAGTACTAGCAACATTAGTACAACTCCCACCATCAATAATTAAAGAACATACCTTCCCTTGGATCATGCATCTAGTATGGAAGATATTTTCTCTTTGGCTCTCATCATGCTCCTTAGCTTGGCTTCCCAAAAGTCTCCTCACCATGAGCAAATCTCCTCCTTCCGGAACTACTTCTCCCCACTTTCTTCTTCACTAGAAGCCTCAGATTGTGTGACCACTTCTCCATTTCTTGATACCATTGTCCTTTTAGTTGGACATTGAGATGCAATATGTCCATGGCCTAAGCTCTTGAAACACTTCACATCACGGTTTCTAGGAGATGCTTCTATAGCTTAGGCTTCTTTCCAGATGTAGGCACAATCTCCTTTGAAGATGAAGTACCCTCCTTCTTTGATTTGTCCTTCCAACTTGAAGATGAAAACTTAGAAGAAGAAGGAAATTTGGACTTCTTCCTCTTGAGTTATTGCTCCACCTTTATGGCTTGTTGGACCAAATCTTCAAGCTCCACATAGTTTTGAAGCTCCACTATGTCTTGAATGTCTTGATTCAACCCATGTAAGAACCGAGCCATAGTTGCCTCCCTATCTTCATTAATGTTGGACCTAAGCAAGGCCAACTCCATCTCCTTGTGGTACTCATCAACACTTTTGGATCCTTGGGTCAATCTTTGCAATTTGTTGTGAAGATCCCTATGGTAGTGATTTGGAACAAATCTTTTTCTCATGACTTGTTTCATTTCTGCCCAAGTCTCAATAGGCTCCTCCTCATACCTTCTTCTCTCCTTTTGCAATTGATCCCACCAAACAAGTGCATAGTCTTTGAATTCAAGAGCGGCTACCTTCACTTTCTTTCTTTCATTGAAATTGTTGCAATCAAACACTTGCTCGATCTTCATTTCCCACTCCAAGTCGGCTTCGGGATCACTCTTCCCATGAAAGGTAGGAACTTTGATTTTGACCCCTTCAATTCTATCCTCTCTATCACGCCTCCTTCCTCTACGTGGTCCATGTCTAGGTCTGTCCTCACTCTCATAACCACTTCCTTGATTTGATTCTTCTCTTTCGGAGGTTGGCAAGTTGTTCATTGAAGTTTGCATTCATTTGCTCCATTTGCCTTTGAAGGATTTGCATTTGAGTATTCATCGTAGCATGAAGAACCGCGGACCTTGGAGAAAGAGGTGGACTATCACCTTGGGCTGCCATCACTTGAAACACACAATATCAAAATAACAAGATAGTATAAATCCTCACCACACTCCCTCACGTGTGCACACAATGTGTATTTCACTCAAATAAGCTTTTTCCACACAAGATGTAATTTTCACTCTTGCCTCTTTCCACTCAAATTCTCTTTGCAAGTTCTTAAATGAACCCTCTCATGTTTGAATTACCAAAAGCTCTTACAAAAGTAGCGGTCTTGATATGAACCCTATTTTGCTTGTAGAATTCAAAATAGGATCTACCAGGAATTTAGGTGATGGATGCAGACTTTGTTTTAAACTCTGCGCATGGAAATGATCAAATTAAAACAGAAATGCAGAATGCGTTATGATATCACAGAACTATAACTCGAGCTGTAGAACTCCAAATTGAATGAGACCAAAACGAGGAGAAAGATCGTGATTTGAATCGTAATTTTGGCTCAAGAATCACTCAAAAAGCTTTCGTATAACATGAGATATGATCAGGAGTTATCCTGCACGAAAATTGGGGCTTTCGTGGAGATAGAGTTTGATTCAATCAGAATTGAGGGAAACTGAATTATATGATCATGGAAAAGAAAAGAAAATGGTATGGGAATGATGATGGACGTCACACCTCCAAGGATGGAAGATAAGTCCAGAGATTGCACACACAAAGGATGTAATCCCTTTGATAAATCTCAATAGTTGGATTGCAAGAACTCAAAGAGAAACAAGCTCCCAAACTGTGATTGTTCAAAAACCAAAAACTAACTCTTTCTTCTCCTAGCTGGGTGCTATTATGTAGCCCCTTTACATTCAGAAACTTACAAAAATAAACTCCTAATAATAACCATCATAAAACACTATAATTGGCCAAAGTGTAACTGCCAAAGAAATAAAAGCATTCAGCCTAATAATAACCATCATAAAAAAACTATAATTGGCCAAAGTGTAACTGCCAAAGAAATAAAAGCATTTAATCAACCAATAATTCCACCAAGTCTAGTTGCCCCTATTCAGCATAGTTAGCACTCCATACTTGAGTAGAATTTATGACAAGCTACCCTCCCATTAAAGCCATGCAACCTCCTCTTCAGTCATGAGGCAATTGATCAATTTGAGTTTTGATTCTTCAAGGCGTGGTTCTATTTTAGTAAAGGCTGCCAACATTTGTTGTAAAGCTTCCTTGGCTCTCCTTGTCCTTGCTCTTGTCATAGGTCCTCCAAGTCCTTCAAGGGCTTCAAGCTCCTTGTTCTTGGTCATGTCCTCATCACTCCTCCCCTCTTGAAGAGGATTTGTCCTCAAATCAGAAACATCATTATCTGCATCAAAGAGAGTTAAATCAGACACATTGAAAGTAGCACTAATATTGTACTCACCAGGTAGATCAATTTTATATGCATTGTCATTGATCTTTTTTAGCACTTGAAAAGGACCATCTCCCCTTGGTTGGAGTTTTGACTTTCTTTGTTCAGGGAACCTTTCCTTCCTCATGTGTACCCAAACCCAATCACCAGGTTGGAACACTACCTTCCTTCTTCCTTTGTTAGCTTGCCTTGCATAGCTCTCATTTTTATTTTCAATCAGTGCCTTCACTTGCTCATGCAGCTTCTTCATATATTCAGCTTTAGCTGCGCTTCTTGATGCTTAAACATAGAAATGTTAGGCATAGGCAAGCAAATCAAGAGGAGTCAAAGGATTAAATCCACACACAATTTCAAAAGGTGAACAGTTAGTTGTGCTATGGACAGCCCTATTATAAGCAAATTCAACATGAGGCAAACATGCTTCCCAAGACTTAAGATTTTTTTTTAAAACAGTCCTAAGCAATGTGCCTAAAGTCCTATTGACTACCTCAGTTTGACCATCAGTTTGTGGGTGACAAGTAGTAGAAAACAATAATTTAGTACCAATCTTACCCCATAAGGTCCTCCAAAAGTGGCTTAGGAATTTTGCATCCCTATCACTTACAATGCTCCTAGCAGCCCATGGAGCCTCACTATCTCTTTGAAGAACAAGTCACCACGTGACAAGCATCATCTACCTTTTTGCAAGGTATGAAGTGTGCCATCTTAGAAAACCTATCAACAACAACAAACACAGAATCCTTTCCATTCTTTGTTCGAGGCAGCCCCAAAACAAAGTCCATAGAAATGTCAATCCAAGGATATTCAGGAACAGGCAAAGGAGTATACAAACCATGCCGCTTAACTTTTGATTTAGCTTGTTTACAAACAATACAATGATCACAAAATTTGTGCACATCACGCCTCATATGGGGCCAATAAAAATGTTCTTGCAAAATTTCTAAAGTCTTTTGATCCCAAAATGACCCATCAAACCTCCCTCATGTGATTCACTCACAAGCAGCTCTCTAATGGAACACTTAGGCACACACAATCTATTTGCTTTAAACAAGAATCCATTATGCCTATAGTAACCATTTTCGACAACTTTTCACATGCAAAAAAAATTTCAAAGAAAGTCCTCATCATTCACATACATGTCTTTCAAAGATTCAAGACCAAACAATTTAGTTTCAAGCACGTAAAAGCAATACATTCCTCCTAGAAAGCGCATCAGCCACTACATTCCCTTTCCCTTTTTTATGCTTGATGACATATGGAAATTGCTCTAGAAACTCTACCCACTTAGCATGCCTCTTATTAAGCTTACCTTGTTCTTTTAAGTACTTTAAGGACTCATGATCACTATGGATGACAAACTCTTTGGGTAAAAGGTAATGCTGCCAAGTCTTTAAAGTTCTAACCAAAGCATACAATTCCTTATCATAAGTTGAATAGTTAAGGGCAGCCCCTCCTAACTTTTCACTAAAATAAGCAATTGGATGACCTTCCTGCAATAAAACAGCCCCAATACCCACATTTGATGCATCACACTCAATTTCAAATGATTTTTTGCAAAATCATGCATAGCAAGAATGGGTGCATTAGTTAACCTATGCTTAAGGGCAGTAAAGGCCTTTTCTTGTTCCTCACCCCATTTGAAACCCACATTTTTTTTAACAACTTCATTTAGAGGTGCAGCCAATGTACTAAAATCTTTAACAAATCTCCTATAGAAACTTGCTAAACCATGAAATCCCCTCACCTCACTCACGGACTTAGGTGTTGGCCATTCTTGGATGGCCTTAACCTTTTCCACATCTACTTGTACTCCCTTAGCACTAACAACAAATCCAAGGAATACCACATGATCAGTACAAAAGATGCATTTTTCCAGATTGGCATACAATTGTTCTTTCCTAAGCACATTCAAAACGCAGTTGCAAATGCTCAACATGCAAATCAAGGCTAGTGCTATAGATAAGAATATCATCAAAGTACACCACAACAAATTTGCCAATAAACTCTCTTAAAACATGATTCATCAATCTCATGAAAGTACTAGGCGCATTAGTCAAACCAAATGGCATAACCAACCACTCATACAATCCATATTTTGTTTTAAAGGCAGTTTTCCATTCATCACCTTCTCTAATCCTAATCTGATTATAGCCACTTTTTAGATCAATTTTGGAAAACACACATGCACCATACAATTCATCAAGAAGATCATCTAACCTGGGAATTGGATGTCTATACTTGATGGTGATGTTGTTTATGGCTCTACAATCAGAACACATCCTCCATGAGCCATCCTTTTTGGGCACTAGAATGACTGGTACAGCACACGGACTCATGCTATCCCTCACCCAACCTTTGCTCATGAGTTCTGCCACTTGCCTTTCAATCTCCTTTGTCTCTTGTGGGTTGCTCCTATATGCTGGCCGATTGGGCAAAGAAGCTCCCGGAATGAGATCAATGTGATGCTCAATTCCCCTCAAAGGTGGCAAGCCATCTGGTACATTTGCTGGAAAAACATCTTGAAAGTCTTGCAAAAGAGATTCAATACAAGAAGGCAATTCAAACTTGTCAAATTGGTTAGCATATAAAATTTGACTTTGACAAAATAATAAGTAGAGGGGCTGCCTTGCGCAAAGCACCCTCCTTACCTCCCTTTCTCTTGCCACGCAAAGGTTTTTGCCCTCAAGTGTTTCATTCTTTTTCTTTTCACTCTTTTTCCTCTCAAGTGTTTCACTCTTTCTCTCAATTGCAATCTTTTCTCTCATTTTGATTTGATCCTCACACACCTCTCTAGGAGTCAAAGGCTTGAGAACCACTTTCTTGTCCTGATACACAAAAGAAATTTTGTTAGTAAAACCATCATGGACAGCTTTGGTGTCATACTGCCACGGCCTCCCCAAAAGAATGTGGCTGGCCTCCATTGGAACTACATCACATAACACTTTGTCTTGGTATTTTCCAATGGAAAGAGAGACTTCTACTTGCTGTCTTACTTGCACTTCTTCTTCTTCACTAAGCCATTGAAGCTTGTATGGCCTAGGATGTGGTTTAGTGTCCAAATTCAGTTTTGACACTAATCTCGAACTCACGACATTTGTGCAGCTTCCCCCATCAATAATTACCAAACATACCTTACCATTGATTGAACATCTTGTATGGAAAATGTTCTCCCTTTGAGATGCATCCACTGCTTTAATTTGGCTTCCAAGTAACCTTCTAATCATGTACAACTCTCCCTCCGCAGCCACCATCTCTTCTTCACTTTCCTCTTCCTCTCCACCACTATCTTCAGATTGGCTTGTGTACTCCCCATTATCCTTGAGAAGAATTGTCTTCTTTGTAGGACACTCGTAGGCATAATGACCTATGCCCAAGCACTTAAAACACTTCACTTCTCTAGTCCTCTTTGGTGGATGTTCAGCTTGCTTTTGAGGTGCTTTCCCATGATTAGAAAGCGCTGCATTGTTAGAGGAGGCAGCACCTTCTTTCTTGACTCTATCCTTCCAATTTGAAGGATTATAGCTAGTAGAACTCTTCCTTGTTGTACTCTTTCTTTGAGTTGTTGTTCTACTTGAATTGTGTTATGCAAAAGATCCTCCATTTCTACAAATTCCTGCAACTCCACAACATCTCTAATATCATGATTTAAACCATTAAGAAAGCGAGCCATAGTTACCTCAGGATCTTCTTCAATTTTGGCTTGGATGATTAACACTCCCATCTCCTTATAATACTCTTCCACTCATTTGCTTCCTTGAGTTAATTTCTGCAACTTGAGTTTCAAGTCCCTATGGAAGCTAGATGGTACATAGCGCTTCCTCATGATTCTCTTCATTT
Organism: Ormosia semicastrata; assembly: GCA_029884595.1. NCBI lineage: Eukaryota > Viridiplantae > Streptophyta > Magnoliopsida > Fabales > Fabaceae > Ormosia > Ormosia semicastrata. The sequence goes on along the minus strand of JAQQTO010000044.1, from coordinate 31,694,031 downwards.
CTGCCCAAGTGTCCACCATAGGTTCTTCATTCCTTGTCCTCTCCCTCTCGCAACTTATTCCACCAAATGAGTGCATAATCAAAAAATTCAAGCAATTCTGCAAGTCTCACCTTTTGCTCCTCATTATAATTGTTGCAAGAGAACACATGCTCAATCTTGAGCTCCCACTCCAAGTATGCCTCTGGGTCACTCCTACCCTTGAAAGGAGGTATATTCAGTTTGATTCCTTCTATTCTTCCTTCATTCCTATTCGGCCTTCCTCCTCCTCCATGTGGTGTCCTATTCTCCAATTGATCCAACCTCTCATGGAACTCATCTTGTTTTGTTGCTTCATCAACCTCTCCAAGTGTTGAGTAAGAGCTGTGATTTGGAACCGAATATCATTGTTGATGTTTCTTTCTGCCATTGATAAACAAATAGATCAAAGGTAACAAGAACCAATATATATATATTTGCTTTTTGAGAAACCTTACCCACTCACGTGTTTGCACACAATTAGGCTTTTACTATAATGATCACTCTTGCCTTTTTTCCTCTCTATTCCTCCTTGAATTCTTATCAACCAAGAAGAGAAAACACAAAGAAATTCTACCAATCTGTGTGCACCACAAATTTAGAAATTCAAACAAGCAAGGTGCAAAATTCTTCCTTCAATCAACCACAATATTACCTTAAAGAATAAGCTTAAAAATTTCTAACAAAGATGAACCATTCAAATTATATATATATATATATATACTCATTTTGCATGCTTCCTTCTCTTTTGTTTTTGGTCTATTTTATTTTTATTTTTATTTTAAAGGCCTAACTTTTGCAATGGTTCAGCCTAAGAGAAAAAAGACAATAAGGTAATATTAAGGATGGTGAAATCAAGGAAAGAAATTACCCGAAATGCACCTTGCAATTCCTAGAACCGAGCTCGATTACCAAATGATATGAACCCTATTTTACTTGTAAATTCAGAATAGGATCTACCAGGAATTTAGGTGATGGATGCAGACTTTGTTTTAAACTCTGCGCATGGAAATGATCAAATTAAAACAAAATGCGAGAATGCGTTATGATATCACGGAACTATAACTCGAGCTGTAGAACTCCAAATTGAATGAGACCAAAACGAGGAGAAAGATCGTGATTTGAATCGCAATTTTGGCTCAAGAATCACTCAAAAAGCTTTCGTATAACATGAGATATGATCAGGAGTTATCCTGCACAGAAAATTGGGGCTTTCGTGGAGATAGAGTTTGATTCAATCAGAATTGAGGGAAACTGAATTATATGATCATGGAAAAGAAAAGAAAATGGTATGGGAATGATGATGGACGTCACACCTCCAAGGATGGAAGATAAGTCCGTAGATTGCACACACAAAGGATGTAATCCCTTTGATAAATCTCAATAGTTGGATTGCAAGAACTCAAAGAGAAACAAGCTCCCAAACTGTGATTGTTCAAAAACCAAAAACTAACTCTTTCTTCTCCTACCTGGGTGCTATTATGTAGCCCCTTTACATTCAGAAACTTACAAAAAATAAACTCCTAATAATAACCATCATAAAACACTATAATTGGCCAAAGTGTAACTGCCAAAGAAATAAAAGCATTCAGCCTAATAATAACCATCATAAAAAAACTATAATTGGCCAAAGTGTAACTGCCAAAGAAATAAAAGCATTTAATCAACCAATAATTCCACCAAGTCTAGTTGCCCCTATTCAGCATAGTTAGCACTCCATACTTGAGTAGAATTTATGACAAGCTACCCTCCCATTAAAGCCATGCAACCTCCTCTTCAGTCATGAGGCAATTGATCAATTTGAGTTTTGATTCTTCAAGGCGTGGTTCTATTTTAGGAAAGGCTGCCAACATTTGTTGTAAAGCTTCCTTGGCTCTCCTTGTCCTTGCTCTTGTCATAGGTCCTCCAAGTCCTTTAAGGGCTTCAAGCTCCTTGTTCTTGGTCATGTCCTCATCAGGTGATATGATCCAAGTTGGATGCATATTATTTTTATGGATCGTTCTTGAGTTGATTATGGGTTTCAAAGAATTAAACAATAAAAGGATGAATAGTGAAGTGAACAGTAGCGTGAACAGTAATGTGAATAGTGAAAAATGGAAAAAGATGGAAAAGGAAAAGGAATGGAAGGAAGAAGACGCCACACTCTTGGAGAGTGATAAGTCAAGCGAAGATTCGCCACAAAGGTAAGGAAACCTTTGATAAGAACCAAGATGGCTCTACCAAGAACCCAAGAGAACTAAGCTCTCAAAACCCACAAAAGAGTGCAATATTATTCTCTAAGTCAAAAGTGTCAAATACAAAACATAAGCCTATTTATAGGCATTAGGTATGCAGACTAGGTCTAGCTAAAGGAGGCAAATGAACTAGCACATTTTGAAACCTAATCCTAGTGCAAATGTGGCCTAGGCCCAATTGGAAAACCTAACTTATTATGCGCAACTTAAGCCCAAACAATAGGCCCTTATTATAAAATTAACCCAAAAAGAAAATAAGAACCAAAACTAAGAAAATTAAAAGGTTCAAATACATAATTAAATAAAATTGACTAAGAAGAAATCATGTCCCCACATTTGGGCCCTTCATTAACTTGGATCATTTGGACCATCTTGAGAGCTTCTTCTTCTAGAATGGGCTTTAGTGAAAGAAAGTGGTTGACTGCTTTGTCCAAATCCTCCTTAGCCTTCTTAGCTCTTGACCTTGTCATTGGGCCTCCAAGTCCTCGCAGTGCTTCTTTGGGCATTGGGCCCATTAGGGTTCCACTTGAGCTTCCTTGGTCTCCATCATGCCCTCCCCCTTCGAAAGAATTCGTCCTCGAATTTAATCCTTCATCACCTACATCAAAAGGACTTAAGTCAGCCACATTAAATGTTGCACTAACCCTATACTTACCTGGTAGGTCAACTTTATAGGCATTGTCATTGATTCTTTCTAAGATTTGGAAGGGTCCATCTCCTCTAGGTAAGAGCTTAGATTTCCTTTGCAAAGGAAACCTTTCTTTTCGCATGTGCACCCACACCCAATCTCCGGGTTCAAAAACAACTTGTCTCCTTCCCTTATTTGCTTGCTTAGCATATTGTTCCATCTTCCTTTCAATTTGAGTCTTGACTTGTTTATGGAGCTTCCTCACATATTCAGCTTTTGCATGTCTATCCCTATGAATTAAAGAAGAAACATTAGGTAGAGGTAGTAAATCAAGGGGGGTGAGGGGATTAAAACCATATACAATCTCAAAAGGAGAAAAACTAGTAGTAGCATGCACAGCCCTATTATAAGCAAATTCAACAAAAGGTAAGCATTCTTCCCATGTTTTGATGTTCATCTTGATGATTAATCGCAGCAAGGTCGATAGGGTCCTATTCACCACCTCAGTTTGCCCATCGGTTTGTGGGTGGCAAGTGGTAGAGAAGAGTAGCTTAGTCCCAAGCTTGTTCCAAAGGGTCCTCCAAAAATGGCTCAAGAATTTTGAGTCCCTATCTGAGACTATGCTTTTGGGCATTCCATGAAGCCTCACTACTTCTTTAAAGAACAAGTCCGCCACATGAATGGCGTCATCCACCTTATGGCAAGGGATGAAGTGGGCCATCTTGGAGAATCTGTCCACCACCACAAAAATGGAGTCTCTTCCTTTTTTTGAACGGGGCAAACCTAGCACAAAATCCATAGACAAGTCAGTCCAAGGGGAATCAGGAATAGGTAGGGGGTATAGAGTCCATGAGGCATTACCTTTGATTTGGCTCTTTTACAAACAATGCACCTATCACATATTTTATGCACATCATGCTTCATGCCAGGCCAATAAAAATGCTCATGCAACACACCTAAAGTCTTTTGGATCCCAAAGTGACCCATTAATCCCCCCTCATGAGCTTCCCTAGGCAATAATTCACGCAATGAGCTCTTAGGCACACACAAATGTTTTTCTTTGAATAAATACCCATCTTGCCTAAAGAACCCCTTATGTGCCCCTTTTTCACATGCAGCATATATCTTGGAGAAATCATCATCATGCACATACAACTCTTTTATGTGTTCAAAACCAAGCATTTTTGTTTCAAGAGTAGCTAATAAGGTATACCTCCTGGAAAGCGCATCAACTACTATGTTTACCTTCCCTTGCTTGTGTTTGATCACATAGGGAAATTGTTCAAGGTATTCCACCCACTTAGCATGCCTCTTATTAAGCTTACCTTGCCCTTTTAAATATTTTAGTGACTCATGATCACTGTGAATTATAAACTCTTTTGGCAAAAGGTAGTGCTGCCAAGTGTGTAAAGCCCTTATAAGTGCATACAATTCTTTATCATAGGTGGAGTAATTTAAAACAGCTCCATGCAATTTTTCACTAAAGTATGCAATGGGGTGACCCTCTTGTAATAAAACAGCCCCAATCCCAACATTTGATGCATCACACTCAAGTTCAAAAGACTTAGAGAAATTAGGCAATGCAAGTATGGGTGCATGAGTGAGCCTATCTTTGAGTGTGTCGAAACTTGTCTCTGTTGATCCTCCCCCACCTAAAACTCACATTTTTCTTAACAACTTCATTTAAAGGGCGGCTATGGTGTTTGAAATCTTTTACAAACCTTCTATAGAAGCTAGCTAACCCATGAAAGCTTCTTACCTCACTCAAAGACTTAGGGGTAGGCCACTCCCTAATAGCTTTTATCTTTTCTTCATCTACTTGCACTCCCTTAGCACTCACAACAAAGCCTAGGAACACTACATAGTCACACAAAAGACACACTTCTCTAAATTAGCATACAACTTTTCTTTTCTAAGCACACTCATTACAAATTTAAGGTGTTCTAGGTGCTCTTCTAAGGTTATGCTATAGATCGGATGTCATCAAAGTATACTACTACAAACTTGCCTAGAAACTCTCTCAACACATGGTTTCATCAACCTCATAAAGGTGCAGGGCGCATTTGTAAGCCCAAAAGGCATCACCAACCACTCATACAAATCCATACTTAGTCTTAAAGGTTATCTTCCACTCATCCCCTTCCTTATCCTAATTTGATGGTACCCACTTTTTAAATCCACTTTAGAAAAGTAACATGCACCATGCAATTCATCAAGCAAATCATCTAGCCTAGGGATGGGATGCCTATATTTTACAAGTTATATTATTTACAGCCCTACAATCAGTACACATTCTCCAAGTGCCGTCCTTTTTGGGGACAAGTATGACAGGCACGGCACAAGGACTTAAACTTTCCCTCACCCATCCTTTTTACATCAAATCCTCCACTTGTTTTTGAATTTCCTTAGTTTCCTCAGGATTTGTCCTATAGGCAGGCCTATTGGGCAAAGAGGCTCCCGGGATGAAGTCCATTTGATGTTCAATCCCCCTCAAGGGTGGTAGTCCGGGAGGGACACTCTGATACAAATCAAGAATGATGTCCAAATTAAGGCCAAATTGATTTTTGATGAAAATTTTATTTTCATTAGTGAGGAATTCGTTGACTTGTTTTGGCTTTATCTTGCACTACAGAACTCAGATTAGTACATTCTTTAGTTCGTTGGAAAGCTAAGGAAATTATCTACAAATCATATTTCAAGCTTCTTGACCAGAATCGGCCTCTATCATGGTGAAAAATGGGATGGAAATTTAAGACGAATTCTTGGACGGAATTTTACTTGTATTTTGGGCTTTCTATTATGTTTCTTTTATATTTTGTTATTTTCAAGCCTAGAGTGTCTTTAATGTTCCAAATTCTGAGAGTTTCTTTTGGTTCAATTTATTTAGCTACTTAGTGGAATGGTTAATGCTTTTATTAGCCACTTAGGGAATAGTTATTTTCTTTTATGAGGGATTTTAAGTCACTTTATGGTGACCTTTTGTTAGCATGATGTATGCAGCCCCTAAACTCTATATATGTACACATCTATGATGAATGAAAACAACTTGGATGTTCAATTTGGATTTGTTCCAATTGTGAGAGTGTTTAGCCTCTCTTAGGTTCTTCATGAACTAACCCTTTGATCTTATCAAGAGTCCAAGACCCTTGTGGCGATCCTCACCTTGGCTTATCAATTTCCCTTGGAATTGTGGCGCCTACCATTCCATTCCTTATCTTGTCCATTTGATTGTTTTCTTCTTCTTTGAATTTTGTTTTTGTCACTCAAGGATATATCCAAATTTCTACATTATCTTCTCTAGTTCATATCTCGCATTTTACAAATCGTTTTCTAGTGATTCATAAGCCAAATTCGTGATTCAGAACGTCCTCTTTCACCTCGATTTGGAATCGCTCAATTCCGAGGAGCGTAGTGCGAGATACAGCTGTTTTTAAACAAGTGCGTCATTTTGGTTGGTCACTCAAGGATAGATCCGAATTTTTACATGATCTTTCTAGGATCATATCATGTGGTATCAAGAGCCATCCTTCCTAGAGTGACTTTTGATCTTGTTCTTCATATTTGTTTTTTTTTCCCCAAAAATTTCTTCTTCCCACCACCTATCATGGAGTCTCTAATGAAGAAAAATGATGCCAAGCAAAGGGAGGATCTTTTCTGTTCTAGATGCTATGTGAAGGACAAGACATGTAGCTTGGTCATTGATAGAAAGGGTTACACTAACCTAGCTAGTACCACCATGGTGCAAAAGTTGGGACTTCCTATTCTACAACATCCACAACCGTATAAGCTTTGGTGCATCCCGAGTTTAGCGATCTCGGTGACGTGATGGTGAACAAACAAGTGCGAGTTTCGTTCCTGGATTGGGAGATATGAAGATGAGGTATTATGCGATGTGGTGCCCATAGAATGGACACACTTGTTACTTGGGCGTCCTTGGAGGGTCGAACGACAAGCGAGATATGATACCTATAAGAGTAAGTACTCATTTGTATTTAATAATCGCCAAATTACTCTTGTACCATTGTCACCAAAACAAGTGTATGAAGATGACAAATGCACTTGAAAATCGAGAGTGAGAAAGGAAGAATGATTGAGAAAAAAATTGAAGAAGGTTCGGTGGATGAGGTAAAAGTTGAGAGTACATTTGAAGAGAAAGAAAAGAAAGATGAAAGTATGGAAAAGAATGAGGAAAAAGAAAAAGATGAGAGCAAAAAAGAAAGTGTTGTGAAAAATGAAAACTTGAATTCTTGTTTTGATGTTATTCCTAATTCTTTGCCTAGTTGTGTTGAATCTCTTTTCAAGGAAATTGAGTTTGTTCCTCCAAAGGAAGCTTGTAAGACAATTGAAGATATGATTCCAAAGGAAGAATGCAAAGCATCCATTGGCTTTGAATTGCAAGAGGAAAGTAAGGAAGTTGAAGAAAGAATTTCAAGGGAGGTGCCCCATGGATTCAAAAGAGTTGTGTTTGAACCCGGAGGATGAAGACGATTCCCAAAGGCAATAAATTCGAGGTCGAATTCTCTTCAAGAGGGAGGGAATGATACAAATCAAGAATGATGTCCAATTTAAGGCCAAATTGATTTTTGATGAAAATTTTATTTTCATTAGTGAGGAATTCGTTGACTTGTTTTGGCTTTATCTTGCACTACAGAACTCAGATTAGTACATTCTTTAGTTCGTTGGAAAGCTAAGGAAATTATCTACAAATCATATTTCAAGCTTCTTGACCAGAATCGGCCTCTATCATGGTGAAAAATGGGATGGAAATTTAAGACGAATTCTTGGACGGAATTTTACTTGTATTTTGGGCTTTCTATTATGTTTCTTTTATATTTTGTTATTTTCAAGCCTAGAGTGTCTTTAATGTTCCAAATTCTGAGAGTTTCTTTTGGTTCAATTTATTTAGCTACTTAGTGGAATGGTTAATGCTTTTATTAGCCACTTAGGGAATAGTTATTTTCTTTTATGAGGGATTTTAAGTCACTTTATGGTGACCTTTTGTTAGCATGATGTATGCAGCCCCTAAACTCTATATATGTACACATCTATGATGAATGAAAACAACTTGGATGTTCAATTTGGATTTGTTCCAATTGTGAGAGTGTTTAGCCTCTCTTAGGTTCTTCAGATGAACTAACCCCTTTGATCTTATCAAGAGTCCAAGACCCTTGTGGCGATCCTCACCTTGGCTTATCAATTTCCCTTGGAATTGTGGCGCCTACCATTCCATTCCTTATCTTGTCCATTTGATTGTTTTCTTCTTCTTTGAATTTTGTTTTTGTCACTCAAGGATATATCCAAATTTCTACATTATCTTCTCTAGTTCATATCTCGCATTTTACAAATCGTTTTCTAGTGATTCATAAGCCAAATTCGTGATTCAGAACGTCCTCTTTCACCTCGATTTGGAATCGCTCAATTCCGAGGAGCGTAGTGCGAGATACAGCTGTTTTTAAACAAGTGCGTCATTTTGGTTGGTCACTCAAGGATAGATCCGAATTTTTACATGATCTTTCTAGGATCATATCATGTGGTATCAAGAGCCATCCTTCCTAGAGTGACTTTTGATCTTGTTCTTCATATTTGTTTTTTTTTCCCCAAAAATTTCTTCTTCCCACCACCTATCATGGAGTCTCTAATGAAGAAAAATGATGCCAAGCAAAGGGAGGATCTTTTTCTCTTCTAGATGCTATGTGAAGGACAAGACATGTAGCTTGGTCATTGATAGAAAGGGTTACACTAACCTAGCTAGTACCACCATGGTGCAAAAGTTGGGACTTCCTATTCTACAAAGATCCACAACCGTATAAGCTTTGGTGCATCCCTGAGTTTAGCGATCTCGGTGACGTGATGGTGAACAAACAAGTGCGAGTTTCGTTCGGATTGGGAGATATGAAGATGAGGTATTATGCGATGTGGTGCCCATAGAATGGACACACTTGTTACTTGGGCGTCCTTGGAGGGTCGAACGACAAGCGAGATATGATACCTATAAGAGTAAGTACTCATTTGTATTTAATAATCGCCAAATTACTCTTGTACCATTGTCACCAAAACAAGTGTATGAAGATCAAATGCACTTGAAAATCGAGAGTGAGAAAGGAAGAATGATTGAGAAAAAAATTGAAGAAGGTTCGGTGGATGAGGTAAAAGTTGAGAGTACATTTGAAGAGAAAGAAAAGAAAGATGAAAGTATGGAAAAGAATGAGGAAAAAGAAAAAGATGAGAGCAAAAAAGAAAGTGTTGTGAAAAATGAAAACTTGAATTCTTGTTTTGATGTTATTCCTAATTCTTTGCCTAGTTGTGTTGAATCTCTTTTCAAGGAAATTGAGTTTGTTCCTCCAAAGGAAGCTTGTAAGACAATTGAAGATATGATTCCAAAGGAAGAATGCAAAGCATCCATTGGCTTTGAATTGCAAGAGGAAAGTAAGGAAGTTGAAGAAAGAATTTCAAGGGAGGTGCCCCATGGATTCAAAAGAGTTGTGTTTGAACCCGGAGGATGAAGACGATTCCCAAAGGCAATAAATTCGAGGTCGAATTCTCTTCAAGAGGGAGGGAATGATACAAATCAAGAATGATGTCCAATTTAAGGCCAAATTGATTTTTGATGAAAATTTTATTTTCATTAGTGAGAATTCGTTGACTTGTTTTGGCTTTATCTTGCACTACAGAACTCAGATTAGTACATTCTTTAGTTCGTTGGAAAGCTAAGGAAATTATCTACAAATCATATTTCAAGCTTCTTGACCAGAATCGGCCTCTATCATGGTGAAAAATGGGATGGAAATTTAAGACGAATTCTTGGACGGAATTTTACTTGTATTTTGGGCTTTCTATTATGTTTCTTTTATATTTTGTTATTTTCAAGCCTAGAGTGTCTTTAATGTTCCAAATTCTGAGAGTTTCTTTTGGTTCAATTTATTTAGCTACTTAGTGGAATGGTTAATGCTTTTATTAGCCACTTAGGGAATAGTTATTTTCTTTTATGAGGGATTTTAAGTCACTTTATGGTGACCTTTTGTTAGCATGATGTATGCAGCCCCTAAACTCTATATATGTACACATCTATGATGAATGAAAACAACTTGGATGTTCAATTTGGATTTGTTCCAATTGTGAGAGTGTTTAGCCTCTCTTAGGTTCTTCATGAACTAACCCCTTTGATCTTATCAAGAGTCCAAGACCCTTGTGGCGATCCTCACCTTGGCTTATCAATTTCCCTTGGAATTGTGGCGCCTACCATTCCATTCCTTATCTTGTCCATTTGATTGTTTTCTTCTTCTTTGAATTTTGTTTTTGTCACTCAAGGATATATCCAAATTTCTACATTATCTTCTCTAGTTCATATCTCGCATTTTACAAATCGTTTTCTAGTGATTCATAAGCCAAATTCGTGATTCAGAACGTCCTCTTTCACCTCGATTTGGAATCGCTCAATTCCGAGGAGCGTAGTGCGAGATACAGCTGTTTTTAAACAAGTGCGTCATTTTGGTTGGTCACTCAAGGATAGATCCGAATTTTTACATGATCTTTCTAGGATCATATCATGTGGTATCAAGAGCCATCCTTCCTAGAGTGACTTTTGATCTTGTTCTTCATATTTGTTTTTTTTTCCCCAAAAATTTCTTCTTCCCACCACCTATCATGGAGTCTCTAATGAAGAAAAATGATGCCAAGCAAAGGGAGGATCTTTTCTTTCTAGATGCTATGTGAAGGACAAGACATGTAGCTTGGTCATTGATAGAAAGGGTTACACTAACCTAGCTAGTACCACCATGGTGCAAAAGTTGGGACTTCCTATTCTACAGCATCCACAACCGTATAAGCTTTGGTGCATCCCGGAGTTTAGCGATCTCGGTGACGTGATGGTGAACAAACAAGTGCGAGTTTCGTTCCGGATTGGGAGATATGAAGATGAGGTATTATGCGATGTGGTGCCCATAGAATGGACACACTTGTTACTTGGGCGTCCTTGGAGGGTCGAACGACAAGCGAGATATGATACCTATAAGAGTAAGTACTCATTTGTATTTAATAATCGCCAAATTACTCTGTACCATTGTCACCAAAACAAGTGTATGAAGATCAAATGCACTTGAAAATCGAGAGTGAGAAAGGAAGAATGATTGAGAAAAAAATTGAAGAAGGTTCGGTGGATGAGGTAAAAGTTGAGAGTACATTTGAAGAGAAAGAAAAGAAAGATGAAAGTATGGAAAAGAATGAGGAAAAAGAAAAAGATGAGAGCAAAAAAGAAAGTGTTGTGAAAAATGAAAACTTGAATTCTTGTTTTGATGTTATTCCTAATTCTTTGCCTAGTTGTGTTGAATCTCTTTTCAAGGAAATTGAGTTTGTTCCTCCAAAGGAAGCTTGTAAGACAATTGAAGATATGATTCCAAAGGAAGAATGCAAAGCATCCATTGGCTTTGAATTGCAAGAGGAAAGTAAGGAAGTTGAAGAAAGAATTTCAAGGGAGGTGCCCCATGGATTCAAAAGAGTTGTGTTTGAACCCGGAGGATGAAGACGATTCCCAAAGGCAATAAATTCGAGGTCGAATTCTCTTCAAGAGGGAGGGAATGATACAAATCAAGAATGATGTCCAATTTAAGGCCAAATTGATTTTTGATGAAAATTTTATTTTCATTAGTGAGAATTCGTTGACTTGTTTTGGCTTTATCTTGCACTACAGAACTCAGATTAGTACATTCTTTAGTTCGTTGGAAAGCTAAGGAAATTATCTACAAATCATATTTCAAGCTTCTTGACCAGAATCGGCCTCTATCATGGTGAAAAATGGGATGGAAATTTAAGACGAATTCTTGGACGGAATTTTACTTGTATTTTGGGCTTTCTATTATGTTTCTTTTATATTTTGTTATTTTCAAGCCTAGAGTGTCTTTAATGTTCCAAATTCTGAGAGTTTCTTTTGGTTCAATTTATTTAGCTACTTAGTGGAATGGTTAATGCTTTTATTAGCCACTTAGGGAATAGTTATTTTCTTTTATGAGGGATTTTAAGTCACTTTATGGTGACCTTTTGTTAGCATGATGTATGCAGCCCCTAAACTCTATATATGTACACATCTATGATGAATGAAAACAACTTGGATGTTCAATTTGGATTTGTTCCAATTGTGAGAGTGTTTAGCCTCTCTTAGGTTCTTCAATGAACTAACCCCTTTGATCTTATCAAGAGTCCAAGACCCTTGTGGCGATCCTCACCTTGGCTTATCAATTTCCCTTGGAATTGTGGCGCCTACCATTCCATTCCTTATCTTGTCCATTTGATTGTTTTCTTCTTCTTTGAATTTTGTTTTTGTCACTCAAGGATATATCCAAATTTCTACATTATTATCTTCTCTAGTTCATATCTCGCATTTTACAAATCGTTTTCTAGTGATTCATAAGCCAAATTCGTGATTCAGAACGTCCTCTTTCACCTCGATTTGGAATCGCTCAATTCCGAGGAGCGTAGTGCGAGATACAGCTGTTTTTAAACAAGTGCGTCATTTTGGTTGGTCACTCAAGGATAGATCCGAATTTTTACATGATCTTTCTAGGATCATATCATGTGGTATCAAGAGCCATCCTTCCTAGAGTGACTTTTGATCTTGTTCTTCATATTTGTTTTTTTTTTCCCCAAAAATTTCTTCTTCCCACCACCTATCATGGAGTCTCTAATGAAGAAAAATGATGCCAAGCAAAGGGAGGATCTTTTCTGTTCTAGATGCTATGTGAAGGACAAGACATGTAGCTTGGTCATTGATAGAAAGGGTTACACTAACCTAGCTAGTACCACCATGGTGCAAAAGTTGGGACTTCCTATTCTACAAAGATCCACAACCGTATAAGCTTTGGTGCATCCCGGAGTTTAGCGATCTCGGTGACGTGATGGTGAACAAACAAGTGCGAGTTTCGTTCGGATTGGGAGATATGAAGATGAGGTATTATGCGATGTGGTGCCCATAGAATGGACACACTTGTTACTTGGGCGTCCTTGGAGGGTCGAACGACAAGCGAGATATGATACCTATAAGAGTAAGTACTCATTTGTATTTAATAATCGCCAAATTACTCTTGTACCATTGTCACCAAAACAAGTGTATGAAGATCAAATGCACTTGAAAATCGAGAGTGAGAAAGGAAGAATGATTGAGAAAAAAATTGAAGAAGGTTCGGTGGATGAGGTAAAAGTTGAGAGTACATTTGAAGAGAAAGAAAAGAAAGATGAAAGTATGGAAAAGAATGAGGAAAAAGAAAAGATGAGAGCAAAAAAGAAAGTGTTGTGAAAAATGAAAACTTGAATTCTTGTTTTGATGTTATTCCTAATTCTTTGCCTAGTTGTGTTGAATCTCTTTTCAAGGAAATTGAGTTTGTTCCTCCAAAGGAAGCTTGTAAGACAATTGAAGATATGATTCCAAAGGAAGAATGCAAAGCATCCATTGGCTTTGAATTGCAAGAGGAAAGTAAGGAAGTTGAAGAAAGAATTTCAAGGGAGGTGCCCCATGGATTCAAAAGAGTTGTGTTTGAACCCGGAGGATGAAGACGATTCCCAAAGGCAATAAATTCGAGGTCGAATTCTCTTCAAGAGGGAGGGAATGATACAAATCAAGAATGATGTCCAATTTAAGGCCAAATTGATTTTTGATGAAAATTTTATTTTCATTAGTGAGAATTCGTTGACTTGTTTTGGCTTTATCTTGCACTACAGAACTCAGATTAGTACATTCTTTAGTTCGTTGGAAAGCTAAGGAAATTATCTACAAATCATATTTCAAGCTTCTTGACCAGAATCGGCCTCTATCATGGTGAAAAATGGGATGGAAATTTAAGACGAATTCTTGGACGGAATTTTACTTGTATTTTGGGCTTTCTATTATGTTTCTTTTATATTTTGTTATTTTCAAGCCTAGAGTGTCTTTAATGTTCCAAATTCTGAGAGTTTCTTTTGGTTCAATTTATTTAGCTACTTAGTGGAATGGTTAATGCTTTTATTAGCCACTTAGGGAATAGTTATTTTCTTTTATGAGGGATTTTAAGTCACTTTATGGTGACCTTTTGTTAGCATGATGTATGCAGCCCCTAAACTCTATATATGTACACATCTATGATGAATGAAAACAACTTGGATGTTCAATTTGGATTTGTTCCAATTGTGAGAGTGTTTAGCCTCTCTTAGGTTCTTCATGAACTAACCCCTTTGATCTTATCAAGAGTCCAAGACCCTTGTGGCGATCCTCACCTTGGCTTATCAATTTCCCTTGGAATTGTGGCGCCTACCATTCCATTCCTTATCTTGTCCATTTGATTGTTTTCTTCTTCTTTGAATTTTGTTTTTGTCACTCAAGGATATATCCAAATTTCTACATTATCTTCTCTAGTTCATATCTCGCATTTTACAAATCGTTTTCTAGTGATTCATAAGCCAAATTCGTGATTCAGAACGTCCTCTTTCACCTCGATTTGGAATCGCTCAATTCCGAGGAGCGTAGTGCGAGATACAGCTGTTTTTAAACAAGTGCGTCATTTTGGTTGGTCACTCAAGGATAGATCCGAATTTTTACATGATCTTTCTAGGATCATATCATGTGGTATCAAGAGCCATCCTTCCTAGAGTGACTTTTGATCTTGTTCTTCATATTTGTTTTTTTTCCCCAAAAATTTCTTCTTCCCACCACCTATCATGGAGTCTCTAATGAAGAAAAATGATGCCAAGCAAAGGGAGGATCTTTTCTGTTCTAGATGCTATGTGAAGGACAAGACATGTAGCTTGGTCATTGATAGAAAGGGTTACACTAACCTAGCTAGTACCACCATGGTGCAAAAGTTGGGACTTCCTATTCTACAGCATCCACAACCGTATAAGCTTTGGTGCATCCCGGAGTTTAGCGATCTCGGTGACGTGATGGTGAACAAACAAGTGCGAGTTTCGTTCCGGATTGGGAGATATGAAGATGAGGTATTATGCGATGTGGTGCCCATAGAATGGACACACTTGTTACTTGGGCGTCCTTGGAGGGTCGAACGACAAGCGAGATATGATACCTATATAAGAGTAAGTACTCATTTGTATTTAATAATCGCCAAATTACTCTTGTACCATTGTCACCAAAACAAGTGTATGAAGATCAAATGCACTTGAAAATCGAGAGTGAGAAAGGAAGAATGATTGAGAAAAAAATTGAAGAAGGTTCGGTGGATGAGGTAAAAGTTGAGAGTACATTTGAAGAGAAAGAAAAGAAAGATGAAAGTATGGAAAAGAATGAGGAAAAAGAAAAAGATGAGAGCAAAAAAGAAAGTGTTGTGAAAAATGAAAACTTGAATTCTTGTTTTGATGTTATTCCTAATTCTTTGCCTAGTTGTGTTGAATCTCTTTTCAAGGAAATTGAGTTTGTTCCTCCAAAGGAAGCTTGTAAGACAATTGAAGATATGATTCCAAAGGAAGAATGCAAAGCATCCATTGGCTTTGAATTGCAAGAGGAAAGTAAGGAAGTTGAAGAAAGAATTTCAAGGGAGGTGCCCCATGGATTCAAAAGAGTTGTGTTTGAACCGAGGATGAAGACGATTCCCAAAGGCAATAAATTCGAGGTCGAATTCTCTTCAAGAGGGAGGGAATGATACAAATCAAGAATGATGTCCAATTTAAGGCCAAATTGATTTTTGATGAAAATTTTATTTTCATTAGTGAGAATTCGTTGACTTGTTTTGGCTTTATCTTGCACTACAGAACTCAGATTAGTACATTCTTTAGTTCGTTGGAAAGCTAAGGAAATTATCTACAAATCATATTTCAAGCTTCTTGACCAGAATCGGCCTCTATCATGGTGAAAAATGGGATGGAAATTTAAGACGAATTCTTGGACGGAATTTTACTTGTATTTTGGGCTTTCTATTATGTTTCTTTTATATTTTGTTATTTTCAAGCCTAGAGTGTCTTTAATGTTCCAAATTCTGAGAGTTTCTTTTGGTTCAATTTATTTAGCTACTTAGTGGAATGGTTAATGCTTTTATTAGCCACTTAGGGAATAGTTATTTTCTTTTATGAGGGATTTAAGTCACTTTATGGTGACCTTTTGTTAGCATGATGTATGCAGCCCTAAACTCTATATATGTACACATCTATGATGAATGAAAACAACTTGGATGTTCAATTTGGATTTGTTCCAATTGTGAGAGTGTTTAGCCTCTCTTAGGTTCTTCAGTGAACTAACCCCTTTGATCTTATCAAGAGTCCAAGACCCTTGTGGCGATCCTCACCTTGGCTTATCAATTTCCCTTGGAATTGTGGCGCCTACCATTCCATTCCTTATCTTGTCCATTTGATTGTTTTCTTCTTCTTTGAATTTTGTTTTTGTCACTCAAGGATATATCCAAATTTCTACATTATCTTCTCTAGTTCATATCTCGCATTTTACAAATCATTTTCTAGTGATTCATAAGCCAAATTCGTGATTCAGAACGTCCTCTTTCACCTCGATTTGGAATCGCTCAATTCCGAGGAGCGTAGTGCGAGATACAGTTGTTTTTAAACAAGTGCGTCATTTTGGTTGGTCACTCAAGGATAGATCCGAATTTTTACATGATCTTTCTAGGATCATATCACACTCTTTGGAAAGACATCTTCAAAGTCCTGCAAAAGAGAATCAACTTCACTAGGCAGAGGGTTAGAGTTACAATTTAAGTACAAGTCCTTGTATACGCAAATGTACATCTCTTGCTTTGCAAAGAAAGCCCTCTTAATCTCACTCTACCTAGTAATTAAACAATCATTTTTTTTTCATTTACAAGTTCTTGGTCCCTATTCTTCGCTTCCCCCTTTGATTTTATTTTTATGTCTTCCTTCTCTTGCTCCCTTCTTAGCTTCAAGGCCACTTGGTCTTCACAAACCTGTTTGGGAGTAAGGGGTACAAGGGTTACCTTTAATGAATTTTGAACAAAAGAGTGTTTGTTAGTGAAACCATCATGAATAGCATGCTTATCAAATTGCCAAGGCCTCCCAAGCAAAATATGGCCAGCCTCCATAGGAACAACATCACATAAAATATCATCTTTATACTTACCAATTGATAAACTTACCATCACTTGTTGATTCACTATCAACTCACCATTCTCACTTAGCCATTGAAGCTTGTATGGTCGGGGGTGAGGAGTAGTTTTAAGGTCAAGTTTTCTTACCAAGCGAGTGCTTGCCACATTGGTGCAACTTCCCCCATCAATAATCAAAGAGCATACCTTCCCTTGAATGAGGCATCTTGTATGGAAAATGTTCTCTCTTTGGCCTTCATCCTTCTCTTTAGCTTGACTTCCCAATAATCTTCTTACCATCAATAAGTCTCCCTCTTGTGGAATAACCTCACAATCACTTTCCTCCTCACTTGATGAAATAGAAGAAGATTCACTAGTGATGCTCCCATTGTCCCTTATCACCATTGTTTTCTTATTTGGGCATTGAGAAGCTATGTGTCCCCTTCCCAAACACTTGAAGCATTTAATGTCCTTATTTTTAGAAGTAGAAGATGAAAGTGGAAGTAGTAGGCAAGGTGGCCTTAGGGGCAGCCACGGGTTCCTTTGGACCGAAAGAGGATCCCTCCTTCTTTTGCTTGTCCTTCCAACTTGTTGTGTTGAAGTTGGAAGAAGCCTTCTTCAAAGTACCCTTCCTCTTTAGTTGTTGCTCCACCTTCATGGCTTGATGCACTAAGTCTTCAAGCTCAACATAATGTTGCAACTCCACAATATCACTAATGTCTCGGTTGAGACCATGAAGAAACCGAGCCATGGTTGCCTCCCTTTCTTCAACAATGTTGGCTCTTATCAAGGCAACCTCCATCTCTTTGAAGTACTCATCCACACTCATACTCCCTTGAGAGAGCCTTTGTAACTTATTATGTAGCTCCCTATGATAAAAAGAAGGTACAAATCTCCTCCTCATCAAAGTCTTCATTTCATCCCAAGTAATGATAGGATGCTCTCTATATCTTGCCCTTTCTTTTTGAGCTTGATCCCACCAAATCAAAGCATAATCTGTGAACTCAAGTGCAGCCACCTTCACTTTCTTCTCTTCATTGTAGTCATGGCATGAGAAGATTTGCTCAATTTTCATCTCCCACTCAAGATATGCTTTTGGATCATTCCTCCCTTGGAAGGAAGGTATTTTGATATTCACACCCCCAAGCCTCTCATTTTCTCTATCTCTCCTCTCGTTTTCTCTATCTCTCCTCTCATTTTCTCTATCTCTCCTCTCATGTCTCCTTCTTCCTCCTTGCCTCCTATCATCTCTCCTTTCTCTTTCGGATTCCTGGGATTCTTCATCATGGTTGGAAGTTCTATCCCTCTCTAACCTATCAATCCTCTCATGGATTTCATCACTTTGTCTTTGAAGAAGCCTTTCCAAATGTCTTGTTAGGGCTTGCATTTGTAATGTCATTGCGGCTGTCCTTGGGGAAGGGGGACTTCCACTTGTGTCTCCTTCCTTAGACATTGTACAAAATCAAAAAGTTAGTGAACACAATAAAACAAGGTCCTCACTCACTCTTCTCACGTGTATACACTCTTAGATTGATTCCACTTGTGTTTCACACAATTAGGCTTTTGTTTTAATGAAAACGCTCTTGCCTTTTACCACTCAAGTTCTCTTTTCAAGTTCTTAAATGAACCTTCTCGCGTTTCAATTACCAAAAGCTCTTACAAAGGTAGCGGTCCTCACAAGAGTAAGCACTCAGAAGCTGAAGAAAGGATGAAACTCTAGACAAAACTCAAATGAATTTAAAAGACAAGCAAGAAAAGCTAATTAAAAAGAAAGGTAGAACTCAAAAGAAATAAGAAGAAAAAGAAATGCGCAAGGTATGTAGAATAGCACCGCTTAATGAAATTCACAAGGCATTCAAACTTAATCTTGCTTAAGTGCAAGGGCAGTCTCCTTTTTTTTTCTTCTTTTTTTTTCTTCGTTTTTTTTAATACTGTTTTTCACGCCTTTGTTCTCTTTTTGCACATAAAAAATATGATTCTTGCAATTTTAGTTCCAAATGTTATGCCCAATTGTGTATTTAGGAGTTTCCTTTCAAGTTAAGGTGCTATAAAACATATAACAGCAAGGGATATAGAGTTGATAAGATCAAAGCTGTAAATATTGCGTAGAAATTAAAGAACAAAAATTAAAGGCAGAAAATAAAAAGACTAGAATTTAAATGACAAAAAGTAAAGAACGGAAAGTAAAGAATGTTGCCAATTCTTAGAAATGGCAGAGATCAATGATGATCGATTGTTGTGTATAATTATGACATTCAAGCAATGGTGCTTGATGTTTGGAAAGCAATAAAGAACAAGTACAAGAAACAAAACAAGAACTCTATCAACAAAAGAATCTGGGCTCTAGATACCACATGATATGATCCAAGTTGGATGCATATTATTTTTTACGGATCGTTCTTGAGTTGATTATGGGTTTCAAAGAATTAAACAATAAAAGGATGAATAGTGAAGTGAACAGTAGCGTGAACAGTAACGTGAACAGTAATGTGAATAGTGAAAAATGGAAAAGGATGGAAAAGAAAAAGGAATGGAAGGAAGAAGACGCCACACTCTTAGAGAGTGATAAGTCAAGCGAAGATTCGCCACAAAGGTAAGGAAACCTTTGATAAGAACCAAGATGGCTCTACCAAGAACCCAAGAGAACTAAGCTCTCAAAACCCACAAAGGAGTGCAATATTATTCTCTAAGTCAAAAGTGCCAAATACAGTAAACATAAGCCTATTTATAGGCATTAGGTATGCAGCTAGGTCTAGCTAAAGGAGGCAGCAACCTAGCACATTTTGAAACCTAATCCTAGTGCAAATGTGGCCTAGGCCCAATTGGAAACCCTAACTCTATTATGCGCAACTTAAGCCCAAACAATAGGCCCTTATTATAAAATTAACCCAAAAAGAAAATAAGAACCAAAACTAAGAAAATTAAAAGGTTCAAATACATAATTAAATAAAATTGACTAAGAAGAAATCATGTCCCCACATTTGGGCCCTTCATTAACTTGGATCATTTGGACCATCTTGAGAGCTTCTTCTTCTAGAATGGGCTTTAGTGAAAGAAAGTGGTTGACTGCTTTGTCCAAATCCTCCTTAGCCTTCTTAGCTCTTGACCTTGTCATTGGGCCTCCAAGTCCTCGCAGTGCTTCTTTGGGCATTGGGCCCATTAGGGTTCCACTTGAGCTTCCTTGGTCTCCATCATCAGGTCCTCACAAGAGTAAGCACTCAGAAGTTGAAGAAAAGATGAAACTCTAGACAAAACTCAAAGGAATTTAAAAGACAAGCAAGAAAAGTGAATTAAAAAGAAAGGTAGAACTCAAAAGAAATAAGAAGAAAAAGAAATGCACAAGGTATGTAGAATAGCACCGCTTAATTGAAATTCACAAGGCATTCAAACTGAATCTTGCTTAAGTGCAAGGGCAGTCTCTTTTTTTTTTTAATATTATTTTTCACGCCCTTGTTCTCTTGTTGCACTAAAAAAAATTGATTCTTGCAATTTTTGTTCCAATTGTTATGCCCAATTGTGTATTTAGGAGTTTCCTTTCAAATTAAGGTGCTATAAAACATATAACAAAGAACGAATATAGAATTGACAAGATCAAAGTCAAATATTGCGTAAAAAATAAAGAACAAAATTAAAGGCGAAAAATAGAAGGACTAGAATTTAAATGGCAAAAAGTAAAGAACGGAAAGTAAAGAATGTTGACAATTCTTAGAAATGGCAGGGATCAATGATGATCAAGATTGTGTATAATTATGACATCCAAGCAATAATGCTTGATGTTTGGGAAGCAATAATAAGAACAAGAACAAAAGAACATGTAAGAACTCTATCAACTCTAGAATCCGGGCTCTGATACCACATGATATGATCCAAGTTGGATGCATATTGTTTTTACGGATCGTCCTTGAGTTGATTTAGTGTTTCAAAGAATGAAACGATGAATAGTACCCGATGAACAGTAGCTGATGAATAGTGACGTGAATAGTAAAAAAATAGAAAAGATGGGAAAAGGAAAAGGAATGAGAGGAAGAAGACGCCACACTCTTAGAGAGTGATAAGTCAAGTGAAGATTCGCCACAAAGGTAAGGAAGCCTTTGATAAGAACCAAGATGGCTCAACCAAGAACCAAAGAGAATGAAATTCTCACAAATGGATTCAATCCAAATTCATATCCAAAAGTCCTTTCATTCATGTTTTAGGCACATACTTATAGGAAAATGGGGTGCATAGAATATGCATACAAAGTGGTCATCATAATGTGACATATTCCCCATAAAAAGCAATAACTAATCCATTAAGTGGCTAATTAAAGCATTAACTAAAAAAATAGGAGTTACTTAGGTATGTAAACCAAAGGTTGCCCTCCTAAAAACGTGCACTATTCATCCTTCATGGTTTATTACACTTTATTTAATAGAAATAAACTAAAAAAATACTATTTTAAAGAAGTGGACATCCAAGCCATCATGGGTCTTCAAGTTGGATGAGATAAGTGACCAATTTGGGCCCAACTCCATCAAGACCTGAATTTGGGTTTGTTTCAATTAAAGTTGTCATCATTTTATTTAGGACTTCTTGGGCTTTCTTGGTCCTAGCTCTTGTCATAGGTCCACCAAGTCCTTGTAGTGCTCCTTGATCCATGCTCCTTAGTGGGCTCACATCAGAAAGATGAAAGTTGGAGGATGTGTTCTGACTGTAGGGTTTAGGGTCGTCAACAACATTACCATCTAGTACAGGCATCCCATTCCCAGGTTAGATGATTTGTTAGACGAGTTGTATGGCTCTTGTTATTTCTCTAAGATTGATTTGAAAAGTGGATATAATCATATTAGGATTAGAGAAGGTGATGAGTAGAAAACAGCTTTTAAAACCAAGTATAGCTTGTATGAGTGGAAAGTAATGCCATTTGGATTGACAAATACCCCTAGTACTTTCATGAGATTGATGAACCATGTTTTGAGAGAGTTTCTTAGGAAATTTGTGGTTATTTATTTTGATGATATTCTTATATATAGTAATAAATTGGATGAGCATTTGCATCATTTGCAATCTGTTTTACATGTGCTTAGAAAAGAAAGATTGTATGCTAATTTGGAAAAGTGCACGTTTTGTAAGGACCATGTTGTGTTCTTAGGATTTGTGGTTAATTCTAGCGGAGTGCATGTAGATAAAGAGAAAATAAAAGTAATCCAAGAATGGCTAACTCCTAAGAGTGTGAGTGAGGTAAGAAGTTTCCATGGGCTTGCTAGTTTCTATAGGAGGTTTGTTAAGGATTTTAGTACCATTGCTGCACCTCTAAATGAACTAGTCAAGAAGCATATGGAATTTAAATGGGGAAAGAAACAAGAGAAAGCATTTGCTGTCCTAAAGGAGAAATTAACACATGCACCCATACTTGCTTTGCCTAACTTTCCTAAATCCTTTGAGCTTGGATGTGATGCATCTGGGGTAGGCATTTGTGCTATTTTGATGCAAGAGGGACACCCCATTGCTTATTTTAGTGAGAAAATGAATGGGGCTACCCTTAACTACCCTATATATGATAAGGAATTGTATGCTTTAGTTAGGGCTTTGCAAACTTGGCAACACTATCTTCTGCCTAAGGAGTTTATTATTCATAGTGATCATGAGTCTCTAAAGTATTTGAAAGGACAAGGAAAGTTGAACAAGAGACATGCTAAGTGGGTGGAGTTTCTTGAACGATTTCCTTATGTGATCAAGTGTAACACCCCTCGATTTAATAACCACGGCACAATCGTCATTATACCGCGGTCACTAAATTTTTGGCGTGCTACAACTTCTTCATAATACTTTTTCAAATTTGAATATATATATATTTTTTGATAAATATATAAAAGAAATATGAGTCACGGATGCAATAATAAATAGACCGTCATTAGCACACAAAATTCAATGAGCCAAAATCAAAATACAGTTCATAGGACTAGATAAATAATTTGAAGCATATATAGTGCGGCGTATTTCACGTACCGCTCAAAAGAAAATACATCAAGTTGGACCCTAATATGTAAGTATACTACAATTACAAGTTAAAATAAATAATACAGAAGGAAACATAAACTACCTATAAAGACATCCATGTCTAAGGAGTTGGGTACTCCATCGAATCCACTTCGGGATCTTTCCCCGGGTAGTTTGAAGATTTAAGGACAGGACCAAGTGCGGTCCCACGGGCAGGTGCCCTAGCAGCTGATGCCATGGAATCCTCGTCGTCACGGGGAGTGCGGATCGGATCACCCCATAGCTCCCAGATGGGCAGAGCAACCTCCAATGCACGGATATAGTAAGTGTCAAAATAGGATCTCCATTACGAGTCCTCCTGACAGTCAGTATCAGATCCCCAACACATCGTACTCGCTCTCTAGCCCGGTTAACTCGCCATGCGTTAGCACCACCAGTGAACACAATTCGAATGAAACTAATAGAATCCCCTTCGGGATGACATCACCGGATACAGTGGGTCAAACTAAGAAAGTCCAATAGAATCCAACCTTGTTGCCACTTACAGTCTTTAACTAAGAATTTACATAGAACAAGAAAAGTACAAGAAAGAGGTGAGACATCCTACTTCATTACCAATTATGGTAGTAAGAAACAGAAATGGCGTAAGACACCCACGTAGCATTACAAGATATATAAATAATATCAAGAGGCAGATATTAAACAACTTAGCAGTTCCAGGTAATTATAATATTGATAAGATAGCAAATCCAATCATCGCATAAATTAAATGCCAAGTAATATATATGTGTTCACCATGTACATATGCATGATAACCAAATCCTATTCCATGGAGCTAGACACGAACATCGGAGTGAATGATCAGGGAGACATGCCAGTATCTCGCCTGCCTTGGACCAAGTGCTTACCATAAACGGTCAATCAATAATGTTGTGCATAGGCTCTATACAGTGACATTCTCACAAGATCTCGATATAGGACAGTGCCCGATCAGGATCGTCGGTGCGTTTGCATCGGTTTGTCTCACGGTCCAACGGGGCTACCGACTACTCGCTGTGAGACGCCCGCGCCCCGACGCCCTCAAGGTCAATAGCAGGGCCCACACTAGTCTATTCGCACTCGCACTAAGGTGTGATTCAACTCCTAGGCAACATGGCCTTGACAAATAGTCCATTGGACTTTCACAATGCATGATGACTCCATGCATATATCATGTATGTTTATCATTACATACTCTTTCACCACATGCCTCAATTGGCCAAGGTAAGCATCAACACACCATTGGTCCCTCACATGGACCCCACAAGATCATATTATCAGTATTTAAATGAAATAATACACTTTCAAGGCTTATTATGAATTCTCACTCACACTCTTAATTCTTGTTTCTCTTATTCAATTAATCCTCAATTAATACATTATACTTTTAGGCACATTATGAAGTTACGCTTAACTTTCTATACCCTTCTTAATAAGCTTCTCTTTTTGAGAAATGCTATCACATTATTTATTTGCTCATTATTATTTTAAATACATAAGTCCATCATTAAATCTTAAACATTATTCCCTTAGAATGATTTAAACTGGATCATTTGTCATTCTTACTTGCACTCATGGTCTTACTTTAATTAAAATTTATTCTAAGTCTTTGGATAAAACTTCATTCTTGGTTCTTTCCATTTTATGAGATCCTAATTAATTCATAATTATCAAATTAATTAAGTTTTACTTCAATTTAATATTTCTTATGAAATTCTTTCCATTATTAGGTTCTTACTTTAAACTTAGTCTTATTCACTTGAGGAATTTATTTCTAAGTCTTACCAAGTCTCACACATCCTTATTTATCTTTAAGGTCCAAAGAATTCCTTTAAGTTACTAAATTTATTTCCTTCCATTACATAATTCTCTTATTTATTTACTTGATTAATTAAATGTCATAGTTGTATAATGTTACATGATTAGGCCATTTTGAACCCTAGAGGCCGTAAGCCTCACTAATTCTTAGGATTCCAATTTTTCATTCCATTAATTACATGTTGTTAACTTGATTAGTTATGTCTTCCACTTGTTATAAATTTTCACCAAGAACCCTAATTTAGGGCCCCAAAACCGTGAGCTTCATGGAAGAGGACCAAGTCATTTTTGCTTCCAAATCAAGATTCCAATCCATCCAAACACACATACATATACATAATCAATAAATCAAATAATTTAAACAATTTAACAGCATCATATAATCATATAAATCATACAAACAAAGAATAACCCTCAATAGGATTTTCTCACAATCAATCACTACACAATGTTCCTTACTACCAAGAGAGGTTGAAGAGGACTATCTCCCTCTTACCTAAAGGAGAAAACAAACAATAGAACTCCCTTGAAGTTCCCTTGAATTTTTGGATTTCACCAACACTAAAACCCTAGGCCATCAAATTTCCACAAGAATCACAATCAAAGCTTGAAAAAGGGATCCATGATCACCATAGTGACCATGGATCACGAAAATGAAGAGAAAGGGGTGATGAATCAAGAACCTTACCCAAAAACTTGAAGCTTTGTCTTGGAGGACAATGGAGGAAAAGTTGGTTTTTGAAGAAAACCTTTCAAATAGAAGTTGTAGAGGAGGTTGAGAGGAGTATAGAAATTGTGTTTGTGAAAAGAAAAGTGAAGAAAAATGGTGGAGGAGGGGCTTCAATTTCGTGCCTATGGAGGAGGGTAGAGAGAAGGAGGAGAAATTTGAAGAAGATGAAGGTTAGAGAGAGAAAGTGATAGTAAAGGTGAATGAACTTTTTGTGATTTTAAAATTAGAATGACTTTGTTTAATAAAATGAATGAAGCACAAATTTGGCACCCATAGAGGGGCTGCTGCCGTGTTGTGTGTGTGAGGGAGGAGAGAAGAAAATGGTTGAGAGAAAAGAGAGAAGGAAAGTCTAGAGAGAGAAGTTGATAGGAGAAATTAAAGTGATGACTTTTTGACTTTGAAATTTGAATTGAATTGCCTAATTAAATGAAACATAATATTGGGCTCCAATTAGGGCTGCTGCTGCCGTGGAGAGTGGGAGGGAGGAGAGAGAAAAATGCATGGCTTCCTTGGAAAGCTTAGAGGAAATTTCCTAGAAACTTCCTTGAAGCTTCCTTGAGAAGCTTCGCACATTTCTCAATAAAGTGTTAAGCTTGTCTCCTTAATTAAATACTCTTGAACAGATGATTAATTACACTGTTAAAATTATTTTTCCAATGAATAAAAGTTACAGTTGATGAAAATAATATTTTATTATTCATCGGATAATTTTATGATACAGCGATTTTATTTATCAGATAAAACCTCGAAAAATGTAAACTTTCTAAACTGTGCCCGGCCTCGGGTTTAGTAAGATCTCCCGTCGACACATTCATAGTCCAAGGTTTACTAGTCTCAAGGAAAACATTTCGTTTTCTCCGGCACCGCTCAGCGCGTACATAAAACGAGGAATATACTAAAATATTCGACGTTTTCAGAAAATTCCAGAAAAATTCTCAAAAATCACAAATATTAGAAAATGACTATTCATTACGAAATAAATAATTTTCGGAGTGTTACACTGACTTTATGCAGTGTGCACATAAAATGAGAAATATATTAAAATATTTAACATTTCCGAAAAATTCCAGAAAAATTCCCAAAAATCACAAATATTGGGAAATGGTTAATTGTGATGAAACAAATAATTTTTGGAGCATTACACTGACTCTGCTCAGTGTGCACGTAAAATGACAAATATATTAAAATATTCAACATTTTCGAAAAAATACAGAAAAATTCCTAAAAATCTCAAATATTATAAAACACTATTTATGATGAATGAGGTAATTTTTTAGATGTTACAACTCTCCCCTTCAAAAAGAAATTTCATCCTCAAAAATTGATCTATCTTAAAATACACGTGGATATGGTTCCTTGTAGAATGTCTCCAAATCTTCAACGCAATCCCCACGGTTAACTTTGAGTTTTTGTGTAGAGTAACTCCCTTCATATGCTTTCAGTTGTCTTGAAGCATACGCTACTACACCTCCTATCTGCTCAAGCTGATGTTCCAAAATCTAACGTAAGGCATCAATGGGTATCTCAAAGGTTCGTTGAGATCAGCAGAATTATTACTGGTAAGGTAGTTGAGTGTTTATTCAACCCTCGAAAATTTCCTTCGTATGCATTGGTTTACATAAAATTTGACTCTCTCGTATGAGTTAGATGTGAAGTCTCGCCACATTGGAAAATTCTACGACAAGTCTCCCATATTAACCAACTAATTCCATCTAGCTACGAATCTCAGTTGCGGTCGTCGGTCTTTCTCATTGAAGAACTGTTTCAGCTTTCAATGGATCCCTAGCAACTCTTTCCTTTGGGATCATGTGACCCAAAAGTTGAATAGCCTCTAACCAGAATTTTGCACTTGTATAACTTCACGCATATCTTCTTCTCCTTCTTCAAGATTTGAAGGATCACCACGAAAGGTTTGGTACGCTCCTCTGAATGTTAAGAATAGATCAAAATGTCACCAATAAGGACAACGACAATTCTATTTTCAGCAGGGAAGAAGATCCTATTCACGAAATCAATGAATGTTACTGACGTGTTCGTTGCACGGTACGGCGCTACCAAACACTCGTAGTGCCCATAACGTGTCTGAAAAGCTATCTTGGAATCATTATTCTACCTTCAGACGAACTTGATGATAGTCCAGAACACAAGCTGATCTTGGAGAAAACAGCGGCTTCCTTCGGTTGATCTATCAAGCTAATTAACCTTGACTTTAGCAAGAAATGTCTCACAGGGCAATTCTCATGTAATCACATTGCATTCAGCACTATAGTTTGAGTTGAGTTCGAGAACACCTTTTCTCAATCGAAGTACATTAGAAGCATTATAAGGGTTAGAAGGAAAAGATAATAGAGTCACTTGGTGTACTGTCAGGCTCATCCGACGAAGAACGTGATATGATGCGATAAGATTTAGGAATGAGTTTCATGGATTCAATTCCAGGAACCTCTGTTTTAAGAAACACTAAGGTTCTATCGGAACAAAATGGTGAGGTATGGTCAGAAAATAAACAATCCTTTTTCTAAGGTCAAGTCTATATAGGAAAAGGCTAATAATTACATTAGCCGAAAGGTTTCAGTTTCTAATGATAATAAGATAGTTTAAACAAACTTTGTGTATTAACGACAAACTTAGAAATGAGAGGGACATTGCCCAAATCAAAAGGAAGCAAATTCACAGATAATTCCAAATTCTAAAAATGAGCTCTTAAAATCTCATTGGGAACAGTTTTACAGGATATGGTTAGAAGATAACCATTCACTTTTTGAGACCAAATTTGTGACAGAAATAAACAATTGAAATCAACAACAGATTCAGCTTTTAACAGGTCGTAGGATAATTTAAACGACTTGGCTATCAAAAATAGGTTCTTAGTAGCCAAAGCAGAAATAGCTTAGTCAAAAGATGACAAAGACACAAACAATCCTAATAGACTCATACAATCATATGTCACAAGGAAATGGGTTATCCCTAGAATCATACAAGGGAATCACAAGGTTATCCACT
This sequence comes from Ormosia semicastrata, assembly GCA_029884595.1. NCBI lineage: Eukaryota > Viridiplantae > Streptophyta > Magnoliopsida > Fabales > Fabaceae > Ormosia > Ormosia semicastrata. Next base: position 31,665,564 of record JAQQTO010000044.1, on the reverse strand, counting down.
GTAGCACAGTCCCTTTCTTCATTTCGATCTTCAATTTGGGTGGAGGGATTAACTCTCCCTTCTTCATGAGATTTCGAAGCACGTACACCTCCGATGTAAAGCTTCATCCTTTGCGAAGTACAGTTCCTCGCCACATGTCCTAGCTCTCTGCATTTGAAACAAATTATCCTCGTGATCGCACATGGAGGCTTTGTCCCATGTAAAGCACAATCCCTTGACACATATCCTTGCTATCCGCACTTGAAATAAATTATTCCTTCGATCTTACAGTCCCTCGTGAAGTGGTCCTTTCCGCACTTCTTACACCTTGATAACGGTACCATGGTTGGATTGGACTTACTACCACTCGCACCTCCGTTATGCATTTGTTGTCGCTGTTGCTCCCTCGGTTGCCACAAATACGACTTCCACTTATGTTGATTGGTCATTCTGTCATTCCTCCTTTGGAACTTGGGCAATCCAGAGTTACCCCAAAGCTGACTTTCTTCTAACAAATTCTGAACCTCGACTTCTAATTCTTGCTGCCGTGCGGCCCTCTGATCCTGGTGTGTTGTTACATCAACCATTCTTCGCATTACTTCCACAGTCGTATCCACTCCTTTGTTGTTAGGTTCCACATTCCTATGCATACGTCTTCCGTGAGCCATTGTCTTCCTTCAAAAATAGATAGTCAGGCATAATGGAGATAAGAAGTAACCATTTCAGACAATATTGTCTCCTTTCAGAAACCAAACACAAGGAGTTACACAACAACAAGGGTGAAAATGCAAACAAATCCTAAACAAGTTTAGTCATACCTGCTGAGCTTCTTACTAAAAGAACTTCTATTTGCTTAATACGCCTAGGTGAAATCATAGTTTTCTGTCCACACAAAACATTACACATTGTGATGAGGACATGACCAAGAACAAGGAGCTTGAAGCCCTTGAAGGACTTGGAGGACCTATGACAAGAGCAAGGACAAGGAGAGCCAAGGAAGCTTTACAACAAATGTTGGCAGCCTTTCCTAAAATAGAACCACGCCTTGAAGAATCAAAACTCAAATTGATCAATTGCCTCATGACTGAAGAGGAGGTTGCATGGCTTTAATGGGAGGGTAGCTTGTCATAAATTCTACTCAAGTATGGAGTGCTAACTATGCTGAATAGGGGCAACTAGACTTGGTGGAATTATTGGTTGATTAAATGCTTTTATTTCTTTGGCAGTTACACTTTGGCCAATTATAGTTTTTTTTTATGATGGTTATTATTAGGCTGAATGCTTTTATTTCTTTGGCAGTTACACTTTGGCCAATTATAGTGTTTTATGATGGTTATTATTAGGAGTTTATTTTTGTAAGTTTCTGAATGTAAAGGGGCTACATAATAGCACCCACTAGGAGAAGAAAAGAGTTAGTTTTTGGTTTTTGAACAATCACAGGTTTGGGAGCTTGTTTCTCTTTGAGTTCTTGCAATCCAACTATTGAGATTTATCAAAGGGATTACATCCTTTGTGTGTGCAATCTCTGGACTTATCTTCCATCCTTGGAGGTGTGACGTCCATCATCATTCCCATACCATTTTCTTTTCTTTTCCATGATCATATAATTCAGTTTCCCTCAATTCTGATTGAATCAAACTCTATCTCCACGAAAGCCCCAATTTTCGTGCAGGATAACTCCTGATCATATCTCATGTTATACGAAAGCTTTTTGAGTGATTCTTGAGCCAAAATTGCGATTCAAATCACGATCTTTCTCCTCGTTTTGGTCTCATTCAATTTGGAGTTCTACAGCTCGAGTTATAGTTCCGTGATATCATAACGCATTCTGCATTTCTGTTTTAATTTGATCATTTCCATGCGCAGAGTTTAAAACAAAGTCTGCATCCATCACCTAAATTCCTGGTAGATCCTATTCTGAATTCTACAAGCAAAATAGGGTTCATATCATTTGGTAATCAGAGCTCCGGTTCTAGGAATTGCAAGGCTGCATTTCGGGTAATTTCTTTCCTTGATTTCACCATCCTTAATATTACCTTATTGTCTTTTTTCTCTTAGGCTGAACCATTGCAAAAGTTAGGCCTTTAAAAAAAATAAAAATAAAATAGACCAAAAACAAAAGAGAAGGAAGCATGCAAAATGAGTATATATATATAGGCTGAATGGTTCATGCTGTTAGAAATTTTTAAGCTTATTCTTTAAGGTAATATTGTGGTTGATTGAAGGAAGAATTACTGCACCTTGCTTGTTTGAATTTCTAAATTTGTGGCTGCACACAGATTGGTAGAATTTCTTTGTGTTTTCTCTTCTTGGTTGATAAGAATTCAAGGAGGAATAGAGAGGAAAAAAGGCAAGAGTGATCATTATAGTAAAAGCCTAATTGTGTGCAAACACGTGAGTGGGTAAGGTTTCTCAAACAAAGAAATATATATATATTGGTTCTTGTTACCTTTGATCTATTTGTTTATCAATGGCGAAAAGAAACATCAACAATGATATTCAGTTCCAAATCGCAGCTCTTACTCAACACTTGGAGAGGTTGATGAAGCAACAACAAGAAAGATGAGTTCCATGAGAGGTTGGATCAAATGGAGAATAGGACACCACCTGGAGGAGGAGGAAGGCCGAATAGGAATGAAGGAAGAATAGAAGGAATCAAGCTGAATATACCTCCTTTCAAGGGTAGGAGTGACCCAGAGGCATACTTGGAGTGGGAGCTCAAGATTGAGCATGTGTTCTCTTGCAACAATTATAATGAGGAGCAAAAGGTGAGACTTGCAAGCTTTCTTGAATTTTTTGATTATGCACTCATTTGGTGGAATAAGTTGCGAGGGAGAGGACAAGGAATGAAGAACCTATGGTGGACACTTGGGCGAAATGAAGAGAATCATGAGGAAGCGCTATGTACCATCTAGCTTCCATAGGGACTTGAAACTCAAGTTGCGAAATTGACTCAAGGAAGCAAAGGAGTGGAAGAGTATTATAAGGAGATGGAAGTGTTAATCATCCAAGCCAAAATTGAAGAAGATCCCGAGGTAACTATGGCTCGCTTTCTTAATGGTTTAAATCATGATATTAGAGATGTTGTGGAGTTGCAGAATTTGTAGAAATGGAGGATCTTTTGCATAACACAATTCAAGTAGAACAACAACTCAAAAGAAAGAGTACAACAAGGAAGAGTTCTACTAGCTATAATCCTTCAAATTGGAAGGATAGAGTCAAGAAAGAAGGTGCTTGCCTCCTCTAACAATGCAGCGCTTTCTAATCATGGGAAAGCACCTCAAAAGCAAGTGAACATCCACCAAAGAGGACTAGAGAAGTGAAGTGTTTTAAGTGCTTGGGCATAGGTCATTATGCCTACGAGTGTCCTACAAAGAAGACAATTCTTCTCAAGGATAATGGGAGTACACAAGCCAATCAAGATAGTGGTGGAGAGGAAGAGGAAAGTGAAGAAGAGATGGTGGCTACGGAGGAGAGTTGTACATGATTAGAAGGTTACTTGGAAGCCAAATTAAAGCAATGGATGCATCTCAAAGGGAGAACATTTTCCATACAAGATGTTCAATCAATGGTAAGGTATGTTTGGTAATTATTGATGGGGGAAGCTGCACAAATGTCGTGAGTTCGAGATTAGTGTCAAAACTGAATTTGGACACTAAACCACATCCTAGGCCATACAAGCTTCAATGGCTTAGTGAAGGAGAAGAAGTGCAAGTAAGGCAGCAAGTAGAAGTCTCTCTTTCCATTGGAAAATACCAAGACAAAGTGTTATGTGATGTAGTTCCAATGGAGGCCAGCCACATTCTTTTGGGGAGGCCGTGGCAGTATGACACCAAAGTTATCCATGATGGTTTTACTAACAAAATTTCTTTTGTGTATCAGGATAAGAAAGTGGTTCTCAAGCCTTTGACTCCTAGAGAGGTGTGTGAGGATCAAATCAAAATGAGAGAAAAGATTGCAATTGAGAGAAAGAGTGAAACACTTGAGAGGAAAAAGAGTGAAAAGAAAAAGAATGAAACACTTGAGGGCGAAAACCTTTGCGTGGCAAGAGAAAGGGAGGTAAGGAGGGTGCTTTGCGCAAGGCAGCCCCTCTACTTATTATTTTGTCAAAGTCAAATTTTATATGCTAACCAATTTGACAAGTTTGAATTGCCTTCTTGTATTGAATCTCTTTTGCAAGACTTTCAAGATGTTTTTCCGAAAATGTACCGGATGGCTTGCCACCTTTGAGGGGAATTGAGCATCACATTGATCTCATTCCGGGAGCTTCTTTGCCCAATCGGCCAAAGATATATAGGAGCAACCCACAAGAGACAAAGGAGATTGAAAGGCAAGTGGCGAAACTCATGAGCAAAGGTTGGGTGAGGGATAGCATGAGTCCGTGTCTTTGTACCAGTCATTCTAGTGCCCAAAAAGGATGGCTCATGGAGGATGTGTTCTGATTGTAGAGCCATAAACAACATCACCATCAAGTATAGACATCCAATTCCCAGGTTAGATGATCTTCTTGATGAACTGTATGGTGCATGTGTGTTTTCCAAAATTGATCTAAAAAGTGGTTATAATCAGATTAGGATTAGAGAAGGTGATGAATGGAAAACTGCCTTTAAAACAAAATATGGATTGTATGAATGGTTGGTTATGCCATTTGGTTTGACTAATGCGCCTAGTACTTTCATGAGATTGATGAATCATGTTTTAAGAGAGTTTATTGGCAAATTTGTTGTGGTGTACTTTGATGATATTCTTATCTATAGCACTAGCCTTGATTTGCATGTTGAGCATTTGCAATCTGTTTTGAATGTGCTTAGGAAAGAACAATTGTATGCCAATCTGGAAAAATGCATCTTTTGTACTGATCATGTGGTATTCCTTGGATTTGTTGTTAGTGCTAAGGGAGTACAAGTAGATGTGGAAAAGGTTAAGGCCATCCAAGAATGGCCAACACCTAAGTCCGTGAGTGAGGTGAGGGGATTTCATGGTTTAGCAAGTTTCTATAGGAGATTTGTTAAAGATTTTAGTACATTGGCTGCACCTCTAAATGAAGTTGTTAAAAAAATGTGGGTTTCAAATGGGGTGAGGAACAAGAAAAGGCCTTTACTGCCCTTAAGCATAGGTTAACTAATGCACCCATTCTTGCTATGCCTGATTTTGCAAAATCATTTGAAATTGAGTGTGATGCATCAAATGTGGGTATTGGGGCTGTTTTATTGCAGGAAGGTCATCCAATTGCTTATTTTAGTGAAAAGTTAGGAGGGGCTGCCCTTAACTATTCAACTTATGATAAGGAATTGTATGCTTTGGTTAGAACTTTAAAGACTTAAAGAGTTTGTCATCCATAGTGATCATGAGTCCTTAAAGTACTTAAAAGAACAAGGTAAGCTTAATAAGAGGCATGCTAAGTGGGTAGAGTTTCTAGAGCAATTTCCATATGTCATCAAGCATAAAAAAGGGAAAGGGAATGTAGTGGTGATGCGCTTTCTAGGAGGAATGTATTGCTTTCGTGCTTGAAACTAAATTGTTTGGTCTTGAATCTTTGAAAGACATGTATGTGAATGATGAGGACTTTGCCTGAAATTTTTGCTTTGCATGTGAAAAGTTGTCTGAAAATGGTTACTATAGGCATAATGGATTCTTGTTTAAAGCAAATAGATTGTGTGTGCCTAAGTGTTCCATTAGAGAGCTGCTTGTGAGTGAATCACATGAGGGAGGTTTGATGGGTCATTTTGGGATCCAAAAGACTTTAGAAATTTTGCAAGAACATTTTTATTGGCCCCATATGAGGCGTGATGTGCACAAATTTTGTGATCATTGTATTGTTTGTAAAAAGCTAAATCAAAAGTTAAGCGGCATGGTTTGTATACTCCTTTGCCTGTTCCTGAATATCCTTGGATTGACATTTCTATGGACTTTGTTTTGGGGCTGCCTCGAACAAAGAATGGAAAGGATTCTGTGTTTGTTGTTGTTGATAGGTTTTCTAAGATGGCACACTTCATACCTTGCAAAAAGGTAGATGATGCTTGTCACGTGGCTGACTTGTTCTTCAAAGAGATAGTGAGGCTCCATGGGCTGCCTAGGAGCATTGTAAGTGATAGGGATGCAAAATTCCTAAGCCACTTTTGGAGGACCTTATGGGGTAAGATTGGTACTAAATTATTGTTTTCTACTACTTGTCACCCACAAACTGATGGTCAAACTGAGGTAATCAATAGGACTTTAGGCACATTGCTTAGGACTATTTTAAAGAAAAATCTTAAGTCTTGGGAAGCATGTTTGCCTCATGTTGAATTTGCTTATAATAGGGCTGTCCATAGCACAACTAACTGTTCACCTTTTGAAATTGTGTATGGATTTAATCCTTTGACTCCTCTTGATTTGCTGCCTATGCCTAACATTTCTATGTTTAAGCATCAAGAAGCGCAGGCTAAAGCTGAATATGTGAAGAAGCTGCATGAGCAAGTGAAGGCACAGATTGAAAATAAAAATGAGAGCTATGCAAGGCAAGCTAACAAAGGAAGAAGGAAGGTAGTGTTCCAACCTGGTGATTGGGTTTGGGTACACATGAGGAAGGAAAGGTTCCCTGAACAAAGAAAGTCAAAACTCCAACCAAGGGGAGATGGTCCTTTTCAAGTGCTAGAAAAGATCAATGACAATGCATATAAAATTGATCTACCTGGTGAGTACAATATCGTGCTACTTTCAATGTGTCTCGATTTAACTCTCTTTGATGCGATAATGATGTTTCGATTTGAGGACAAATCCTCTTCAAGAGGGGAGGAGTGATGAGGACGTGACCAAGAACAAGGAGCTTGAAGCCCTTGAAGGACTTGGAGGACCTATGACAAGAGCAAGGACAAGGAGAGCCAAGGAAGCTTTACAACAAATGTTGGCAGCCTTTCCTAAAATAGAACCACGCCTTGAAGAATCAAAACTCAAATTGATCAATTGCCTCATGACTAAGAGGAGGTTGCATGGCTTTAATGGGAGGGTAGCTTGTCATAAATTCTACTCAAGTATGGAGTGCTAACTATGCTGAATAGGGGCAACTAGACTTGGTGGAATTATTGGTTGATTAAATGCTTTTATTTCTTTGGCAGTTACACTTTGGCCAATTATAGTTTTTTTTTATGATGGTTATTATTAGGCTGAATGCTTTTATTTCTTTGGCAGTTACACTTTGGCCAATTATAGTGTTTTATGATGGTTATTATTAGGAGTTTATTTTTGTAAGTTTCTCGAATGTAAAGGGGCTACATAATAGCACCCACTAGGAGAAGAAAGAGTTAGTTTTTGGTTTTTGAACAATCACAGGTTTGGGAGCTTGTTTCTCTTTGAGTTCTTGCAATCCAACTATTGAGATTTATCAAAGGATTACATCCTTTGTGTGTGCAATCTCTGGACTTATCTTCCATCCTTGGAGGTGTGACGTCCATCATCATTCCCATACCATTTTCTTTTCTTTTCCATGATCATATAATTCAGTTTCCCTCAATTCTGATTGAATCAAACTCTATCTCCACGAAAGCCCCAATTTTCGTGCAGGATAACTCCTGATCATATCTCATGTTATACGAAAGCTTTTTGAGTGATTCTTGAGCCAAAATTGCGATTCAAATCACGATCTTTCTCCTCGTTTTGGTCTCATTCAATTTGGAGTTCTACAGCTCGAGTTATAGTTCCGTGATATCATAACGCATTCTGCATTTCTGTTTTAATTTGATCATTTCCATGCGCAGAGTTTAAAACAAAGTCTGCATCCATCACCTAAATTCCTGGTAGATCCTATTCTGAATTCTACAAGCAAAATAGGGTTCATATCACATTGAGTGGGCCAATACTCAATATCATGTAACTATTCAACAGTAGCTATGAACATTCAACCTATGGCAAACCATGCCTTCCTATTCCAAACACCTCTATCAAGAGACAAGGAAGTGCACAACATACAAAGAAACTTCTAACATGCCTAAGCATAGTCAGTCCATACCCCGGCTCAACAGGATGAACTGAGCTCTAATACCACCTAATGTAACACCCCTCGATTTAATAACTACAGCACAATCGTCATTATACCGCGGTCACTAAATTTTTGGCATGCTACAACTTCTTCATAATACTTTTCCAAATTTGAATATATATATATATATATATATATATATACCTCATGATCACTAAATTTTTGGCATGCTACAACTTCTTCATAATACTTTTCCAAATTTGAATATATATATATATATATATATATATATATATATATATATATATATATATATATATATATATATATATATATATATATATATATATATATATATATATATAAAAGGAAATATGAGCCACGGATGCAATAATAAATAGACCGTCATTAGCACACATAATTCAACAAGCCAAAATCAAAATACAATTCATAAGACTAGATAAATAATTTAAAGCATATATAGTGCAGTGTATTTCACGTACCGCTCAAAATAAAATACATCAAGTTGGACCCTAAAATGCAGGTATACTAAAATTACACGTTAAAATAAATAATACAGAAGGAAATATAAACTACCCATGAAGACATCTATGTCTAAAGAGTTGGGTACTCCATCGGATCCACTTCGGAATCTTTCCCCAGGTCGTTTGAAGATTTAAGGACAGGACCAAGTGCGGTCCCACGGGCAGGTGCCCTAGCAGCTGATGCCATGGAATCCTCGTCATCATGGGGAGTGCGGATCGGATCACCCCATAGCTCCCGGATGGGCAGAGCAACCTCCAATGCACAGATATAGTAAGTGTCAGGATAGGATCTCCATTATGAGTCCACCTGACAGTCAGTATCAGATCCCCAACATATCATACCCGCTCTCTAGCCCAGTTGACTCACCACGCGTTAGTACCACCAGTGAACACAATTCGAACGAACCCAATAGAACCCCATTCGCGATGACATCACCGGATGCAGTGAGTCAAACCAAGAAAGTCCAAAAGAATCCAACCTTGTTGCCACTTACAGTCTTTAACTAAGAATTTACATGGAACAAGAAAAGTACAAGAAAGAGGTGAGACATCCTATTTCATTACCAATTATGGCAATAAGAAACAGAAACGGCATAGGACGCCCACGTAGCATTACAAGATATATAAACAATATCAAGAGGCAGATATTAAACAACTTAGTAGTTCCAGGCAATTATAATATCGATAAGATAGCAAATCCAATCATCGCATAAATTAAATGCCAAGTAATATATATGTGTTCACCATGTACATATGCATGATAACCAAATCCTACTCCATGGAGCTAGACACGAACATCGAAGTGAATGATCAAGGAGACATGTCAGTATCTCATCCGGCTTGGACCAAGTGCTTACCATAAACAATAATGTTGCACATAAGCTCTATACAGCGGCATTCTCACAAGATCTCGATATAGGACAGTGCTCGGTCAGGATCGTCAGTGCGTTTGCATCGGTTTGTCTCACGGTCTAGCGGGGCTACCGACTGCCCACTGTGAGATGCTAGCGCCCCGACGCCCTCAAGGTCAACAGTAAGACCCACACTAGTCTATTTGCACTCGCACTAAGGTGTGATTCAACTCCTAGGCAACATGGCCTTAACAAATCATCCATTGGACTTTCACAATGCATGATGACTCCATGCATATATCATGTATGTTTATCATTACATACTCTTTCACCACATGCCTCAATTGGCCAAGGTAAGCATCAACACACCATTGGTCCCTCACATGGACCCACAAGATCATATTATCAATTTTTAAATGAAATAATACACTTTCAAGGCTTATTATGAATTCTCACTCACACTCTTAATTCTCGTTTCTCTTATTCAATTAATCCTCAATTAATACATTATACTTTTAGGCACATTATGAAATTATGCTTAACTTGCTATACCCTTCTTAATAAGTTTCTCTTTTTGAGAAACTCTATCACATTATTTATTTACTCATTATTATTTTAACTACATAAGTCCATCATTAAATCTTAAACCTTATTCCCTTAGAATGATTTAAATTGGATCATTTGTCATTTTTACTTGCACTCATGGTCTTACTTTAATTAAAATTTATTCTAAGTCTTTGGATAAAACTTCATTCTTGGTTCTTTCCATTTTATGAGATCCTAATTAATTCATAATTATCAAATTAATTAAGTTTTACTTCAATTTAATATTTCTTATGAAATTCTTTCCATTATTAGGTTCTTACTTTAAACTTAGTCTTATTCACTTGAGGAATTTATTTCTAAGTCTTACCAAGTCTCACACACCCTTATTTATCTTTAAGGTCCAAAGAATTCCTTTAAGTTACTAAATTTATTTCCTTCCATTATATAATTCTCTTATTTATTTACTTCATTAATTAAATGTCATAGTTGTATAATGTTACATGATTAGGCCATTTTGAACCCTAGAGGCCGTGAGCCTCACTAATTCTTAGGATTCCAATTTTTCATTCCATTAATTACATGTTGTCAACTTGATTAGCTATGTCTTCCACTTGTTATAAATTTTTACCAAGAACCCTAATTTAGGGCCCCAAAACCGTGAGCTTCACGGAAGAGGATCAAGTCATTTTTGCTTCCAGATCAAGATTCCAATCCATCCAAACACACATACATATACATAATCAATAAATCAAATAACTTAAACAATTTAACAATAACATATAATCATATAAATCATACAAACAAAGAATAACCCTCAATAGGATTTTCTCACAATAAATCACTACACAATGTTCCTTACTACCAAAAGAGGTTGAAAAGGATTATCTCCCTCTTACCTAAAGGAGAAAACAAACAATAGAACTCCCTTTAAGTTCCCTTGAATTTTCGGATTTCACCAACACCAAAACCCTAGGGCATCAAATTTCCACAAGAATCACAATCAAAGCTTGAAAAAGGCATCCATGATCACCATAGTGACCACGGATAACGAAAATGAAGAGAAAGGGGTGAGAAATCAAGAACCTTACCCAAAAACTTGAAGTTTTGTCTTGGATGACAATGGAGGAAAAGTTGGTTTTTGAAGAAAACCTTTCAAATAGAAGTTGCAGAGGAGGTTGAGAGGAGTATAGAAATTGTGTTTGCGAAGAGAAAAGTGAAGAAAAATGGTGGAGGAAGGGTTGCAATTTCGTGGCTATGGAGGAGGGCAGAGAGAAGGAGGAGAAATTTGAAGAAGTTGAAGGTTAGAGAGAGAAAATGATAGTAAAGGTGAATGAACTTTTTGTGATTTTAAAATTAGAATGACTTTGTTTAATAAAATGAATGAAGCACAAATTTGGCATCCATAGAGGGGCTGCTGTCGTGTTGTGTGTGTGAGGGAGGAGAGAAGAAAATGGTTGAGAGAAAAGAGAGAAGGAAAGTCTAGAGAGAGAAGTTGATAGGAGAAATTAAAGTGATGACTTTTTGACTTTGAAATTTGAATTGAATTGCCTAATTAAATGAAGCACAATATTGGGCTCCAATTGGGGCTGCTGCTACAGTGGAGAGTGGGAGGGAGGAGAGAGAAAAATGCATGGCTTCCTTGGGAAGCTTAGAGTAAATTTCCTAGTTCGCACATTTCTGAATAAAGTGCAAAGTAAGCTTGTCTCCTTAATTAAATACTCTTGAACAGATAATTAATTACACTGTTAGAATTATTTTCCCAGTAAATAAAAGTTACAGTTGATGAAAATAATATTTTATTGTTCATCGGATAATTTTATGATGCAGCGATTTTATTTATTAGATAAAACCTCAAAAAATGTAAACTTTGTAAATTATGTTTGGCCTCGGGTTTAGTAAGATCCCCTATTGACAGATTCATAGTCTAAGGTTTACTAGCCTCAGGAAAAATATTTCGTTTTTCCCGGCACCTCTCAGTGCGCACGTAAAATGAGAAATATACTAAAATATTCGACGTTTTCAGAAAATTTCAGAAAAATTCTCAAAAATAAAAAATATTAGAAAATGACTATTCATCATGAAATAAATAATTTTCGGAGTGTTACACTGACTCTATGCAGTGTGCACGTAAAATGAGAAATATATTAAAATATTCAACATTTTCGAAAAATTCTAAAAAAATTCCCAAAAATCACAAATATTGGGAAATGATTACTTGTGATGAAACAAATATTTTTTGGAGCGTTTCACTGAGTCTACTTAGTGTGCATGCAAAATGAGGAATATATTAAAATATTCAATATTTTCGAAAAAATACAGAAAAATTCTTAAAAATCTCAAATATTATAAAATGACTATTTATGATGAATGAGGTAATTTTCAGGATGTTATATCAAGCACAAGAAAGGTAAGTTCAATGTGGTTGCCGATGCTTTGTCACACAAGTATGCTTTAATGACTACTCTTGAAACTAAATTTCTTAGTTTTGAATATATTAATGAGCTGTATGAACATGATGCAAATTTTTCTCATATTTATCAAACATGTTCTCATACTGTATCTGATGGGTATTTCAAGCACGATGGTTACTTAATAAAGGACAAGAGACTTTGTGTGCCTAAAAGTTCAATTAGGGAATTGCTTGTTCACGAGGCACATGAAGGGAGCTTAATAGGACACTTTGGGGTGCAAAAGACATATGACATCTTGCATGGGCATTTTTACTGGCCCCACATGAAGCATGATGTACATAAGTTATGTGATAAGTGTCTTGTTTGTAAACAAGCTAAGTCTAGGGTCATGCCGCATGAATTATATACTCCATTGCCTGTTCCTGAACACCCTTGGATTGATATTTCTATGGATTTTGTTCTAGGTTTGCCTCGGTCTAAGGGAGGGAAGGATTCTATTTTTGTGGTGGTTGACAGGTTCTCAAAGATGGCTCACTTCATACCATACAAGAAGGTGGACGATGCATGTCATGTAGCTGATTTATTCTTCAAAGAGGTGGTAAGATTGCATGGTTTGCCTAAGAGTATTATTGTAAGTGACTGGGACTCTAAATTCCTTAATCATTTTTGGAGGACCTTGTGGGGAAAGATAGGCACAAAACTATTTTTTTCTACTACTTGTTATCCCCAAACTGATGGGCAAACAGAGGTTGTAAATAAGACTTTATCTACTCTTCTTAGAGTTGTTCTAAAGAAAAATCTTAAGTCTTGGGAGGAATGTTTGCCACATGTTGAGTTTGCTTATAATATGGCTATACATAGTACTACTCAGTTTTCACCTTTTGAAATTGTATATGGTTTTAATCCTTTGATTCCTTTGGATTTATTGCCTTTACCTAACATTTCTCAATTGCAAGATAAGTCTGGGCAGGTTAAAGCTGATTATGTTAAGAAATTGCATGAGAAGGTTAAGGCCCAAATTAAGAAGAAAATGGAAGGGTATGCCAAGCATGCAAACAAAGGAAGGAAGAAGGTAACATTTGAACTAGGTGATTGGGTATGGGTACACTTCAAGAAGGAAAGATTTCTATCTTAAAGGAATTCTAAGCTTATGCCAAGAGGAGATGGACCTTTCCAAGTATTGGCTAAGATCAATGACAATGCATATAATATTGACTTACCAGGTGAGTATGGTGTGAGTGCTACCTTTAATGTGACTGATTTGTCCTTTTATGATGCAGGTGATGAATTGATAGATTTGAGGACAAATGCTTCTCAAGAAGGAGGGAATGATGAGGACTTCATGGGTGAAGTCCAAGCCTAGGCCCAAGTCCAGAAAGAAGTCCAAGATCCAATACAAGGTCTAGGAGGGCCCATGACAAGAGCAAGAGCTAAAAGGGCCCAAGAAGAACTTAAAAAGATGGTGAACAACTTATTAGAGGCCCAACATTAGATTAAAGCCCAACACGTGGAGCCTAGGGTTAACACATGCATAGCCCACTTGGAATGAAAGGAGAAGAGCCAAAAGAGTCAATCTAAACTTTCAAGACCTTTATATATTTTTGGGGCTGTTTTTATTTTTTTTTATTTTTTTTTCTGTTGCGTTCTAGTTCTATTTGGTGTATGGCTGTGTTCAAAAAAATATATTTTGTCCACAGCAGGATTAGAACCCAGGCATTTGAAGCTGAATATGTCTCCTTAACCACGGGAACATATTTGTGATGCTTATGCTAAGGGGTTTTATTTTTATTTTTTGTTAACTCCTAAATGGGCAAACCTCTAAATTGAATTATATTAAAACATTTGGAGATCATTAGAGAGGGGAACACACATTTTGGAATAGACAAAACTGAGAGTTTTGCTCTGCTAAGGTTCTTCTTTGCATCATTTGATCTTATCAAGAATTAACCAATTCTTGTGGCGATCCTTTTTGGCTTATCAAACTAGGTTTGTGGCGCCATTCTTATCTTATTTCTTTTCATCAATTTTGTATCTAGTTCTTCCTTCTAATTTCGCAATTTCCTCAATTTTCGTCTCAAATTTCTTGCACTCATATCTCAAGTTATACGTACTCTTTTTTAGTGATTCTTGAGTCTAAATCGTGTTTCAGAAAGAGATCTTTCACCTCGTTTTGAAATCACTCAATTCTAATGTTTATAGCGTGAGATATGCATGCTTCCTAAAAACAGACAGAATCAGTTCTTTTCTTTCTTTATTCTTCCTTTCAATTTCATCTTCCAAATTCTGTTTGTTCTAGTTCTAGTTAGGTTTGAATTCAAGAGGCTTAAGGAAAACCTCATCAGTGTGTGTGGCATTCTATGTTTGTGTGTATGATATTCTGTGTGGTGTGTCTATGTGTGTGATATTTTGTGTGTGTGATATGATCCAAGTTGGATGCATATTATTTTTACAGATCATCCTTGAGTTGATTTAGTGTTTCAAAGAATGAAACGATGAACAGTACCCGATGAAAAGTAACTGATGAATAGTGATATGAATAGTGATGTGAATAGTGCATGAATAGTAAAAAAATAGAAAAGATGGAAAAAGGAAAAGGAATGGGAGGAAGAAGATGCCACACTCTTAGAGAGTGATAAGTCAAGCGAAGATTCGCCACAAAGGTAAGGAAGCCTTTGATAAGAACCAAGATAGCTCAACCAAAAACCAAAGAGAATGAAATTCTTACAAATGGATTCAATCCAAATTCACATCCAAGAGTCCTTTCATTCATGTTTTAGGCACATACTTATAGGAAAATGGGGTGCATAGAATATGCATACAAAATGGTCATCATAATGTGACAAATTCTCCATAAAAAGCAATAACTAATCCATTAAGTGGCTAATTAAAGCATTAACTAGAAAATAGGAGTTACCTAAGCATGCAAACCAAAGGTTACCCTCCCAAAAACGTGCACTATTCATCCTTCATAGTTTATTACACTTTATTTAATAGAAATAAATTAGAAAATGCTATTTTAGAGATGTGGACATCCAAGCCATCATGGGTCTTCAAGTTGGATGAGATAAGTGACCAATTTGGGCTCCATTCCATCAAGACTTGAATTTGGGCTTGCTTCAATTAAAGTTGTCACCATTTGATTTAGGACTTCTTGGGCTTTCTTGGTCCTAGCTCTTGTCATAGGTCCAACAAGTCCTTGTAGTGCTCCTTGATCCATGATCCTTAGTGGGCTCACATCATCTCCTCCTTCTTTAAGTGAATTCGACCTCGAATTGAAATCTTCATCACCTACATCCAAAGGAGACAAATCAGCCACATTGAAAGTTGCACTAACTCCATACTCACCTGGAAGGTCTATCTTGTAGGCATTATCATTAATCTTGGCTAACACTTGAAATGGCCCATCTCCTCTTGGTTGAAGCTTGGATTTCCTTTGTGAAGGAAATCTCTCTTTTCTCATGTGCACCCTGTGATGCAAACCAAGAATGATGTCCAATTTAAGGCCAATTTGATTTTTTATGACAAATTTTATTTTCATTAGTGATGAACCTGTTGACTTGTTTTGGCTATATCTTGCGCTACAAATCTCCGATTGGTGAATTCTTTAGTGCGTTAGAAAGATAAGGAACTTATCTACAAATCTTATTTCTAGCTTCTTGACCAGTTTCGGCTTCTATCATGGTGAAAAATGGTGTGGAAGTTGAAGACGAACTTTTGGACAAAATTTTCTAGTTTATTTCTATTAAATAAAGTGTAATAAACTTTGTGTGTGGACGGTGCACATTTTTACTAAGCTTATTGGGAGGGCAACCTTTGGCTTGCATGCCTAGGTAACTCCTTTTTAGAAGTCATGAACCACTTTTATTATCCACTTAATTGTCATTAGTTGCTTTAATTAGCCACTTCGGGAATAGTTATTTTCTTTTATGAGGGATTTTAGTCACTTTATGGTGACCTTTTGTTTGCATGATGTATGCAGCCCCTAAACTCTATATATGTACACATCTATGATGAATAAAAAAAAAAGAAGGATTTGATGTTCAATTTGGGTTTTTCCAATTGTGAGAGTGTTCCTCTCTTAGGTTCTTGACTGAGCCATAGATCTTATCAAGAGTTTCTCTTGTGGCGATCACTAACTTTGGTTTATCAATCAATCCTTGATTGTGGCACCAATCCACTGTTGGTGTATGCCCTAGTGGCCAATACATTTTGTTTGTATTGACATACATTATATTATGCTATTTTATATATGAGGCATTTCATTTATTGTGTTCTTTTTGATAAACATAATAAAGTCCTTAGAATAGTAAGTTTGATGCCATAGGACATCAAGTGGATGACTTGATCGTGAGATCCTTTTGGTTACAACACTATTCTTAAATGTCCCTAGTCAAGTATTATTGTTAATTAGGACAACAATAATACATTGAGACTAGTATGTGTAGAGACCGATGACCGCATCTCACGGGTCATGGATATGAGATATCAAGTCTTCACATTGGTACATATTAGAGTAATGATGTCTTGGGTGACCCACCATGAGAACGCTACATGGATCGTTACGTGAGTGTCATAAGCGATTCTCATAGTGACAATGGTGTTTGTGGTCCTTTGACCCGAAATCACTACGATTCCTACATGAGGAGTTGTGTGTTTTAATGCCATCAAACGTCATCTCGTAACAAGGTGATTATAAAGTTGGTTATTGGACATACCTCAAATCATGCGAGGGATGTGAGTGACCTAGATGGAATTTGTCACTCCTACATAACAGGGCGATATCTTCGGGCCCCCGATTGAGTGAGACCGCGAAATGCATGGCCATGCTCAAATGAGTCAATATGAGATATTGATCTCATTTGTTGTTACAAAGTCTACTTGAGTATCGGGAAACGAATGATTGGACTATACAAGGGTGACGCATTCCATGCCTTGTGTTCAATCTAGATATCTTGACAAAGGGACTAAACTACACGGAAACATTGATCACGGATAGGTTATGTCAAATCACCGACATTCTCATTACTTGGGTAGCAAGTGATGTGTTGCTAGATACCGCTCATTGTTTGTAATATTAAAATGAGATTTTAATATTACTACCAACGTCATGAGAACCTGCAGGTCGCACACTTAGAAACAGACTAAATTGGAGCAATAAGGATCCAAGTTGGACTCGGATTCAATTGTGGGCCTAACTCATGACGGATGGGTTTTAGGGTTACACACTTACCTTGCTACATCGCTCACACTCACTTAAGGCGACCACTATTATAAATAGTACTTGCATAAGGGGGCTGCTATACATGTTACATCACAACCCTAGCCGCACCTAAGAAAGTGAGTGAGAGACAGTGAAAGGTTCTTCTCTTTATTCGCAGCTAGCACCGCGAAACAGAGGCGTGACTCCTTTTGCAAGTCTGTTCGTGTGGATACCGCAGAAACATCGTCACTATTACGGTGTTGGTGATTCACCTCGCTTGTGTTTATCACGCTTCAAGAGGTAAATTTTAAAAAACTCGGATTATGGACTTTTCGCATGGATCCTGTGTGGGAATCCTATTATTCCGCTGCGAGATATTTTGATCCGCAATTCCCAACATCCACTTCTTATGTTCATCTCTCGTCTTAACCATTTTCTTTTTTTTGGTTGTTTTGCGATTTTCTAGTTCTCAAATTCTGTTAGTTTTCTCCAATTCGTATCTCATGATTTACTCATCTTTTTCTAGTGATTCTTGAGCCTAATTTGCATTTTAGAACGTGATCTTTCACGTTGTTTTGGAATCGCTCAATTCTGAGTAGTATAGTGCGAGATACAGCTATTTTTAAACAAGTGCGTCATTTTGGTTGGTCACTCAAGGATAGATCCGAATTTTTACATGATCTTTCTAGGATCATATCATGTGGTATCAAAGCACAAGAGACATGCCAGGTGGGTGGAGTTTCTTGAACAATTCCCCTATGTGATCAAGCACAAGAAAGGTAAGTCCAATGTGGTTGCTGATGCTTTGTCACGCAGGTATGCTTTAATGACTACTCTTGAAACTAAATTTCTTGGTTTTGAATATATTAAGGAACTGTATGAACATGATGCTGATTTTTCTCATATTTATCAAACATGTTCTCATACTATATCTGATGGGTATTTTAAGCATGATGGTTACTTAATAAAGGACAAGAGACTTTGTGTGCCTAAAGGTTCAATTAGGGAATTGCTTGTTCAAGAGGCACATGAAGGGGGCTTAATGGGACACTTTGGGGTGCAAAAGACATATGACATCTTGCATGAGCATTTTTACTGGCCACACATGAAGCATGATGTGCATAAGTTGTGTGATAAGTGTCTTGTTTGTAAAAAGGCTAAGTCTAGGGTCATGCCGCATGGATTATATACTCCCTTGCACTGTTCTCTGAACACCCTTGGATTGATATTTCTATGGATTTTGTTTTAGGTTTGCCTCGGTCTAAGGGAGGGAAGGATTCTATTTTTGTGGTGGTTGACGGGTTCTCAAAGATGGCTCACTTCATACCATGCAAGAAGGTGGATGATGCATGTCATGTAGCTGATTTATTCTTCAAAGATGTGGTAAGACTGCATGGTTTGCCTAAGAGTATTGTAAGTGATCGGGACTCTAAATTCCTTAGTCATTTTTGGAGGACCTTGTGGGGAAAGATAGGCACAAAATTATTATTTTCTACTACTTGCCATCCCCAAACTGATGGGCAAACAGAGGTCGTAAATAGGACCTTATCTACTCTCCTTAGAGTCATTCTAAAGAAAAATCTTAAGTCTTGGGAGGAATGTTTGCCACATGTTGAGTTTGCTTATAATAGGGCTATACATAGTACTACTCGCCACCTTTTGAAATTGTATATGGTTTTAATCCTTTGACTCCTTTGGATTTATTGCCTTTACCTAACATTTCTCCATTGCAAGATAAGTCTGTAGGTTAAAGTCGATTATGTCAAGAAATTGCATGAGAAGGTTAAGGCCCAAATTGAGAAGAAAATGGAAGGGTATGCCAAGCATGCAAACAAAGGAAGGAAGAAGGTAACATTTGAACCAGTGATTGGGTATGGGTACACTTCAGGAAGGAAAGATTTCCATCTCAAAGGAAGTCTAAGCTTATGCCAAGAGGAGATGGACCTTTTCAAGTATTGGCTAAGATCAATGACAATGCATATAAGATTGACTTGCCGGTGAGTATGGTGTGAGTGCTACCTTTAATGTGGTGATTTGTCCTTTTATGATGCGGTGATGATTTAATAGATTTGAGGACAAATGCTTCTCAAGAAGGAGGGAATGATGAGGACTTCATGGGAGAAGCCCAAGCCCGGACCCAAGTCCGAAAGAAGTCCAAAATCCAATACAAGGTCTAGGAGGGCCCATGACAAGAGCAAGAGCTAAAAGGGCCCAAGAAGAACTTAAAAGATTGTGAACAACTTATTAGAGGCCACATCGATTGAAGCCCAACATGTGGAGCCTAGGATTTACACATGCATAGCCCACTTGGAATGAAAGGAGAAGAGCCTCTATTTGGTGTATGGTTGTTTAATTAAAAAATGTATTTTGTCCACAAATGGATTAGAACCCAAGCACTTGAAGTTGAATATGTCTCCTTCACCACCTGGAACATATCAGTGATGCTTATGCTTAGGGGTTTTGTTTTTATTTTTTGTTAAGTCCTAAATGGGCAAACCTCTAAACTGAATTGTACTAAAACATTTGGAGATCGTTAGAGAAAGGATAGACACACATTTTGGAATATACAAAACTGAGAGTTTTGCTCTGCTAGGGTTCTTCCTTGCATCATTTGATCTTATCAAGAATTAACCAATTCTTGTGGCGATCTTCCTTGGCTTATCAAACTAGGTTTGTGGCGCCATTCTTATCTTTTCTTTTCATCAATTTCGTTTCTAGTTCTTCCTTTCAATTTCGTATTTTTTTCTCAATTTTCGTCACAAATTTCTCGCGTTCATATCTCAAGCTTTACGTACTATTTTTCGGTGTTTCTTGAGTCTAATTCGTGATTCAAAAAGAGATCTTTCATCTCGTTTTGGAATCATACAATTTCGATGTCTATAGCGTGAGATATGGAATTTTCCTAAAACAGATAAAAATTTGTTCTTTCCCTTCTTATTCTTTCTTTCAATCTCATCTTCCAAATTCTGATTGTTCTAGTCCTAATAGGTCTGAAATCAAGAGCCTTAAGGAAATCCTCATCACATATTGACACAGAGAAAATTAAGGCCATTCAAGAGTGGCCGACCCCCAAAAATGTGAGTGAAGTGAGGAGCTTTCATGACTTGGCTAGTTTCTATAGGAGGTTTGTTAAAGACTTTAGTACATTGGCTGCACCTCTTAATGAAATTGTCAAGAAAAATGTTGTGTTTAGATGGGGGGAGAAACAAGAGCATGCATTTAATGAGCTTAAGGAAAGACTTACTCATGCACCAATACTTGCTTTGCCTAATTTTGCTAAATCTTTTGAAATTGAATGTGATGCTTCTAATGTTGGTGTTGGAGCTGTTTTAATGCAAGAAGGGCATCCAATTGCTTACTTTAGTGAGAAATTAAGTGGTGTTTGTCCTTAATTATCCCACCTATGATAAGGAATTGTATGCCTTGGTGAGGGCTTTACAAACATGGCAACATTATCTTTTGCCCAAAGAGTTTGTTATCCATAGTGATCATGTGTCCTTAAAGTACTTGAAAGGACAAGGAAAGTTGAATAAGAGGCATGCCAAGTGGGTTGAGTTTCTTGAACAATTCCCATATGTGATCAAGCATAAGAAAGGTAAGGCCAACATAGTGGCAGATGCACTTTCAAGAAGGTATACCTTACTCTCTACCCTTGAAACAAAATTATTTGGGCTTGAATGCATCAAAGAATTGTATGAGCATGATAAAGATTTTTCCCATATATATGCTAATTGTTTGCATTGGGCTCAAAATGGGTATTTTAAGCACCAAGGGTTTTTGTTTAAAGAAAAGAGATTATGTGTGCCCAAAAGTTCTATAAGAGAGTTGCTTGTGAGGGAAGCGCATGAAGGGGGACTAATGGGGCATTTTGGGGTTCAAAAGACTTTAGACATGTTGCACGAACATTTTCATTGGCCACACATGAAACATGATGTGCAAAAGTTTTGTGAAAAATGCATTGTTTGTAAAAAGTCTAAATCTAAAGTGATGCCTCATGGACTTTATACTCCTTTGCCTATTCCTGATTTTCCTTGGATTGATTTGTCAATGGATTTTGTTGTAGGACTACCTCGAACAAAGAATGGTAAGGATTCAATTTTTGTGGTGGTGGATAGGTTTTCTAAAATGGCACATTTTATACCATGTAAAAAATTTGATGATGCTTGTCATGTTGCTGAATTGTTCTTCAAAGAAGTGGTAAGGCTTCATGGCCTTCCAAGAAGTATTGTTTCAGATTGTGACACAAAGTTCTTAGGTCACTTTTGGAGGACTTTATGGGGTAAGCTGGGTACAAAGCTGCTTTTCTCCACTACCTGCCATCCCCAAACGGATGGGCAAACTGAGGTAGTTAATAGGACACTTTCTTCCCTTCTTAGGGCTGTAATAAAGAAGAACATTAAGTCTTGGGAGGAGTGTTTGCCTCATGTGGAATTTGCTTATAATAGGGCTGTCCATAGTACTACTCAATATTCTCCTTTTGAGGTTGTTTATGGATTTAATCCTCTCACTCCTCTTGATTTATTGCCATTGCCTAACTCTTCAATTTTAAAGCATAAAGATGGCAGGGCTAAAGCTGAATTTGTGAGGAAGTTACACGAACAAGTCAAGACCCAAATTGAGAAGAAGACTGAAAGCTATGTTAGGCAAGCCAACAAAGGGAGGAGGAAGGTGGTGTTTGAACCTGGAGATTGGGTCTGGGTGCACATGAGAAAAGAGAGATTTCCTTCACAAAGGAAATCCAAGCTTCAACCAAGAGGAGATGGGCCATTCCAAGTGTTGGCCAAGATTAATGATAATGCCTACAAGATAGACCTTCTAGGTGAGTATGGTGTTAGTGCAACTTTCAATGTGGCTGATTTGTCTCCTTTTGATGTAGGTGATGAAGATTTCAATTCGAGGTCGAATTCACTTAAAGAAGGAGGGGATGATGTGAGCCCACTAAGGAGCATGGATCAAGGAGCACTATAAGGACTTGGTGGACCTATGACAAGAGCTAGGACCAAGAAAGCCCAAGAAGTCCTAAATAAAATGATGACAACTTTAATTGAAACAAACCCAAATTCAGGTCTTGATGGAGTTGGGCCCAAATTGGTCACTTATCTCATCCAACTTGAAGACCCATGATGGCTTGGATGTCCACTTCTTTAAAATAGTATTTTTTTAGTTTATTTCTATTAAATAAAGTGTAATAAACCATGAAGGATGAATAGTGCACATTTTTGGGAGGGCAACCTTTGGTTTACATACCTAAGTAACTCCTATTTTTTTAGTTAATGCTTTAATTAGCCACTTAATGGATTAGTTATTGCTTTTTATGGGGAATATGTCACATTATGATGACCACTTTGCATGCATATTCTATGCACCCCATTTTCCTATAAGTATGTGCCTAAAACATGAATGAAAGGACTCTTGGATGTGAATTTGGATTGAATCCATTTGTGAGAATTTCATTCTCTTTGGTTCTTGGTTGAGCCATCTTGGTTCTTATCAAAGGCTTCCTTACCTTTGTGGCGAATCTTCACTTGACTTATCACTCTCTAAGAGTGTGGCGTCTTCTTCCTCTCATTCCTTTTCCTTTTCCCATCTTTTCTATTTTTTTACTATTCATGTCACTATTCATCAGCTACTGTTCATCGGGTACTGTTCATCATTTCATTCTTTGAAACACTAAATCAACTCAAGGACGATCCGTAAAAACAATATGCATCCAACTTGGATCATATCAGTTTTTGGTTGAACTTGTGCCCCTCTCTTTTGAGAATTTTGAGATGGTATTAATTTGGAACCCAATTTGTTGATTCTTGTGATAGGCTACAGGCATTGTTTTAATTGATAGTAGAGGTGATCTTTTGATAGTTGATAATTAGCATATGTTCTTTGAATTTATGCTTCCCATTGATTTTTAAACCTCTACATGTGAGTTTTGAGCCTATATGGGATGTATGCACTATATGATTTTTGTTCCCATTCTTTGTGTTGAGTGATATTCCTCATTGATCATGTGCTCTAGAACTTGATTTGAAACCTTTTTGAGGCGAAAATTTTGGTTGCATGCTTGAATGTGTAATTAAGGCATTTTAGGTATTTTTCTAGCCTTTTGAAATTGTTACACTTTCATCCTCTAGTTGCCCATTTTGAGCCTATTGCATACTTGTTTTCATGATACCTATGCTGAAACATTGTTGGTTATCATTTAGAATATTAAATGGAGTGAATTGGGCTTGAAAGTTGTGTTAGGAATTATATGTATTTGAGCTTTCTCTTTCTCAAAAAAAAAGAGAAAAAGAAAAGAAAAATAAAAGAAACATCATGAGATGAAAGCTTGAAAAAGAGGAGAAAGAGGAGAAGGAAAAGTAAGGAAGAAATTTCTTTGAAATGTGGAGTTATGTTTTAGATTGAAAAAATTATCTTTACTCCATTTATGTTCTATTGGATTTCTTGTGTTTATTGAAAATCTTGATGAGCCATTTGTGCATATCTTCCTTTCTCTACCTTACCTAACATCATTCCCATGGCCTCATTACAACCTTTGAAAGACCTTTTGATTCTTGCATGCATGCTGATTATTAGTGGAAATTTGGTTTCTTATCAAGCATATAGAAGTGCATTTTCTTTGATGGATTTTGAGCGTATGGTTTTCACCCTTAAACACTTTGAGTGTGGTTAGTGGAGTGAACTTAATTCAATCAGTGATGATGCATGATTTCTGAGAACTTAGCCTCTAATTGGACTTGATTTTGATTACCTCTTAGATTCTTTGTTTGCCTTAGCCTATTGCTTGAATATTATTTTCTCGGGTTCCTTATTCTTTATTGTCTTTTGATCCCATTTCTTAGTTTGGTATTAATTATTGCTTGGGGACAAACAAAGTCTTAAGCTTAGGGGGATTTGATGTGTGTGAAACAACATCATGTTTTGTTCTTGTTTTGCATACATTCTTAGGCAATTTAGGCATTTTAGTTTCCCTTTTAGTTTATTTTTCCCTTAGTTCGGATAACTGCGGTGTTTTTTGTGTTCTAGTGCAGGATTAATGTTGAATTGGCCTTGGATTGAATGGAATGCTTGCATGTTTGAAGTTGGAGCTTAATGGATAGCAAAAAGGTGCAAAAAGACCATTCCAGAGGGATCCACGGCCTGCACGTGGATTAAACCACGGCCATGGATCGAGCAGCAACTTGAAGGAGGAAAAGAGAGATTCCAGGGAGTTCCACGGCCTGACCGTGGAATGATCCACGGCCTGGCCGTGGAATGATCCATGGCCGTGGAATTCTGACAGCACACAAAATTGGCTTGTGGCAGAGAGATCCACGACCTGGCCGTGGAATGATCCACGGCCGTGGATCGCAGCGCGCAGTAATTTTTAAGTTTTTATTTTTATTTCTTTTGGGGGCTTTTTAGCCAATAAAAACCCTAAGTTATAAATAGATGTTCTGAATACAATGAGGGAGTTCTAATTTTGGTTTTAGAGGAGGCACATTGGAGGCTTTGGCTCTTGATCTTCATCTTTCTTCCCTCTTCTCTCTTGGATTACGGGTTTGGATGTTTAAGAACATGTTTTCTGATTTCTTCTTCTCTATGTCTGAGTAGTTTCTTTTATTTCTAGGATTGGGCAATGCCCTTTGATACATTGATAATGATTAATTGACGTTGTTTCCCTTTTTATTGATCTTGAATGTTCTTTGATTCAATCCTTATTGCTCTTATTCATGTGAATTTGCTGGCCACTTATTTGTATCTCATAGGCATTTA
This sequence comes from Ormosia semicastrata, assembly GCA_029884595.1. Taxonomy (NCBI): domain Eukaryota; kingdom Viridiplantae; phylum Streptophyta; class Magnoliopsida; order Fabales; family Fabaceae; genus Ormosia; species Ormosia semicastrata. The sequence continues at coordinate 31,640,323 of JAQQTO010000044.1, read as the reverse complement.
GGGACGTACTGAGAGGTGAACCTAAGTGTTGGAACCATAAGAATTGAACTTAAGGTCTAAATCACGAGAGTAGTTTTAGCCTTTCGAGGATTCAATGAATTGCCACAAAGCGTAATGGGTTCAATTTAAATTCAATTACCATGAGAGTAGGAATTGGTTTAATTGGATACGGATCTTATATCTTGAGAAAGAACATTAACTAATTTAGGATAATTCACATTCAATTGAATTTCAGATTTAATAAAAGGGTTGTCAATTATGATTTATCTTGTATCATTGTGGTATCCAAATCTTGGAAGCTTTCTTGAATCTGAATACCATTCTTGATTACTTGCTATTTTTGTTCTGAATTCTGTTTTCTTGATTTTAATTAATTGTTTTGTTACTACGTTCTTCTTAATCAACAATCATATTCCCTTTTGTTTAACTTAATTGAATTAATTAATTAATTGGTATTCATAGACACAATCCCTGTGGATTCGATCTTTTTATTACTTGACGACGAAACCGTACACTTGTGGATTTCATGCATCATTGCCCCGCTCAAAAAAAGGAAGAGACTCCATTTTTGTGGTGGTGGACAGATTCTCCAAGATGGCCCACTTCATCCCTTGCCATAAGGTGGATGACGCCATTCATGTGGCGGACTTGTTGTTTAAAGAAGTGGTGAAACTTCATGGAATGCCCAAAAGCATAGTCTCAGATAGGGACTCAAAATTCTTAAGCCATTTTTGGAGGACCCTTTGGAACAAGCTTGGGACTAAGGTGGTGAATAGGACCCTATCGACCTTGCTGCGATTAATCATCAAGAGGAACATCAAAACCTAGGAAGAATGCTTACCTCTTGTTGAATTTGCTTATAATAGGGTTGTGCATGCTACTACTAGTTTTTCTCTTTTTGAGATTGTATATGGTTTTAATCCCCTCACCCCCCTTGATTTACTGCCACTACCTAATGTTTCTTCTTTAATTCATAGGGATGGACAGGCAAAAGCTGAATATGTGAGGAAGCTCCATGAACAAGTCAAGACTCAAATTGAAAGGAAGATGGAGTAATATGCTAAGCAAGCAAATAAGGGAATGAGACAAGTTGTTTCTGAACCAGGAGATTGGGTGTGGGTGCACATGCGAAAAGAAAGGTTTCCTTTGCAAAGGAAATCTAAGCCCTTACCTAGAGGAGATGGACCCTTCCAAATCTTAGAAAGAATCAATGACAATGCCTACAAAGTTGACCTACCAAGTAAGTATGGGGTTAGTGCAACATTTAATGTAGCTGACTTAAGTCCTTTTGATGTAGGTGATGAAGGATTAAATTCAAGGTCGAATTCTTTCGAAGGGAGAGGGCATGATGGAGACCAAGGAAGCTCAAGTGGAACCCCAATGGGTCCAATGCCCAAAGAAGCACTGCGAAGACTTGGAGGCCCAATGACAAGGTCAAGAGCTAAGAAGGCTAAAGAGGATTTGGACAAAGCAGTCAACCACTTTCTTTCACTGAAGCCCATTCTAGAAGAAGAAGCACTCAAGATGGTCCAAATGATCCAAGTTGATGAAGGGCCCAAATGTGGGGACATGATTTCTTCTTAGTCAATTTTATTTAATTATGTATTTGAACCTTTTAATTTTCTCAGTTTTGGTTCTTATTTTCTTTTTGGGTTAATTTTATAATAAGGGCCTATTGATTGGGCTTAACTTGCGCATAATAGAGTTGGGGTTTCCAATTAGGCCTAAGCCACATTTGCACTAGGATTAGGTTTTAAAATGTGCTAGCTTGCTGCCTCCTTTAGCTAGACCCAGCTGCATACCTAATGCCTATAAATAGATTTGACTTAGAGAATAATATTGCACTCCTTTGTGAGTTTTGAGAGCTTAGTTCTCTTGGGTTCTTGGTAGAGCCATCTTGGTTCTTATCAAAGGTTTCCTTACCTTTGTGGCGAATCTTCGCTTGACTTATTACTCTCCAAGAGTGTGGCGTCTTCTTCCTTCCATTCCTTTTCCTTTTCCATCTTTTTACTATTCATGGTACTGTTCACACACTGTTCACGGTACTGTTCACGTACTGTTCACACACTGTTCACATTACTATTCATCCTTGCATTGTTTAATTCTTTAAAACACGAAATCAACTCAAGAATGATCCGTAAAAATAATATGCAACCAACTTGGATCATATCACACACACATACACATAGGGAGAATATGACACACACACAGACACACACACACAGAGAGAATATCAGTCAAACCTACACACATACACACATAGAGAATATCACACACATGCATATAAAACATCACACAAACACACATGCACAAATACACATATAATATCATACTCACACACACACACACACACAGAATATCATACATACACAGAGAATATAGCACAAATTGATACAGGATATCACTAACTCACACATAATATCACAGAGAGAAAGAGAGAGAGAATATCACACACAAACACACACATACACATAGAATATTAGACAAACACACACACATAGAGAATATGAGACAAACACACACATACACACAAAGAGAGAATGTCACATACACACACACATAGAGAGAGAGAATATCAGTCGAACCCACACACACACACACACTCATACACAAAATATCACACATACATGCAAAGAATATCACATGCACACACACACATACAAAATTTCACACAAACATACACACACACGCACACACATACGCATACACACGGATAGAATATTAGACAAACACATACACATGCACACACACGAGAAATATCACACACGCACACACACCACACACACACACACACACACATACAGAATATCACACACACTAATAGAGAGAATATCAGACACTCAGCACACGCACACATAGAAGATAGACACACACACTCGCGACAAAGGTATGAGGAACTTTTGATAAGATTGAAGCTATGGTTCTCTAACCTAAGAGGCACGAAAACGGCTCTCTCAAATAGGGTGAATTCCTCTACTTTTATTAATTTCCTAAAAATCTCTTTTTGGAGCACATGAGTTGCCTATTTATAGGCTAAGCTTGAAGCTATTTGCAAACCTTTAAAGTCCTAAAATGACTCTTGAAATACAAGGGATAACTTCCCACTATCATCATAATGATAGAATAAATTCCCATTATCATCATAATGACTTAGGAAGTCTTTAAAGCCCAAAAACTAACTTATGGAAAACCAAAGGGCATCTAAACTTATTCCAACAAAATAAAATACGAAAATTACAAAAATAATAAGAAAAATGGCTTTCATATGAGACCCCTATTAATTAGCCCAATGAACCAGCCCAAATCTCACCAAACACAAGTCCTAATTGGAGTCCTTTTCAATTTGGATTAATTGGACCAACTTAGGTTCTTCTTCTTCCTTATCTTGCTTGAGATTGAATATGTTGGTCACCTCTTGTTGTAAAGCTTCCTTAGCTTTCTTTACTTAGTCATAAATCCTCCTAGCCCAATTAAAGCATCCTCTTTCTCAGCTCTTCCTCGGTCTTCATCACAATATCACACACACACACACACACACACAAATAGAGAATATCACACACTTAGACACACACATTATCCCACAAACACAAACACACAGAGAGAGAATATCAGACAAACATACACACACATAGAAAATCACACACACATACACATAGAATATCACACACACAGAGAGAATATCACTCATACACACACACACGTAGAGAATATCGACAAACACAAACATACACACACGTAGAATATCACACACTTACACACATAATTTCACACACACACACACACACACACAGGATATCACACCTACACACATAAAATCACACATACACACACAGAGTATCACTCACACACACGAGAATGTCACGAGAGAGAGAGAGAGAATATCACACACACGAGAGAATATCACATACACACACATAGAGAGAATATCATACACACATACACACAATATCACACACAAATATACACACATATAAAAAAATCGGATAAACGCACATACACACACAAAAGTCGAATATCACGCACACACACACAGTACCACAAACACACAAACACAGAGAATATCACTCACACACACAGAGAACATCACACAAACTCACACATAGAGAATATCAATCAATCCCACAGAGAGAGAAAGAGAATATCACACACCCACACACACAAACACAGAGAATATGACACACACACACACAGAAAATATCACAAACATAAATATAAAATATCACACACACACACACACGAGAGAATATCACATACGTACACACACACACACACACCACACACATAATATCATACAAACACACACACACATATAAAGAATATCACACACACACAAAGAGAATAACACACACACACACACACACACACACACAGAGAATATTATACAAACACACACACACACACGCATGCACGCATGCAGAATGTCACACTCACACACAGAATATCACACATACACACGCAGAATGTCACACTCACACACAGAATATCACACATACACACACACACAAAAACATGGAATATGACACAAACAAACAGACACACACACAGAATATTGCACGCACACACACACATGCGCGCACGCATACATACACACACAGAATATTGGACAAACACACGTACGCACACACACACACAGAAAATCACACATGCACACACAAAATATCGAGACACACACACGAGAGAGTATCGACAAATGCACACACACAAACACAAAGAATATCATACACACATAGATGGAGAATATCACACACATATAGAATGTCACACACACACACACACAAAATCACACATGCACAAACAGAATATCACACACAAAGTATCAGACAAACGCAGACACAAAAACACAAAGAATATCACACACACATACACACTTAGAATATCACACATACACACACACACACACCCTACACACATAGAGAATATCAGACAAATACATACACACACAACTGATAAGATCCAAGTTGGATGCATATTATTTTTACGGATCGTCCTTGAGTTGATTTAGTGTTTTAAAGAATTAAATGATGAATAGTAATGCATGAACAGTAATGAATGAATAGTATACATGAATAGTGGTGAATGAATAGTATGCGTGAACAGTGTGCGTGACAGTGCGTGAACAGTAAAAAAATAGAAAAGATGGAAAAGGAAAAGGAATGGAAGGAAGAAGACGCCACACTCTTGGAGAATGATAAGTGAAGCGAAGATTCACCACAAAGGTAAGAAAACCTTTGATAAGAACCAAGATGGCTCTACCAAGAACCGAAGAGAACTTAGCTCTCAAAACTCACAAAAGAGTGCAATATTATTCTCTGATTCAAAAAAATGTTAAATGCAATAAACACAAGCCTATTTATAGGCATTAGGTATGCGGCTAGGTCTAGCTAAAGGAGGCAGTAAGCTAGCGCATTTTTAAATGTAATCCTAACGCAAATGTGGCCCAGGCCCAATTGGAAGGCAGTACCTATCCCTAGCTGTGCTATGCACAAGTTAAGCCCACCAATAGGCCCTTATTACAAAATTATCCCAAAAAGAAAATAAGAACCAAAACAGAGAAAATTAAAAGTTCAAATACATAACTAAATAGAATTGACTAAGAAGAAATCATGCCCCCACATTTGGGCCCTTCATCAACTTGGATCATTTGGACCATCTTGAGTGCTCCTTCTTCTGGAATGGGCTTGAGTGAGAGAAAGTGGTTGACTTCTTTGTCCAAATCCTCCTTAGCCTTCTTAGCTCCAAGTCCTCGTAGTGCATCTTTGGGCATTGGGCCCATTGGGCTTCCACTTGAGCTTCCTTGGTCTCCACCACAAACAAAGAGTATTAGACATACAAACACACATAAACACAAAGAATATCACACACACACACACGTGTGCACAACGAATCAGACACATACATACAATGAATATCACACACACACACACAGAATATCAGACAAACACACACAGAATATCAGACAAACACACACATATACAGAATATCACACACATACACACACAAAATATCACACACATACACAAAATATCGAGACACATACACGGACACACAAACACACACACATAGAATATCGCACACACACAAATAAACGAGAATATTACGCACACACACAAAGAGAATATCACACACACACATATAGACACACACACACACACACACATAGAATATTAAACAAAGACACACACACACACACACACAAAGAGAAAATAACACACACACACACAGAATATCACACACATATAGATACACACACAGAGTATTAGACAAACGCAGACACAGACACAAAAAATATCACACACACACGCATAGAGAAAGAGAGAGAGAATATCAGACAAATTGATATGATCCAAGTTGGATGCATATTGTTTTTACGAATTGTCGTTGAGTTGATTTAATGTTTCAAAGAATGAAATGATGAATAGTACTTGATGAACAGTAACCGATGAATAGTGATGTGAATAGTATGCATGAATAGTAAAAAAATAGAAAAGATGGAAAAAGGAAAAGGAATGGGAGGAAGAAGACACCACACTCTTAGAGAGTGATAAGTCAAGCGAAGATTCACCAAAAAGATAAGGAAGCCTTTGATAAGAACCAAGATGGCTCAACCAAGAACTAAAGAGAATGAAATTCTCACAAATGGATTCAATCCAAATTCACATCCAAGAGTCCTTTCATTCATGTTTTAGGCACATACTTATAGAAAAATGAGGTGCATAGAATATGCATATAAAATGGTCATCATAATGTGACAAATTCCCCATAAAAAGCAATAACTAATCCATTAAGTGGCTAATTAAAGCATTAACTAGAAAATAGAAGTTACTTAGGCATGTAAACCAAAGGTTGCCCTCCCAAAAATGTGCACAATTCATCCTTCATGGTTTATTACACTTTATTTAATAGAAATAAACTAGAAAATGCTATTTTAGAGAAGTGGATGTCCAAGCCATCATGGGTCTTCAAGTTGCATGAGATAAGTGACCAATTTCGGCTCCACTCCATCTAGACTTGAATTTGGGCTTGCTTCAATTAAAGTTGTCACCATTTGATTTAGGACTTCTTGGGCTTTCTTGATCCTAGCTTTTGTCATAGGTCCACTAAGTCCCTGTAGTGCTCCTTGATCCATGCTCCTTAGTGGGCTCACATCATCCCCTCCTTCTTTAAGTGAATTCGACCTCGAATTGAAATCTTCATCACCTACATCAAAAGGAGACAAATCAGCCACATTGAAAGTTGCACAACACTATACTCACCTGGGAGGTCTATCTTGTAGGCATTATCATTGATCTTGGCCAACACTTGGAATGACCCATCTCCTCTTGGTTGAAGCTTGGAGTTCCTTTGTGAAGGAAATCTCTCTTTTCTCATGTGCACCCAGACCCAATCTCCAGGTTCAAACATCACCTTCCTCCTCCCTTTGTTGCCTTGCCTAACATAGCTTTCAGTCTTCTTCTTAATTTCAGCCTTGACTTATTCGTGTAACTTCCTCACGAATTTAGCTTTAGCCCTGCCATCTTTATGCTTTAAAATTGAAGAGTTAGGTAATGGCAATAAATCAAGAGGAGTGAGAGGATTAAATCCATAAACAACCTCAAAAGGAGAATATTGAGTAGTACTATGAACAGCCCTATTATAAGCAAATTCCACATGAGGCAATCACTCCTCCCAAGACTTAATGTTCTTCTTTATTACAGCCCTAAGAAGGGAAGAAAATGTCCTATTAACTACCTCAGTTTGCCTATCCGTTTGGGGATGGCAAGTAGTGGAGAAAAGAAGCTTTGTACCCAGCTTACCCCACAAACTCCTCCAAAAGTGACTTAAGAACTTTGTGTCACGATCTGAAATAATACTTCTTGGAAGGCCATGAAGCCTTACCCCTTCTTTGAAGAACAATTCAGCAACATGACAAGCATCATCAACTTTTTTACATGGTATAAAATGTGCCATTTTAGAAAACCTATCCACCACCACAAAAATTGAATCCTTACCATTCTTTGTCCGGGGTAGTCCTACAACAAAATCCATTGACAAATCTATCCAAGGAAAATCAGGAATAGGCAAAGGAGTATAAAGTCCAAGAGGCATCACTTTAGATTTAGATTTTTTACAAACAATGCATTTTTCACAAAACTTTTGAACATCATGTTTCATGTGTGGCCAATCAAAATGTTCGTGCAATATGTCTAAAGTCTTTTGAACCCCAAAATGCCCCATTAGTCCCCCTTCATGCGCTTCCCTCATAAGCAACTCTCTTATAGAACTTTTGGGCACACATAATCTCTTTTCTTTAAACAAAAACCCTTGGTGCCTAAAATACCTATTTTGAGCCCAATGCAAATAATTAGCATAGATATGGGTAAAATCTTTATCATGCTCATACAATTCTTTGATGCATTCAAGCCCAAACAATTTAGTCTCAAGGGTAGAGAGTAAGGTATACCTTCTTGAAAGTGCATCCGCCACTATGTTGGCCTTACCTTTCTTATGCTTAATCACATATGGGAATTGTTCAATAAACTCAACTCACTTGGCATGCCTCTTATTCAACTTTCCTTATCCTTTCAAGTACTTTAAGGACTTAGGATCACTATGGATAACAAACTCTTTGGGCAAAAGATAATGTTGCGATGTTTGTAAAGCCCTCACCAAGGCATATAATTCCTTTTCATAGGTGGGATAATTAAGGACAGCACCAATTAATTTATCACTAAAGTAAGCAATTGGATGCCTTTCTTGCATTAAAACAGCTCCAACACAAACATTAGAAGCATCACATTTAATTTCAAAAGATTTAGCAAAATTAGGCAAAGCAAGTATTGGTGCATGAGTAAGTCTTTCCTTAAGCTCATTAAATGCATGCTCTTGTTTCTCCCCCCATCTAAACACAACATTTTTCTTGACAATTTCATTAAGAGGTGCAGCCAATGTACTAAAGTCTTTAACAAACCTCCTATAGAAACTAGCCAAGCCATGAAAGCTCCTCAGTTCACTCACATTTTTGGGGGTTGGCCACTCTTGAATGGCATTAATTTTCTCTTTGTCAACATGAACCCCTTTTGAATTTACAACAAAATCAAGGAAAATCACATGATCCGTACAAAAAGTACATTTTTCCAAATTAGCATACAACTTTTCTTTTCTCAACACATTCAAAATAGCCCTTAAGTGTTCATGATGTTCATCTAGGCTTTTGCTATATATCAAGATTTCATCAAAATACACAACAACAAACTAGCCTAGAAAATCCCTTAAGACATGGTTCATAAGTCTCATGAAAGTGCTAGGTGCATTTGTTAAACTAAAAGGCATTACCAACCATTCATACAATCCATATTTAGTTTTAAAGGCAGTTTTCCATTCATCCCCTTCCCTTATTCTAATTTGATGGTACCCACTTTTCAAATCAATTTTAGAAAACAAACAAGCACCATATAATTCATCAAGCAAATCGTCAAGTCTAAGGATAGGATGTCTGTACTTGATTATGATGTTGTTCACAGCCCTACAATCTGTGCACATCCTTCAACTTCCATCCTTTTTAGGCACTAGGATAACCGAGACAACACATGGACTTAAGCTTTCTTGCACCCATCCTTTTTGCATCAACTCCTCCACTTGCTTTTGTATTTCTTTGGTCTCTTGAGGATTACTCCTATAGGCTGGCCTATTGGGTAATGATGCACCCGGAATGAGGTCAATGTGGTGTTCTATCCCCCTTAAAGGAGGTAGGCCGTGAGGCACATCTTTTGGAAACACATCACTAAATTCCTGCAAAAGAGTTTTAACACCACTAGGCAAGGAGAGTTGATTAGGAGCATTAGCATTCAAATAGAATTCTTTACAATAAAGCATATATAGGGGTTGCCTTGAAATCAAAGCCCTCTTCACCTCACTTTTTGTTACCAAATAACTCTCTTTTCTCTCACTATTTTCATTCTTTTTCACTTTGTCATCACTCTTCTTTCCACTCCCTCTTTCTTTTTGCTCTTGCTCTTTCTTTTATCTTATCTTAAGTTGGTCCTCACTTACTTCTTTTGGGGACAAGGGCGAAAGAGAGACCTTTCGGTCATGATGTACAAAAGTGAATTTGTTAGTGAATCCATCATGGTTGGCCTTCCTATCAAATTACCAAGGCCTCCCAAGTAACATATGACTTGCCTCCATGGGTACACATCACATAGAACACTATCATGATACTTTCCAATGGAGAAACAAACTTCAACTTGCTTGTTCACGGTCAACTCACCAACTTCACTAAGCCATTGAAGTCTATATGGCTATGGGTGTGGCTTAGTCACAAGATTCAATTTGGAAACCATTCTAGTACTAGCAACATTAGTACAACTCCCACTATCAATAATTAAAGAACATACCTTCCCTTGGATCATGCATCTAGTATGGAAGATATTTTCTCTTTGGCTCTCATCATACTCCTTGGCTTGGCTTCCCAAAAGTCTCCTCACCATGAGCAAATCCCCTCCTTCTGGAACTACTTCTCCCCCACTTTCTTCTTCACTAGAAGCCTCGGATTGTGTGACAACTTCTCCATTTCTTGATACCATTATCCTTTTAGTTGGACATTGAGATGCAATATGTCCATGACCCAAGCACTTGAAACACTTCACATCACGATTTCTAGGAGATGCTTCCATAGGCTTCTTTACGTGAGATGTAGGGACAGCCTCCTTTGAAGATGAAGTACCCTCCTTCTTTGATTTGTCCTTCCAAGTTGAGAATGAAAACTTGGAAGAAGAAGGAAATTTGGACTTCTTCCTCTTGAGTTGTTGCTCCACCTTTATGGCTTGTTGGACCAAATCTTCAAGCTCCATATAGTTTTGAAGCTCCACTATGTCTTGAATGTCTTGATTCAACCCATGTAAGAACCGAGCCATAGTTGCCTCCCTATCGTCATTAATGTTGGACCTAAGCAAGGCCAACTCCATCTCCTTGTGGTACTCATCAACACTTTTGGATCCTTGAGTCAATCTTTGCAATTTGTTATGAAGATCCCTATGGTAATGATTTGGAACAAATCTCTTTCTCATGACTTGTTTCATTTCTGCCCAAGTCTCAATAGGCTCCTCCAGATACCTTCTTCTCTCCTTTTGCAATTGATCCCACCAAACAAGTGCATAGTCTTTGAATTCAAGAGCGGCTACCTTTACTTTCTTTCTTTCATTGAAATTGTTGCAATCAAACACTTGCTCCATCTTCATTTCCCACTCCAAGTAGGCTTCGGGATCACTCTTCCCATGAAATGTAGGAACTATGATACCCCTTCAATTTTTATCCTCTCTATCACGCCTCCTTCCTCTACGTGGTCCATGTCTAGGTCTGTCCTCACTCTCATAACCACTTCCATGATTTGATTCTTCTCGACTTCGGAGGTTGGCAAGTTGTTCATTGAAGTTTGCATTCATTTGCTCCATATGCCTTGCAAGGATTTGCATTTGAGTAGTCATCCTAGCATGAAGAACCGCGGACCTTGGAGAAAGAGGTGGACTATCACCTTGGGCTGCCATCACTTGAAACACACAATATCAAAATAACAAGATAGTATAAATCCTCACCACACTCCTTCACGTGTGCACACAATGTGTATTTCACTCAAATAGGCTTTTTCCACACAAGATGTAATTTTTACTCTTGCCTCTTCCACTCAAATTCTCTTTGCAAGTTCTTAAATGAACCCTCTCATGTTTTAATTACCAAAAGCTCTTACAAAGGTAGTGGTCCTCACAAGAGTAAGCATACAGAAGTTGAAGAAAAGATGAAACTCTAGACAAAACTCAAAGGAATTTAAAAGACAAGCAAGAAAAGCTAATTAAAAAGAAAGGTAGAACTCAAAAGTAATAAGAAGAAAAAGAAATGCACGAGAATGTAGAATAGCACCGCTAAATTGAAATTCATAAGGCATTCAAACTTAATCTTGCATAAGTGCAAGGGCAGTCTCTTTTTGTTTCTTTTTTTTAGTACTATTTTTCACGCCCTTGTTCTCTTTTTGCACTAAAAAAAATTGGTTCTTGCAATTTTTGTTCCAATTATTATGCCCAATTGTGTATTTAGGAGTTTCCTTTCAAATTAAGGTGCTATAAAACATATAACAGTAATGGATATAGAGTTGACAAGATCAAAGCTGTAAATATTGCGTAGAAATTAAAGAACAGAAACTAAAGACAGAAAATAAAAGGATTAGAATTTAAATGGCAAAAAGTAAAGAACGGAAAGTAAAGAATGTTACCAATTCTTAGAAATGGCAGAGATCAATGATGATCAAGATTGTGTATACTTATGACATTCAAGCAATGGTGCTTGATGTTTGGAAAGCAATAAAAATAAGTACAAAAGAAAATGCAAGAACTTTATCAACTCTTCCGGGCTCTAGATACCACATGATATGATCCAAGTTGGATGCATATTATTTTTACGGATCGTCCTTGAATTGATTTAGTGTTTCATAGAATGAAATGATGAATAGTACTTGATGAACAGTAATCGATGAATAGTGACATGAATAGTTGCGTGAATAGTAAAAAAAATAGAAAAGATTGAAAAAGGAAAAGGAATGGGAGGAAGAAGACGCCACACTCTTAGAGAGTGATAAGTCAAGCGAAGATTCGCTACAAAGGTAAGGAAGCCTTTGATAAGAACCAAGATGGCTCAACCAAGAACCAAAGAGAATGAAATTCTCACAAATGGATTCAGTCCAAATTCACATCCAAGAGTCCTTTCATTCATATTTTAGGCACATACTTATAGAAAAATGAGGTGCATAGAATATGCATACAAAATGGTCATCATAATGTGACAAATTCCCCACAAAAAGCAATAACTAATCGATTAAGTGGCTAATTAAAGCATTAACTAGAAAATAGGAGTTAATTAGGCATGTAAACCAAAGGTTGCCCTCCCAAAAATGTGCACTATTCATCCTTCATTGTTTATTGCACTTTATTTAATGGAAATAAACTAGAAAATGCTATTTTAGAGAAGTGGGTGTCCAAGCCATCATGGGTCTTCAAGTTGGATGAGATAAGTGACCAATTTGGGCTCCACTCCATCTAGACTTGAATTTGGGCTTGCTTCAATTAAAGTTGTCACCATTTGATTTAGGACTTCTTGGGCTTTCTTGGTCCCAGCTCTTGTCATAGGTCCACCAAGTCCCTGTAGTGCTCCTTGATCCATGCTCCTTAGTGGGCTCACATCACAAATACACACACACACATAGACACACAGATGCACCACACACACACACAGAATATTTTCACACACACTCACACAGACACACACACATAGAATATATCACATGCACACACACGCATAGAATATCACATGCACACGCACACATAGAATATCACACACACACGAATGTCACACACACACACACACACACACACACACACGCACACCGAGACACACAAAGAGAGAGAATATCATACATACACATACAAAATTTCACATAAACACACATACACACACACATAGAATATCACACATACACACACATAGAATATTATACACACAAACACATAGAATATCACACACACACACACACGTAGTATATCGCGCGCACATACACACACACATAGAGTATATCGCACACACACACACATTGACACACCACACACACACAGAGAATCTCTCACAAGAACACACACACACACACAAACACAATATCATACACACACACACACACAGAATGTGAAACTCACGCATTCATAGAATATCAAACACACAGACACACCACGCACACATAGAGAATATCGGACAATGACAGATGGAGACATATATACACACACAAAATAAAATGTCACACACAGAGAAAATCGCACACAAACACACATAGAATATCACACACACACACATACACGCGCGCAGTATTAGACAAACACACACATACAAACAGAAAGAATATCACACACACACGCGCATAGAATATCAAACACAAACATACATAAAATATCACACATACCCCACACACACGAGAAGAATATCGCGCACACACACCCCACACAAACAGAATATCATACAAACACACACACACACACACACACACACACACACACATATAAATACATAGAATATCACACACACACATACACACAGAATGTCACACACACATGCACCCACACATATAGAGAATATCACACACACACACACACACACACACACATACACACACATGTGACACCCTCCTTATGGTACCACATTTACACACTAAAACATTAAAAACTTAACAAAATCCGGTAAAGGTTTAATCTTAAAAAAAAAATAGATTTCAAATTTTTTTTCACAAAGGCATAAACTTAAACAAATCATAAACAGCACAGGATGTAATTATTAAATAATACACATAAAAAAGAATATATATACATAAGTGGCGTGGAACAAAGTCCACCCAAAATACACAAGGTTTGTACTCAAAAGACATATACAACTATTTGACAAAACAAAAACTAGCCCAAGTCTATATGCCTAGGGAGTAGGGTCCTCCATTGGATCCTCTATTAGATCCTCCTCTGGATCCTCCATCGGGTCTTCCTCCTCGGATTCCTCACCAGACAGATCTGTCAGCCAGGGCAAGATCTCACGGACATTTGTCCTAGCAGATGACACCATAGAGTCCTGATCCTCCCTTGGGGTGTAATGCAAATCACCCCACAACTCCTTGATCAGCATAACAAACTCTAGAAGTACCAAGACATCAAGAGAAAAAGAAAAGATCCCCATCACTGGTCCTACGAACAAACAGGGTCACATCTCTTACATATCTAACTCATTCAGCATCCCAGTTGATACGCCAAGCATCCGTACTTGCATGGAACTAAAATTTAACAAAACCAACAAACTCTCTTCTAGTCACCATAAATGAAAATAAAACAACAAGAAAGCTGCAATCTTCTTCGTCTTCCTTTCAGTCTTTATCAACGTGTACACATAAAACATAATAACATAGAGAGGTGAGATTCCCTACATCAATACCAACATGGCAGCAAAGAAACAATAATTGCAGTTATGACATTGACTATTAGATAATTTAGTAGATATAAAATATCACAATGATATGTAGACAGACTATGCATATGTACAATGGACCAATTCCTACTCCATGGAGCTAAACACAGTTTCAGAGAAAATGATCTAGAAGACATGTCTGTATCTCGTCAGCCTTAAGTCAAGTGCTATAGTTTCTCAATTTGCGCATCATGGCTTATACAAGACAGTCTGCACCAAATCGTGAATAGAATAGTGCTTGGTCGAGATCGTTGGTGCGTTGCTCAATCACCACGGCCCAGTGGAGCTACCAACTGGCCACTTGTGGGATACCTGTGCCCCGATGCCTCCAAGTTCAATAAATGAACCATACTACGCAATTCGCACCTGCACTAAGGTGTAATTTAACTCCTAGACAATAAGCCTCAACCGACACTGTCGGTATAATGCATGATCAATGACTCAATGCATGCGCATATATTAATATCATGATTATCCATAAACATGAGCTACTCAGGAGCCAAGTCAGTCATTAACATCTTTGGATCCCGTTCGAGAGCCCGACAGCATAATGCAGTTATTTTCAAACGCAAGCATCTTAATCGCATAATTCAGAAATCATCATTCTCAAATTACATAAAACATTATCACAAATTTTTCTAACATGTAAAACTTTTATTTCAATTTTAATCTATTTTTTTAAAACTTTCAAGCATTAATATAGAAATTAACTTTAGTTCCAATACTTTTCTAGTTAGGCTCCTTTAGACCTCCTAATATTTTTCATGAAGATCATAAAAAGGAAACCACAATGTCTTAATCTCATAAATTTTTTTCTTTTCCCTAAACCCTAAAAGTACCTTAAGTTTTCATTATCTCTCTCTCAAGCTTTTTTTTTCCACTCAAAGGCCAAAATCCCTCTCTTATTATCACTCCTTCATTATTATCTTTTCATTATAGTCATGGCATGAGAAGATTTGCTCAATTTTCATCTCCCACTCAAGATATGCTTCTAAATCATTCCTCCCTTAGAAGGCAGGTATTTTGATAGTCACACCCCTAAGCCTCTCATTTTCTCTATCTCTCCTCTCATGTCTCCTTCTCCCTCCTTGCCTCCTATCATCTCTCCTTTCTCTTTCAGATTCATGGGATTCTTCATCACGAGTGGAAGCTCTATCCCTCTCTAACCTGTCAATCCTCTCATGGATTTCATCACTTTACCTTTGAAGAAGCCTTTCAAAATGTCTTGTTAGGGCTTGCATTTGGAATGTCATTGCGGTTGTCCTTAGGAAAGGAGGGGGACCTCCACTTGGATCTCCTTCCTTAGACATTGTACAAAATCAACACGTTAGTGAACACAGTAAAACAAGGTCCTCACTCACTCTTCTCACGTGTTTCCCTCTTAGACTTGTAATTCCCTCGTGTTTGCACACATAATGGCTTTTATATAACACTCAAGTCCTCTTTACAAGCCCTTAAAGTGAATCACAAGCCAATCAACACAAAAGTACTCATACACAATGTAAACAATTCACACAAATTCTAATCACTCAAGAGGTCAATGAAATGTGAAATACTCTTTAGACAAAACCAAAGAGCCCAATAAGACAAACAAGAAAAGCTAATAAAGAACAATGCACACTCAAATAGGAGTTGATCAAGACAAGAAACAAGAACAAGTGTAAAGTAGAAATGATCAAATTAGCAAAGGAGAATTATAGCACCAAAGTCCACTAAGTAAATGATAATATTCAAGAAGATTAAAACGCTCTAAATATGTAACAGGGGTGAAAATAAGCTGCTGTATTTTTTTTTAACTTTTGGTACTCGTGCTTTTTTTTTTCATTTTTTCATTTTTTCCCTTTTTTTTTCACAAACAGCCCCACGCAAGGTTGAAAGGAGTGTTAACAAGATCATTGCCTAGGAAGGTGCTATCTAACACATAAACATCAAAATATCAATATCAATAAGATCAAAACGGAACAAACTTAGAACATAAATCAAGAATAAGTGCTAAATTGAAAGAACACAAGATCATAACCCAACTCTAGGATCCTAGCTCTTGATACCACATGATATGATCCAAGAATGGAACATAGGATTTTTGGATCTTCCTTGAGTTAGTTCTCTTGTAACCAAATTCAAGAACAAACAAAAAGAAGAAAATTAAATAAAAATTGATGTAGAAGAACAACAAGTGGTGTGAAGAACAAATAAGATGGAAAAATACAAAATGGAATTAGACAAGAAAATGAAGAATCGCGCCACAATCTCAATCCTATTGAAGAGAAAAGAGAATGATAACACACACACACACACACCACACCACACACATAGAGTATCACACACACACACACAGAGAATATCTCACACACAAACATAGAGAATATCACACACACACAAGCGAATGTCACACACACACATACAAAATTTCACACAAACGTACACACACACACACACACACAGAATATCACTCACTCACACACACACACACGAATATCGACAAACACACACACAAACATAGAATCTCTCTCTCTCTCTCTCACACACACACACAAACATAGAATCTCTCTCTCTCTCTCACACACACATGCACACACACGAGAATATCACACACACACACACACACACACACACACACAAAGAATATATCACACACACCAATAAAGAGGATATCACACACACACACACATACATAGAATATCACACACAGAGAATATCACACTCACACACACGAGAGAATATCGAGACACACACACACACACACACATAGAATATCACATACATACACGAATATCGAGAAAAACACACACACACACACACATAGAGAATATCGAAAAACACACACACACACATAGAATATATCACACACACACATAGAATGCCACACACAAACACACCACATACACACCACACACACAACGTATCACACACGCGCGAGAGAGAGAGTATCACACACACACACACAAAGAATATCGCACACACACATAGAATATCACACGCACACACACGCAAGGAATATCACATGCACACTCACTCACACACACAAATAAAATTTCACACAAATATACACACACACACATGGAGTATCACCCACACACACACACACACAGAGAATATCGGACAAACAAACACATACGAAACACAAATAATATCACAAAGACACACACACAAACATAGAATCGCTCTCACACACACACACGCACATGCACACACACGAATATCACATACAGACACACACACACACACAAACATAGAATCTCTCTCTCTCACACACACACACACATGCACACACACAGAATATCACATACACACACACACAGAATATGATGTGAGCCCACTAAGGAGCATGAATCAAGGAGCAAGAGCTAGGACCAAGAAAGCCTAAGAAGTCCTAAATCAAATGGTGACAACTTTAATTGAAGCAAGCCTAAATTCAAGTCTTGATGGAGTGGAGCCCAAATTGGTCACTTATCTCATCCAACTTGAAGACCCATGATGGCTTGGAAGTCCATTTCTCTAAAGTAGCATTTTCTAGTTTATTTCTATTAAATAAAGTATAATAAACTATGGGTGTGTGGATAGTGCACATTTTTTAAGCTTCTTGGGAGGGCAACCTTTGGCTTGCATGCCATTGGTTAGCACTAATTCTCCTTAAATGTTTGTATCATTCCCTCCCTCTTGAAGAAAATTTGACCTCGAATTTATTACCTTCGGGAATCGTCTTCACCCTCCGAGTTCAAACACAACTCTTTTGAATCCATGGGGTACCTCTCTTGGAATTGCTTCTTCAACTTCCTTATTTTCTTTTATAGGAAGACTCTCTATTTTTCTTTCAACTTTTGCCTCTTCAAAGAATGCTTTTTCCACCTCACTTTTGTTCATAAAGAGACTCTCTACTTTTTCCTCAATATCCTCCTTTGGAGTCATTTCAATATTTTGCTGCAATATTGAATCAACACTACTAGAAATAGCAAAAGTGTTAGAAACATAAGAATTCAAGCAAGATTTCTTGCGCTCTCTTCTTTCACTCTCGACTTCTTCCTCATTGTCCTCCCTTTTTCCTTTTTCAAATTCTTTCTCTTTTTCTTTTCTCTCTAGTTCATTTCTCTCTTTTTCACTCATTTCTCTTAATTTTCTTTGAACCTCACACACCTTTATTGGAGACAAGGGTACAAGGGTGGTCTTGCAACCATTATGCATAAAAGAAAGCTTATCGGTAAAACCATCTTGATTGGCCTTCTTTTCCTTGCATCTTCTTGAGTTAGATAAATTCTCCTCAAGTCGATTAAACTTCTTGCGAATTGCCTCAGTTTGTTCCTTCAACAACCTTTGAAAATTTTGGGTTAATGCCTCCAATAGCCACTTATTGGTTGCAGCCCCTTGAGAGGAAGTCTCCTCTTTAGAACCTGCCATATCACACTTGTAAGCAGCCTCAAATCCTCCCTAGAACTGAGCTTTGATACCAAATGATGTGATTCCACTTACCATGGTTTAACTTTTACGGATCTATCTAGGGTGGATTTCACGAAATTGATCTCACAAAGGACGTCTTATTTAAAAACGCTTGTATCTCGTGCTACGCTACTCGAAATTGAGCAATTCCAAACCGAGGTGAAAGAGGACGTTTTGAATCACGAATTTGGCTCATGAATCACCGAAAACGATTTGTAAAATGCGAGATATGAACCGGAGAAGATAATGTAGAAATTCGGATATATCCTTGAGTGACAAAAAAACAAAATTCGAAGAAGAAGAAAACAATCAAATGGACAAGATAAGGAATGGAATGGTAGGCGCCACAATTTCAAGGGAAATTGATAAGCCAAGGTGAGGATCGCCACAAGGGTCTTGGACTCTTGATAAGATCAAAGGGGTTTGTTCAATGAAGAACCTAAGAGAGGCTAAACACTCTCACAATTGGAACAAATCCAAATTGAACATCCAAGTTGTTTTCATTCATCATAGATGTGTACATATATAGAGTTTAGGGGCTGCATACATCATGCTAACAAAAGGTCACCATAAAGTGACTTAAAATCCCTCATAAAAGAAATAACTATTCCTTAAGTGGCTAATAAAAGCATTAACCATTCCACTAAGTAGCTAAATAAATTGAACCAAAAGAATCTCTAGGAATTTGGAACATTAAAGACACTCTAGGCTTGAAAATAACAAAATATAAAAGAAACATAATAGAAAGCCCAAAATACAAGTAAAATTCCGTCCAAGAATTCGTCTTAAATTTTCATCCCATTTTTCACCATGATAGAGGCCGATTCTGGTCAAGAAGCTTGAAATATGATTTGTAGATAATTTCCTTAGCTTTCCAATGAACTAAAGAATACACCAATTCGATTCTGTAGTGCAAGATAAAGCCAAAACAAGTTAACAAATTCCTCACTAACGAAAATAAAATTTTCATCAAAAATCAATTTGGCCTTAAATTGGACATCATTCTTGGTTTGTATCACCAAGGTAACTCTTATTTTCTAGTTAATGTTTTAATTAGCCACTTAATGGATTAGTTATTACTTTTTATGGGGAATTTGTCACATTATGATGACCATTTTGTATGCATATTTTATGCACCCCATTTTCCTATAAGTATGCACCTAAAACATGAATGGAGGGACTCTTGGATGTGAATTTGGATTGAATTCATTTGTGAGAATTTCGTTCTCTTTGGTTCTTGGTTGAGCCATCTTGGTTCTTATCAAAGGTTTCCTTACCTTTGTGGCGAATCTTCGCTTGACTTATCACTCTCTAAGAGTGCGGCGTCATCTTCCTCTCATTCCTTTTTTTTTCATCTTTTTTTACTGTTCATGGTACTGTTCTTGTTACTATTTAGTGATATGATCCAAAAATGGAACATAAGATTTTCGGATCTTTCCTTGAGTGAAATTCGCACAAGATTAGGAAGCATCCATATCTCATGCTATAGAGATCAGAATTGAGTGATTCCAAAACGAGGTGAAAGAACTTTTTTTGAAAAACGATTTAGACTCAAGAATCACTGAAAAACAGTACATATAACTTGAGATATGAGTATGAGAAATTTGAGACGAAAACTAAGAAAATTGTTAAATTAGAGATTCTTGCAAATTGATGTTTGTAACAGAATGGATACAAAGGAAAAGCGAAAATAACAAAGGAAAATGGTTAAGACGAGAGATGAAAATAAGAAATGGATTGGTGCCACAATCATGGATTGATTGATAAACCAAAGTTGGTGATCGCCACAAGAGAAACTCTTGATAAGATCTATGGCTCATTCAAGAACCTAAGAGAGGCTAAACACTCTCACAATTGGAACAAATCCAAATTGAACATCCAAGTTGTTTTTCATTCATCATAGATGTGTACATATATAGAGTTTAGGGAGTAGTAGTGCTAACCAAAGGTCACCACAAATTAGCCTAAGGTGACTCTCCTAACCCTAGCAGCCCCACTAATGCTTACATTAATGCCTCCACTAATTGGTATTGATGTAAGCTAAATAACTATTCCCTAAGTGGCTAATAAAAGCATTAACCATTCCACTAAATAGCTAAATAAATTGAACCAAAAGAAACTCTCAGAATTTGGAACATTAAAGACACTCTAGGCTTGAAAATAACAAAATATAAAAGAAACATAATAGAAAGCCCAAAATACAAGTAAAATTCCGTCCAAGAATTCGTCTTAAATTTCCATCCCATTTTTCACCATGATAGAGGCCGATTCTGGTCAAGAAGCTTGAAATATGAGTTGTAGATAATTTCCTTATCTTTCCAACGCATCAAAGAATGCACCAATCGGAGATCTGTAGCGCAAGATATATCCAAAACAAGTCAACAGGTTTATTACTAATGAAAATAAAATTTTCATAAAAAATCAAATTGGCCTTAAATTGGACATCATTCTTGGTTTGCATCATTTAGGTTATTATTCATCTTTCATTGTTTTATTCTTGAAAACACGAAATCAACTCAATGACAATTCGTAAAAATAATATGCATCCAACTTGGATCATATCATGTGGTATCTAGAGCCTGGATTCTAGAGATGATAGAGTTCTTGTATTTTTTTTCTAATTCTTGTTCTTATTGCTTTCCAAACATCAAGCACCATTGCTTGAATGTCATAATTATACACAGCCTTAATCATTATTGATCTCTGTCATTTCTAAGAATTGACAACATTCTTTACTTTTCGTTCTTTACTTTTTGCCATTTAAATTCTAGTCCTTTTATTTTCCACCTTTAGTTTCTGTTCTTTAATTTCTACATAATATTTACAACTTTGATCTTATCAACTCTATATCCATTGCTGTTATATGTTTTATAGCACCTTAATTTGAAAGGAAACTTGTAAAAACACAATTAGGCATAACGTTTGGAACAAAAATTGCAAGAACCAATTTTTTTTTAAGTGCAAAAAGAGAACAAGGGCGTGAAAAATAGTATTAAAAAAAGAAAAAAAAAAGAGACTGCCCTTGCACTTAAGCAAGATTAAATTTGAATACCTTGTGAATTCCAATTAAGTGGTGCTATTCTACATACCTTGTGCATTTATTTTTCTTCTTATTTCTTTTGAGTTCTACCTTTCTTTTTAATTAGTTTTTCTTTCTTGTCTTTAAATTCCTTTGAGTTTTGTCTAGAGTTTCATCATTTCTTCAACTTTTGAGTGCTTACTCTTATGAGGAACGCTACCTTTGTAAAAGCTTTTGGTATTTGAAATGCGTGAGGGTTCATTTAAGAACTTACAAAGAGAATTTGAGTGGAAAGAGGCAAGAGTGAAAATTACATCTTGTGTGAAAAAAGCCTACTTGAGTGAAAAACACATTATGTGCACACGTGAGGGAGTGTGGTGAGGATTTATACTATCTTGTTATTTTTGATATTGTGTGTTTCAAGTGATGGCAGCCCAAGGTGATAGTCCACCTCATTTTGCAAGGTCCGCGATTCTTCATGCTAGGATGACTACTCAAATGTAAATCCTTGCAAGGCAAATGGAGCAAATGAATGCAAACTTCAATGAACAACTTACCAACCTCCAAAATCGAGAAGAATCAAATCATGGAAGTGGTTATGAGAGTGAGGACAGACCTAGACATGGACCACGTAGAGGAAGGAGGCGTAATAGAGGGGATAAAATTGAAGGGGTCAAAATCAAAGTTCCTATCTATCATGGGAAGAGTGATCCCGAAGCCTACTTGGAGTGGGAAATGAAGAGGGAGCAAGTGTTTGATTGCAACAATTTCAATGAAAGAAAGAAAGTGAAGGTAGCCGCTCTTGAATTCAAAGGCTATGCACTTGTTTGGTGGGATCAATTACAAAAGAAGAGAAGAAGGTATGAGGAGGGGCCTATTAAGACTTGGGCAGAAATGAAACAAGTCATGAGAAAGAGATTTGTTCCAAATCACTACCATAGGGATCTTCACAACAAATTGCAAAGATTGACCCAAGGATCCAAAAGTGTTGATGAGCACCACAAGGAGATGGAGTTGGCCTTGCTTAGGTCCAACATTAATGAAAATAGGGAGGCAACTATGGCTCGGTTCTTACATGGGTTGAATCAAGACATTCAAGATATAGTAGAGTTTCAAAACTATGTGGAGCTTGAAGATTTGGTCTAACAAGCCATAAAGGTGGAGCAGCAACTCAAGAGGAAGAAGTCCAAATTTCCTCCTTCTTCTAAGTTTTCATCTTCAAGTTGGAAGGAGAAATCAAAGAATAAGGGTAGTTCATCTTCAAAGGAGGTCGTGCCTACATTTCATGGAAAGAAGCCTATGGAAGTATCTCCTAGAAATTATGATGTGAAGTGTTTCAAGTGCTTGGGTCATGGACATATTGCATCTCAATGTCCAACTAAAAGGACAATGGTATTAAGAGATAAAGAAGTTGTCACATAATCCGAGGCTTCTAGTGAAGAAGAAAGTGGGGGAGAAGTAGTTCCAAAAGGAGGAGATTTGCTCATGGTGAGAAGACTTTTGGGAAGCCAAGCCAAGGAGCATGATGAGAGCCAAAGAGAAAATATCTTCCATACTAGATGCATGATCCAAGGAAAGATATGTTCTTTAATTATTAATGGTGGGAGTTGTACTAATGTTGCTAGTACTATAATGGTTTCTAAATTGAATCTTGTGCTTAAGCCACACCCACGGCCATATAGACTTCAATGGCTTAGTGAAGTTGGTGAGTTGACCGTGAACAAACAAGTTGAAGTTTGTTTCTCCATTAGAAAGTATCATGATAGTGTTCTATGTGATGTGGTACCCATGGAGGCAAGTCATATGTTACTTGGGAGGCCTTGGCAATTTGATAGGAAGGCCAACCATGATGGATTCACCAACAAATTCATTTTTGTACATCATGACTGAAAGGTCACTCTTTCGCTCTTATCCCCAAAAGAATTACGTGAGGACCAACTTACGATGAGAGAAAAGAAAGAGCAAGAGCAAGAGCAGAAAGAAAGAGGGAGTGAAAAGAAGAGTGATGACAAAGTGAAAAAGAATAAAAATAGTGAGAGAAAAGAGAGTTATTTGGCAACAAAAAGTGAGGTGAATAAGGCTTTGATTTCAAGGTAGCCCTATATATGCTTATTGTAAAGAATACTGTTTGAATGCTAATGCTCCTAATGAACTCTCTTTGCCTAGTGGTGTTAAAACTCTTTTGCAGGAATTTGGTGATGTGTTTCCAAAAGAAGTGCCTTACGGCCTATCTCCTTTAAGGGGGATAGAACACCACATTGACCTCATTCCGGGTGCTGCTCCTAAAGGTAAAACCTAAACTAATTCATCTTCTAGATCACGTGATATCAAATGTTTTAGGTGTCAAGGAGTTGGGTATATTGCTTCTCAATGTCCAAATAAAACGGTAATGATTTTGCTGGATAATGGAGACATAAAGAGTGTGAGCTCAAGCGATGATGAAATGTCACCATTAGAGGATTGCTGTGATCTTGAAGTTGCTGAACTTGTAAAGGGAGATGTACTTGTTACTAGGCGTGCTCTTAACATACAGCTTAAGGTAGATAGTGATGAAGAGTAATGTGAGCATATCTTTCATACAAGATGCCATGTAAATGACAAGGTATGCAGTTTGATCATTGATAGTAGAAGTTGTACTAATGTTGCTAGCACCTTATTGGTTGAGAAATTGAATTTACCCACATTAAAGCATCCTAATCCGTATAGACTATAGTGGCTGTATGATTATGGAGATATAAAGGTGATTAAGCAAGTGTTGGTTTCATTTTCCATTGGCAAATGCAAGGATGAGGTTCTTTGTGATGTGGTACATCTACTTCTTAGCCGTCTATGGCAATTTGATAGAAAGGTTACTCATGATGGGTACAAAAATAGGTACTCGATTTCTATGAATAATCGCATCATTGTATTAACACCTCTCAAACCTGTTGAGGCTTATGCTGACTAAATCAAGATTGCAAGAGAGTACAAGTTGAGGGAAGATCAATTGAGCATTCAAGAAAAGGAAAGAAAAGATAAGAAAAGTAAGAATATGCAAAAGAAAGAGAATAATAAAATTGAGTGCTATGTAGAAAAAAAGTCAAAGGTTGGTGTGCAAAATAAAGAGGGAAAAAAGAGAGTGAGTGCATTTGTAAGAAAAAGAGAGGTTGAGAGTGCTTTGATAGCTAGAGAGCAGCTACTTGTACTCTCGTACAAGGATGTTTATTTCACTAATGATCTTAACTCTTCTTTTCCAAGTGAGGTTGTTTCCTTGTTACAGGAATTTGTTAAAGTTTTTCCAGAAGAAGTGCCACAGGGATTACCTCCTTTAAGAGGTATTGAGCATCAAATTGACTTGATTCCTGGATCTTCACTTTCAAATAGACCAGCCTACAGATCAAGTTCTGATGAAGCAAAGAAAATTCAAAGGCAAGTGGATGAATTAATGCAAAAAGGATTTGTGAGGGAGAGTCTTAGTCCATGTTCTATTCCTGTGATCTTGGTTCCAAAGAAAGATGGGACATGGCGCATGTGTACTGACTGTCGAGCCATAAATAAAATCACTGTAAAGTATAGATATCCTATCCCTAGATTGGATGATATGCTTGATGAATTGCATGGTTGTGTGTTTTTTCTAAAATTGATTTGAAAAATGGATACTATCAAATTTGCATGAAAGAAGGAGATAAATGGAAAACAGCTTTCAAAACAAAATATGGTTTGTATGAGTGGCTAGTAATGCCATTTGGCTTAACTAAAGCACCCAGCACTTTCATGAGATTAATGAACCATGTTTTGCGTCCTTTCATTGGGAAATTTGTATTAGTGTATTTTGATGATATTTTGATTTACTGCAAAACCTTGGCTGAACATGTTGAACATTTGCATAATGTTTTTGATGTTTTGAGAGAAAATAAGTTACATGCAAATCTTAAAAAATGTTCATTTTGCGTTGAATCTGTTGTGTTTTTGGGTTTTGTTGTAAGCTCCAACGGAATAAGTGTGGAGAAAGAGAAGTTAAAGGCAATTAGGGAATGGTCTACACCTAAGAATGCAAATGAGGTAAGAAATTTTCATGGTTTAGCAAGTTTTTATCAAAGGTTTGTAAAAAATTTTAGTTCTATTACTACATCATTAAATGAAATTGTTAAAAAAAATGTTATTTTCAAATGGAATGATGTGCATGGAAAAGCTTTTAATTCATTGAAGGATAAGCTGACCAATGCACCTTTGCTTTATTTACCTAATTTTGATAAAGCTTTTGAAGATGAATGTGATGCTTCTGGTGTTGGAATAGGGGCTGTATTGATGCAAGACTCTAAACTAATTGCATATTTCAATGAAAAGCTTAGTGGGGCAGCATTGAATTATCCCACATGTGGCAAGGAGTTGTACGCTTTTGTGTGAGCTTTACGGACTTGGCAACACTACTTGTGGCCTAGGTAATTCATAATTCATTCTGACCATCAAAATTTGAAGTTCTTGAAATCTCAAGGGAAATTTCAACAGAGGCATGCCAAGTGGTTGGAATACATTGAGATGTTTCCTTATGTGATCAAGTGCAAGAATGGTAAGGAAAATGTTGTGGCTGATGCTTTGTCTAGAAGGTTCGCATTGCTCACATGTTCGCAAACTAAATTACTTGGTTTTGAGATTATAAAGGACTTGTATGACAATGATTCTGATTTTGGCCAAGTATGGGATTCTTGTTCTAAGCATGCTTTTGGGGACTATTATAGGCATGATGGTTTCTTGTTTAAGGAAAATAAATTGTGTGTGCCTGTTTATTCTTTGCGTGAAATGCTAGTTAGAGAAACTCATGGTGGAGAATTGATGGGACATTTTGGTGTGAAAAAGACCTTAGAAATTTTGCATGAGCATTTTTATTAGCCTAACATGAAGCGTGATGTACAATCTGTTTCTGATAAGTACATTACATGCAAATAGGCTAAATCTGAAGTCATGCCCCATGGTTTATATACACTTTGTCTGTGCCTAATCAACCTTGGACTGATGTTTCAATAGATTTTGTGTTAGGGTTGCCTAGATCTCAATGTGGAAAAGATAGCATATTTGTTGTTGTTGATAGGTTTAGTAAAATGGCACATTTCATTGCATGTTCTAAAACCAATGATGCAACACATATTGCTGATTTGTTTTTCAAAGAAATGGTGCGCTTGCATGGATTGCCAAGAACCATAGTGAGTGATAGAGATGTGAAGTTCCTAAGTCATTTTTGGAGAACTTTGTGTAATAAGTTAGGGACTAAACTCTTGTTTTCTACTGTTGCACATCCTCAAAAGGATGGACGAACTAAAGTAGTCAACCGAACACTTACTACTTTGTTGCGTGCTATCATTCAAAAAAATTTGAAATAATGGGAGAAATGTTTGTCACATGTTGAGTTTGCTTATATATGTTTTATATGTTATATGTTTTATAGCACCTTAATTTGAAAGGAAAATCCTAAATACACAATTGGGCATAACATTTGGAACTAAAATTGTATGAACCAAATTTTTTTTAAGTGCAAATGGAGAACAAGGGCTGAAAAATAGTATAAAAAAAGAAAAAAAAAAGGAGACTACCCTTGCACTTAAGCAAGATTAAGTTTGAATGCCTTGTGAATTTCATTAAGCGGTGCTATTATACATACCTTGCGCATTTCTTTTTTTTCTTCTTATTTCTTTTGAGTTTTACCTTTCTTTTTAATTAGTTTTTCTTGCTTGTCTTTTAAATTCCTTTGAGTTTTGTCTAGAGTTTCATCCTTTCTTCAACTTTTGAGTGCTTACTTTTGTGAGGACCGCTACCTTTGTAAGAGCTTTTAGTAATCGAAACACGAGAGGGTTCATTTAAGAACTTACAAAGAGAACTTGAGTGGTTTGCAAGAGCGTTTTCATTAAAAAAAAGCCTAATTGTGTGAAACATGAGTGGAATCAATCTAAGAGTGTATCAACGTGAAAAGAGTGAGTGAGGACCTTGTTTTATTGTATTCACTAACTTGTTGATTTTGTATAATGTCTAAAGAAGGAGATCCAAGTGGAAGTCCCAATCCTTCCCCAGGGACAGCCACAATGACATTACAAATGCAAGACCTAACAAGATCAACATGATGAAGAATCCCATGAATTCGAAAGAGAAATGAGAGATGGTAAGAGGTAAGGAAGGAGAAGGAGACACGAGAGGAGAGATAGAGAAAATGGGAGGCTTGGGGGTATGAATATCAAAATACATTCCTTCCAAGGGAGGAATGATCCGGAAGCATATCTTGAGTGGGAGATAAAAATTGAGCAAATCTTCTCATGCCACGACTACAATGAAGAGAAGAAAGTGAAGGTAGTTGCACTTGAGAAGCTTACAAAAAGTGAGTAGGACTTCATCATTATATTTACCAATTGAGAAGCTTACCAATACTTGTTGGTTCACCAACAACCCAACACCCCCACTTAGCCATTGGAGCTTATAAGACCGCGAGTGTGGAGTAGTTTTTAGGTTGAGTTTGGTCACCAATCTAGTACTTGCAACATTGGTACAACTTTCCCCATCAATAATCAAAGAGCACAGCTTTCCATGAATGAGATATCTTATGTGAAAAATGTTCTCTCTTTGACTTTCATCCTTCTCTTTAGCTTGACTTCCCAGCAATCTTCTTACCATCAATAAGTCTCCCTCTTGTGGAATAGCGTCACAATCACTTTCCTCCTCACTTGATGAAATAGAAGAAGATTCACCAGTGATGCTCCCATTGTCCCTCGTCACCATTGTTTTCTTATTTAGGCATTAAGAAGCTATGTGTCCCCTTCCCAAACACATGAAACATTTAATGTCCTTATTTTTAGAAGTGAAAGATAAAGTGGAAGTAGTAGGCAAGGTGGCCTTAGGGGCAGCCACGGGTTCCTTTGGACTAGAAGAGGATCCCTCCTTCTTTTGCTTGTCCTTCCAACTTGTTGTGTTGAAGTTGGAAGAAGCCTTCTTCAAAGTACCCTTTCTCTTGAGTTGTTGCTCCACCTTTCATGGCTTGATGCACCAAGTCTTTAAGCTTAACATAATATTACAACTCCACAATATCACTAATGTCTCAGTTGAGACTATGAAGAAACCGAGTCATGGTTGCCTCCATTTCTTCAACAATGTTGGCTCTTATCAAGGTAACCTCCATCTCTTTGAAGTACTCATCTATATTCCTACTCCCTTGAGAGAGTCTTTGTAACTTATTGTGTAGCTCCCTATGATAATAAAAAGGTGCAAACCTCCTCCTCATCAAAGTCTTCATTTTATCCTAAGTAATGATAGGATGCTCTCTATATCTTGCTCTTTCTTTTTGAACTTGATCCCACCAAATCAATGCATAATCCGTGAACTCCAGTGTAGCCACCTTCACTTTCTTCTCTTCATTGTAGTTGTGGCATGAGAAGATTTGCTCAATTTTCATCTCCCACTCAAGATATGCTTCCGAATCATTCCTCCCTTGGAAGGAAGGTGTTTTGATATTCACACCCCCAAGCATCTCATTTTCTCTATCTCTCTTCTCATGCCTCCTTCTCCTTCCTTGCCTCCTGCCATCTCTCCTTTCCATTTTCTGATTCATAGGATTCTTCATCATGGTTGGAAGTTCTATCCCTCTCTAACCTATCAATCCTCTCATGAATTTCTTCACTTTGCCTTTGAAGAAGCCTTTCCAAATGTCTTGTTAGGGTTTGCATTTGTAATGTCATTGCGGCTGTCCTTGAGGAAGGAGGGGGGCTTCTACTTAGATCTCCTTCCTTAGACATTGTACAAAATCAACTAGTTAGTGAACACAATAAAACAAGTCCTCACTCACTCTTCTCACGTGTTTCCCTCTTAGAATTGTAGTTCCCTCGTGTTTACACACGTCATGGCTTTTATATAACAATCTCTCTTACCTTTTCCCACTCAAGTCCTCTTTACAAGCCGTTAAAGTGAATCACAAGCCAATCAATACAAAAGTACTCACACACAATGTAAAACAACTCACACAAAGTCTAATCACTCAAGAGGTCATTGAAATGTGAAATACTATTAGACAAAACCAAAGAGCCCAAAAAGACAAACAAGAAAAACTATAAAGAAATAAGGCACACTCATATAGGAGTTGATCAAGACAAGAAATAAGAACAAGTGTAGAGTAGAAATGATCAAAGTAGCAATGGAGAATTATCGCACCAAAGTTCACCAAATAAATGTTAATATTCAATAAGACTAAAACACTCTAAACACAATACGGGCGAAGAAAAAAAAACCAACTGCTGAATTTTTTTTAACTTTTGGTATTCATGCTTTTTTTTTCTTTTTTTTCTTTTCTTTTTCTTTTTTTTTCACAAACAGCCCCACGCAAGGTTAAAAGGAGTGTTAACAAGATCAAATAGTTAAGGAAGGTGCTATCTAACACATAAACATCAAAATATCAAAATCAACAAGATCAAAATGGATCAAACTTAGAACATAAATCAAGAATCAGTGCTAAATTGAAAGAACACAAGATCATAACCCAACTCTAGGATCCTAGTTCTTGATACCACATGATATGATCCAAAAATGGAACATAGGATTTTCGGATCTTCCTTGAGTTAGTTCTCTTGTAACCAAATTCAACAACAACTAAATTGAAAAAAATTAAACAAAGATTGATGTAGAAGAAGAAGTGGTGTGAAGAATAAGATAGAAAATTAAAAAAAGAAATGGAATTAGACAAGAAAATGAAGAATAGCACCACAATCTATATCCTATTAAAGAGAAAAGAGAGTGATAAGCCTTATGTAGAATTGCCATAATGGTATGAGGAACCTTTGATAAGATTCAAGCTATGGTTCTCTCTAAGAACCCAAGAGGCACGAAAATGGCACTCTCAAATACGGAGAATTCTTCCACTTTTTATTAATCTTCAAAAGTCCCTTTGGAGTATAAGAGTTCCCTATTTATAGGCTAAGCTTGAAGCTGTTTGTAGCCCTTAAAGCCCTAAAATGACTCTTGAAATACAAAGGATAACTTCCCACCATCATCATAATAACTGAATAAATTCCTATTATCATCATAATGACTTAGGAAGTTTTTAAAGCCCAAAAACTAACCTATGAAAAACTAAAGGACATTTGAAATTATTCCAACAAAATAAAATACGAAAATTACAAAATAATAAGAAAAAATGGCTTTCATTTGACACCCTAATGAATTGGCCCAATGACCCAGTCCAAATCTCGCCAAACCCGAGTCCTAATTGGAGTCCTCTTCAATTTGGATTAATTGGACCAACTTGGGTTCTTCTTCTTCTTTATCTTACTTGAGAATGAATATGTTAGTCACCTCTTGCTATAAAGCTTCCTTAGCCCTCTTCGACCTTAACCTATAGGCCCTCCTAGTCCAATTAAAGCATCCTCCTTCTTAGCTTTTCCTTTCCCACCTAATGGTCCTCCTTGGTCTTCATCAAACATACACATATACACACATAATATCACACACATACACACATACACAAATACTAAGAATATCGACAAACACACACACACACAAACACAAAGAATATCACACATAAACATAGAATCTTTCTCTCACACATACACCGAATATCACAAACACACACACACATATGCTCACACGCACGAGAATATCACACACACTCATACACACACACCACACACACACACAGAGAATATCA
This sequence comes from Ormosia semicastrata, assembly GCA_029884595.1. Taxonomy (NCBI): domain Eukaryota; kingdom Viridiplantae; phylum Streptophyta; class Magnoliopsida; order Fabales; family Fabaceae; genus Ormosia; species Ormosia semicastrata. The sequence continues at coordinate 31,608,203 of JAQQTO010000044.1, read as the reverse complement.
CACACGCACCAATAGAGAGAATATCAGACGCATACGCATGCATAGAATATCACACACACACAAAATATCACTCACACACACAAAAAGACCATTGATACGAGAACGCTATGAATCGTCTTGAAACAGGAAAAAAATAAAAGGAACTTGACCCTAACCACGACCTGCCAGTAGAACCAAAGTTATCAAGTGAAGCGTGACCCTAGCCGCGACCTGCTGGTAGAACCACCACTATAGATTTAGTACTTAGCCTAAGAACAAAAGGGAAGCTCTCACAATGGAGAAACACTCAAATTTCATTAATATTCAAAAACTTCCTTGTTGAGTGCATGAGTTTCCTTTTTATAGGCTAAGGTAGAAGCTATTTGTAACCCCTTGGAATACAAGACTTCAATTTCCATTATCATGCAATTACTATAATAAAACTGATGTGGGTTACCAAGGGACATTATCACCTAGTAAACAAAGCATAAATATGGTAATAAAATCCCACTAGTCATCATAATGACTTAGAAACTGACATGGGGAAACCAAAGGACTCATTAACTTATTGCATCAAAATTAAATACAAAAATATTAAAAAAAAACTAGTCAGACCCCTACTAATTGACCCAATAACTAAAGAGATTGCAGCCCATGAATGCTTCTTCAGTAATGTGACTTGGGCTTTATTTGGCTCTTCAAGTTATTGTCTTCAAGTTGGGCTCAAATCATCTTTAAGTTGTAGAAAAGAGACCCATTTTGGTGTAGCCTCTATGATGGAGACCAAGGAAGCTCAAGTGGAACCCTAATGGGCCCAATGCCCAAAGAAGCACTGCGAGGACTTGGAGGCCCAATGACAAGGTCAAGAGCTAAGAAGGCTAAGGAGGATTTGGACAAAGCAGTCAACCACTTTCTTTCACTGAAGCCCATTCTAGAAGAAGAAGCACTCAAGATGGTCCAAATGATCCAAGTTGATGAAGGGCCCAAATGTGGGGACATGATTTCTTCTTAGTCAATTTTATTTAATTATGTATTTGAACCTTTTAATTTTCTTAGTTTTGGTTCTTATTTTCTTTTTGGATTAATTTTATAATAAGGGCCTATTGTTTGGGCTTAAGTTGCGCATAATAGAGTTAGGGTTTCCAATTGGGCCTAGGTCACATTTGCACTAGGATTAGGTTTTAAAATGTGCTAGCTTGCTGCCTCCTTTAGCTAGACCTAGCTGCATACCTAATGCCTATAAATAGGCTTATGTTTACTGTATTTGACACTTTTGACTTAGAGAATAATATTGCACTCCTTTGTGGGTTTTGAGAGCTTAGTTCTCTTGGGTTCTTGGTAGAGCCATCTTGGTTCTTATCAAAGGTTTCCTTACCTTTGTGGCGAATCTTCGCTTGACTTATCACTCTCCAAGAGTGTGGCGTCTTCTTCCTTCCATTCTTTTTCCTTTTCCATTCTTTTCCATTTTTTCACTATTCACATTACTGTTCACGCTACTGTTCACATCACTATTCATCCTTTTATTGTTTAATTCTTTGAAACCCAAAATCAACTCAAGAACGATCCGTAAAAATAATATGCATCCAACTTGGATCATATCATGTGGTATCAGAGCCCAGATTCTTTAGTTGATAGAGTTCTTGTTTTGTTTCTTGTACTTGTTCTTTATTGCTTTCCAAACATCAAGCACCATTGCTTGAATGTCATAATTATACACAATCCTGATCATCATTGATCTCTGCCATTTCTAAGAATTGGCAACATTCTTTACTTTCCGTTCTTTACTTTTTGTCATTCAAATTCTAGTCTTTTTATTTTCTGCCTTTAATTTTTGTTCTTTAATTTCTACGCAATATTTACAAATTTTGATCTTATCAACTCTATATCCATTGCTGTTATATGTTTTATAGCACCTTAACTTGAAAGGAAACTCCTAAATACACAATTGGGCATGACATTTGGAACTAAAATTGCAAGAATCATATTTTTTATGTGCAAAAAGAGAACAAGGGCGTGAAAAATAGTATTAAAAAAATGAAGAAAAAAAAAAAAAAAAAAAAGGAAGAAAAAAAAAAAGAGACTGCCCTTGCACTTAAGCAAGATTAAGTTTGAATGCCTTGTGAATTTCATTAAGCGGTGCTATTCTACATACCTTGCACATTTCTTTTTCTTCTTATTTCTTTTGAGTTCTACCTTTCTTTTTAATTAGCTTTTCTTGCTTGTTTTTTAAATTCATTTGAGTTTTGTCTAGAGTTTCATCCTTTCTTCAGCTTCTGAGTGCTTACTCTTGTGAGGACCGCTACCTTTGTAAGAGCTTTTGGTAATTGAAACGCGAGAGGGTTCATTTAAGAACTTGAAAAGAGAACTTGAGTGGTAAAATGCAAGAGCGTTTTCATTAAACAAAAGCCTAATTGTGTGAAACACGAGTGGAATCAATCTAAGAGTGTATACACGTGAGAAGAGTGAGTGAGGACCTTGTTTTATTGTGCTCACTAACTTTTTGATTTTGTACAATGTCTAAGGAAGGAGACACAAGTGGAAGTCCCCCTCCTTCCCCAAGGACAGCCACAATGACATTACAAATGCAGGCCCTAACAAGACATTTGGAAAGGCTTCTTCAAAGACAAAGTGATGAAATCCATGAGAGGATTGATAGGTTAGAGAGGGATAGAACTTCCAACCATGATGAAGAATCCCAGGAATCCGAAAGACAAAGGAGAGATGATAGGAGGCAAGGAGGAAGAAGGAGACATGAGAGGAGAGATAGAGAAAATGAGAGGAGAGATAGAGAAAACGAGAGGAGAGATAGAGAAAATGAGAGGCTTGGGGTGTGAATATCAAAATACCTTCCTTCCAAGGGAGGAATGATCCGGAAGCATATCTTGAGTGGGAGATGAAAATTGAGCAAATCTTCTCATGCCATGACTACAATGAAGAGAAGAAAGTGAAGGTAGCCGCACTTGAGTTCACAAATTATGCTTTGATTTGGTGGGATCAAGCTCAAAAAGAAAGGGCAAGATATAGAGAGCATCCTATCATTACTTGGGATGAAATGAAGACTTTGATGAGGAGGAGATTTGTACCTTCTTTTTATCATAGGGAGCTACATAATAAGTTACAAAGGCTCTCTCAAGGGAGTAGGAGTATGGATGAGTACTTCAAAGAGATGGAGGTTGCCTTGATAAGAGCCAACATTGTTGAAGAAAGGGGGGCAACCATGGCTCGGTTTCTTCATGGTCTCAACTGAGACATTAGTGATATTGTGGAGTTGTAACATTATGTTGAGCTTGAAGACTTAGTGCATCAAGCCATGAAGGTGGAGCAACAACTCAAGAGGAAGGGTACTTTGAAGAAGGCTTCTTCCAACTTCAACACAACAAGTTGGAAGGACAAGCAAAAGAAGGAGGGATCCTCTTTCGGTCCAAAGGAACCCGTGGCTACCCCTAAGGCCACCTTGCCTACTACTTCCACTTCATCTTCTACTTCTAAAAATAAGGACATTAAATGCTTCAAGTGTTTGGGAAGGGGACACATAACTTCTCAATGCCCAAATAAGAAAACAATGGTGATAAGGGATAATGGGAGCATCACTAGTGAATCTTCTTCTATTTCATCAAGTGAGGAGGAAAGTGATTGTGAGGTTATTCCACAAGAGGGAGACTTATTGATGGTAAGAAGATTGTTGGGAAGTCAAGCTAAAGAGAAGGATGAAGGCCAAAGAGAGAACATTTTCCATACAAGATGCCTCATTCAAGGAAAGGTATGCTCTTTGATTATTGATGGGGGAAGTTGCACCAATGTGGCAAGAACTCGCTTGGTAAGAAAACTTGACCTTAAAACTACTCCTCACCCCCGACCATACAAGCTTCAATGGCTAAGTGAGAATGGTGAGTTGATAGTGAATCAACAAGTGATGGTAAGTTTATTAATTGGTAAGTATAAAGATGATATTTTATGTGATGTTGTTCCTATGGAGGCCGGCCATATTTTGCTTGGGAGGCCTTGGCAATTTGATAAGCATGCTATTCATGATGGTTTCACTAACCAATACTCTTTTGTTCATAATTCATTAAAAGTAACCCTTGTACCCCTTACTCCCAAATAGGTTTGTGAAGACCAAGTGGCCTTGAAGTTAAGAAGGGAGCAAGAGAAGGAAGACATAAAAATAAAATCAAAGGGGGAAGCGAAGAATAGGGACCAAGAACTTGTAAATAAAAAAAATGAATGTTTAATTGCTAGGGAGAGTGAGATTAAGAGGGCTTTCTTTGCAAAGCAAGAGATGTACATTTGCGTATACAAGGACTTGTACTTAAATTGTAACTCTAACCCTCTGCCTAGTGAAGTTGATTCTCTTTTGCAGGACTTTGAAGATGTCTTTCCAAAGAGTGTCCCTCTTGGACTACCACCCTTGAGGGGGATTGAACATCAAATGGACTTCATCCCGGGAGCCTCTTTGCCCACCGCCTATAGGACAAATCCTGAGGAAACTAAGGAAATTCAAAAACAAGTGGAGGATTTGATGCAAAAATGATGGGTGAGGGAAAGTTTAAGTCCTTGTGCCGTGCCTGTCATACTTGTCCCCAAAAAGGACGGCACTTGGAGAATGTGTACTGATTGTAGGGCTGTAAATAATATAACTGTAAAATATAGGCATCCCATCCCTAGGCTAGATGATTTGCTTGATGAATTGCATGGTGCATGTTACTTTTCTAAAGTGGATTTAAAAAGTGGGTACCATCAAATTAGGATAAGGGAAGGGGATGAGTGGAAGACAGCCTTTAAGACTAGTATGGACTGTATGAGTGGTTGGTGATGCCTTTTGGGCTTACAAATGCACCTAGCACCTTTATGAGGTTGATGAACCATGTGTTGAGAGAGTTTCTAGGCAAGTTTGTAGTAGTATACTTTGATGATATCCTGATCTATAGCATAACCTTAGAAGAGCACCTAGAACACCTTAAGGCTGTAATGAGTGTGCTTAGAAAAGAAAAGTTGTATGCTAATTTAGAGAAGTGTGTCTTTTGTACCGACCATGTAGTGTTCCTAGGCTTTGTTGTGAGTGCTAAGGGAGTGCAAGTAGATGAAGAAAAGATAAAAGCTATTAGGGAATGGCCTACCCCTAAGTCTTTGAGTGAGGTAAGAAGCTTTCATGGGTTAGCTAGCTTCTATAGAAGGTTTGTGATGGCGACCAAGGAAGCTCAAGTGGAACCCTAATGGGCCCAATGCCCAAAGAAACACTGCGAGGACTTGGAGGCCTGATATGATCCAAGTTGGATGCATATTATTTTTACGGATCGTCCTTGAGTTGATTTAGTGTTTCAAAGAATGAAACGATGAACAGTACCCGATGAACAGTAGCTGATGAATAGTGACGTGAATAGTGATGTGAATAGTGACATGAATAGTAAAAAAATAGAAAAGATGGGAAAAGGAAAAGGAATGAGAGGAAGAAGATGCCACACTCTTGGAGAGTGATAAGTCAAGTGAAGATTCGCCACAAAGGTAAGGAAGCCTTTGATAAGAACCAAGATGGCTCAACCAAGAACCAAAGAGAATGAAATTCTCACAAATGGATTCAATCCAAATTCACATCCAAAAGTCCTTTCATTCATGTTTTAGGTACATACTTATAGGAAAATGGGGTGCATAGAATATGCATGCAAAGTGGTCATCATAATGTGACATATTCCCCATAAAAAGCAATAACTAATCCATTAAGTGGCTAATTAAAGCATTAACTAAAAAAATAGGAGTTACTTAGGTATGTAAACCAAAGGTTGCCCTCCCAAAAACGTGCACTATTCATCCTTCATGGTTTATTACACTTTATTTAATAGAAATAAACTAAAAAAATACTATTTTAAAGAAGTGGACATCCAAGCCATCATGGGTCTTCAAGTTGGATGAGATAAGTGACCAATTTGGGCCCAACTCCATCAAGACCTGAATTTGGGCTTGTTTCAATTAAAGTTGTCATCATTTTATTTAGGACTTATTAGGGAATGGCCTACCCCTAAGTCTTTGAGTGAGGTAAGAAGCTTTCATGGGTTAGCTAGCTTCTATAGAAGGTTTGTGATGGCGACCAAGGAAGCTCAAGTGGAACCCTAATGGGCCCAATGCCCAAAGAAACACTGCGAGGACTTGGAGGCCCAATGACAAGGTCAAGAGCTAAGAAGGCTAAGGAGGATTTGGACAAAGCAGTCAACCACTTTCTTTCACTGAAGCCCATTCTAGAAGAAGAAGCACTCAAGATGGTCCAAATGATCCAAGTTGATGAAGGGCCCAAATGTGGGGACATGATTTCTTCTTAGTCAATTTTATTTAATTATGTATTTGAACCTTTTAATTTTCTTAGTTTTGGTTCTTATTTTCTTTTTGGGTTAATTTTATAATAAGGGCCTATTATTTGGGCTTAAGTTGCGCATAATAGAGTTAGGGTTTCCAATTGGGCCTAGGCCACATTTGCACTAGGATTAGGTTTTAAAATGTGCTAGCTTGCTGCCTCCTTTAGCTAGACCTAGTTGTATACCTAATGCCTATAAATAGGCTTATGTTTACTGTATTTGGCACTTTTGACTTTTAGAATAATATTGCACTCCTTTGTGGGTTTTGAGAGCTTAGTTCTCTTGGGTTCTTGGTAGAGCCATCTTGGTTCTTATCAAAGGTTTCCTTACCTTTGTGGCGAATCTTCGCTTGACTTATCACTCTCCAAGAGTGTGGCGTCTCCTTCCTTCCAAATTCTGTTAGTTTTCTCCGATTCGTATCTCATGATTTACTCATCTTTTTTCTAGTGATTCTTGAGCCTAATTTGCATTTTAGAATGTGATCTTTCACATCGTTTTGGAATCGCTCAATTCTGAGTAGTATAGTGCGAGATACAGCTGTTTTTAAACAAGTGCGTCATTTTGGTTGGTCACTCAAGGATAGATCCGAATTTTTACATGATCTTTCTAGGATCATATCATGTGGTATCTAGAGCCATCCTTCCTAGAGTGACTTTTGGTCTCATTCTTCCCACCACTTATCATGGAGTCTCTAATGAAGAAAAATGATGCCAAACAAAGGGAGGATCTTTTCTGTTCTAGATGCTATGTGAAGGACAAGACATGTAGCTTGGTCATTGATAGAAAGGGTTACACTAATCTAGCTAGTACCACCATGGTGCAAAAGTTGAGACTTCCTATTCTACAGCATCCACAACCGTATAAGCTTTGGTGCATCCCGGAGTTTAGCGATCTCGGTGACGTGATGGTGAACAAACAAGTGCGAGTGTCGTTCCGGATTGGGAGATATGAAGATGAGGTATTATGTGATGTGGTGCCCATAGAATCGACACACTTGTTACTTGGGCGTCCTTGGAGGGTCGAACGACAAGCGAGATATGATACCTATAAGAGTAAGTACTCATTTGTATTTAATAATCGCCAAATTACTCTTGTACCATTGTCACCAAAACAAGTGTGTATGAAGATCAAATGCACTTGAAAATCGAGAGTGAGAAAGGAAGAATGATTGAGAAAAAAATTGAAGAAGGTTCGGTGGATGAGGTAAAAGTTGAGAGTACATTTGAAGAGAAAAAAAAAAGAAAGATGAAAGTATGGAAAAGAATGAGGAAAAAGAAAAAGATGAGAGCAAAAAAGAAAGTGTTGTGAAAAATGAAAACTTGAATTCTTGTTTTGATGTTATTCCTAATTCTTTGCCTAGTTGTGTTGAATCTCTTTTCAAGGAAATTGAGTTTGTTCCTCCAAAAGAAGCTTGTAAGACAATTGAAGATATGATTCCAAAGGAAGAATGCAAAGCATCCATTGGCTTTGAATTGCAAGAGGAAAGTAAGGAAGTTGAAGAAACAATTTCAAGGGAGGTGCCCCATGGATTCAAAAGAGTTGTGTTTGAACCCGGAGGATGAAGACGATTCCCAAAGGCAATAAATTCGAGGTCGAATTCTCTTCAAGAGGGACGGAATGAGACAAATCAAGAATGATGTCCAATTTAAGGCCAAATTGATTTTTGATGAAAATTTTATTTTCATTAGTGAGGAATTCGTTGACTTGTTTTGGCTTTATCTTACACTATAGAACTCGGATTAGTGCATTCTTTAGTTCTTTGGAAAGCTAAGGAAATTATCTACAAATCATATTTCAAGCTTCTTGATCAGGATCGGCCTCTATCATGGTGAAAAATGGGATGGAAGTTTAAGACGAATTCTTGGACGGAATTTTACTTGTATTTTGGGCTTTCTATTATGTTTCTTTTATATTTTATTATTTTCAAGCCTAGAGCGTCTTTAATGTTCCGAATTCCTAGAGTTTCTTTCGGTTCAGCTACTTAGTGGAATGGTTAATGTTTTTATTAGCCACTTAGGGAATAGTTATTTTCTTTTATGAGGGATTTTAGTCACTTTATGGTGACCTTTTGTTTGCATGATGTATGCAGCCCCTAAACTCTATATATGTACACATCTATGATGAATAAAAAAACAAGGATTTGATGTTCAATTTGGTTTGTCCAATTGTGAGAGTATTCCTCTCTTAGGTTCTTTACTGAGCCATAGATCTTATCAAGAGCTTCTCTTGTGGCGATCACTAACTTTGGTTTATCAATCAATCCTTGATTGTGGCACCAATCCACTTCTTATTTTCATCTCTCGTTGATATGATCCAAGTTGGATGCATATTGTTTTTACGGATCGTCCTTGAGTTGATTTAGTGTTTCAAAGAATGAAACGATGAACAGTACCTGATGAACAGTAGCTGATGAATAGTGACGTGAATAGTGATGTGAATAGTAAAAAAATCGAAAACATGGGAAAAGGAAAAGGAATGAGAGGAAGAGGACGCCACACTCTTAGAGAGTGATAAGTCAAGTGAAGATTCGCCACAAAGGTAAGGAAGCCTTTGATAAGAACCAAGATGGCTCAACCAAGAACCAAAGAGAATGAAATTCTCACAAATGGATTCAATCCAAATTCACATCCAAAAGTCCTTTCATTCATGTTTTAGGCACATACTTATAGGAAAATGGGGTGCATAGAATATGCATGCAAAGTGGTCATCATAATGTGACATATTCCCCATAAAAAGCAATAACTAATCCATTAAGTGGCTAATTAAAGCATTAACTAAAAAAATAGGAGTTACTTAGGTATGTAAACCAAAGGTTGCCCTCCCAAAAATGTGCACTATTCATCTTTCATGGTTTATTACGCTTTATTTAATAGAAATAAACTAAAAAAATACTATTTTAAAGAAGTGAACATCCAAGCCATCATGGGTCTTCAAGTTGGATGAGATAAGTGACCAATTTGGGCCCAACTCCATCAAGACCTGAATTTGGGCTTGTTTCAATTAAAGTTGTCATCATTTTATTTAGGACTTCTTGGGCTTTCTTGGTCCTAGCTCTTGTCATAGGTCCACCAAGTCCTTGTAGTGCTCCTTAGTGGGCTCACATCATCCCCTCCTTCTTTAAGTGAATTCGACCTCGAATTGAAATCTTCATCACCTACATCAAAAGGAGACAAATCAGCCACATTGAAAGTTGCACTAACACCATACTCACCTGGAAGGTCTATCTTGTAGGCATTATCATTAATCTTGGCCAACACTTGGAATGGCCCATCTCCTCTTGGTTGAAGCTTGGATTTCCTTTGTGAGGAAATCTCTCTTTTCTCATGTGCACCCGCACCCAATCTCTAGGTTCAAACACCACCTTCCTCCTCCCTTTGTTGGCTTGCCTAACATAGCTTTCGATCTTCTTCTCAATTTGGGTCTTGACTTGTTCGTGTAACTTCCTCACAAATTCAAATTTAGCCCTGCCATCTTTATGCTTTAAAATTGAAGAGTTAGGCAATGGCAATAAATCAAGAGGAGTGAGAGGATTAAATCCATAAACAACCTCAAAAGGAGAATATTGAGTAGTACTATGGACAGCCCTATTATAAGCAAATTCCACATGAGGCAAACACTCCTCCCAAGACTTAATGTTCTTCTTTATTACAGCCCTAAGAAGGGAAGAAAGTGTCCTATTAACTACCTCGGTTGCCCATCCGTTTGGGGATGGCGGTAGTGGAGAAAAGCAACTTTGTACCCACTTACCCCACAAAAAGTCCTCCAAAAGTGACTTAAGAACTTTGTGTCACAATCTGAAACAATACTTCTTGGAAGGCCATGAAGCCTTACCACTTCTTTGAAGAACAATTCAGCAACATGACAAGCATCATCAACTTTTTTACATGGTATAAAATGTGCCATTTTAGAAAACCTATCCACCACCACAAAAATTGAATCCTTACCATTCTTTGTCCGAGGTAGTCCTACAACAAAATCCATTGACAAATCAATCCAAGGAAAATCAGGAATAGGCAAAGGAGTATAAAGTCCATGAGGCATCACTTTAGATTTCTACTTTTTACAAACAATGCATTTTTCACAAAACTTTTGCACATCATGTTTCATGTGTGGCCAATGAAAATGTTCGTGCAACATGTCTAAAGTCTTTTGAACCCCAAAATGCCCCATTAGTCCCCCTTCATGCGCTTCCCTCATAAGCAACTCTCTTATAGAACTTTTGGGCACACAATCTCTTTTCTTTAAACAAAAACCCTTGGTGCTTAAAATACCCATTTTAAGCCCAATGCAAACAATTAGCATAGATATGGGAAAAATCTTTATCATGCTCATATAATTCTTTGATGCATTCAAGCCCAAATAATTTTGTTTCAAGGGTAGAGAGTAAGGTATAACTTCTTGAAAGTGCATCTGCCACTATGTTGGCCTTACCTTTCTTATGCTTGATCACATATGGGAATTGTTCAAGAAACTCAACCCACTTGGCATGCCTCTTATTCAACTTTCCTTGTCCTTTCAAGTACTTTAAGGACTCATGATCACTATGGATAACAAACTCTTTGGGCAAAAGATAATGTTGCCATGTTTGCAAAGCCCTCACCAAGGCATACAATTCCTTATCATAGGTGGGATAATTAAGGACAGCACCACTTAATTTCTCACTAAAGTAAGCAATTGGATGCCCTTCTCGCATTAAAACAGCTCCAACACCAACATTAGAAGCATCACATTCAATTTCAAAAGATTTAGCAAAATTAGGCAAAGCAAGTATTGGTGCCTGAGTAAGTCTTTCCTTAAGCTCATTAAATGCATGCTCTTGTTTCTTCCCCCATCTAAACACAACATTTTTCTTGACAATTTCATTAAGAGGTGCAGCCAATGTACTAAAGTCTTTAACAAACCTCCTATAGAAACTAGCCAAGCCATGAAAGCTCCTCACTTCACTCACATTTTTGGGGGTTGGCCACTCTTGAATGGCCTTAATTTTCTCTGTGTCAACATGAACCCCTTTTGAATTTACAACAAAACCAAGGAAGATCACATGATCCGTACAAAAAGTACATTTTTCCAAATTAGCATACAACTTTTCTTTTCTCAACACATGCAAAAGCCCTTAAGTGTTCATGATGTTCATCTAGGCTTTTGCTATATATCAAGATATCATTAAAATACACAACAACAAACTGGCCTAGAAAATCCCTTAAGACATGGTTCATAAGCCTCATGAAAGTGCTAGGTGCATTTGTTAAACCAAAAGGCATTACCAACCATTCATACAATCCATATTTAGTTTTAAAGGCAGTTTTCCATTCATCCCCTTCCCTTATTCTAATTTGATGGCACCCACTTTTCAAATCAATTTTAGAAAATAAACAAGCACCATATAATTCATTAAGCAAATCATCAAGTCTAGGGATAAGATGTCTGTACTTGATTGTGATGTTGTTCATAGCCCTACAATCTGTGCACATCCTCCAACTTCCATCCTTTTTAGGCACTAAGATAACCGGGACAGCACATGGACTTAAGCTTTCTTGCACCCATCCTTTTTGCATCAACTCCTCCACTTGCTTTTGTATTTCTTTGGTCTCTTGAGGATTACTCCTATAGGCTGGCCTATTGGGTAATGATGCACCCGGAATGAGGTCAATGTGGTGTTCTATCCCCCTTAAAGGAGGTAGGCCATGAGGCACTTCTTTTGGAAACACATCACCAAATTCCTGCAAAAGAGTTTTAACACCACTAGGAAAAGAGAGTTCATTAGGAGCATTAGCATTCAAATAGAATTCTTTACAATAAAGCATATATAGGGGCTGCCTTGAAATCAAAGCCCTCTTCACCTCACTTTTTGTTACCAAATAACTCTCTTTTCTCTCACTATTTTTATTCTTTTTCTCTTTGTCATCACTCTTCTTTTCACTCCCTCTTTCTTTTTGCTCTTGCTCTTTCTTTTCTCTCATCTTTAGTTGGTCCTCACTAACTTCTTTTGGGGACAAGGGTGAAAGAGTGACCTTTCGGTCATGATGCACAAAAGTGAATTTGTTAAGGAATCCATCATGGTTGGCCTTCCTATCAAATTGCCAAGGCCTCCCAAGTAACATATGACTTGCCTCCATGGGTACCACATCACATAGAACATTATCATGATACTTTCCAATGGAGAAACAAACTTCAACTTGCTTGTTCACGGTCAACTCACCAACTTCACTAAGCCATTGAAGTCTATGTGGTCGTGGGTGTGGCTTAGTCACAAGATTCAATTTGGAAACCATTCTAGTACTAGCAACATTAGTACAACTCCCACCATCAATAATTAAAGAACATACCTTCCCTTGGATCATGCATCTAGTATGGAAGATATTTTCTCTTTGGCTCTCATCATGCTCCTTAGCTTGGCTTCCCAAAAGTCTCCTCACCATGAGCAAATCTCCTCCTTCTCGGAACTACTTCTCCCCCACTTTCTTCTTCACTAGAAGCCTCAGATTGTGTGACCACTTCTCCATTTCTTGATACCATTGTCCTTTTAGTTGGATATTGAGATGCAATATGTCCATGGCCCAAGCACTTGAAACACTTCACATCACGGTTTCTAGGAGATGCTTCTATAGGCTTCTTTCCATGAGATGTATGGGCACAACCTCCTTTGAAGATGAAGTACCCTCCTTCTTTGATTTGTCCTTCCAACTTGAAGATGAAAACTTAGAAGAAGAAGGAAATTTGGACTTCTTCCTCTTGAGTTGTTGCTCCACCTTTATGGCTTGTTGGACCAAATCTTCAAGCTCCACATAGTTTTGAAGCTCCACTATGTCTTGAATGTCTTGATTCAACCCATGTAAGAACCGAGCCATAGTTGCCTCCCTATCTTCATTAATGTTGGACCTAAGCAAGGCCAACTCCATCTCCTTGTGGTACTCATCAACACTTTTGGATCCTTGGGTCAATCTTTGCAATTTGTTGTGAAGATCCCTATGGTAGTGATTTGGAACAAATCTTTTTCTCATGACTTGTTTCATTTCTGCCCAAGTCTCAATAGGCTCCTCCTCATACCTTCTTCTCTCCTTTTGCAATTGATCCCACCAAACAAGTGCATAGTCTTTGAATTCAAGAGCGGCTACCTTCACTTTCTTTCTTTCATTGAAATTGTTGCAATCAAACACTTGCTCGATCTTCATTTCCCACTCCAAGTAGGCTTCGAGATCACTCTTCCCATGAAAGGTAGGAACTTTGATTTTTACCCCTTCAATTCTATCCTCTCTATCACGCCTCCTTCCTCTACGTGGTCCATGTCTAGGTCTGTCCTCACTCTCATAACCACTTCCTTAATTTGATTCTTCTCGACTTCGGAGGTTGGCAAGTTGTTCATTGAAGTTTGCATTCATTTGCTCCATTTGCCTTTGAAGGATTTGCATTTGAGTATTCATCGTAGCATGAAGAACCGCGGACCTTGGAGAAAGAGGTGGACTATCACCTTGGGCTGCCATCACTTGAAACACACAATATCAAAATAACAAGATAGTATAAATCCTCACCACACTCCCTCACGTGTGCACACAATGTGTATTTCACTCAAATAGGCTTTTTCCACACAAGATGTAATTTTAACTCTTGCCTCTTTCCACTCAAATTCTCTTTGCAAGTTCTTAAATGAACCCTCTCATGTTTCAATTACCAAAAGCTCTTTCAAAAGTAGCGGTCCTCACAAGAGTAAGCACTCAGAAGTTGAAGAAAAGATGAAACTCTAGACAAAACTCAAAGGAATTTAAAAGACAAGCAAGAAAAGTGAATTAAAAAGAAAGGTAGAACTCAAAAGAAATAAGAAGAAAAAGAAATGCACAAGGTATGTAGAATAGCACCGCTTAATTGAAATTCATAAGGCATTCAAACTGAATCTTGCTTAAGTGCAAGGGCGAGTCTCTTTTTTTTTTTCTTTTTTTAATATTATTTTTCACGCCCTTGTTCTCTTGTTGCACTTAAAAAAAAAAATTGATTCTTGCAATTTTTGTTCCAATTGTTATGCCCAATTGTGTATTTAGGAGTTTCCTTTCAAATTAAGGTGCTATAAAACATATAACAGCAACGAATATAGAATTGACAAGATCAAAGTCAAATATTGCGTAAAAAATAAAGAACAGAAATTAAAGGCGAAAATAGAAGGACTAGAATTTAAATGGCAAAAAGTAAAGAACGGAAAGTAAAGAATGTTGCCAATTCTTAGAAATGGCAGGGATCAATGATGATCAAGATTGTGTATAATTATGACATCCAAGCAATAATGCTTGATGTTTGGAAAGCAATAAGAAGAAGAACAAAAGAACATGTAAGAACTCTATTAACTCTAGAATCCGGGCTCTAGATACCACATGATATGATCCAAGTTGGATGCATATTGTTTTTACGGATCGTCCTTGAGTTGATTTAGTGTTTCAAAGAATGAAACGATGAACAATAGTTGATGAATAGTAACATGAATAGTGACGTGAATAGTGATGTGAATAGTAAAAAAAATAGAAAAGATGGGAAAAGGAAAAGGATTGAGAGGAAGAAGACGCCACACTCTTAGAGAGTGATAAGTCAAGTGAAGATTCGTCACAAAGGTAAGGAAGCCTTTGATAAGAACCAAGATGGCTCAACCAAGAACCAAAGAGAATGAAATTCTCACAAATGGATTCAATCCAAATTCACATCCAAAAGTCCTTTCATTCATGTTTTAGGCACATACTTATAGGAAAATGGGGTGCATAGAATATGCATGCAAAGTGGTCATCATAATGTGACATATTCCCCATAAAAAGCAATAACTAATCCATTAAGTGGCTAATTAAAGCATTAACTAAAAAAATAGGAGTTACTTAGGTATGTAAACCGAAGGTTGCCCTCCCAAAAACGTGCACTATTCATCCTTCATGGTTTATTACACTTTATTTAATAGAAATAAACTAAAAAAATACTATTTTAAAGAAGTGGACATCTAAGCCATCATGGGTCTTCAAGTTGGATGAGATAAGTGACCAATTTGGGCCCAACTCCATCAAGACCTGAATTTGGGCTTGTTTCAATTAAAGTTGTCATCATTTTATTTAGGACATCTTGGGCTTTCTTGGTCCTAGCTCTTGTCATAGGTCCACCAAGTCCTTGTAGTGCTCCTTGATTCATGCTCCTTAGTGGGCTCACATCACTCGTCTTAACCATTTTCCTTTTTTTGGTTGTTTTGCGATTTTTTAGTTCTCAAATTCTATTAGTTTTCTCCGATTCGTATCTCATGATTTACTCATCTTTTTCTAGTGATTCTTGAGCCTAATTTGCATTTTAGAACGTGATCTTTCTTGTAGTTTTGGAATCGCTCAATTCTGAGAAGTATAGTGCGAGATACAGCTGTTTTTAAACAAGTGCGTCATTTTGGTTGGTCACTTAAGGATAGATCCGAATTTTTACATGATCTTTCTAGGATCATATTAGACTTGTACTTAAATTGTAACTCTAACCCTCTACCTAGTGAAGTTGATTCTCTTTTGCAGGACTTTGAAGATGTCTTTCCAAAGAGTGTCCCTCCTGAACTACCACCCTTGAGGGGGATTGAACTTCAAATGGACTTCATCCCGGGAGCCTCTTTGCCCAATAGGCCCGCCTATAGGACAAATCCTGAGGAAACTAAGGAAATTCAAAAACAAGTGGAGGATTTGATGCAAAAAGGATGGGTGAGGGAAAGTTTAAGTCCTTGTGCCGTGCCTGTCATACTTATCCCCAAAAAGGACGACACTTGGAGAATGTGTACTGATTGTAGGGCTAGTAAATAATATAAGCAGTAAAATATAGGCATCCCATCCCTAGGCTAGATGATTTGCTTGATGAATTGCATGGTGCATGTTACTTTTCTAAAGTGGATTTAAAAAGTGGGTACCATCAAATTAGGATAAGGGAAGGGGATGAGTGGAAGACAGCCTTTAAGACTAAGTATGGATTGTATGAGTGGTTGGTGATGCCTTTTGGGCTTACAAATGCACCTAGCACCTTTATGAGGTTGATGAACCATGTGTTGAGAGAGTTTCTAGGCAAGTTTGTAGTAGTATACTTTGATGACATCTTGATCTATAGCATAACCTTAGAAGAGCACCTAGAACACCTTAAGGCTGTAATGAGTGTGCTTAGAAAAGAAAAGTTGTATGCTAATTTAGAGAAGTGTGTCTTTTGTACCGACCATGTAGTGTTCGTAGGCTTTGTTGTGAGTGCTAAGGGAGTGCAAGTAGATGAAGAAAAGATAAAAGCTATTAGGGAGTGGCCTACCCCTAAGTCTTTGAGTGAGGTAAGAAGCTTTCATGGGTTAGCTAGCTTCTATAGAAGGTTTGTAAAAGATTTCAAAGACCATAGCCGCCCTTTAAATGAAGTTGTTAAGAAAAATGTAAGTTTTAGGTGGGGGAGGATCAACGAGACAAGTTTCGACACACTCAAAGATAGGCTCACTCATGCACCCATACTTGCATTGCCTAATTTCTCTAAGTCTTTTGAACTTGAGTGTGATGCATCAAATGTTGGGATTGGGGCTGTTTTATTACAAGAGGGTCACCCATTGCATACTTTAGTGAAAAATTGCATGGAGCTGTTTTAAATTACTCCACCTATGATAAAGAATTGTATGCACTTATAAGGGCTTTAGACACTTGGCAGCACTACCTTTTGCCAAAAGAGATTGTAATTCACAGTGATCATGAGTCACTAAAATATTTAAAAGGGTAAGGTAAGCTTAATAAGAGGCATGCTAAGTGGGTGGAATACCTTGAACAATTTCCCTATGTGATCAAACACAAGCAAGGGAAGGTAAACATTGTAGCCGATGTGCTTTCCAGGAGGTATACCTTATTAGCTACTCTTGAAACAAAAATGCTTGGTTTTGAACACATAAAAGAGTTGTATGTGCATAATGGTGATTTCTCCAAGATGTATGCTGCATGTAAAAAAGGGGCACATAAGGGGTTCTTTAGGCAAGATGGGTATTTATTCAAAGAAAAACGTTTGTGTGTGTCTAAGAGCTCATTGCGTGAATTATTGCTTAGGGAAGCTCATGAGGGGGGGATTAATGGGTCACTTTGGGATCCAAAAGACTTTAGGTGTGTTGCATGAGCATTTTTATTAGCCTGGCATGAAGCATGATGTGCATAAAATATGTGATAGGCGTATTGTTTGTAAAAGAGCCAAATCAAAGGTAATGCCTCGTGGACTCTATACCCCCTACCTATTCCTGATTCCCCTTGGACTGACTTGTCTATGGATTTTGTGCTAGGTTTGCCTCGTTCAAAAAAAGGAAGAGACTCCATTTTTGTGGTGGTGGACAGATTCTCCAAGATGGCCCACTTCATCCCTTGCCATAAGGTGGATGACGCCATTCATGTGGCAGACTTGTTCTTTAAAGAAGTAGTGAGGCTTCATGGAATGCCCAAAAGTATAGTCTCAGATAGGGACTCAAAATTCTTGAGCCATTTTTGGAGGACCCTTTGGAACAAGCTTGGGACTAAGCTTGGGACTAAGCTACTCTTCTCTACCACTTGCCACCCACAAATCGATGGGCAAACTGAGGTGGTGAATAGGACCCTATCGACCTTGCTGCGATTAATCATCAAGAGGAACATCAAAACCTGGGAAGAATGCTTACCTTTTGTTGAATTTGCTTATAATAGGGCTGTGCATGCTACTACTAGTTTTTCTCCTTTTGAGATTGTATATGGTTTTAATCCCCTCACCCCCCTTGATTTACTGCCTCTACCTAATGTTTCTTCTTTAATTCATAGGGATGGTGATATGATCCTAGAAAGATCATGTAAAAATTCGAATCTATCCTTGAGTGACCAACCAAAATGACGCACTTGTTTAAAAACAGTTGTATCTCGCACTATACTACTCAGAATTGAGCGATTCCAAAACGTTGTGAAAGATCACGTTCTGAAATGCAAATTAGGCTCAAGAATCACTAGAAAAAGATGAGTAAATCATGAGATACGAATCGGAGAAAACTAACAGAATTTGAGAACTAGAAAATCGCAAAACAACCAAAAAAAGGAAAATGGTTAAGACGAGAGATGAAAATAAGAAGTGGATTGGTGCCACAATCAAGGATTGATTGATAAACCAAAGTTAGTGATCGCCTCAAGAGAAACTCTTGATAAGATCTATGGCTCAGTCAAGAACCTAAGAGAGGAATACTCTCACAATTGGACAAACCAAATTGAACATCAAATCCTTGTTTTTATTCATCATAGATGTGTACATATATAGAGTTTAGGGGCTGCATACATCATGCTAACAAAAGGTCACCATAAAGTGACTTAAAATCCCTCATAAAAGAAATAACTATTCCTTAAGTGGCTAATAAAAGCATTAACCATTCCACTAAGTAGCTAAATAAATTGAACCAAAAGAAACTCTAGGAATTTGGAACATTAAAGACACTCTAGGCTTGAAAATAACAAAATATAAAAGAAACATAATAGAAAGCCCAAAATACAAGTAAAATTCCGTCCAAGAATTCGTCTTAAATTTCCATCCCATTTTTCACCATGATAGAGGCCGATTCTGGTCAAGAAGCTTGAAATATGATTTGTAGATAATTTCCTTAGCTTTCCAATGAACTAAAGAATGCACTAATCCGAGTTCTGTAGTGCAAGATAAAGCCAAAACAAGGTAACGAATTCCTCACTAATGAAAATAAAATTTTCATCAAAAATCAATTTGGCCTTAAATTGGACATCATTCTTGATTTGTATCATTCCCTCCCTCTTGGAGAGAATTCGACCTCGAATTTATTGCCTTTGGGAATCGTCTTCATCCTCCGGGTTCAAACACAACTCTTTTGAATCCATGGGGCACCTCCCTTGAAATTGTTTCAACTTCCTTACTTTCCTCTTGCAATTCAAAGCCAATGGATGCTTTGCATTCTTCCTTTGGAATCATATCTTCAATTATCTTACAAGCTTCCTTTGGAGGAACAAACTCAATTTCCTTGAAAAGAGATTCAACACAACTAGGCAAAGAATTAGGAATAACATCAAAACAAGAATTCAAGTTTTCATTTTTCACAACACTTTCTTTTTTGCTCTCATCTTTTTCTTTTTCCTCATTCTTTTCCATACTTTCATCTTTCTTTTTTTCTCTTCAAATGTACTCTCAACTTTTACCTCATCCACCGAACCTTCTTCAATTTTTTCTCAATCATTCTTCCTTTCTCACTCTCGATTTTCAAGTGCATTTGATCTTCATACACTTGTTTTGGTGACAATGGTACAAGAGTAATTTGGCGATTATTAAATACAAATGAGTACTTACTCTTATAGGTATCATATCTCGCTTGTCGTTCGACCCTCCAAGGACGCCCAAGTAACAAGTGTGTCGATTCTATGGGCACCACATCACATAATACCTCATCTTCATATCTCCCAATCCGGAACGACACTCGCACTTGTTTGTTCACCATCACGTCACCGAGATCGCTAAACTCCGGGATGCACCAAAGCTTATACGGTTGTGGATGCTGTAGAATAGGAAGTCCCAACTTTTGCACCATAGTGGTACTAGCTAGATTAGTGTAACCCTTTCTATCAATGACCAAGCTACATGTCTTGTCCTTCACATAGCATCTAGAATAGAAAAGATCCTCCCTTTGTTTGGCATCATTTTTCTTCATTAGAGACTCCATGATAGGTGGTGGGAAGAATGAGACCAAAAGTCACTCTAGGAAGGATGGCTCTAGATACCACATGATATGATCCTAGAAAGATCATGTAAAAATTCGGATCTATCCTTGAGTGACCAACCAAAATGACTCACTTGTTTAAAAACAGCTGTATCTCGCACTATACTACTCAGAATTGAGCGATTCCAAAATGACATGAAAGATCACGTTCTGAAATGCAAATTAGGCTCAAGAATCACTAGAAAAAGATAGTAAATTATGAGGTACGAATTAGAGAAAACTAACAGAATTTGAGAACTAGAAAATCGCAAAACAACCAAAAAAAGGAAAATGGTTAAGACGAGAGATGAAAATAAGAAGTGGATTGGTGCCACAATCAAGGATTGATTGATAAACCAAAGTTAGTGATCGCCACAAGAGAAACTCTTGATAAGAACTATGGCTCAGTCAAGAAGAACCTAAGAGAGGAATACTCTCACAATTGGACAAACCAAATTGACCATCAAATCCTTGTTGTTATTCATCATAGATATGTACATATATATAGTTTAGGGGCTGCATACATCATGCTAACAAAAGGTCACCATAAAGTGACTTAAAATCCCTCATAAAAGAAATAACTATTCCTTAAGTGGCTAATAAAAGCATTAACCATTCCACTAAGTAGCTAAATAAATTGAACCAAAAGAAACTCTAGGAATTTGGAACATTAAAGACACTCTAGGCATGAAAATAACAAAATATAAAAGAAACATAATAGAAAGCCCAAAATACAAGTAAAATTCCGTCCAAGAATTCGTCTTAAATTTTCATCTCATTTTTCACCATGATAGAGGCCGATTCTGGTCAAGAAGCTTGAAATATGATTTGTAGATAATTTCCTTAGCTTTCCAACGAACTGAAGAATGCACTAAACCGAGTTCTGTAGTGCAAGATAAAGCCAAAACAAGTCAACGAATTCCTCACTAATGAAAATAAAATTTTCATCAAAAATCAATTTGGCATTAAATTGGACATCATTCTTGATTTGTATCAGATGGACATGCAAAAGCTGAATATGTGAGGAAGCTCCATGAACAAGTCAAGACTCAAATTGAAAGGAAGATGGAACAATATGCTAAGCAAGCAAATAAGGGAAGGAGACAAGTTGTTTTTGAACCCGGAGATTGGGTGTGGGTGCACATGCGAAAAGAAAGGTTTGCTTTGCAAAGGAAATCTAAGCTCTTACCTAGAGGAGATGGACCCTTCCAAATCTTTGAAAGAATCAATGACAATGCCTACAAACTTGACCTACCAGGTAAGTATGGGGTTAGTGCAACATTTAATGTGGCTGACTTAAGTCCTTTTGATGTAGGTGATGAAGGATTAAATTCAAGGACGAATTCTTTCGAAAGGGGAGGGCATGATGGAGACCAAGGAAGCTCAAGTGGAACCCTAATGGGCCCAATGCCAAAGAAGCACTGCGAGGACTTGGAGGCCCAATGACAAGGTCAAGAGCTAAGAAGGCTAAGGAGGATTTGGACAAAGCAGTCAACCACTTTCTTTCACTGAAGCCCATTCTAGAAGAAGAAGCACTCAAGATGGTCCAAATGATCTAAGTTGATGAAGGGCCCAAATGTGGGGACATGATTTCTTCTTAGTCAATTTTATTTAATTATGTATTTGAACCTTTTAATTTTCTTAGTTTTTGTTCTTATTTTCTTTTTGGGTTAATTTTATAATAAGGGCCTATTGTTTGGGCTTAAGTTGCGCATAATAGAGTTAGGGTTTCCAATTGGGCCTAGGCCACATTTGCACTAGGATTAGGTTTTAAAATGTGCTAGCTTGCTGCCTCCTTTAGCTAGACCTAGTGCATACCTAATGCCTATAAATAGGCTTATGTTTACTTGTATTTGGCACTTTTGACTTAGAGAATAATATTGCACTCCTTTGTGGGTTTTGAGAGCTTAGTTCTCTTGGGTTCTTGGTAGAGCCATCTTGGTTCTTATCAAAGGTTTCCTTACCTTTGTAGCGAATCTTCGCTTGACTTATCACTCTCCAAGAGTGTGGCGTCTTCTTCCTTCCATTCCTTTTCCTTTTCCATTTTTTTCCATTTTTTTACTGTTCACACACTGTTCACGTTACTGTTCACGTCACTATTCTTCCTTTTATTGTTTAATTCTTTGAAACCCAAAATCAACTCAAGAACGATCCGTAAAAAAAAAAAAAAATATGCATCCAACTTGGATCATATCAGTTTGTAAAAGAGTTCAGCACCATAGCCGCCCCTTTAAATGAAGTTGTTAAGAAAAATGTGAGTTTTAGGTGGGGGGAGGATCAACAGACAAGTTTCGACACACTCAAAGATAGGCTCACTCATGCACCCATACTTGCATTGCCTAATTTCTCTGAGTCTTTTGAACTTGAGTATGATGCATCAAATGTTGGGATTGGGGCTGTTTTATTACAAGAGGGTCACCCCATTGCATACTTTAGTGAAAAATTGCATGAAGCTGTTTTAAATTACTCCACCTATGATAAAGAATTGTATGCACTTATAAGGGCTTTACACACTTGGCAGCACTACCTTTTGCTAAAAGAGTTTGTAATTCACAGTGATCATGAGTCACTAAAATATTTAAAAGGGCAAGGTAAGCTTAATAAGAGGCATGCTAAGTGGGTGGAATACCTTGAACAATTTCCCTATGTGATCAAACACAAGCAAGGGAAGGTAAACATAGTAGCTGATGCGCTTTCCAGCAGGTATACCTTATTAGCTACTCTTGAAACAAAAATGCTTGATTTTGAACACATAAAAGAGTTGTATGTGCATGATGATGATTTCTCCAATATGTATGCTGCATGTGAAAAAGGGGCACATAAGGGGTTCTATAGGCAAGATGGGTATTTATTCAAAGAAAAATGTTTGTGTGTGTCTAAGAGCTCATTGCGTGAATTATTGCTTAGGAAAGCTCATGAGGGGGGATTAATGGGTCACTTTGGGATCCAAAAGACTTTAGGTGTGTTGCATGAGCATTTTTATTGGCCTGGCATGAAGCACGATGTGCATAAAATATGTGATAGGTGCATTGTTTGTAAAAGAGCCGAATCAAAGGTAATGCCTCATGGACTCTATACCCCCTACCTATTCCTGATTCCCCTTAGACTGACTTGTCTATGAATTTTGTGCTAGGTTTGCCCCGTTCAAAAAAAGGAAGAGACTCCATTTTTGTGGTGGTGGACAGATTCTCCAAGATGGCCCACTTCATCCCTTGCCATAAGGTGGATGATGCCATTCATGTGGCAGACTTGTTCTTTAAAGAAGTAGCGAGGCTTCATGGAATGCCCAAAAGTATAGTCTCAGATAGGGACTCAAAATTCTTGAGTCATTTTTGGAGGACCCTTTGGAACAAGCTTGGGACTAAGCTACTCTTCTCTACCACTTGCCACCCACAAACCAATGGGCAAACTGAGGTGGTGAATAGGACCCTATCGACCTTGCTGCGATTAATCATCAAGAGGAACATCAAAACCTGGGAAGAATGCTTACCTTTTGTTGAATTTGCTTATAATAGGGTTGTGCATGCTACTACTAATTTTTCTCCTTTTGAGATTGTATATGGTTTTAATCCCCTCACCCCCCTTGATTTACTGCCTCTACCTAATGTTTCTTCTTTAATTCATTGGGATGGACATGCAAAAGCTAAATATGTGAGGAAGCTCCATGAACAAGTCAAGACTCAAATTGAAAGGAAGATGGAACAATATGCTAAGTAAGCAAATAAGGGAAGGAGACAAGTTGTTTTTGAACCCGGAGATTGGGTATGGGTGCACATGCGAAAAGAAAGGTTTCCTTTGCAAAGGAAATCTAAGCTCTTACCTAGAGGAGATGGACCCTTCCAAATCTTAGAAAGAATCAATGACAATGCCTACAAAGTTGACCTACTAGGTAAGTATGGGGTTAGTGCAACATTTAATGTGGCTGACTTAAGTCCTTTTGATGTAGGTGATGAAGGATTAAATTCGAGGACGAATTCTTTCGAAGGGGGAGGGCATGATGGAGACCAAGGAAGCTCAAGTGGAACCCCAATGGGCCCAATGCCCAAAGAAGCGCTGCGAGGACTTGGAGGCCCAATGACAAGGTCAAGAGTTAAGAAGGCTAAGGAGGATTTGGACAAAGCAGTCAACCACTTTCTTTCATTGAAGCCCATTCTAGAAGAAGAAGCACTCAAGATGGTCCAAATGATCCAAGTTGATGAAGGGCCCAAATGTGGGGACATGATTTCTTCTTAGTCAATTTTATTTAATTATGTATTTGAACCTTTTAATTTTCTTAGTTTTGGTTCTTATTTTCTTTTTGGGTTAATTTTATAATAAGGGCCTATTGTTTAGGCTTAAGTTGCGCATAATAGAGTTAGGGTTTCCAATTGGGCCTAGGCCACATTTGCACTAGGATTAGGTTTTAAAATGTGCTAGCTTGCTGCCTCCTTTAGCTAGACCTAGCTGCATACCTAATGCATATAAATAGGCTTATGTTTACTGTATTTGACACTTTTGACTTAGAGAATAATATTGCACTCCTTTGTGGGTTTTGAGAGCTTAGTTCTCTTGGATTCTTGGTAGAGCCATCTTGGTTCTTATCAAAGGTTTCCTTACCTTTGTAGCGAATCTTCGCTTGACTTATCACTCTCCAAGAGTGTGGCGTCTTCTTCCTTCCATTCCTTTTCCTTTTCCATCTTTTTCCATTTTTTCACTATTCACGTTACAGTTCACG
The DNA here is from genome assembly GCA_029884595.1 of Ormosia semicastrata. Taxonomy (NCBI): domain Eukaryota; kingdom Viridiplantae; phylum Streptophyta; class Magnoliopsida; order Fabales; family Fabaceae; genus Ormosia; species Ormosia semicastrata. The sequence goes on along the minus strand of JAQQTO010000044.1, from coordinate 31,583,449 downwards.
TTACTGTTCACACTACTGTTCACATCACTATTCATCCTTTTATTGTTTAATTCTTTGAAACCCAAAATCAACTCAAGAACGATCCGTAAAAATAATATGCATTCAACTTGGATCATATCACTCTATTCCATGTTGATCTTCTTTTTCTTTGATCTTCATAATTAGGCCTTGCAAAGCTTGCTTCATCCTCTTAGTCTTGGCCCTAGTCATTGGTCCTCCAATTCCATGCAAAGGATCTTTAGATTGGTTGGTTGCATCTCTATCAACCATGTTGCTTAAGGAGAGTAGAGAGATTACTGGTGAATGATCTTTTGCGTCTGCCCCACCTAGTGATGAAGAGTATGAGGAGGAGATAGCACCCAAGGGTGATTTATTCATGGTGAGGAGGATGATGGGCAAAGCAAAGGACTTGGAGAAAAGCTAAAGGGGAAATATTTTCCACACGAGGTGCGTCATCCAAGGAAAGGTGTGTTCTCTGATCATTGATGATGGGAGCTGAACTAATGTGGCTAGTACGAGGTTGGTTTCAAAACTGAACTTGGAGACTAAACCACACTCACAGCCTTGCAAACTTCAATGGCTTAATGAAGATGGTGAGATGACCGTGAGGAAGTAAGTTGAAGTGGCATTTTCCATCGAAAATATGAAGATGTTGTTTTGTGTGATGTGGTACCTATGGAGGCTTGCCACTTGCTTCTTGGTAGGCCTTGGCAATTTGACAAAAAGGCCAACCATGATGGATACTCCAACAATTTCTCTTTTACACATAGAGAGCGCAAGGTTACTCTTGCACCATGATCTCCAAGGGAGGTGTGTGAGGATCAAAATAAGATGAGAGAAAAAAAAAGAGCAAGACAGAAAAGAATTGAGAGGAAGAAAAAAAGAAAGTGAAAAGAAAAAAGGAAAAGAGAGTGGGAGAGAGCAAAAAAAAAAGAGAAAGGTACCAAATCTGTTTATAAGAGAAAAAGAGGTGAAAAAGGCTATGCATTTGAAAAAGCCAATGCTCTTACTTTTGAGTAAAGAGAGGAATTTACAAGATGCAGGTTCTACAAACTCTCTTCCAAATGATGTTTCTTCTTTACTATAGGAATTTGAAGATGTCTTTCGCAAAGAGGTGCCTCACGGTCTACCCTCTCTAAGAGGAATAGAACATCAAATTGTTCTCATTCCAGGAGCTTCATTGCCTAACAGGCCAGTCTATAGGAGTAGTCCCCAAGGGGCCAAGGAGATTCAAAAGCAAGTTACAGACTTGATGCAAAAGGGGTGGGTGCAAGAAAGCTTAAGTCCATGTACAGTTCCAGTCATTCTAGTGCCTAAGAAAGACGAAACTTAGAGGATGTGCACTGATTGTAGAGCCATCAATAACATCACGATAAAGTATAGGCATCCCATTCCTAGACTGGATGATTTATTGGATGAATTGCATGGTGCTTGTGTCTTCTTTAAAATTGATCTAAAAAGTGGATATCATCAAATTAGGAATAGAGAAGGGGTGAATGGAAAATAGCTTTTAAAACTAAATATGGGTTGTATGAATGGATGGTTATGCCCTTTGGTTTAACCAATGCTCCTAGTACCTTCATGAGATTAATGAATCATACGTTAAGGAAATTGATAGAGATGCAACCAACCAACCTAAAGATCATTTGCATGGAATTGAAGGACTTGGACTAGGGCCAAGACTAAGAGGATGAAGTAAGCTTTGCAAGGCCTAATTATGGAGATCAAAGAAAAAGAAGATCAACATGGAATAGAGGCTACACCAAAATGAGTCTCTTTTCCACAACTTGAAGATAATTTAAGCCCAACTTGAAGATAATAACTTGAAGAGCCAAATAAAGCCCAAGTCACATTACTTATGAAGCATTCATAGGCTGCAATTTTTTTTTAATATTTTCGTATTTAATTTTGATGCAATAAGTTAATGAGTCCTTTGGTTTTCCCATGTCAGTTTCTAAGTCATTATGATGACTAGTGGGATTTTATTACCATATTTATGCTTATTTACTAGGTGATAATGTCCCTTGGTAACCCACATCTGTTTTATTTTAGTAATTGCAAGATAATGGGAATTTTTAAGTCTTGTATTCCAAGGGGTTACAAATAACTTCTACCTTAGCCTATAAATAGGAAACTCATGTACACAACAAAGAAGTTTTGAATATTAATGAAATTTGAGTGTTTCTCTATTGTGAGAGCTTCCCTTTTGTTCTTAGGCTAAGAACTAAATCTATAGTTATGGTTCTACCAGTAGGTCACGGCTAGGGTCATGCTTCACTTGATAACTTTGGTTCTACCAACAGGTCGCAGTTAGGGTCAAGTTCCTTTTATTTTCTGCCTGCTTCAAGACGATCCATAGCCTTCTCGTATCATTTGGTATCAGAGAGCCTCGGCTCTTGAAATCAGGTGATATCTATCCTTTGTGAGTTCATCTTCTTCAAACTCCAAAAAGAAAAGAAAATTAAAAAAAAATATATCTATATATTTTATTTCCGTTGTTGCGTATCTTCATTAGAGCTTCTAGTTATTTTCATATATACGTTTCAATTTCCAAAATTGTGTCCAAGTTCTATCATTTAAGAAGAAAAAAAAAGCTGTGCAAAAAAAAAATTCCTACAAAAAAAAAATTCTGCAAAAAAAAAGTCTGTGAATTGTGAAGACTCAATATTCCTTATTGGTTTTGAAAACCATTTCGTTGATCTTGTTCGTTCAAATCCCTTATTGAATTCTTTCTTGTTTCCATTTCAATTACTTCTTACTCTTCAATCCCTTGCTACTTCTTGTTGTATGGAATCAAATAAAGGTTCTTTACCTAAGAGCTCATAAGGAGAAGTAGAGTGGTAAAAGGCAAAGAGTGGTGAGACTATCATAGGGAAAGAGCCAACTAGAGTGAAACACGAGCAAAAAAAATAAAAAATAATTAAGTGTAAACACGTGAGAGAGTGTTTGTGTGAGGATTCTTGAAGGCACAGTTGTTCTATATTATTGTCCATTTTATAATCATTTCTAACGCAAATTCTTGCAGCATTTTAATCATGAGTGGAGGAGACGGAGAAGTTGATCTCAAATTGTTTGTGAAGGCTCTTCAAGAACAATTCTAGGCCCTAAATGCAAGATTGGATAGTCTACAAACCCCATCAAGATCTAGAACCCCAAGGCGACGCACTTTTGAAGAGGAGGAAAATGAGTATTTAGATGGAAGAAGTACTGAAAGGAGAAGAAGAAATGAATCAAAAGGAGACAATCATTTGGGTAGTATTAAGATGACAATCCCTACATTCCAAGGAAGAAATGATCCTGAATTGTACTTGGAGTGGGAGAAAAAAGTTGAACATGTGTTTGATTGTCATAATTACTCAGAGAAGAAGAAGGTTAAACTAGCAATTGTTGAATTAACTGATTATGCTAGTATTTGATGGGATCAATTTGTGAGTAGTAGGCGTAGGAATGGGGAGAGGCCTATTCGTACATGGGAAGAGATGAAAGCTATCATGAGAAGGAGATTTGTACTAAGCCACTACCATAGGGACTTGCATAAAAAATTACAAACTCTAACTCAAGGTTCCATGAGTGTGGAGGATTACTAGAAAGAGATGGAAATAACCATGATTAGAGCCAATGTAGAAGAAGATCGTGAAGCAGATATGGCTAGATTTATTGGGGGATTAAAGAGAGAGATAGTTGATGTTGTAGAATTACAACATTATGTGGAGATGGAGGATTTGCTGCACAAAGCTAATCAGGTAGAAAGGCAATTGAAAGCGAAGGGTACTTCCAGATTTACTTCTAATTCTTCATGGAAATCAAATTGGCATAACAAGAAAACTATGTCAAAGCCTAAAGAAGATGCAAAGGACAAACTTTCGGTTGCTACTCCTAAAGGTAAAATCGAAACTAATACATCTTCTAGATCACGCGATATCAAATGTTTCAGGTGTCAAGGAGTTGGGCATATTGCTTCTCAATGTCCAAATAAAAGGGCAATGATTTTGCTGGATAATGGAGACATAGAAAGTGTGAGCTCAAGCGATGATGAAATGCCACCATTGGAGGATTGTAGTGATGTTGAAGTTGCTGAACTTGTAAAGGGAGATGTACTTGTTACTAGGCATGCTCTTAACTTACAGCCTAAGGTAGATGGTGATGAGGAGCAACGTGAGCATATCTTTCATACAAGATGCCATGTAAATGACAAGGTATGCAATTTGATTAATGATAGTGGAAGTTGTACTAATGTTGCTAGCACCTTATTGGTTGAGAAATTGGATTTACCCACATTAAAGCATCCTAATCCGTATAGACTACAGTGGCTGAATGATTGTGGAGATATAAGGGTGACTAAGCAAGTGTTGGTTTTATTTTCCATTGGCAAATATAAGGATGAGGTTCTTTGTGATGTGGTACCTATGCATGCTGGACATCTACTTCTTGAGCGTCCATGGCAATTTGATAGAAAGGTTACTCATGATGGGTACAAAAATAGGTACTCAGTCTCTATGAATAATCACATCATTGTATTAACACTTCTCAAACTTGTTGAGGCTTATGCTGACCAAATTAAGATTGTAAGAGAGTGCAAGTTAGGAGAAGATCAATTGAGCATTCAAGAAAAAGAAAGAAAAGATAAGAAAAGTGAGAATATGCAAAAGAAAGAGAATAATAAAATTGAGTGTTATGAAGAAAAAAGTCAAAGGTTGGTGTGCAAAATAAAGAGGGAAAAAAGAGAGTGAGTGCATTTGTAAGAAAAAGAGAGGTTGAGAGTGCTTTGATAGCTAGAGAGCAGCTACTTGTACTCTCGTACAAGGATATTTATTTCACTAATGATCTTAACTCTTCTTTGCCAAGTGAGGTTGTTTCCTTGTTACAGGAATTTGTTAAAGTTTTTCCAGAAGAAGTGCCACAGGGATTACCTCCTTTAAGAGGTATTGAGCATCAAATTGACTTGATTCCTGGATCTTCACTTTCAAATAGACCAGCCTACAGATCAAGTTCTGATGAAGCAAAGAAAATTCAAAGGCAAGTGGATGAATTAATGCAAAAAGGATTTGTGAGGGAGAGTCTTAGTCCATGTTCTATTCCTGTGATCTTGGTTCCAAAGAAAGATGAGACATGGCGCATGTGTACTGACTGTCGAGCCATAAATAAAATCACTGTAAAGTATAGATATCCTATCCCTAGATTGGATGATATGCTTGATGAATTGCATGGTTGTGTGTTTTTTCTAAAATTGATTTGAAAAATGGATACTATCAAATTTGCATGAAAGAAGGAGATAAATGGAAAACAGCTTTCAAAACAAAATATGGTTTGTATGAGTGGCTAGTAATGCCATTTGGCTTAACTAAAGCACCCAGCACTTTCATGAGATTAATGAACCATGTTTTGCGTCCTTTCATTGGGAAATTTGTATTAGTGTATTTTGATGATATTTTGATTTACTGCAAAACCTTGGCTGAACATGTTGAACATTTGCATAATGTTTTTGATGTTTTGAGAGAAAATAAGTTACATGCAAATCTTAAAAAATGTTCATTTTGCGTTGAATCTGTTGTGTTTTTGGGTTTTGTTGTAAGCTCCAACGGAATAAGTGTGGAGAAAGAGAAGTTAAAGGCAATTAGGGAATGGCCTACACCTAAGAATGCAAATAAGGTAAGAAGTTTTCATGGTTTAGCAAGTTTTTATTAAAGGTTTGTAAAGAACTTTAGTTCTATTGCTACACCATTGAATGAACATGTTAAAAAGAATGTTATTTTCAGATGGAATGATGTGCATGAAAAAGCTTTTAATTCATTAAAGGATAACCTGACCAATGCACCTTTGCTTTGTTTACCTAATTTTGATAAAGCTTTTGAAGTTGAATGTAATGCTTCTGGTGTTGGAATAGGGGCTGTATTGATGCAGGACTCTAAACTAATTGCGTATTTTAGTGAAAAGCTTAGTGGGGTAGCATTGAATTATCCCACATATGACAAGGAGTTGTGCACTTTGGTGAGAACTTTATGAACTTGGCAACACTACTTGTGGCCTAGCGAATTCATAATTCATTTTGACCATCAAAGTTTGAAGTTTTTGAAATCTCAAGGTAAAGTTCAACGGAGACATGCCAAGTGGTTGGAATACATTGAGATGTTTCCTTATGTGATCAAGTACAAGAATGGTAAGGAAAATGTTGTGGCTGCTGCTTTGTCTAGAAGGTTCGCATTACTCACATCTTTGCAAACTAAATTACTTGGTTTTGAGATTATAAAGCACTTGTACGACAATGATTCTGATTTTAGTCAAGTATGAGATTATTGTTCTAAGCATGCTTTTGGGGATTATTATATGCATGATGGTTTCTTGTTTAAGGAAAATAAATTGTGTGTACCTGTTTGTTCCTTGCGTGAAATGCTAGTTAGAGAAACTCTTGGTGGAGGATTGATGGGACATTTTGATGTGAAAAAGACCTTAGAATTTTTCCAAGAGCATTTTTATTGGCTTAACATGAAGCGTGATGTACAATCTATTTCTGATAAATGCATTACATGCAAACATGCTAAATCTAAAGTCATGCCCCATGGTTTATATACACCTTTATCTGTGCCTAATCAACTTTGGACTGATGTTTCAATGGATTTTGTGTTAGAATTGCCTAGATCTCAAAGTAGAAAAAATAGCATATTTGTTATTGTTGATAGGTTTAGTAAAATGTCACATTTCATTGCATGTTCTAAAACCAATGATGCAACACATATTACTGATTTGTTTTTCAAAGAAGTGGTGCACTTGCATGGATTGCCAAGAACCATAGTAAGTGATAGAGATGTGAAGTTCCTAAGTCATTTTTGGAGAACTTTGTGGAATAAGTTAGGGACTAAACTCTTATTTTCTACAGTTGCACATCCTCAAACGGATGGACAAACTGAATTAGTCAACCGAACACTTACTACTTTATTGCGTGTTATCATTCCAAAAAATTTGAACTAATGGGAGAAATGTTTGTCACATGTTAAGTTTGCTTATAATAGAACTGTTCATTCTTCTACATCTTATTCTCCTTTAGAAGTTATGTATGGCTTTAATCTATTGACTCTTTTGGATATCTTACCTTTGCCTACTAATGAGCATGCTAATTTGGATGGTAAGCGTAAGGCAGACGTTGTCAGGGAGTTGCATGCAAGAGTTCATGCCAACATTGAGAGGAAGAATAAGCAATATGCAAAGCATGCAAATAAGGGGCACGTCAAAGTGGTTTTTGAACCTGGAGATTAGGTTTAGGTTCATATGCGGAAGGAGAGGTGTCCTACTCAAAGAAAATCCAAGCTGCAACTAAGAGAAGATGGACCTTTTCTAGTTCTAGAAAGGATCAATGACAATGCTTACAAGCTAGATTTGCCAAGTGAATATGGCAATGTAAGTGCTACCTTTAATGTGGCTGATCTTTCCTTGTTTGATGTAGGTAATGGATCTGATTCGAGGACGAATCCTTTCGAAGAGGGAGGGAATGATAGAGATGCAACCAACCAACCTAAAGATCCTTTGTATGGAATTGGAGGACCAATTACTAGGGCCAAGACTAAGAGGATGAAGCAAGCTTTGCATGGCCTAATTATAGAGATCAAAGAAAATGAAGATCAACATGGAATAGAGGTTACTCCAAAATGGAACTCTTTTCTACAACTTGAAGATGATTTGAGCCCAACTTGAAGACAATAACTTGAAGAGCCAAATAAAGCCCAAGTCACATTACTTAAGAAGCATTCATAGGCTGCAATCTCTTTAGTTATTAGGTCAATTAGTAGGGGTCTGATTAGTTTTTTTTTAATATTTTCGTATTTAATTTTGATGTAATAAGTTGATGAGTCCTTTGGTTTTCCCATGTCAGTTTCTAAGTCATTATGATGACTAGTGGGATTTTATTACCATATTTATGCTTATTTACTAGGTGATAATGTCCTTTGGTAACCCACATCAGTTTTATTTTAGTAATTGCATGATAATGGGAATTTAAGTCTTGTATTCCAAGGGGTTACAAATAGCTTCTACCTTAGCCTATAAATTGGAAACTCATGTAAACAACAAGGAAGTTTTGAATATTAATGAAATTTGAGTGTTTCTCTATTGTGATAGCTTCCCTTTTGTTCTTAGGATAAGAACTAAATCTATAATGGTGTTTCTACCGGCAGGTCTTGTGATTAGGGTCAAGTTCGTTTTATTTTCTACCTGCTTCAAGACGATCCATAGCGTTCTTGTATCAAGAATTTCTAGGAAAGTTTATTGTAGTTTATTTTGATGATATTCTGATTTATAGCAACTCCTATGATGATCATCTTGTGCATTTGAGGTGTGTTTTAGAAGCTCTTAGGCGTGAAAAATTGTATGCTAACATGGAAAAATATGTGTTATGTATGGACCATGTAGTTTTTCTTGGTTTTGTTGTTAGCTCACAAGGAGTACAAGTTGATCAAGAGAAGGTGAAAGTTATTCAAGAGTGGCCAACTCCTAAGAATGTAAGTGAGGTGAGAAGCTTTCATGGTTTAGCTAGCTTCTATAGGAGGTTTGTTAAGGATTTTAGCACCTAGGCTGCACCTCTAAATGAAATTGTTAAAAAGCACGTGGGGTTCAAATGGGGGGAAAAACAAGAAAAGGCATTTGCTGCCTTTACGGAAAAGCTTACCCAAGCACCCATTTTTGTATTGCCAAAATTTGCAAAATCTTTTGAAATTAAATGTGATGCATCTAATGTGGGTATTGGGGCTGTTTTGATGCAAGAGGGGCACCCAATTACTTATTTTAGTGAGAAACTAAGTGGAGCTGCACTTAATTATCCCACTTATGATAAAGAGTTATATGCTTTGATATGGGCTTTGCAAACATGGCAGCATTATCTTTTGCCTAAAGAATTCATTATTCACAGTGACCATGAGTCCTTGAAGTATTTAAAGGGACAAGGCAAGCTCAACAAGAGACATGCCAAATGGGTTGAATTTCTTGAACAATTCCCATATGTGATCAAGCATAATAAAGGTGAAACCAATGTTGTTGTTGATGCGCTTTCACGAAGGTATGCCTTATTCTCTACTCTTGAAACTAAATTCTTTGGTTTTGAGCACATAAAAGAATTGTTGATGCAAACCAAGAATGATGTCCAATTTGAGGTCAATTTGATTTTTGATGAAAATTTTATTTTCATTAGTGATGAACCTATTGACTTGTTTTGGCTATATCTTGCACTATAGATCTCCGATTGGTGCATGCTTAGTGCATTGGAAAGCTAAGGAAATTATCTACAAATCTTATTTCAAGGTTCTTGACCTGATTCGGCTTCTATCATGGTGAAAAATGGGCTGGAAGTTGAAGACGAATTTTTGGATGGAGTTTTCTAATTTATTTCTATTAAATAAAGTGTAATAAACTTTGTGTGTGGACGGTGCACATTTTTATTAAGCTTCTTGGGAGGGCAACCTTTGGCTTGCTTGCCTAGGTAACTCCTTTTTAGAAGTCATGAACCACTTTTATTGTCCACTTAATTATCATTAGTTGCTTTAATTAGCCACTTAGTGAATTAATTATTACTTTTATGGGGAATTTGTCACAATTATGGTGACATTTTGTATGAATATTCTATGCAGCCCCTAAACTCTATATATGTACACATCTATTGATGACAACCAAATGGGGTTGCCTTTTTAAGATCTTTTTGATTGAAATTATCAAGTGTGTTGCGCCATTTAAAGATTAAAACAAATTGAGTTTGAATTCAGAATGTTGGAACAAAGTAAAAGATGAAGAAGAAAAGGATAAAATGGAAGAGATTAGAGATAATGTGAGGCGCCACAAACAAAGGAAACTTTGTTTGATAAGCCAAGTGAAATCCGCCACAAGAATGTTGGAATTCTTGATAAGGATAAAAACCTTGGTTCAACCAAGAACTTAGGAGAACAATGCTCACTAACAATGGAAAATTCCAAATGACATCTAAAAGTCCCATTCATGAAAATGGTGTGAATACATATAGGTGGCTGAAACCACTTTGTTTTCCCTCTTACAAAACCTCCCAATAATTCACTCATTCAAGACTCTATAAATTCTCTCTCTCATCTTCATGAATTACTAGAATCCTATGATAGGTTACAACCTCCACTTATTACATATTACTCAAGAAAATAAATCCTACTTAAAACCCCACTTAATAGCCACAAAAAATGCATTTATGGCAGCCACCAACAATAACTCACGCCTCTCTCTCATCTTCATGAATTACTAGAATCCTATGATAGGTTACAACCTCCACTTATTACATATTACTCAAGAAAATAAATCCTACTTAAAACCCCACTTAATAGCCACCAAAAATGCATTTATGGTAGCCACCAACAATAACTCACGTCTCTCTCTCATCTTCATGAATTACTAGAATCCTAAGTCTACAACCTATTCAAACTCGTGTAACAATGGAAAAGAGTGGGCTTGACCCAAATGCAAACAAAGCAAGTTGGACCTAACTCACAAAAATCCCATTTACACTTATTGGGAAGAAATAAACATTAAACTTGAGCCTCATCTTGTTGCACGCCAATTTCACATGATTCTTCCAAGTGGATGATGCAATTGATTAACTTGGGCTCCTCTTGAATTGATTTTGGGCTTGTTTCCATGAGAAGCCCAATCATGTGGTTTAGAGCTTCTTGGGCCTTCTTTGTTCTTGCCTTGGTCATTGGGCCTCCAAGGCCTTGTATAGCTTCTTGTTCCACTTTGTGCCTAGTTGGGCTCACATCATCCCCTCCTTCTTCAAGTGAATTTGTCCTCGAATTAGAGTCTTCATCACCTACATCAAAAAGAGATAAGTCAGCCACATTAAAGGTTGCACTAATACCACCATGTTCACTAGGAAGATCCAGCTTATAGGCATTGTCATTGATCTTGGCCACAACTTGAAATGGTCCATCTCCTCTTGGTTGAAGTTTTGATTTCCTTTGGGAAGGAAACCTTTCTTTCCTCATGTGTACCCAAACCCAATCTCCGGGTTCAAACACCACCTTCTTCCTCCCATTGTTGGCTTGTCTTGCATAGCTTTCAGTCCTCTTTTCAATCTGGGCCTTCACTTGTTCATGTAATTTTTTAACATATTCAGCCTTGGCCCTACCATCTTTATGCTTCAAAATTGAAGAGTTAGGCAATGGTAACAAATCAAGAGGAGTTAAAGGATTAAAGCCATAAACAACCTCAAAAGGAGAAAATTGAGTAGTACTATGAACAGTCCTATTATAAGCAAACTCCACATGAGGTAAACACTCCTCCCAAGACTTAATGTTCTTTTTAATTACAGCCCTTAAAAGGGAAGAGAGGGTCCTATTCACAACTTCAGTTTGCCCATCCGTTTGAGGATGGCAAGTAGTGGAGAAAAGAAGCTTTGTTCCAAGCTTGCCCCACAAAGTTCTCCAAAAGTGACTTAGGAACTTGGTGTCCCTATCACTAACAATGCTTCTTGGGAGACCATGAAGCCTCACCACCTCTTTAAAGAACAAATCAGCCACATGACAGGCATCATCAACTTTTTTGCATGGTATAAAATGAGCCATTTTTGAAAATCTATCTACCACAACAAAAATTGAATCTTTTCCATTTCTTGTCCTAGGCAACCCAACAACAAAGTCCATTGATAAATCAATCCAAGGAAAATCCGGAATAGGTAAAGGAGTATAAAGTCCATGAGGCATAACTTTAGATTTTGACCTTTTGCACACAATGCATTTTTCACAAAATTTTTGAACATCATATTTCATATGAGGCCAATAAAAATGTTCATGCAGCATGTCCAAAGTCTTTTCAACCCCAAAATGTCTCATTAATCCCCCTTCATGTGCCTCCTTCACAAGTAATTCCCTAATGGAGCTTTTAGGCACACACAATCTCTTTTCTTTGAATAAAAACCCTTGGTGCCTAAAAAATCCATTTTGGGCTGAATGCATACAATTTGCATAGATATGAGAAAAATCATTATCATGCTCTTACAATTCTTTAATGCACTCAAGTCCAAACAACTTTGTTTCAAGGGTAGAAAGTAATGCATGTCTTCTTGAAAGCGCATCCGCCACAACATTGGCCTTACCCTTTTTATGTTTTACAACATAAGGAAATTGTTTAAGAAATTCAACCCATTTAGCATGTCTCTTATTCAATTTTCCTTGACCCTTCAAATATTTCAAAGATTCGTGGTCACTATGAATTACAAATTCCTTAGGCAAAAGATAGTGTTACCAAGTTTGCAAAGCTCTCACTAAGGCATACAACTCCTTATCATACGTGGGATAATTAAGTGCAGCTCCACTTATCTTCTCACTAAAATAAGCAATTGGATGCCCCTCTTGCATCAAAACAGCCCCAACACCAACATTAGAAGCATCACATTCAATTTCAAAAGATTTTGCAAAATTAGGCAAAGCAAGAATTAGTGCATGGGTGAGCTTTTTCTTAAGTTCCTTAAAAGCTTGTTCTTGTTTTTCCCCCCATTTAAACCCAACATTCTTTTTGACAATTTCATTAAGAGGTGCAGCCAATGTGCTAAAATCTTTAACAAACCTCCTATAGAAACTAGCCAAACCATGAAAGCTCCTCACATCACTCACATTTTTGGGGTTGGCCAATCTTGAATGGCCTTAATCTTTTCTTGATCCACATGGACCCCTTTAGCATTAATCACAAAACCAAGGAAAATCACATGATCCACACAAAAAGTACATTTTTCCAAGTTTGCATACAACCTTTCTTTTCTTAATACAAGCAAAACAGCCCTTAAATGTTCATGGTGCTCATCTAAGTTTTTGCTATATATTAAGATATCATCAAAATATACCACCACAAATTTTCCCAAAAATTCTCTTAAGACATGGTTCATAAGCCTCATAAAAGTGCTTGGTGCATTTGTTAAACCAAAAGGCATTACCAACCATTCATACAACCCAAATTTAGTTTTGAAAGCGGTTTTCCATTCATCCCTTCCCTTATCCTAATTTGATGGTACCCACTTTTCAAATCAATTTTAGAAAAAATGCAAGCACCAAACAATTCATCAAGCAAATCATCAAGTCTAGGGATAGGATGTCTATACTTAATGGTGATGTTGTTCACGGCCCTACAATCCGTGCACATCCTCCAAGTGCCATCCTTTTTGGGCACCAAAATGACGGGTACAACACATGGACTTAAGCTCTCTTGTACCTATCCTTTTTGCATCAACTCCTCCACTTGCTTTTGGATCTCTTTGGTCTCTTGAGGATTGCTCCTATAGGCTGGCCTATTGGGCAATGATGCACCCGGAATGAGGTCAATATGGTGCTCAATTCCCCTCAAAGGTGGAAGACCATGTGGCACTTCCTTAGGGAAGATATCCTCAAATTCCTACAAAAGATTTTTCACACCACTAGACAAAGAATGATCATTAGAAATGTTAGCATTTAAACAAAATTCCCTACACAAAAGCATGTATAGGGGCTGTCTTGAAACCAATGCACTTTTCACCTCACTTTTTGTTGCAAAACAACTCTCTTTTCTCTCTTTTTCATCTCGATTTTTCTCTTTTTTTTCTCATGATTTTTTTTTTGATTTTTCATCACTCTTTTTCTCTTGTTCACTCTCTTTTTCTTTTCTCTCTTGCTCTCTTTTCTCTCTCATTTTCTTTTGATCCTCACTAACTTGTTTTGGAGATAAAGGAGAGAGTACAACCTTTCGCTCCTTGTCCATGAAAGTGAACTTGTTTGAAAATCCATCATGAATGGCCTTCTTGTCATATTGCCAAGGCCTTCCCAACAACATATGGCTTGCCTCCATAGGCACTACATCACAAAGAACATTGTCCTCATACTTCCCAATGGAGAATGGAACCTCCACTTGTTTGTTCACCACCATCTCCCCAACCTCACTCAACCATTGAAGTCTATATGGTGTTGGATGGGTTTTAGTGATAAGATTTAATTTAGACACCAACCTAGAACTTACTACATTTGCACAACTACCTCCATCAATTATTAGAGAACAAACTTTACCTTGAATTAGGCATCTAGAGTGGAAAATGTTCTCCCTTTGGCTAGCTTCATGTTCCTTCACTTGACTCCCCAAAAGCCTCCTCACCATAAGTAAGTCACCATCCGGCATGAACACTTCTTCTTCACTTTCCTCTCCACTTGAAGCTTCGGATTGAGACATCACTTCACCATTCATGGACACCATAGTTCTCTTGGTTGGACATTGAGAGGCTATGTGGCCATGACCAAGACACTTGAAACACTTGACATCTCTGCTCCTTGTGGTTGGTTCCATGGGCTTCTTGCCTTGAGAGGTGCTCACGGCCTCCTTGCTTGGTGCACCCTCCTTCTTTTGCTTGTCCTTCCAATTTAAAGATGGGAATTTGGAAGATGATGAAGAGTAATATTTGGATTTCCTCCTCTTTAATTGTTGCTCCACCTTGATTGCTTGTTGCACCAAATCTTCAAGCTCCACATAGTTTTGCAACTCCACCACATCTTGAATTTCTTGGTTCAAGCAATGCAAGAACCTTGCCATAGTTGCCTCACGGTCCTCCTCAAAGTTTGACCTAAGTAAGGCCAATTCCATCTCCTTGAAGTACTCATCCACACTCTTGCTCCCTTGGGTAAGTCTTTGTAATTTGTTGTGGATGTCCCTTTGATAGTGACTTAGGACAAACCTCCTTCTCATTACAATTTTCATGTCTTCCCAAGTCTCAATTGGCTCCTCTCTAATTCTCCTCCTCTCCTTTTGGAATTGATCCCACCATACTAGTGCATACTCCTTGAACTCCAACGCCGCCACCTTCACTTTCTTTCTCTCATTATATGTGTTGCAATCAAACACTTGCTCCATCTTGAGTTCCCACTCCAAATAGGCTTCGGGGTCATTCTTTCCAAGAAAGGAAGAAACTTTGATTTTAACCCCCTCAATCCTATCTTCACGCCTTCCTCCCCTAGGGCCTCCTCTTCTAGGTCTTCTTCCTCTTGGCCTCCCTCTTTCTTCACTATCATAGCCACTTGAGTCATCCCGTTGAAGGTTGGCTAGTTGTCTATCATAGTTGGCTTGCATTTGCTCCATTTGTCTTTGGAGTGCTTGAACTTGATTGGCCATTCTAGCATGTAGAGTGGCTGTCCTTGGTGACAATGGTGGACTATCACCCATTTGAGTAGTAGAAAGTGTAATTTATCCTCACAACACTCCCTCTCTTTTCTCACAAAGTGTATATATATATATATATTTTTCACTCTTTTTGGCTTTCTTCCACACAAGATGTAATTTATCTCTCAAGCCTTTTTCCACTCTATGTTCTCCTTGGGTTCTTAGAAGAGTCAAGCCAAAAACACACAAAAATCCAAAACTCAAGTAACAAAAATCACAAAACTTATCAAACTAAAGGAAACAAAGAAAGAAAGGCTAGAAAGGAAAAGATTTGGAAATGAAACAAGGAAGAAGGGAAAAAAAAATTGTAAAGAACACTAATTGATCAATTGGAAACTTTTCTCTTCTCTTTTCTCAACACTTCAAGAACACCTTTTTTTTTTTTTTTTTTGCCCAGAATTTTTTTTTTTTTTTGAACAAGAGAAGAACACTTGGATACTTGTGTAAGATCAAAACAAATACCACGAAATTTTCCCTTCTCAAACAAGAATCAAAGTGACAATTTTTGTTGTTTTAGAAAGAAAAGAAGAAAATGGTGTAGAAGAAGAACAAAGAAGAAAATTTGAAACACAACACAAATTTCAATCAAAGCCTAAGCTTTGATACCACTTGATGACAACCAAATGGGGTTGCCTTTTTAAGATCTTTTGATTGAAATTATCAAGTGTGTTGCGCCATTTAAAGATTAAAACAAATTGAGTTTGAATTCAGAATGTTGGAACAAAGTAAAAGATGAAGAAGAAAAGGATAAAATGGAAGAGATTAGAGATGATGTGAGGCGCCACAAACAAAGGAAACTTTGTTTGATAAGCCAAGTGAAATCCGCCACAAGAATGTTGGAATTCTTGATAAGGATAAAAACCTTGGTTCAACCAAGAACTTAGGAGAACAATGCTCACTAACAATGGAAAATTCCAAATGACATCCAAAAGTCCCATTCATGAAAATGGTGTGAATACATATAGGTGGTGAAACCACTTTGTTTTCCCTCTTACAAAACCTCCCAATAATTCACTCATTCAAGACTCTATAAATTCTCTCTCTCATCTTCATGAATTACTAGAATCCTATGATAGGTTACAACCTCCACTTATTACATATTACTCAAGAAAATAAATCCTACTTAAAACCCCACTTAATAGCCACCAAAAAATGCATTTATGGCAGCCACCAACAATAACTCACGCCTCTCTCTCATCTTCATGAATTACTAGAATCCTATGATAAGTTACAACCTCCACTTATTACATATTACTCAAGAAAATAAATCCTACTTAAAACCCCACTTAATAGCCACCAAAAATGCATTTATGGTAGCCACCAACAATAACTCACATCTCTCTCTCATCTTCATGAATTACTAGAATCCTAAGTCTACAACCTATTCAAACTCGTGTAACAATGGAAAAGAGTGGGCTTGACCCAAATGCAAACAAAGCAAGTTGGACCTAACTCACAAAAATCCCATTTACACTTATTGGGAAGAAATAAACATTAAACTTGAGTCTCATCTTGTTGCACGCCAATTTCACATGATTCTTCCAAGTGGATGATGCAATTGATTAACTTGGGCTCCTCTTGAATTGATTTTGGGCTTGTTTCCATGAGAATCCCAATCATGTGGTTTAGAGCTTCTTGGGCCTTCTTTGTTCTTGCCTTGGTCATTGGGCCTCCAAGGCCTTGTATAGCTTCTTGTTCCACTTTGTGCCTAGTTGGGCTCACATCATGATGAAATAGAAGAAGATTCACTAGTGATGCTCCCATTGTCCCTTATCACCATTGTTTTCTTATTTGGGCATTGAGAAGCTATGTGTCCCCTTCCCAAACACTTGAAGCATTTAATGTCCTTATTTTTTAAAGTAGAATATGAAGTGGAAGTAGTAGGTAAGGTGGCCTTAGGGGCAGCCACTGGTTCCTTTGGACCGAAAGAGGATCCCTCCTTCTTTTGCTTGTCCTTCCAACTTGTTGTGTTGAAGTTGGAAGAAGCCTTCTTCAAAGTACCCTTCCTCTTGAGTTGTTGCTCCACCTTCATGGCTTGATGCACTAAGTCTTCAAGCTCAACATAATGTTCCAACTCCACAATATCACTAATGTCTCGGTTGAGACCATGAAGAAACCAAGCCATGGTTGCCTCCCTCTCTTCAACAACGTTGGCTCTTATCAAGGCAACCTCCATCTCTTTGAAGAACTCATCCACACTCCTACTCCCTTGAGAGAGCCTTTGTAACTTATTATGTAGCTCCCTATGATAATAAGATGGTACAAACCTCCTCCTCATCAAAGTCTTCATTTTATCCCAAGTAATGATAGGATGCTCTCTATATCTTGCCCTTTCTTTTTGAGCTTGATCCCACCAAATCAATGCATAATCTGTGAACTCAAGTGCAGCTACCTTCACTTTCTTCTCTTCATTGTAGTCATGGCATGAGAAGATTTGCTCAGTTTTCATCTCCCACTCAAGATATGCTTCCGGATCATTCCTTCCTTGGAAGGAAGGTATTTTGATATTCACACCCCCAAGGCTCTCATTTTCTCTATCTCTCCTCTCATGTCTCCTTCTTCCTCCTTGCCTCCTATCATCTCTCCTTTCTCTTTCGGATTCATAGGATTCTTCATCATGGTTGGAAGTTCTATCCTTCTCTAACCTATTAATCCTCTCATGGATTTCATCACTTTGTCTTTGAAGAAGCCTTTCCAAATGTCTTGTTAGGGCTTGCATTTGTACTGTCATTGCGGCTGTCCTTGGGGAAGGAGGGGGACTTCCACTTGGGTCTCCATCCTTAGACATTACAAAATCAATAAGTTAGTGAACACAATAAAACAAGGTCCTCACTCATTCTTCTCACGTGTATACACTCTTAGATTGATTCCACTCGTGTTTCACACTCTTAGATTGATTTCAATCAATACACGCTCTTGCCTTTTACCACTCAAGTTCTCTTTTCAAGTTCTTAAATGAATCCTCTCGCGTTTCAATTACCAAAAACTCTTACAAAGGTAGCGGTCCTCACAAGAGTAAGCACTCAGAAGTTGAAGAAAGGATGAAACTCTAGACAAAACTCAAAGGAATTTAAAAGACAAGCAAGAAAAGCTAATTAAAAAGAAAGGTAGAACTCAAAAGAAATAAGAAGAAAAAGAAATGCGTAGGGTATGTAGAATAGCACCACTTAATGAAATTCACAAGGCATTCAAATTTAATCTTGCTTAAGTGCAAGGGCAGTCTCTTTTTTTTTTTCTTTTTTTTTCTTTTTTTTAATTTCACGCCCTTGTTCTCTTTTTGCACTTAAAAAAAATGATTCTTGCAATTTTAGTTCCAAATGTTATGCCCAATTGTGTATTTAGGAGTTTCCTTTCAAGTTAAGGTGCTATAAAACATATAACAGCAATGGATATAGAGTTGATAAGATCAAAGTTGTAAATATTGTGTAGAAATTAAAGAATAGAAATTAAAGGCAGAAAATAAAAGGACTAGAATTTAAATGGCACAAAGTAAAGAACGGAAAGTAAAGAATGTTGCCAATTCTTAGAAATGGCAGAGATCAATAATGATCAGGATTGTGTATAATTATGACATTCAAGCAATGGTGCTTGATGTTTGGAAAGCAATAAAGAACAAGCACAAAAAACAAAACAAGAACTCTATCAACTAAAGAATCCGGGCTCTGATACCACATGATATGATCCAAGTTGGATGCATATTATTTTTACGGATCGTTCTTGAGTTAACTTTGTGTTTTAAAGAATTAAACAATAAAAGGATGAATAGTAACATGAATAGTAAAAAATGAAAAAGATGGAAAAGGAAAAGGAATGGAAGGAAGAAGACGCCACACTCTTAGAGAGTGATAAGTCAAGCGAAGATTCGCCACAAAGGTAAGGAAACCTTTGGTAAGAACCAAGATGGCTCTACCAAGAACCTAAGAGAACTAAGCTCTCAAAACCCACAAAGGAGTGCAATATTATTCTCTAAGTCAAAAATTGCCAAATACAGTAAACACAAGCCTATTTATAGGCATTAGGTATGCAGCTAGGTCTAGCTAAAGGAGGCAGCAAGCTAGCACATTTTAAAACCTAATCCTTGTGCAAATGTGGCCTAGGCCCAATTGGAAACCCTAGCTCTATTATGCGCAACTTAAGCCCAAACAATAGGCCCTTATTATAAAATTAACCCAAAAAGAAAATAAGAACCAAAACTGAGAAAATTAAAAGGTTCAAATACATAATTAAATAAAATTGACTAAGAAGAAATCATGTCCCCACATTTGGGCCCTTCATTAACTTGGATCATTTGGACCATCTTGAGTGCTTCTTCTTCTAGAATGGGCTTCAGTGAAAGAAAGTGGTTGACTGCTTTGTCCAAATCCTCCTTAAGATTCTTAGCTCTTGACCTTATCATTGGGCCTCCAAGTCCTCGCAGTGCTTCTTTGGGCGTTGGGCCCATTGGGGTTCCACTTGAGCTTCCTTGGTCTCCATCATCACACCACTTCTTCTTCTCCATGGCTTTAATCCTTTGACTCCTTTGGATATCTTATCTTTGCCTACTAATGAGCATGCTAATTTGGATGGTAAGCATAAGGCAGACTTTGTCAAGGAGTTGCATGCAAGAGTTTGTGCCAACATTGAGAAAAAGAATGAGCAATATGCAAAACATGCAAATAAGGGGCACGTCAAAGTGATTTTTGAACCTAGCGATTGGGTTTGGGTTCATATGCGGAAGGAGAAGTTTCCTACTTAAAGAAAATCCAAGCTGCAACCAAGAGGAGATAGACCTTTTCAAGTTCTAGAAAGGATCAATGACAATTCTTACAAGCTAGATTTGCCAAGTGAATATGGCAATGTAAGTGCTACCTTTAATGTGGCTAATCTTTCCTTGTTTGATGTAGGTAATGGATCTGATTCGAGGACGAATCCTTTCGAAGAGGGAGGGAATGATAGAGATGCAACCAACTAACCTAAAGATCCTTTGCATGGAATTGGAGGACCAATGACTAAGGCCAAGACTAAGAGGATGAAGCAAGTTTTACAAGGCGTACTTATAGAGATCAAAGATAAAGAAGATCAACATGGAATAGAGGACACACCAAAATGGGTCTCTTTTCTACAACTTGAAGATGATTTGAGCTGATGATCACATATTTGATACATTAATAAACCTTCATTTTTAGTCATTTACAATTTTCATGTACTTAATTGATTGATTTTGATTATGTTTTGTAAGTTTGGACTCAAATTGGACTTAATTGAAATTTTCAGCATAATTTACGTCTTACGTTATTTCTGTATTTGGGCTATATCTTGGGATATAGGTGGTCTTTGGAGGTGATTCTAGTGGCATTTGAAAGATAAGAGAGAGTTCTATAACTTTCATAAAGACCTCAAAGGCCCAATCACACGAGTAGATAACTCAAATTAGGGTTGAAGCAAGAACCAGAGTACTTTTCCTAACAGCTTAACCTACGTATACTGTTCATCACAATTTTTGGGCTAGAGGTTGTCAAATGGGCTGAAATTTAGATGCTAAATAGCTAAAACTTATATCTACAACTTTCATGTTGAACACTTTTCCAGAATCGGACTCCTTGAAGGTGATATTGGGTTTGGAAGTCAGAACAGAGGAGCTATGATTGGGCCTGGGTAGTGTGCAGTAATTTGAACGTATCTGGAGTTATAGAAATGATATTGGACTCAAACTAAAGCCACTGGAAAGCTAAGATCTAGGCCTACAATTTTCATGAAGACCACTTGGTTCAAAAATGACGAATACAATGACTTCAGAGCTACATGATTTCGAAGACAAGGAATCTCCATAATTTCCCACTCACCTAAAGTCATTTGGCATTTTTCACTCATTTTCCACTCATCCACCCACTAATGACTCAGCCCCCTTGTCATTTTGTATCTCTAATCCTCTATAAAAGGGGGCCTTGGCAGATCATTGAGGGTGTTAGGTGTTAGTTACCAAAATGATGCCATTTTGTTGCTAGGTTTTCTTGTAGTAATTTTTCTTTGTTCTAAATTAAAGTCATGTTCTTCTTCTTCTTCTTCTTCTTCTTCTTCTTCTTCTTCTTCTTCTTCTTCTTCTTCTTCTTCTTCTTCTTCTTCTTCTTCTTCTTCTTCTTCTTCTTCTTCTCTCTTTCTTTCTTCTTATCTATGAGTAACTAAGTTTCATTTTACTTGGGTGAAAGGGTGAAGCTCTTGGTAATAAAGTAAGGTTAGATTTATTCTTCTCTTGTGCTTAAATGATTTATATTTTTTAGTAACTATTATACGTATTATAATTTGTTTCTTATAATTTAGAAACCATCTTTGTAAAAAGGAGTTCTTGATTTGTTGTAGACAAAATATTGGCATAATGAATGCTTTAACCCATTTATAAGTGGTGGTAATATTTTTAGGAAACATAATATAATTACGTATATTATTTTAAATGGACTTTTAATGTTGTATTTTTCGATTGAAACCTCCATGTTGCGAGGATTCTAATTGAGTTATAAAAGAAATTAATCTTACCTTTACTTTATTTACCAAGAGTCCTTTAATCCAAGTAAATAATTTTTACTATAGTAACAAAATATTTACTTCACCTTAATTAATCTTCAACAATTCCCTGTGGATCGACCTCGAACTCCCGAGAAATTTATTACTTAAGACAACCTGCACTTGGGTTCGCAAAGCAACAATTAATCCCACATCAAGTTTGTAGACTTGTTTGAGACTAAAAATTGTGCATCAAGTTTTTGGCGCCGTTGCCGGGGACTTGATTTGAAGACTGAATTTATGGTGTAAAAATTTTGTATATATACTAACATACTAACTAGTGGGGGAACCTCTCCCTTTTATTTTACGCACTAACTTAGTGGGAGAATCTCTCCCTTTTACTTATTTTATTTTTTTGTAATTTACTTTCTGCACTTTATTTTCTGCATTTTAATTTCTGTACAGTTGAGGTAACTCTCCATTTTATTTTCTTATACATTTTAACTTAGTGGGGTAACTCTCCCTTTTATTTTATTTTTTGTCCTTTATTTTCTGTATTTATTTTCTATCATTTTTTTTGTTATTTATTTTTTGTCATTTTTTTTGTTTACTAACTTACTAACTCTCTTACTAACTATCTAACTTTTTACTTTATTAGCTATCTAACTTTTTACTTTTTCTGCTTCTAACAATTTAATTTATCTGTATACTAAGTTTTTAATTTTTATGCTTTTTAACTTATTTGGTGGTTGGTTTATACCACACCTTTGTTAATATTTAATGGAAGATTTATACTGCTAGCTTGTACATTTTATTTTATACTGTAAGTTACTTGTTTATGCTTAATTGGTATCGTGATTTAAATTCTAGTCGTTTGGTTAGAGTTAATCCAGGTACTTTACATATTGATTTGTTTGAATCACAATCACACACATTAAGCACAATGGCTAAAAACGAAAGTGTGCATGATGAACATGAAAATCAACCATTGCGAACCATGCGTGAGTATTTGCAACCATCTCGAAATTCTAGTCCATCATGTTTTATCTTTCCACTCAATGCTAACAATTTTAGATTCAAGCCAGGTATGATTTCTTTACTTCCTAATTTTCATGGTTTAGAATCTGAAAGCCCATATTTACATCTAAAAGAATTTGAGGAAGTATGTACTGTTTTTCATTATCAAACTTGCACTGAAGAGGTTGTTAAGCTTAAATTGTTTCCTTTTTCTTTGAAAGATAAAGCAAAAACTTGGCTTAACACTTTGAAACCAAGATCAATTGGCACATGGCAAGAAATGCAATGTGAGTTTTTGAAGAAATTTTTTCCAACACATAAAACCAATGCTTTGAAAAGACAAATCCAAAATTTTTCCCCAAATTCCAATGAAGCATATTTTCAAAGTTGGGAACGTTTTAAAGATTTGTTGAATTCTTGCCCACATCATAATTTTGAAAAATGGCGCACTATAAGCTTCTTTTATGAAGGGTTAACACCCAGAACTAAACAATTTATGGAAATAATGTGCAATGGTGAATTTCTTGATAAAGAATCTGAAGAAGCTTTAGACTATTTAGACCATTTGGCTAAAAATTCTCAATCTTGGCATGGTACTAATCCTTCTGAAAATTCAATTAGATTTAACCTTGCAAATTCTAGTAAAGGAAAATATCATCTTAGTCAAGAAGAAAATCTAAATGCAAGGTTTGCTAGTTTGCTAGAAAAATTGAAGCTATGGAATCAGGGAAAGTAAAAGAAATCAAATCTGTGCAAAATGAAGAAATTTGTGGCATTTGTGATGAATTGGGACACTCAACAAATGAATGTCCAAAACTTCCTGTTTTTAAAGAAGTTGTGCATGAGCAAATAAATGCAATGAATAATTTTAAAAAGCCATTCACTTCTTCTTTTTCAGATACATATAATCCGGGATGGAGAAATCACCCGAACTTCAGTTGGAGGAATAGCAACCAGCCACAATTCATGCAACCACCACCTCCTCAGGCACAACAAGATTCTCAAAATCCTCAAGGATATGCACCCTATGTCCCACCATATAGGAAAAACCTTGAAGGAACATTGCATGCATTCATGGAAAAACAAGAGGCCATCAATAACCACAACAATCAAACTATGATTGACATAAAAGACACTCTTGCTAAACTTTCTTCTGCACTTGCCATTCATGAGAAAGGAAAGTTTCCCTCTCAACCTCAACCAAATCCCAAGGGTCAGTTTAGCCTAAATGAGGGTAGTTCAGAAAGTCAAAAAATAGATCAAGTCAACTCAGTGATAACTCTTAGGAGTGGAAAGGTTGCTGAAAAACAAATTCCTGAACTTTCTAAGAAAGATGATGAGTCAATTCCCAAAGATGAGGAAGGAGTTGATAAGCCACCTAGTCAAAAAGAGATCAAACCCTCGTCTTCACCCCCATTTCCTCAAACATTAAATAATTCAAGTAAAGTGAATCATAACAGTGACATTTTTGAAATCTTTAAACAAGTGAAGGTTAATATTCCTCTGTTAGATGCTATCAAGCAGATTCCTTGTTATGCCAAATTTTTGAAAGACTTGTGCACTGTTAAAAGAAAACATAATGTGAAAAGGAATACATTTTTGACTAAACAGGTAAGCTCCATTATTCAAAACAATAATAAGTTGAAATATAAAGACCCTGGTTGTCCTACAATTTCATGCATTATTGGTGAACATAAAATTGAACGAGCTTTACCTAATCTTGGTGCTAGTGTTAATTTGCTTCCATATTTAGTTTATCAGCAACTCAACCTTGGTGAGTTAAAACCAACTTCTGTAACTCTTCTACTTGCTGATAGATTAATTAAAATTCTAAAAGGAATAGTAGAAGATGTGTTGGTACAAGTTGATAAATTCATATATCCTATGGATTTTATTATCTTGGAAACTGAACCTATGGTTGATAGTTCTAAGTCAGTTCCTGTTATTTTGGGTCGCCCATTTTTAGCAACATCTAATGCTTTGATAAATTGCAGAAATGGAGTGGTGAACCTAACTTTTGGAAATATGACACTGGAGCTTAATGTTTTCAACATGTGCAAGCAACCATATGAAGTTTATGATGAAAAGGAAGAGATTGAAGGGATTGAGGCCATTATAGATGATCATCTTCAAATCAGGAGTTCTTCTGACCTATTAGAAATCTGTTTAATTAATTCATTTGATTCAGCTACACAATTAGATGATGATATTTCTGAAATATGCTCCTTGCTTGACTATACACAGGAAATAGAATACAAAGGAAGGAAGCCAAGATTCGAAGAGCTAAAATCCATGAATGATAATACCCATGAAGAAGTACCCACACTAGAACTGAAGCCATTACCTGATGGGTTGAAGTACACATTTTTGGGAGAAGAACAAAGCTCTCCAGTGGTAATTTCCTCACCCCTAACCAAAGAACAAGAAGGTAAGTTGATAGAAGTACTTAAAAGGCATAAAAGTGTAATTGGATGGACATTAAAGGATATAAAAGGCATTAATCCATTAATTTGTACACATAGAATACATTTAGAGGATAATGCTAAAACATCTCAACAACCTCAAAGAAGATTAAATCCACACATGAAAGAGGTAGTTAGAGCTGAAGTTCTTAAATTACTTGATGTTGGAATTATCTATCCTATCTCTGATAGCCAGTGGGTAAGCCCTACACAAGTTGTGCCTAAGAAATCTGGAATAACAGTGGTTGAAAATGAAAGAGGAGAATTAATACCTACCCGAGTCTCATCTAGTTGGTGTATGTGTATTGATTTCAGAAAATTGAATGCAGCCACTGGGAAAGACCATTTCCCTTTGCCATTTCTTGATCAGATTCTAGAAATAGTAGCAGGACATCCCTACTATTATTTTCTTGATGGTTATTTAGGGTATAATCAAATACCAATTGCATTAGAGGATCAAGAAAAGACCACTTTTACTTGTCCCTTTGGCACTTTTGCATATAGAAGAATGTCTTTTGGTCTTTGTAATGCTCCGGTAACTTTTCAAAGATGCATGCTAAGTATTTTCAGTGACATGATTGAGCATTATTTAGAGGTTTTCATGGATGATCTGACAGTTTTTGGAAATTCTTTTGAAAATTGTCTTGATAATTTGGAAAAAGTTCTTAAAAGATGCGAAGAAAAATGATTTATGTTAAATTGGAAAAAATGTCATTACATGGTTACCTCAGGAATAGTGTTAGGTCGTGTGATATCTTCTAAGGGAATTGAAGTTGATAAAGCCAAAATTGAATTAATTGCTCATTTGCCTTCCCCAAAAACAGTCAGAGAAGTTCGTTCCTTTTTAGGACATGCAGGATTTTACAGAAGATTTGTAAAGGACTTTAGTGCCATATCTAGACCTTTATGTAATATTCTAACAAAAAATACACCATTTGATTAGACTCAAGATTGTCAAAAATCTTTTGAAAAATTAATCGGTCTTTTGACTTCTGCTCCTATCATGCAATCTCCTGATTGGTCTTTGCCTTTTGAGTTGATGTGTGATGCTAGTGATTTTGCTGTTGGTGCTGTTTTAGGCCAAAGAAAGGAAGGTAAGCCTCATGTAATTTATTATGCAAGTGGAACTTTGAATAGTGCACAAATGAATTACACCACTACTGAAAAAGAACTACTTGCTGTAATTTTTGCATTGGACAAATTTCGAGCTTATTTAATTGGTTCTTCCACTGTTGTTTTCACTGATCATGCTGCTGTTAGATATTTAATGTCTAAACAGAATGCTAAACCTAGGTTGATACGGTGGATCTTGTTGCTTCAAGAATTCAACATCACAATAAAAGACAAGAAAGGAGCCGAAAATGTTGTTGCAAATCATTTGTCAAGGCTGACAACAGGCTCATCATTTGATAGTACACCTATCAATGATTCTTTTCCCGATGAATTTTTATTTTCTGTTAATTCCATGCCTTGGTTTGTTAACATTGTCAATTTTCTTGTAACAGGTAAGATGCCGCCTCAGTGGACACACCAAGACAGAAAAAAGTTTTTGATTGAGGTGAAAATTTTCTTTTGGGATGACCCATATTTGTTCAAATATTGTCCTGATCAAATCTTTTGGAGATGTATACCCGACAATGAGGTAAGTAGTGTCATTAAATTTTGTCATTCAGAAGCATGTGGAGGTCATTTTTCTTCAAAGAAAATAGCTGCAAAAATCTTGTAGTGTGGATTTTATTGGCCCACTTTATTCAATGACAGTTATACTTTTTGTAAAAGTTGTGAAAGTTGTCAAAAATTGGGGTCCATTTCTAAAAGAAATATGATACCTTTGAACCCTATCCTTGTCATTAAAATTTTTGATTGTTGGGGAATTGATTTCATGGGTCCATTTCCATCATCTTTTGGATTTGTGTACATTTTGGTTGCAGTTGACTATGTCTCAAAATGGATTGAGGCGATTCCATGTCGGCACAATAATCATGATTTGGAAGGGTCCATCTCCTCTAGGTAAGAGATTAGATTTCCTTTGTAAAGGAAACCTTTCTTTTCGAATGTGCACCCACACCCAATCTCTTGGTTGAAAAATAACTTGCCTCATTCCCTTGTTTGCTTGCTTAGCATATTGCTCCATCTTCCTTTCAGTTTGAGTCTTGACTTGTTCATGGAGCTTCCTCACATATTCAGCTTTTGCCTATCCATCCCTATGAATTAAAGAAGAAACATTAGGTAGAGGCAGTAAATCAAGGGGGGTGAGGGGATTAAAACCATATACGATCTCAAAAGGAGAAAAACTAGTAGTAGCATGCACAGCCCTATTATAAGCAAATTCAACAAGACGTAAGCATTCTTCCTAGGTTTTGATGTTCCTCTTAATGATTAATCATAGCAAGGTCGATAGGGTCCTATTCACCACCTCAGTTTGCCCATCGGTTTATAGGTGACAAGTGGTAGAGAAGAATAGCTTTGTCCCAAGCATGTTGCAAAGGGTCCTCCAAAAATGACTTAGGAATTTTGAGTCCCTATCTGAGACTATGCTTTTGGGCATTCCATGAAGTCTCACCACTTCTTTGAAGAACAATTTCGCCACATGAATGGCATCATCCACCTTATGGCAAGGGATGAAGTGGGCCATCTTGGAGAATCTATCCACCACCATAAAAATGGAGTCTCTTCCTTTTTTTGAGCGGGGCAAACCTAGCAAAAAGTCCATAGACAAGTCAGTCCAAGGGGATCAGGAATAGGTAGGGGGTATAGAGTCCATGAGGCATTACCTTTGATTTGGCTCTTTACAAACAATGCACCTATCACATATTTTATGTACATCATGCTTCATACCAGGCCAATAAAATGCTCATGCAACACATCTAAAGTCTTTTGGATCCCAAAGTGACCCATTAATCCCCCCTCATGAGCTTCCTTAAGCAATAATTCACGCAAAGAGCTCTTAGGCACACACAAACATTTTTCTTTAAATAAATACCCATCTTGCCTAAAGAACCCCCATTGCGCCCCTTTTTCACATGCAACATACATCTTGGAGAAATCGTCATCATGCACATACAACTCACTTATGTGTTCAAAACCAAGCATTTTTATTTCAAGAGTAGCTAATAAGGTATACCTCTTGGAAAGCGCATCAGCTACTATGTTTACCTTTCCTTGCTTATGTTTGATCACATAACGAAATTGTTTAAGGTATTCCACCCACTTGGCATGCCTCTTATTAAGCTTACCTTGCCTTTTTCAATATTTTAGGGACTCATAATCACTATGAATTAC
This sequence comes from Ormosia semicastrata, assembly GCA_029884595.1. Taxonomy (NCBI): domain Eukaryota; kingdom Viridiplantae; phylum Streptophyta; class Magnoliopsida; order Fabales; family Fabaceae; genus Ormosia; species Ormosia semicastrata. The sequence continues at coordinate 31,555,046 of JAQQTO010000044.1, read as the reverse complement.
AAACTCTTTTGGCAAAAGGTAGTGTTGCCAAGTGTGCAAAGCCCTTATGAGTGCATACAATTCTTTATCACAGCTGGAGTAATTTAAAACAGCTCATGCAATTTCTCACTAAAGTATGCAATGGGGTGACCATCTTATAATAAAACAGCCCCAATCCCAACATTTGATGCATCACACTCAAGTTCAAAAGACTTAGAAAAATTAGGCAATGCAAGTATGGGTGCATGAGTGAGCCTATCTTTGAGTGTGTTGAAACTTATCTCTTGATCCTCCCTCCACCTAAAACTCATATTTTTCTTAACAACTTCATTTAAAGGGGTGGTTATGGTGCTGAAATCTTTTACAAATCTTCTATAGAAGCTGGCTATCCCATGAAAGCTTCTTACCTCACTCACACACATAGGGGTAGGCCACTCCCTAATGGCTTTTATCTTTTCTTCATCTACTTGCACTCCCTTAGCACTCAAAACAAAGCCTAGGAACACTACATGGTCGGTGCAAAAGACACACCTCTCTAAATTAGCATACAACTTTTCTTTTCTAAGCACACTCATCACAGCCCTAAGGTGTTCTAGGTGCTATTCTAAGGTTATGCTATAGATCAAGATGTCATCAAAGTATACTACTACAAACTTGCCTAGAAACTCTCTTAATACATGGTTCATCAACCTCATAAAGGTGCTAGACGCATTTGTAAGCCCAAAAGCCATCACCAACCACTCATACAATCCATGCTTAGTCTTAAAGGCTATCTTCCACTCATCTCCTTCCCTTATCCTAATTTGATGTACCCACTTTTTAAATCCACTTTAGAAAAGTAACACACACCATGCAATTCATCAAGCAAATCATCTAGTCTAGGGATGGGATGCCTATATTTTACAGTTATATTATTTACAGCCCTACAATCAGTACACATTCTCCAAGTACCGTCCTTTTTGGGGACAAGTATGACAGGCATGGCACAAGGACTTAAACTTTCCCTTACCCATCCTTTTTGCATCAAATCCTTCACTTGTTTCTGAATTTCCTTAGTTTCCTTAGGATTTGTCCTATAGGCGGGCCTATTAGGTAAAGAGGCTCCCGAGATGAAGTCCATTTGATGTTTAATCCTGCTCAAGGGTAGTAGTCCGGGAGGAACACTATTTGGAAAGACATCTTCAAAGTCCTGCAAAAGAGAATCAACTTCACTAGGTAGAGGGTTAGAGTTACAATTTAAGTACAAGTCCTTGTATACGCAAATGTACATCTCTTGCTTTGCAAAGCAAGCCCTCTTAATCTCACTCTCCATAGCAATTAAACATTCATTTTTTTTCTCATTTACAAATTCTTGGTCCCTATTCTTTGATTCCCCCTTTGATTTTATTTTTACGTCTTTCTTCTCTTGCTCCCTTCTTAGCTTCAAGGCCACTTAGTCTTCACAAACCTGTTTGGGAGTAAGGGGTACAAGGGTTACTTTTAAGGAATTATGAACAAAGGAGTAATTGTTAGTGAAACCATCATGAATAGCATGCTTATCAAATTGCCAAGGCCTTCCAAGCAAAATATGGCCGACCTCTGTGGGAACAACATCACATGAAACATCATCTTTATACTTACCAATTGACAAACTTTCCATCACTTGTTGATTTACTATCAACTCACCATTCTCACTTAGCCATTGAAGCTTGTATGGTCAGGAGTGAGGAGTAGTTTTAAGGTCAAGTTTTCTTACCAAGCGAGTGCTTGCCACATTGGTGCAACTTCCCCCATCAATAATCAAAGAGCACACCTTCCCTTGAATGAGGCATCTTGTATGGAAAATATTCTCTCTTTGGCTTTCATCATTCTCTTTAGATTGACTTCCCAATAATCTTCTTACCATCAATAAATCTCCCTCTTGTGGAATAGCCTCACAATCACGTTCCTCCTCATTTGATGAAATAGAAGAAGATTCACTAGTGATGCTCATATTGTCCCTCATCACCATTGTTTTCTTATTTGGGCATTGAGAAGCTATGTGTCCCCTTCCTAAACACTTGAAGCATTTAATGTCCTTATTTTTAGAAGTAGAAGATGAAGTGCTTCCCTTAGGGGTAGCCCTGAGTTTCTTTGGACTAGAAGAGGATCCCTCCTTCTTTTGCTTGTCCTTCAAACTTATTGTATTGATGTTGGAAGAAGCTTTCTTCAAAGTACCCTTCCTCTTGAGTGGTTGCTCCACCTTTATGGCTTGATGCACCAAGTCTTCAAGCTCAACATAATGTTGCAACTCCAAAATATCACTAAGGTCTCGGTTGAGACCATGAAGAAATTGAGCCATGGTTGCCTCCCTTTCTTCAATAATGTTGGCTCTTATCAAGGCAACCTCCATCTCTTTGAAGTACTCATCCACACTCCTACTCCCTTGAGAGAGTCTTTATAACTTATTGTGTAGTTCCCTATAATAATAAGAAGGTACAAACCTCTTCCTCATCAAAGTCTTCATTTCATCCTAAGTAATGATAGGATGCTCTCTATATCTTGCCCTTTCTTTTTGAATTTGATCCCACCAAATCAATGCATAATCCGTGAACTCAAGTGCAGCCACCTTCACTTTCTTCTCTTCATTGTAGTCGTGGCATGAGAAGATTTGCTCAATTTTCATCTCCCACTCAAGATATGCTTCCGGATCAGTCCTCCCTTGGAAGGAAGGTATTTTGATATTCACACCCCCAAGCCTCTCATTTTCTCTATCTCTCCTCTCATGTCTCCTTCTCCCTCCTTACCTCCTACCATCTCTCCTTTCTCTTTCGGATTCATAGGATTCTTCATCATGGTTGGAAGTTCTATCCCTCTCTAACCTGTCAATTCTCTCATGGATTTCATCACTTTGCCTTAGAAGAAGCCTTTCCAAATGTCTTGTTAGGGCTTGCATTTGTAATGTCATTGCAGCTGTCCTTGGGGAAGGAGGGGGACTTCCACTTGGATCTCCTTTCTTAGACATTGTACAAAATCAACAAGTTAGTGAACACAATAAAACAAGGTCCTCACTCACTCAATAAGTTTGTAAAAAAAGAATGAATGATGAAAAGTAATATGAACAGTTATGTGAACAGTAACGTGAATAGTACATGAACAGTACAAAAATGAAAAAGACGGAGAAAGAAAACGAATGGAAGGAAGAAGATGTCACACTCTTAGAGAATGATAAGTCAAGCGAAGATTCACCACAAAGGTAATGAAACCATTGATAAGAACCAAGATCGCTCTACCAAGAACCCAAGAGAACTAAGCTCTCAAAACTCACAAAGGTGTGCAATATTATTCTCTGATTCCAAAATGTCCCAAATACAATAAACACAAGCCTATTTATAGGCATTAGGTATGCATCTAGGTCTAGCTAAAGGAGGCAACAAGCTAGTGCATTTTTAAACCTAATCCTAGCGCAAATGTGGCCCAGGCCCAATTGGAAAGCAGTACCTATCCCTAGCTCTACTATGCGCAAGTTAAGCCCAATCAATAGGCCCTTATTAAAAAATTATCCCAAAAAGAAAATAAGAACCAAAACTGAGAAAATTAAAAGGTTCAAATACATAATTAAATAAAATTGACTAAGAAGAAATCATACCCCCACATTTGGGCCCTTCATCAACTTGGATCATTTGGACCATCTTGAGTGCTCCTTCTTTTGGAATGGGCTTGAGTAAGAGAAAGTGGTTGACTTCTTTGTCCAAATCCTCCTTAGCCTTCTTAGCTCTTGACCTTGTCATTGGGCCTCCAAGTCCTCGTAGTGCATCTTTCGACATTGGGCCCGTTGGGCTTCCACTTGAGCTTCCTTGGTCTCCATCACATGAAGCATGATGTGCATAAAATATGTGATAGGTGCATTGTTTATAAAAGAGCCAAATCAAAGGTAATGCCTTATGGACTCTATACACCCCTACCTATTCCTGATTCTCCTTGGACTGACTTGTTTATGGACTTTATGTTAGGTTTGCCCCGCTCAAAAAAAGGAAGAGGCTCTATTTTTGTGATGGTGGACAGATTCTCTAAGATGGCCCACTTCATCCCTTGCCATAAGGTGGATGACGCCATTTATGGGCGGACTAGTTCTTCAAAGAAGTGGTGAGGCTTCAAGGAATGCCCAAAAGTATAGTCTCAAATAGGGACTCAAAATTCCTAAGCCATTTTTGGAGGACCCTTTGGAACAAGCTTGGGACTAAGCTACTCTTCTCTACCACTTGCCACCCACAAACCGATGGGCAAAATGAGGTGGTGAATAGAACCCTATCAACCTTGCTACGATTAATCATCAATAGGAACATCAAAACCTAGGAAGAATGCTTAACTCTTGTTGAATTTGCTTATAATAGGGCTGTGCATGCTACTACTAGCTTTTCTCCTTTTGAGATTGTATATGGTTTTAATCCCCTTACCCCCCTTGATTTACTGCCTCTACCTAATGTTTCTTCTTTAATTCACAGGGATGGATAAGCAAAAGCTGAATATATGAGGAAGCTCCACCATGAACAAGTCAATACTCAAATTGAAAGGAAGATGGAGTAATATGCTAGGCAAGCAAACAAGGGAAGGAGGCAAATTATTTTTCAACCAGGAGATTGGGTGTGGGTGCACATACTAAAAGAAAGGTTTCATTTGCAAAGGAAATCTAAGCTCTTACCTAGAGGAGATGGACCCATCCAAATCTTAGAAAGAATCAATGACAATGACTACAAAGTTGACCTACCAGGTGAGTATGGGGTTAGTGCAACATTTAATGTGGCTGACTTAAGTCCTTTTGACGTAGGTGATGAAGGATCAAATTCGAGGATGAATTCTTTCGAAGGGGAAAGGCATGATGGAGACCAAGGAAGCTCAAGTGGAAGCCCAACAGGCCCAATGCCCAAAGATGCACTGCGAGGACTTGAAGGCCCAATGACAAGGTCAAGAGCTAAAAAGGCTAAAGAGGATTTGGACAAAGAAGTCAACCACTTTCTCTCGCTCAAGCCCATTCCAGAAGAAGGAGCACTCAAGATGGTCAAAATGATCCAAGTTGATGAAGGGCCCAATGTAGGGGCATGATTTCTTCTTAGTCAGTTTTATTTAATTATGTATTTGAACCTTTTAATTTTCTCAATTTTGGTTCTTATTTTCTTTTTAGGATAATTTTGTAATAAGGGCTTATTGATTGGGCTTAACTTGCACATAGCAGAGCTAAGGATAGGTACTGCCTTCCAATTGGGCCTGGGCCACATTTGCGCTAGGATTAGGTTTAAAAATGTGGTAGCTTGCTGCCTCCTTTAGGATTTTTGGATCTTCCTTGAGTTAGTTCTCTTGTAACTGAATTGAACAACAAATAAATAGAAGAAAATTAAACAAAGATTGATGTAGAAGAAGAAGAAGTGGTGTGAAGAATACGTAAGATAGAAAATTAAAAGATGGAATTAGACAAGAAAATGAAGAATGGTGCCACAATCTCAATCCTATTGAAGAGAAAAGAGAATGATAAGTCTTGTGTAGAATCGCCGCAAAGGTATGAGGAACTTTTGTGATGAGGACTTCATGGGAGAAGGCCAAGCCCAGGCCCAAGTCCAAAAAGAAGTCCAAGATCCAATACAAGGTCTAGGAGGGCCCATGACAAGAGCAAGAGCTAAAAGGACCCAAGAAGAACTTAAAAAGATGGTGAACAACTTATTAGAGGTCCAACATCAGATTGAAGCCCAACACATGGAGCCTAGGGTTTACACATGCATAGCCTACTTGGAATGAAAGGAGAAAAGCCAAAAGAGTCAATCTGAACTTTCAAGCGCTTTATATATTTTTAGGGCTATTTTTATTTTTTATTATTTTATTTTATTTTTTCTTTTGCATTCTGGTTCTATTTGGTGTATGGCTGTGTTCAAAAAAATATATTTTGTCCACAACAGGATTAGAACCCAGGCACTTGAAGCTGAATTGATATTCTATGTGTGCGTGTGTGTGTGTGATTTTCTGGGTGTGTGCATGTGTGTGTGAGAGAGAAAATATTCTCTATATTTGTGTGTGTGTGTGTGTGTGTGATATTCTTTGTGCTTGTGTGTGTGTGTGTTTGTCTAATATTCTCTCTGTGTGTGTGTGTATGTTTGTGTGAAATTTTGTATGTGTGTGTGTGACATTCTACGTGTGCGTGCATCGATATTCTTTGCATGTGTTTGTGTGTGATATTCGTGTGTGTGTGTGTGTGTGTGTGATTTTCTATGTGTGTGTGTGATATTTTGTGTGTGTTTTTTTTTTTATTCTCTCTACGTGTACGTGTGTGTGATATTCTATGCATGGGTGTGTGTTTGTCGATATTCTCTGTGTTTCGAGTGATATTTTGTGTGTGTGTGACATTCTATGTGTGCGTGTGCGTGTGTCGATATTCTCTCTATTGGTGTGTGTGATATTTGGTGTGTGCGTGTGTGCGTGAGTGTGTGTGATATTCTCGTGTGTATGCTTATGTGTGTGTGTATGTGATATTCTTTGTGTTTGTGTGTGTGTGTTTCTCTGATATTCTCTCCGTGTGTGTGTGTGCACATGAGTGATATTCTCTGTGTGTGTGTGTGTATGTTTGTGTGAAATTTTGTATGTGTGTGTGTGACATTCTCGTGTGTGCGTGTGATATTCTTTGCGCGTGTGTGGGTGTGATATGTTGTGTGTGTGTGTGTGATATTCTATGTGAGTGTGTGTGTGTGTGTGTGTGTGTTGTTCTTGATATTCTCTCTGTGTGTAAGTGTGATATTCTCTCTGTCTGTGTATGTTTGACTCATATTCTCTGTGTGTGTACGATATTCTCTCGTGTTTAGTGTGTGATATTCTCTGTGTGTGTGTGTGTGCCTCTATGTGTGTGTGTGTGTGTGCTATTTAATGTGTGTGTGTGAGTGTGTGATATTCGTATGTGTGTGTGTGTGTGTGATATTCTATTCATGTGTCTATGTGTGATATTGTTTCGTTTGTGTGTGTGTGTGTTTGTCGATACTCTGCATGTGTATGTGTGTGTGTGTACGTGTATGTGTCTATCTTTGTCGATATTCTGTGTGTGTGTGTGTGTGTTTGTGTGTTTGATATTCTACGTGTGAGTGAGTTTCATATTGTGTGTGATATTGTGTGTGTGTGTATGTGTAACATTCTCTCGTGTGTATGTGTTGTTTGTGTGTGTGTGATATTCTATGTGTGTGTGTGTGTGTGTGTGTCTGTGTATGTGTTTGTGTGTGTGTGTGTGTGTGTGTGTGATTTTCTATTTTTTGTGTATGTGTGTGTGTGTGTGATATTCTTTGTGTTTGTGTGTGTGTGTGTTTGTCTCGATAATCTATACGTGTGTGTGATATTCTCTATGTGTGTCTATGTGATATTTTATATTTGTGTGGGTGATATTCTCTTTCTCTCTCGGTGTGTGTGTGTGTGTGTGTGTGACATTCTATGTGTGCGTGTGTGTGTGAATCTATGTGTGTGCATGCGTGTGATATTCTACGTGTGTGTGATGTGTGTGTGTGTGTGTTTGTGTGTGTGATATTTTATATGTGTATGTTTTTTTATATTCTCTATGTGTGTGTGTGTGTGTTTGTCTTATATTCTCTGTGTGTGTGAGTGATATTTTGTGTGTGTGTGTGTGTGATATTCTTTGTGAGTGTGTGAGTGATATTCTATCTATGCGTGTGTGTGCGTGTGTCTGATATTCTCTCTGTTAGTGTGTGTGTGTGTTTATTTTGTGCGTGTGTGTGGTGTATGTTGGGAATTACGGTTACATCACGCAACGGAAAAATTAGGATTGCCACCGAAGATCCATGCGAAAAGCCATAATCCGAGTTTTTTTAAATTATTTACCTCTTGAAGCGTGATTAAAACCGTCTTGAAATGCGTGATTAAAAGGAAGGAAGAAAAGAATCACCAACACTCTCTCACTCACTTTTCTCGTAAGTGCGGCTAGAAATGTGTCTCTTAGCGGTTAGCAATCCATTTATAATAGTGACTATCTTAAGTGAGTGTGATAGACTCACGAATTGCTTCAATTTTAGTACGTCAAGTTCTCAACGTCATGAAGTGGTATATAGCAATACATCGCTGCTACCCAAGTAATAAGAATGTCCTCACCAATGTTTCCGTGTCGTTTAGTCCCTTTGTTAAGATATCTAGATTGAACACAAGGCATGGAATGCGTACCCTTGTATAGTCCAACTATTCATTTCTGCGAGATACTCGAAGACTAGGTAACAAGAATATCATATTGACTCATTTGAGCATGGCTGCATCTCACCTCAATCAATCACTCCTGTTATGTAGGAGTGATACAAATCAAGAATGATGTCCAATTTAAGTGATTTTTGATGAAAATTTTATTTTCTTAGGGTTCGTTGACTTGTTTTGGCTTTAAAACTTGTGTCTTCTTTAGTTCGTTGGAAAGCTAAGGAAATTATCTACAAATCATATTTCAAGCTTCTTGACCAGAATCGGCCTCTATCATGGTGAAAAATGGGATGGAAATTTAAGACCTTGGACGGAATTTTACTTGTATTTTGGGCTTTCTATTATGCAATACCATTTATAATAGTTTCTTTTGACTACCTTAAGTGAATGTGCTTTTATTAGCCACTTAGGGAATAGTTATTTTCTTTTATGATGGATTTTAGTCACTTTATGGTGACCTTTTGTTTGCATAATGTATGCAGCCCTAAACTCTATATATGTACACATCTATGATGAGGATTTGATGTTCAATTTGGTTTGTCAACCTAGACTCATCTTATTTTCATCTCTCGTCTTAACCATTTTCCTTTTTTGGTTGTTTTGCGATTTTCTAGTTCCATATTTTCTCCGATTCGAATCTCAGTCTTTTTCTTAGATCCATTGCTTTCACGTCGTTCAATTTTAGAGATACAGCTATTTTTAAACAAGTGCTCTTTGTGTGTCACTCACCTAGATCCGAATTTTTACAATCTTTCTAGTTCTCATTACGATATGATCCTAGTAAGATCATGTAAAAATTGGATATTAAAATCCCATTTTAATATTACAAGATCGAGATGAATACGAATGGTATATAGCAATACATCGCCAAAAGGAAACCCAAGTAATAAGAATGTCGGTTATTTGACATAACCTTTAAGATCTATGGCTCCTCACAATTGGACAAACCAAATTGAACATCAAATCCAATGTTTCCGTTTCGTTTTAGTCCCTTTGTTAAGATATCTAGATTGAACACAAGGCATGGAATTTCACCACTCTTATATAGTCCAACTATTCATTTCCGATACTCGAGTAGATAGGTAACAAGAAATGAAATCAATATATCATATTGACTCATTTGAGCATGGCCGTATTCATCAAAAATCATCAAAAATCAATTTGGCCTTAAATTGGACATCATTCTTGATTTGTATCATTCCAGCCTCTTGAAGAGAATTCAATCCTTTGGGAATCGGGGTTCCCTTTTGAATCAAAGATATCAAAGCTTTGCATTCTTCCTTTGGAATCATATCTTCAATTGTCTTACAAGCTTCCTTTGGAGGAACAAACTCAATTTCCTTGAAAAGAGATTCAACACAACTAGGCAAAGAATTAGTAACATCAAAACAAGAATTCAAGTTTTCATTTTTCATAGCAGTCTTTTTCTTTTTCCTCATTCTTTTTCATACTTTCACAAATCCTCATCTACCTCATCCACCGAACCTTCTCACTCACATTTCTTCCTTTCTCACTCTCGATTTTCAAGTGATTTGATCTTCATACACTGTCCGAATAACTAACTTCATGATCACCTTGTTACCCTCCAAGGATGACGTTTCTATGGTATTAAAACACACAACTCACTTGTTTGTTCACCATCACGTCAGGAGATCGCTAAACTCGGGATGCACCAAAGCTTATACGGTTGTGGATTTCAGTAGAATAGGAAGTCCCAACTTTTGCACCATGGTGGTACTAGCTAGGTTAGTGTAACCCTTTCTATCAATGACCAAGCTACATGTCTTGTCCTTCACATAGCATCTAGAATAGAAAAGATCCTCCCTTTGCTTGGCATCATTTTTCTTCATTAGAGACTCCATGATAGGTGGTGGGAAGAAGAAATTTTTGGGAAAAAAAAAAATATGAAGAACAAGATCAAAAGTCACTCTAGGAAGGATGGCTCTTGATACCACATGATATGATCCTAGAAAGATCATGTAAAAATTCGGATCTATCCTTGAGTGACCAACCAAAATGACGCACTTGTTTAAAAATAGCTGTATCTCACACTATACTACTCGAGAATTGAGCTCACGTAACGACACAAAATCATAAAAATTCGATCTATCCTTGAGACCAACCAAAATGGCACGCACTTGTTTAAAAATAGCTGTATCTCACACTATACTACTCAGAATTGAGCGATTCCAAAACAGCGTGAAAGATCACGTTCTAAAATGCAAACTAGGCTCAAGAATCACTAGAAAAAGATGAGTAAATCATGAGATACGAATCGGAGAAAACTAATAGAATTTGAGAACTAGAAAATCGCAAAACAACCAAAAAAAGGAAAATGGTTAAGACGAGAGATGAAAATAAGAAGTGGATTGGTGCCACAATCAAGGATTGATTGATAAACCAAAGTTAGTGATCGCCACAAGAGAAACTCTTGATAAGATCTATGGCTCAGTCAAGAACCTAAGAGAGGAATACTCTCACAATTGGACAAACCAAATTGAACATCAAATCCTTTTTTTTATTATTCATCATAGATGTGTACATATATAGAGTTTAGGGGCTGCATACATTATGCAAACAAAAGGTCACCATAAAGTGACTAAAATCCATCATAAAAGAAAATAACTATTCCCTAAGTGGCTAATAAAAGCATTAACCATTCCACTAAGTAGCTAAATAAATTGAACCAAAAGAAACTCTCAGGAACATTAAAGACACTCTAGGCTTGAAAATAAAAAAATATAAAAGAAACATAATAGAAAGCCCAAAATACAAGTAAAATTCCGTCACGTCTTAAATTTCCATCCCATTTTTCACCATGATAGGCCGATTCTGGTCAAGAAGCTTGAAATATGATTTGTAGATAATTTCCTTAGCTTTCCAACGAACTAATACATCATTACTCAAGATAAAAACAAGTCAACGATGTACCCAATGTGAAGACATCATTCTTGATTTGTATCAAGGAGTGACAAATCCCATCTAGGTCACTCACATTTCTCTGCATGATTTACGGTATGTCCAATAACTAACTTCATATTTGATGGTATTAAAACACACAACTCCTCATGTAGGAATCGTAGTGATTTCGAAAGGACCACGGACACCATTGTGAGAACGATCCATGTGGTACATCATTACTCTAATATGTACCCATGTGAAGACTTGATATCTCATGCACATACTAGTCTCAATGTATTATTGTTGTCCTAATTAACAATAATACTTGACTAGGGACATTTAAGAATAGTGTTATAACCAAAAGGATCTCACGATCAAGTCATCCACTCGATAACCTATGGCATCAAACTTACTATTCTAAGGACTTTATTATGTTTATAAAAAAAGAACACAATAAATAAAATGCCTCTTATATTAAAATAAGCATAATAGAATATATGTAAATATAGACAAATGTATCAACCTCTAGGGCATACACCAACAATCTCCCACTTGCACTAGAGCCAATCAGGCATATGTCTAATGCCTAAAGACCTAGTATGACCAATGTTATCATCTGTAACAATCTCTCATGCTTCTACTGTGCAAGAGGCTTCGTCAGTGGATCAGCAATGTTATCATCTGTTGGTACTCTACATATCTTCACATCTCCTCTATTGATGATCTCTCGAATGAGATAGAAGCGCCTAAGTATATGTTTAGATCGCTGGTGAGATCTAGGCTCCTTAGCTTGTGCAATGGCTCCATTATTATCACAATAAAGGTCCACTGGGTCCACAATGCTAGGAATAGCGCCAAGTTCAGCAATGAACTTCTTGATCCAAATGACCTCCTTTGCTGCATTGGAGGCAGCAATATACTCAGCCTCTGTGGTAGAATCGGCGATTGTCTCCTACTTTGAACTCTTCCAGCTCAATGCCCCACCATTTAGGCAATAAACATAATCCGATTACAATCTGGAGTCGTCCTTATCGATTTGGAAGCTAGCATCAGTGTAACCCTTTACAACTAGCTCTTCTTCGCCCCCATATACCAAGAACGAATCCTTAGTCCTTCTCAAGTACTTAAGGATGTTCTTGACAGTAGTCCAGTGACTTCCACCGTGATCAGACTGGTACCTACTCGTCATGCTCAAAGCATACTAGATGTCTGGTCGAGTACATAACATGGCATACATGATAGATCCAATTGTAGATGCATATGGAATCTTGCTCATGCGATCCCTCTCATCTTGGGTGGAAGGGGATTGAGCCTTAGATAGGCTTACACCATGCGACATAGGCAAGAGTCCTTTCTTGGATTCATGCATGTTAAACCGTCTTAATACTTTGTCTATGTATGTACTCTGACTTAGGCCAAGCAATCTTAGTGATCTATCTCTATAGATCCTGATACCTAACACATAGGTGGCTTCGCCCAAGTTCTTCATAGAGAAGCAGTTCCCTAGCTAAGTCTTTACGGACTGTAGGGTAGGGATGTCATTTCCGATAAGTAGTATGTCATCTACATATAATACTAGAAAGATAATAGTACTCCCACTAACCTTCTTGTAGACACAAGATTCTTCTTCATTCTTGATGAAACCAAACTGTTTTATTGTATCATCAAAACGAAGATTCTAGCTTCTGGAAGCTTGCTTCAATCCATAAATAGATCGTTGCAACTTGCACACTTTTCCAGCATCCTTTAGAGTGACAAAACCCTCAGCTTGTGTCATGTACACATCCTCGAGAAGATTTCCATTAAGGAAAACAGTTTTGACATCCATTTGCCAGATTTCATAATCATGGTATGTTGTAATAGCAAGCAAGATCCAAACAGATTTAAGCATCACAACTGGGGAAAAAGTCTCATCATAGTTTACACCATGAATTTGTTTGAAACCTTTAACCACCAATCGCGCCTTAAAGGTATGCACATTACCATCCATGTCGGTTTTCTTCTTGAAGACCTACTTGCACCCAATAGGTTTTACCCCTTCAGGTGCGTCAACCAAGGTCCATACCTACTTGGCATGCATGGAATCCATTTCAAATCTCATGGCCTCAAGCCATTTCTCAGATTCTGGGCAAATAATGGCTTCCTGGTAAGTCACAGGCTCATCTTGATCCATGAGCAATACGTCACCTTGCTGGGTCATGAGAAATCCATATCTCTCTGGTTGATGACGTATCCTGTTAGACCTACGCAGGTCTTGTGCTACTAGAGTAGGTTGTTGTTCCACAACATTTGTTGGGAATTACGGTTACATCACACAGCGAAAAAATAGGATTCCCACCAAGGATCCATGCGAAAAGCCATAATTCGAGTTTTTTTTAAAATTATTTACCTCTTGAAGCGTGATCAAAAGGAAGGACATCAATCACCAACACTGTAATAGAAATGATGTCTCTATGGTATCCACACGAACAGACTCATGAAAGTCCAATGTCTGCAAAGAAGAGCCTCATGTCTCTCACATAGTGCTAGCAGCGAAGAGAAGAAAAGAAACCTGTCATTCTCTCACTCATTTTTTTGTAGGTGCGGCTAGGGTTCTGAAATTATGCCTATTAGCAGCCCCTTAGCAGTACTATTTATAATAGTGACTGCCTTAAGTGAGTGTGAGCAGCAGCAAGGGAAGTTGTGCAACCCTAGACTCATCTGTTATGAGTCTGGCCCATATTTGAATCTGAGTCCAACTGGATCCATTGCTCCAATTTTAGTCTGCTCTATGTGTGTGACCCTGCAGGTTCTTATTACATTAGCAGTAATATTAAAATCTCATTTTAATATTACAAGTAGTGAGCGGTATCTAGCAACACATCGCTGCTACCCAAGTAATAAGAATGTCAGTGATTTGACATAACCTTTCCGTGACTAATGTTTCCGTATCGTTTAGTCCCTTTGTCAAGATATCTAGATTGCACACAAGGTATGGAATGCGTCACCTTTGTATAGTCCAATCATTCGTTTCCTGATACTCGAGTAGACTTTGTAACAACAAATGAAATCAATATCTCATATTAACTCATTTGAGCATGGTCATGCACTTCGCAGTCTCACTCAATCAGCGGGTCCGAAGATATCACTCCTGTTATGTAGGAGTGACAAATCCCATCTAGGTCACTCACATCCCTCTGCATGATTTGCAGTATGTCCAATAACCAACTTTATAATCACCTTGTTATAGATGACGTTTGATGGTATTAAAACATACAACTCCTCATGTAGGAATCGTAGTGATTTCAGGTCAAAGGACCACAAACACCATTATCACTATGAGAATCACTTATGACACTCACGTAATAATCCATATAGCGTTGTCATGGCGGGTCAGTCTAGTACATCATTACTCTAATATGTACCCATGTGAAGACTTGATATGTCATATCCATGACCCGTTAGATGTGGTCATCAGTCTATGCACATACTAGTCTCAATACATTATTATTGTCCTAGTTAATAATAATACTTGACTAGGGACATTTAAGAATAGTATTATAACCAAAAGGATCTCACGATCAAGTCATCCACTTGATGTCCTATGGCATCAAACTTACTATTCTAAGGACTTTATTATGTTTATAAAAAAGGAACACAATAAATGAAATGCCTCATATATATAAAATAAGCATAATAGAATGTATGTAAATACAAACAAATGTAACAGCCTCTAGGGCATACACCAACAATCTCCTACTTGCATTAGAGCCAATCAGGCATATGTCTAATGCCTAAAGTGTTGGTGTATGCCCTAGAGGCCAATACATTTTCTGTATTTACATACATTCTATTATGCTATTTTATATATGAGGCATTTCATTTATTGTGTTCTTTTTTGATAAACATAATAAAGTCCTTAAAATGGTAAGTTTGATGCCATAGGACATCAAGTGGATGACTTGATCGTAAGATCCTTTTAGTTACAACATTATTCTTAAATGTCTCTAGTTAAGTATTATTGTTAATTAGGACAACAATAATACATTGAGACTAGTATGTGCATAGACTGATGACCACATCTCACGAGTCATGAATATTAGATATCAAGTCTTCACATGGGTACATATTAGAGTAATGATGTACTGGACTGACCCACCATGAGAACACTACATGGATCGTTACGTGAGTGTCATGAGTGATTCTCATAGTGACAATGGTGTCTGTGGTCCTTTGACCTGAACTCACTACGATTCCTACATGAGGAGTTGTGTGTTTTAATGCCATCAAACGTCATCTGTAACAAGGTGATTATAAAGTTGGTTATTGGACATACCGCGAATCATGCAGAGAGATATGAGTGACCTAGATGGGATTTGTCACTCCTACATAACAGGAGCGATATCTTCGGGCCCCCTGATTGAGTGAGACTGCGAAATGCATGGCCATGCTCAAATGAGTCAATATGAGTTATTGATCTCATTTGTTATTAGAAAATCTACTCGAGTATCAGGAAACCAATGATTGGACTATACAAGAGTGACGCATTCCATGCCTTGTGTTCAATCTAGATATCTTGACAAAGGGACTAAACAACACGGAAACATTGGTCACAGAAAGGTTATGTCAAATCACTGACATTCTTTTTACTTGGGTAGCAGCGATGTGTTGCTAGATACCGCTCACTGCTTGTAATATTAAAATGGGATTTTAATATTACTGCCAACGTAATAAGAACCTGTAAGGTCACACACATAGAGCTGACAAAAATTAGAGCAATGGATCCAAGTTGGACTCGGATTCAAATATGGGCCAGACTCATAACAGATGGGTCTAGGGTTGCACAGCTTACCTTGCTGTTGCTCACACTCACTTAAGGCAGTCACTATTATAAATAGTATAGCTAAGGGGGCTGCTAAGATACACAATTTCAGAACCCTAGCCGCACCTACAGAAAAAGTGAGTGAGAGAGCGACAGGTTTCTTCTCTTCTCTTCGCAGCTAGCACTGTGTGAGAGACGTGAGGCTCCTCTTTGCGGACGTTGGACGTTCATGAGTCTGTTCGTGTAGATACCGTAGGGACATCATTTCTGTTACGGTGTTGGTGATTCACGCTTCAAGAGGTAAATAATTTTAAAAATCGGATTATGGCTTTTTCACATGCATCCTCGGTGGGAATCCCTGTTTTCCGCTGCGTGTTGTATCTGCAATTCCCAACAGTGGTATTAGAGCATCTTGCGAAACCATGATTCGGTTTTCTGTTTTCATTTATGTGAGATAACATGTTTTCTATTCTTATTTTTGACAAAAGATATGATCTTTAATATGTTATTTCCGAAAACCGTATGAAACTCTTTGCGTAAACATATTCTGTTTCTTATGTTGTATGCAAAATCGTGATGTTATTTTCAAAAACCCATGAAGATGTTCATATGTTCTGTGAAAACCGTTTTGTATTAAGATGTATATTTTTGTGAAGCTTTCTGGTATGTATGTGATACGTACAGCGTTATGGAATCCTTATTCTCAATGCGCGGTGCAAGGGTTTAGGAAACCTTGTTCTTGGTTTGCGGCAGCAGGGGGTTATGGAATCCTTGTTTCTGCACAAGAGGCGCAGCGCAAGGGGTTTTGGAAACCTTATTCTTATTTTGCGGCAGCAGCATCAAGTGTTGATGTGAAGCCGTCAAGGAGGCGCCTAAGGTTCAAGTGTTGAACAACGGTGCAAGGATTCCCCGCGGCACATGAAGTGTTCATGTTGTTCAGGCTTAGGGTTCTGCGCGGCACAAATGCTCAAGGGAGGTGCAAGAGATTCAGCGGGACCCCCATGCTACCTCTGCGTAGGGTGTTTTTTCAAAAACGCGATATTTTATATCCAATTTTATAACTGGTGAAAATAATAATGTATTATTGTTATGAGTTTATATGTTTTTGTGATGCATGGTGCATGGTTATGGCATTAGTCCTCTTTTTATGCTTTTTGGTTTTAATAAATACGACCTGCGTGTCGTGCCTTTCTCTCTACATTCTGATTGTACATTCTCTTCTCACCTAACTCCCCTCGAATATAAAAGAGGTTTCTATATAATGTAATTATGATGTGGAGGCAAGAAGACGGCATCAAGTGAGGATGTTGATGGGAGATGCTTGGTGAAGCTGGCTTAGTTAATGCTACTCTCTTAGGGGCCATAATCATGTCACTTTTATTATATGCTTTTATATATGAGATGCATGGATAATGTTTATGGTATGATAAACAGTTTAATAAATGGTGAGATCTAGTAATAATAATAAAAATTCCTTCAAAGCAAATATTAAGTCATTATGTGATGCCTTCCAATGTGTGACACTCGTCAAGACTAGTATCGATCAAGTGCAGGTCTGCCAAAGCAGGATGCCTTTATCTATATTAGTAAGACGCGATGGGATAAAGGTAATATCCAACTGCCAACCATTGGGTCTGACTTAACTAGGCTATTTCAATAGGATTGAAGGCTTAGAGGCATGAAGTTGGGCTTTGGTCCATTAGATGGACTTGAATAAGTGTTATTCACCCAACTATCCAAGAGTTACATGTGATGTAATTGGAAAGTGTTTCCTACCTAAATAACTGAATTTTGGGTGATCAGCCAAAGCTGACTCAAAACTAGGTTAAATATGGATCTTGGCCTACTAGGAAATCTTACGATGGGATTTTTTGAGTCAATGCTGAGGGTCATTGACTTGAATAAAATAGTGGAAGGCATATTTAATTAAAAGACCTCATTAAATATGTTTATGACATGATACTTATATTTTGCATATTTCTGTTAATAGATTACCATGGCAACAAACACATCGGGTACTTTATCATTGCGATCCGTCCTTGAGAAGGACAAGTTGTCTAGAACGAATTTTCTAGACTGGTATAGGAATTTGAGGATTGTCGTCATGCAAGAGAAAAAGTTGTATGTTTTGGAACAGCCTATTCCTGAGCCACCTGCTGCTAATGCCCCTAGAACTGAAAGAGATGCTTATAAGAAGTATCAAGATGATGCCTTGGACATCAGATGTCTAATGCTGGCCACCATGAAATCTGAGCTCCAAAAGCAACATGAGAACATGGATGCATACGATATGATCGTACACCTTAAGAAGCTCTATCAAGAGCAGGCCAGGCATGAGAGATTCGAGGTCTCTAAAGCACTGTTTCAGTGCAAGCTGGTAGAAGGAAGCCCTATTGGTGCTCATGTACTCAAGATGATTGGGTACATTGAAAACCTAGAGAGACTCGATTTTCTTTTGGGCTAAGAGTTGGCCACTGACTTAGTCCTGCAATCGTTGCCGAAAAATTTTAGTCAATTTGTCATGAACTGCAACATGAATGAGATTGACAAATCACTACTAGAGCTGCTAGGCATGTTGAGAACTGCTGAGTAGAACATTAACAAAGGCAAAAGGAAGGCCATAATGATGGTCCAAAAGAATAAGGGCAAGAAATAGCAGAAAAAGCCCAAGGACAATTGTAAGGGCAAGGGCAAGGATAAGTCCAAGCCCAGCACTTTTGGCTTGAAACCAGTGGGTGGAGTGGTTAAGGAAGGTACATGCTTCCATTGTGGTCAGACCGGACATTGGAAGAGGAACTGTGCCAAGTTCCTAGAGGAGCTCAAAAAGAAGAAGGGAAGTGAGACTTCCACTTCAGGTATTTTTGTTATTGAAGTCAATTTATCTACTTCTATATCATGGGTATTAGATACTGGATGTGGATCTCACATTTGTGTAAATGTGCAGGATCTAAAGAGCAGTAGACCATTGACGAAGGGCAAAGTCGATCTACGAGTGGGAAATGGAGCAAAGGTTACTGCATTAGCTGTAGGGACTTATTTATTATCTTTGCTCACTAGGCTTGTAATAGAGTTAGAGAACTGCTATTTTGTGCTTGCTATTAGCAGGAATATCATTTTTGTTTCTTGTTTGGACAAGAAAGGTTTTTCTTTTATTATAAAGGACAAGTGTTGTTCCATTTATATGAATGATATTTTTGTGGTAGTGCACAATTGAGTAATGAACTTTATGTCCTCGATCTCAAAACGCCTGTCTATAACATAAATACAAAGAGGTTTAAATCAAACGATTTGAACCCAACTTTTCTCTAGCATTGTCGTTTGGGCCACATAAATGAGAAACGCATCTCCAAACTCCATAAAGATGGATTCTTGGATTCGTTTGATTTCGAATCATATGAGACATGTGAATCTTGTTTATTAGGGAAGATGACAAAGGCGCCATTCACTGGACAAGGTGAAAGGGCTAGTGATCTTTTAGGCCTTATACATAGTGATGTATGAAGGCCACTAAACACACTCGCTAGGGGCGGATTTCAATACTTTATTACATTTATTGATGATTTCAGTAGATGTGAATTTGTATATCTTATGAAGCACAAATCAGAATCCTTTGAAAAGTTCAAAGAGTTCAAGAATGAAGTACAAAACCAACTTGGCAAGAGTATTAAAATCCTTCTATCAGATCGAGAAGGAGAATACTTAAGCTAATAGTTTGATGATCATCTGAAAGAGTGTGGGATAATATCTCAACTTATTGGCCCAGAATCTGAGAAATGGCTTGAGGTCATGAGATCTGAAATAGATTCCATGTATGCCAACCAGGTATGGACCTTGGTTGACCTACCTGAAGGGGTAAAACCCATTGGGTGCAAGTGAGTTTTCAAGAAGAAAACTGACATGGATGGTAATGTGCATACCTTTAAGGCGCGTTTGGTGGCTAAAGGTTTCAGACAAATTCATGGTGTAGACTATGATGAAACTTTTTCCCCAGTTGAGATGCTTAATTCTGTTCAGATCTTGCTTGCTATTGCAGCATACCATGATTATGAAATCTGGCAAATGGATGTCAAAATTACTTTCCTTAATGGAAATCTTCTCGAGGATGTGTACATGACACAACCTAAGGGTTTTGTCACTCCAGAGGATGCTAGAAAAGTATGCAAGTTGCAACGATCTATTTATGGATTGAAGCAAGCTTCCAGAAGCAGGAATCTTCGTTTTGATGATACAATAAAACAGTTTGGTGTCATCAAGAATGAAGAAGAATCTTGTGTCTACAAAAAGGTTAGTAGGAGCACTATTGTCTTTCTGGTATTGGAAATGACATACTACTTATTGGAAATGACATCCTTACGCTACAGTCCGTAAAGACTTGGTTAGGGAACTGCTTCTCTATGAAGGACTTGGGCGAAGCCACCTATGTATTAGGTATCAGGATCTATAGAGATAGATCACTGAGACTACTTGGCCTAAGTTAGAGTACATACATAGACAAAGTGTTAAGACGATTTAACATGCATGAATCCAAGAAAGGACTCTTGCCTATGTCACATAGTGTAAGCCTATCTAAGGCTCAATCCCCTTCCACCCAAGATGAGAGGGATCGCATGAGCAAGATTCCATATACATCTGCAATTGAATCTATCATGTATGCCATGTTATGTACTCGACCAGACATCTAGTATGCTTTGAGCATGACGAGCAGGTACCAGTCTGATGCCGGTGAAGGTCACTAGACTGCTATCAAGAACATCCTTAAGTACTTGAGAAGGACTAAGGATTCGTTCTTGGTATATGGAGGCGAGGAAGAGCTAGTTGTAAAAGGTTACAGTGATGCTAGCTTCCAAACCGATAAGGACAACTCCAGATCGCAATCAGGTTATGTTTTTTGCCTAAATGGTGGGGCTGTGAGCTGGAAGAATTCAAAGCAGGAGACAGTCACCGATTCTACTACAGAGGCTGAGTATATTGCTGCCTCCAATGCAGCAAAGGAGGCCGTTTGGATCAGGAAGTTCATTACTGAAGTTGGCGCTATTCCTAGCATTGTGGACCCAGTGGACCTCTATTATGATAATAATGGAACCATTGCACAAGCTAAGGAGCCTAGATCTCACCAGCGATCTAAACATATACTTAGGCGCTTCCATCTCATTCGAGAGATCATCGATAGAGGAGATGTGAAGATATGCAGAGTACCAACAGATGATAACATTGCTGATCCACTAACGAAGCCTCTTGCACAGCAGAAGCATGAGGGTCATACTAGGTCTTTAGGCATTAGACATATGCATGATTGGCTCTAGAGCAAGTGGGAGATTGTTGGTGTATGTCCTAGAGGCCAATACATTTTCTGTATTTACATACATTCTATTTTGCTATTTTATATATGAGGCATTTCATTTATTGTGTTCTTTTTTGATAAACATAATAAAGTCCTTAGAATAATAAGTTTGATGCCATAGGACATCAAGTGGATGACTTGATCGTGAGATCCTTTTGGTTACAATACTATTCTTAAATGTCCCTAGTCAAGTATTATTGTTAATTAGGATAATGATGAGGACCTAAGGGGGGTAACTACTAATTGGACCCATGACAAGAACAAGAACTAAGAAGGCCCAACTAAGTTAATAAGCACTTAGGTGAAGTTAAGTTCCACTAAGCTTTGCCTTTAGTAGGAATTTAATGCTTTTTAGTAGGGCTTATTGTGTTTATTTTGTTTTATTAGCTTTGTTAAAAACATGACAAAGAAGAGTGACCATCCTCTCTTAGGTTCTTCTGAGAATCTCTGAACTTATCAAGGGTGCTATCCTTGTGGCGTTCCTAGGCTTATCAATCCATGGATTGTGGCACCTAATCCTTTTTCTCTTGGTTGTTTTGTGTTTTCTACTTCTCAATTCCGTCAGATCTTCTCCGGTTCATATCTCACATTTTACAAATCATTTTCTAGTGATTCATGAGCCAAATTCGTGATTTAGAACGTCCTCTTTCACGTCGTTTTGGAAACGCTCAATTCCGAGCAGTATAGCGTGAGTTACAATTAGATATTCTCCGGTTCATATCTCGCATTTTTGATGAGGACCTAAGGGGGTACCTACTAATTGGACCGATGACAAGAACAAGAACTAAGAAGGCCAAACTAAGTTAATAAGCACTTAGGTGAAGTTAAGTTCCACTAAGCTTTGCCTTTAGTAGGAATTTAATGGTTTTTAGTAGGGCTTATTGTGTTTATTTTGTTTTATTAGCTTTGTTAAAAACATGACAAAGAAGAGTGACCATTGGCTTGCATGCCTTTGGTAACTTCTAGAATGAATTAATATAGCACTTAAGCATAATAAGTTTCATGCACTAATTGCCATCAATACCAATTAGTGGAGGCATTAATGTAAGCAATAGTGGGGCTGCTAGGGTTAGGAGAGTCACCTTAGGCTGATTTGTGGTGACCTTTGGTTAGCACTACTACTAGTCATTCTCTATATAATGTAACTGAATTGGATGAATAAAAAAAACAACTAGGATTTGATGTTCAATTTGGTTTGTCTAATTGTGAGAGTATTCCTCTCTTAGGTTTTTCTGAGAATCTCTGAACTTATCAAGGGTGCTATCCTTGTGGCGTTCCCAGGCTTATCAATCCGTGGATTGTGGCGCCTAATCCTTTTTCTCTTGGTTGTTTTGTGTTTTTTACTTCTCAATTCCGTCAGATCTTCTCCGGTTCATATCTCGCATTTTACAAATTATTTTCTAGTGATTCATGAGCCAAATTCATGATTTAGAACGTCCTCTTTCTCGTCGTTTTGGAAACGCTCAATTCCGAGGAGTATAGCGCGAGTTACAGTTAGATATTCTCCGGTTCATATCTCGCATTTTACAAATTGTTTTCTGGTGATTCATGAGCCAAATTCGGGATTCAGAACGGCCTCTTTCACCTCGGTTTGGAATCGTTCAATTCCGAGGAGCGTAGCGCGAGATACAAGCATTTTTAAACAAGACGTCCTTTGTGAGATCAATTTCATGAAATCCACCCTAGATAGATCTGTAAAAGTGAAACCATGGTAAGTGGAATCACATCAGTTGGTATCAAAGCCAACTGGTGTGATTCCACTTACCATGGTTTCACTTTTACGGATCTATCTAGGGTGGATTTCACGAAATTGATCTCATAAAGGACGTCTTGTTTAAAAACGCTTGTATCTCGCGGTACGCTCCTCAGAATTGAGCGATTCCAAACCGAGGTGAAAGAGGACGTTCTGAATCGCGAATTTGGCTCATGAATCACCAGAAAACGATTTGTAAAATGTGAGATATGAACCGGAGAATATCTAACTGTAACTCGCGCTATACTCCTCGGAATTGAGCGTTTCCGAAACGACGTGAAAGAGGACGTTCTAAATCATGAATTTGGCTCATGAATCACCAAAAAATGGTTTGTAAAATGTGAGATATGAACCAGAGAAGATCTGATGGAATTGAGAAGTAAAAAACACAAAACAACCAAGAGAAAAAGGATTAGGCGCCACAATCCACGGATTGATAAGCTTGGGAACGCCACAAGGATAGCACCCTTGATAAGTTCAGAGATTCTCAGAAGAACCCAAGAGAGGAATACTCTCACAATTGGACAAACCAAATTGAACATCAAATCCTAGTTGTTTTTTTTATTCATCCAATTCAGTTACATTATATAGAGAATGACTAGTAGTAGTGCTAACCAAAGGTCACCACAAATCAGCCTAAGGTGACTCTCCTAACCCTAGCAAATTTCCCACTATTGCTTACATTAATGCCTCAACTAATTGGTATTGATGGCAATTAGTGCATGAAACTTATTATGCTTAAGTGCTATATTAATTCATTCTAGAAGTTACTAAAGGCATGCAAGCCAATGGTCACTCTTCTTTGTCATGTTTTTAACAAAGCTAATAAAACAAAATAAACACAATAAGCCCTACTAAAAAGCATTAATTCCTATTAAAGGCAAAGCTTAGTGGAACTTAACTTCACCTAAGTGCTTATTAACTTAGTTGGGCCTTCTTAGTTCTTGTTCTTGTCATGGGTCCAATTAGTAGGTACCCCCCTTAGGTCCTCATCAGATAACAATAATACATTAAGACTAGTATGTGCATAGACTGA
This sequence comes from Ormosia semicastrata, assembly GCA_029884595.1. NCBI lineage: Eukaryota > Viridiplantae > Streptophyta > Magnoliopsida > Fabales > Fabaceae > Ormosia > Ormosia semicastrata. The sequence continues at coordinate 31,531,054 of JAQQTO010000044.1, read as the reverse complement.
TGACCACATCTCAGGGGTCATGGATATGAGATATCAAGTCTTCATATGGGTACATATTAGAGTAATGATGTACTGGACTGACCCACCATGAGAACGCTACATGGATCGTTATGTGAGTGTCATAAGCGATTCTCATAATGACAATGGTGTCTGTGGTCCTTTGACCTGAAATCACTACGATTCCTACATGAGGAGTTGTGTGTTTTAATGCCATCAAACATCATCTGTAACAAGATGATTATAAAGATAGTTATTTGACATACTGTGAATCATGCGGAGGGATGTGAATGACTTAGATGGGATTTGTCACTCCTACATAATAGGAGCGATATCTTCGGGCCCCCTGATTGAGTGAGACTGCGAAATGCATGGCCATGCTCAAATGAGTCAATATCAGATATTGATTTCATTTGTTATTACAAAGTCTACTCAAGTATCAAGAAACGAAAGATTGGACTATACTAGGGTGACGCATTCCATGCATCGTGTTCAATCTAGATATCTTGACAAAGGGACTAAACAACATGGAAACATTAGTCACAGAAAGGTTATGTCAAATCACTGACATTCTTATTACTTGGGTAGCAGCGATGTGTTGCTAGATACCACTCACTGCTTGTAATATTAAAATGGAATTTTAATATTACTGCCAACGTAATAAGAACCTGTAGGGTCACACACATAGAGCAGACTAAAATTGGGGCAATGGATCCAAGTTGGACTCGAATTCAAATATGGGCTAGACTCATAACAGATGGGTCTAAGGTTGCATAGCTTACCTTGCTGCTGCTCACACTCACTTAAGGCAGTCACTATTATAAATAGTACTGCTAAGGGGCTGCTAAGATATACAATTACAGAACCCTAGCCACACCTACAGAAAAGTGAGTGAGAGAGCGACAAGTTTCTTATCTTCTCTTCGCAGCTAGCAGTGTATGAGAGGTGTGAGGCTCTTCTTTGCGAACGTTGGACATTCGTGAGTCTGTTCGTGTGGATACCGCAAAGACATCGTTTCTATTACGGTGTTGGTGATTCACGTCTTTCCTTTTGATCGTGCTTCAAGAGGTAAATAATTTTAAAAAAAACTCGGATTATGATTTTTCGCATGGATTCTCGGTGGGAATCCTAATTTTTCCGCTGCGTGATGTAACTGCAATTCCCAACAAGGACAAGATGCCTATCCTACTTATTATATACAACTAACGTGATTCCCAGGGGAAAATAAGTAAATAGCTTGTGTTTTCAACTTTAAAACTTGTGTTGGCATTGCTCTTCCATAATATATGGACTTTGTTTGAGCATAACCATAATACATAACATAAAGTATTGCATGGTTGACACTTGTATGGGCAATTATCGTGGCTTAATCGATTAACTATTTGGTTGCTTGTTTGATAATACCTTAGGATTGTATGGGTGATTCTTTGATATTTTTGATTGTCGGATATTCTTTTTACATCGAATGTGTTTATGAGTTCAGTTGATTTATTTGTTGTTAATAATTAACTGCTGGTATTGGTATGCTTATACTGAGAAATTGTGATTTTTCACCTTTGTGTGTTCTATGTAAATCTAGGTAAAGTCCCTAAAAAGGATAAGAGCAAGGAAAAGAAACAAAAGGCTTAGATTAATATTTTGTTTCTTTGTGAACCAGTTTGTATATATGTGTAATTCTAATTGTTTTGAAAAGCTTATGTATACTTTTTGGCATGTTATCCAGTGACAGTTGTACATATGACTTTTTGATTATTCATGGCTCTCTATAATGACTATGTAAGTTATTATGGATTTTTATCTTCTATATTATTAGAAGTGACATGTCTAATGCGATTTATTATGGAATATTTCGTTTATTTTACGATAATTCGTATTAGGGTGTTACATTATGGTATCAGAGTAGTTCATCCTGTTGAGCCGGGGTGTGGACTGACTATGCTTAGGCATGTTTAGGAGTTCCTTCGTGTGTTGTGCATTTCTTTTATCTCTTGTGTGAGATGTTTGATTGAATTGTATGACTACCTTGTTTTGACTATTTTAGCTACTGTTGCACGTTACATGATATTGAGATTAGCTACCTCAATATGTGATGTTCTGTGTTTATAGGAAACTATGGCAGCAAAAGAGCGAGGGCGACCACGTGGAAGCAGTAACAGGAACTCTAGGAATGAAGGCACTGATGTGGCAGTTGCCATGATGGCAATGGCTAATGCCATGACATAGCAAATAGAGCAGGTAGTTATAACTGCCAATGTAATGAGAGAGCAGGCAGCAGTAACTGCTAGAGTACTTGAGAGGTTGGGAACTCAGTAATCAGTACCACCTACACACCTCCACCATACTACCTGGGGCAACCACACTAAGAGGCAGCTGGAAGAAGTCAAACTTTCTAGGACCTCTCGTAATTCAGGAAATCAAATACGTCTTTCTTTAACAGAGAGTATGACCCAGTCAAAGATGAGGGTTAGCTCAAGGAGATGGAGAAGATCTTCACTGTTATGGCTTGCTCAGACGAGCAGAAGGTGCTTTTTGTTGCTTATATGCTGGAAGGTGAGGCAGAGGAGTGATGGCTGGATACGAAGAGGGCTCTTGAGGCATCAAGAACTCATGTGACGTGGGGGATCTTTAGAAGCTCATTCTTGAGAAAGTTCTTTCCACAGACTATTCAGAATGCCAAAGAGATGGAATTTCTAAAGCTGGAATAGGGGGACATGTCTATTGGCCAGTATGTGGTCATATTAATTGAAATGTCTAAATTCTCTTCTTGTATTAGATTTAACCTTGATGAATCTTGAAAGTGTGTTAAATTTGATGAAGGATTGAGGATAGACATTCAGAATGTCATTCGTCCTTTTGAAATTCGGGTTTTTGAAACTCTGGTTAATAAGTGTCGAATAGTTGAGAAGCAACTTAAGAATCTTTCTTTGGAGCCTAAGTCACAGGATCTTCAAAAGAGGAAGAAAGGTGTTGATAAGTTCAAGAAAAGGGTCTTCTAAATTTAGCTTTACTCAGGGTAAAGGTAAGCAGGTTCAAAAGGAGTTTTGGGACCAAAGTGATCCAAATGTGGGAGACAGCATGGAGACTGGCCCTGCCCAGTGTGCTTTGTGTGTGGACAAATTGGTCTTTTTACAAATAAGTGTCTAGCAAAGAAGGAAACTGTGCATACTCAAAAACCACAAGCCAGAGGGAGAGTTTATACTCTAGATGGTGAAGAGGTGACTCAGTTTTTCAATCTCATTGAAGGTAAATACATTGTTCACAATCGTCTTTTAATTGTGTTGTATGATTTGGGAGCATCCCACTCTTTTGTTTCGAATGATTGTGTGAATGAGCTGGATTTACCTATGTCTGAACTCTCATATGACTTATCTGTATCTACACCTATTGGTAAGCTAGTTACGACATCTAGAGTGTGTCTTGATTATTGTGTAATGGTAGAAGATAGGATTTTTAGTGTAAACCTTATCTGTTTGCCTCTTGTAGATATTGATATCATTCTTGGCATGGATTGGTTGTCCGCCAACCATGTAGTTTTGAACTGTTCAGAAAAATCCCTGGTTTTCTTGTCTGATATACCTATCAGAGTCGTTCCATCTGAGTCTATGTATCTCAATGCGAATCAGGTTAATCTTTGTTTAGAGGAGGGATTTGAAGGATATGTACTCTTGTTTTCACTAAGTGCTGAGGTTGATTAAAGCCTAGGTGAAATACTTGTAGTGAGTGAATATCCTGAAGTTTTTCCTAGTCACATAGTGGAGTTGCCACCCGAACGAGAAATAGAATTTTCTATAGACCTAGTGCCTGGGACGGGACCTATCTCTATAGCACCCTATCGAATGGCGCCACTAAAGTTAACAGAACTCAAAAAGCAAATTAAAGATTTGTTGGTGTGGATAAATGACCGTAGTATGTTTTGATTAATGACTAAACTTAATATGATTATTGTTTTGAGTCACTAACTGCTTTCCAAGCTTGAATTTTTTCAATGAGTTTTAAAGGGAGCAAGTAAAGTCAATACAAGGATCAAGAAGAATTACTTGAAGAAGAACCAATACAATGAAGATCATTAGGAACATGTTGTAAAGAAAAGACTCAGTTTAATTCTTTGATTAAGCTCTCAATTAAGTAAAAATGGTTTTTAAAAAGAATAAATGGACTAAGAATGAACAAGGTTAATTAATAAGTTTGTACATCTATGTGTACATCAATGTACTTTCAGTTAATTAAATAACTTTTAATGAAAACCTATGTGTACATCTATGTATAAATGTTAACATCTATGTATACATCGATTGATTCTGGACTTACTTGATCAATATGCACGTTTGCATATATACATCGATTGGTACATCGTTGTATAAATAAAACAGAGGCTAAAATGCATTTGACATATATATACATCGATTAGTACATCTATGTATAAGTCAAAATAGAAGCATTTTACTTTAATACATCTATTAATACATCGATGTATAAGCCATAACAGAAGAAAAAACATTTTAAAATAACTATACAATCGATTAGTTAATCGATGTATAAACTTTTGGGCTGAAATTTAAAGTTTTTTTTTTAAAACAACATTGATGTACTCATGTGTGTATCTTTAAGATCAAGAACATCCAAGATAACAATCGATTAGGCAATCGATGTATACATGTAATAAAAGTAAAATCTTGATTAATACATCTGTGTACACATCGATTAACCAATAACAGAATTTTTCTTTTAAGTTTGTTATGATCTCAACTGACTTGTAAAGTGTAACCAACGGATCTATTTTGAGATATACCTATATAAGAGCATTGGTAAACACTTTTTCAATAGCAATTGATTTAATATATGAAATCAAAAACTCAAATTCAGAGAGCTTTTTCATTTGAAGAAAAACAGAGTATTTTTCTCTAGAGTTTCAATTTATAATTTCTGATTTCTTGGAATCTGATTCAATCTTTTCAAATTTTGTAAAAGAGAGATAAGAGAGAAGGTTCTCTCATTGTTTAGATCAAGAGTAGAAGGGACTCTTAGTACTGTGCAAGAATAGAAAGAATTCTTGTGGGTTTTGCAAGATTGCTTTGACTGAAAAGCTGTCATTTGGGTAGAAGGAACTCAGAAGTGAAGCTTTTGTAAAGAATCTTGTATATTGATTTTCTATAGTGGATAAATCTCACAATGGTGTGAGGACTGGATGTAGGTTACCAGTGGAGGTAGCTGAACCAGGATAAATCTCGGTTTACAATTTTCTCTATGCCTTAACTCTTTATTTGCTTTATTATTGAATGTACGAATTAAGCAATTTGTTAGGGATGTTTGTATGATCTAATTTGTTAATGATCTTATCTGAAATCTATCTTACTGTTAATATTTCTTTATAAGTTTCAATTCTTGATTGCAATATATCTTGCAAAAACACATTTTGGTTTGTTGGTTGACAAAATCACTTTCTTTGATTAAAGAACAAAATCAGGTTTTGCAGAAAAGGGAAGAATTTCAAAAACCTATAATACTCAATTCAACCCCCCTTCTTGAGTAATCAAAAGCCACAACCAATAAGTGGTACTAGAGCTTTCACTCTTGTGTAAAGCTTAACAGCTTAAGAGGATGGCTTCAAATGATATCTTGGGAGAAGGGGCTTCCTTGGCAAGACCCCCTGCTTTCAATGGCACTGCCTATATGTATTGGGAAGAAAGGATGTTAATATTTCTAGAGGCAAGTGGCATTGATGTTTTAGATGCTGTTGAGAATGGCCCATACATTCCTCACTCTCTTGATACAAATGGCAACAAGAAAGAAAAACTAAGAAGTGATTGGGATGATGAGGACAAAAAGAAAGTAGGTTATAATGCTAAAGCTAAGAATATTATAACTGCTGCCTTGAGTTATGATGAATTTTTCAGGGTTTCAAATTGTAAGACAGCCAAGCAAATGTGGGATACGCTACAAATTACTCATGAAGGAACTAGTGATGTAAAGAGAGCAAGAATGAACTCACTCATGCACGAGTATGAACTCTTTTACATGAAAAATGGTGAAGACATCAATGATATGCAAAGAAAGTTCACTCACATAGTGAATTAGCTAAATGGACTAGGAAAGAGCATTTCAGATGAACAACAAATCAATAAATCATGAGATGTTTGACAAGAGAATGGCAACCAAAGATTACTGCTATAGCTGAATCAAAGGACTTGGAAACCATGAATCTTGCTACACTATTTGAAAAACTCAAAGAACATGAGATGGAGTTGCATAGATTGAATGATCATGAAGAGAAAGAGAAAAAGAAAAGAGACTTGTCACTTAAAGTAATAGTCTCCAAAGAATGTCCTGATAGTGATGAAGATGAAGAAGTTGAAGATGAAGATGAATCTGAAGAGGATATGGTAGTTAGAAAGTTCAAGAGATTCCTCAAAAAGAAGAAAACCTTCAACAAGAAGCCCTCAAATTTCTTTTCCAAGAAGAACACTTCAAAAGCTGAAAGTTCAACATCAAATGTGAAGTGCTATGAATGTGGTAGACCTGGACATTACAAGAATGAGTGTCCTAAACTTCAAAAGAAGGACAACCATGATAATCATGAGTCCAAGGATAAGAAGAATAGAAAGCCAAGAAGAGCATACATAGCTTGGGAAGAAAATAATATGGATTCCTCTGAACATTCTGAGGAAGAAGAAGCCAATCTTTGTCTCATGACTAACCATCAAAGTGACAATGAAGATGAGGTAAATGAAATCCCTCCTACCTATGATGAACTACAATATGCTTTTGATGAATTGCATAGTGAATATCTGAAAATTGCTAAGCAATTAATGTCATATAGGAAAGTCATTACTAAACAATGTAGTGAATATGCATCTCTTCAAATTAAGATTAAAGAATTAGAAGCTAAAAACATTAAACTAAGCACATCTAGTTCTATGTGTTCTAATTGCAACATTCTGGAAAAAGAAGTGGAAAAACTGAAATCCACTCTATCTAAATTTGCTATGGGAAAAGATAATCTAAATGCCATGCTAGGACAGCAAAAAGGAGTATATGACAAAGCTGGAATAGGATATAAACCAGCAATGCATGAAAAAGCTTTTAAGAAACTCTTTGTTGTACCTAAATCCTCTACTAGTCCTTTTGTTAAATGTTTCTATTGTGCAAGAAAAGGACATACAGCTTCTACATGCTATTTTAGAAATCCTTCAAGGATAAGTGTTAAACAAATTTGGGTTCCCAAGAGAACATATGTTATGACTAACACTACAGGACCCAATAAAATATGGGTATCTAAGAGAAATGCTTAAATCTATTTTGTAGGTGTGTTTGAGAGCCAAAAGTTCATATTGGTATCTTGATAGTGGCTGCTCTAAACATATGACTGGAGATATCACTAAGTTCTCATCCTTCACTCCTAAACAAAGTGGAAGTGTCACCTATGTTGATAACAATAAAGGAAGGATTCTAGGAATTGGAACAATTGGAAGAAGCACAACTACCAAGATAGAAGGAGTACTATATGTTGAAGGGCTCAAGCATAATCTACTAAGCATCAGCCAACTATGTGATAAAGGTTATAACGTATTCTTTAACTCTAGTAGTTGTATTATAGAAAACAAGCATGAAAGTAATGCAAAGCTGATAGGTAATATTGAATAACATATACATGATAGATTTAGAAAGTATTTCTGCTAATGATGTATGTTGTTTGATATCTAAAGAAGAAGAAAATTGGTTATGGCATAGAAGAATAGGACATATTCACATGGATCATCTGAACAAACTTATTTCTAAAGAAGTGGTAATTGGACTTCCTAAAATCAAATTCTTAAAAGATGGTTTATATGATGTATGTCAAAAGGGCAAACAAACAAAAAGTATCTTTTAAAGCTAAAAATATAGTTTCAACTGAAAGACCATTACAACTACTACACATGAATTTATTTAGACCTTCTAGGACCAAAAGTTTTGGAGGAAACTTGTATGCATTAGTTATAGTTGATGATTACTCTAGATTTACATGGACTTTCTTCTTAGCATATAAGAATGAAGCTTTTACAGCCTTTAAGAAAATGGCTAAGTTAGTACAAAATGAAAAAGACATGAAAATAACTGCCATAAGGAGTGATATTGGTGGAGAATTTCAAAATAAACAATTTGATAATTTTTGTGAAGACTTGGGAATTCAACATAATTTCTCTGCTCCAAGAACTCCACAACAAAATGGAGTTGTAGAAAGGAAAAACAGATCCTTAGAAGAAATAGCAAGAACTATGTTGAATGACTCAAATATGCCAAAATATTTTTGGGCAGATGCTGTAAACACAGCTTGTTATTTAATGAATAGAGTCTTGATAAGACCAATTTTGAAAAAGACTCCATATGAACTCTATAAAGGTAGAAAACCAAATGTTTCACATTTCTATGTTTTTGGTTGTAAATGTTTTGTACTAAATTATGGAAAGGACAATCTAGGAAAGTTTGTTTCTAAAGCTGATGAAGGAATATTTCTAGGCTATTCATCATCTAGTAAAGCTTTTAGAATTTTCAATATAAGAACATAAACAATTGAAGAATCTGTACATGTTATATTTGATGAAACTAACCCCAAAAGGTTGGGAAAGGAATTTGTTGATGATGTTGCAGAAGTTTTAGAAGAGATTCAACTTGAAGAAAAACAGGACCATACCAAAGTGGATGAAGCAGTGGAAATTTCAGAAGATGCTCAACATGAAGATCTACCTAAAGAATGGAAAACAGCAAGGAATCACCCTCTGGACAACATAATTAGTGAAATATCCAAAGGGGTAACCGCTAGACATTCCTTAAGAAATACATGCAATAATATGGCTTTTGTATCACAAGTTGAACCTAAAACTATAAATGAAGCAATTATTGATGAAAACTGGATAATGGCAATACAAGAAGAACTTAATCAGTTTAAAAGAAATAAAGTTTGGAAACTTGTTCCTAAACCCAAGGACAAACAAATAATTAGTACAAAATGAGTGTTTAGGAATAAGCTTGATGAAAATGGTATCATAATAAGAAATAAAGCAAGATTAGTAGCCAAAGGTTATAATCAAGAAGAAGGAATTGATTATAATGAAACATATGCACCTGTAGCTAGATTAGAGACTATTAGAATCCTGTTAGCATATCCAAGTATTATGGATTTTAAATTCTATCAAATGGATGTTAAGAGTGCATTCCTAAATGGATATATATACAAGAAGATGTGTATGTTAGTCAACCTCCTGGATTTGAAATAAATGAATTTCCTAATCATGTGTATAAACTCACTAAAGCATTGTATGGACTTAAACAAGCTCCAAGGGCTTGGTATGAAAGGCTAAGTAACTTCTTACTTCAAAAGGAATTCATAAGAGGAAAAGTTGACACAGCACTATTTACAAAAAGAAAAGCACAAAACATACTACTTGTTCAAATTTATGTTGATGATATTATATTTGGTGCTACTAATGAATCTTTATGTAAGGAATTTGCCAAATTAATACAAAACGAGTTTGAAATGTCTATGATGGGAGAGCTTACATACTTCCTCGGACTACAAATAAAACAATGTGATGATGGGACTTTTATAAACCAAACTAAGTACTACAAAGAACTATTGAAGAAGTTTGGAATGGAGAATGCAAAGGAAATGGCTACTCCAATGAGTCCATCATGCTACTTGGATAAAGATGAGAAAGGTAAATCAGTAGATGTTTCCAAGTACAGAGGTATAATTAGTTCTTTACTCTATTTAACTGCAAGTAGACCTGATATAATGTTCAGTGTTTGTATATGTGCTAGATATCAATCCAATCCTAAGGAATCACACTTAACTACTTTAAAAAGAATTATGAAATACTTATTAGGAACTAAAGAAATGGGATTATGGTATCCTAAAGGATTAATATGTAACTTAGTAGGATATTCTGATTGTGTCTTTGCTGGATGCAAATTAGATAGGAAAAGTACTAGTGGAACTTGCCACCTTTTAGGAAACTCATTAGTTTCTTGGTTTAGTAAGAAACAAACAAGTGTGGTTTTATCAACTACTGAAGCAGAATATGTTGCAGCAGGAAGTTGTTGTGCACAAATTCCATGGATGAAACAACAACTTATTGATTATGGTGTTCTCTTAGAGAAAGTACAAATCAAATGTGATAATACTAGTACTATAAATCTCACTAAGAATCCTATAATGCATTCCAGAGCCAAACATATTGATATAAGACATCATTTCATAAGGGATTATATTCAAAGTGGAGATATAATCATTGAATATATTGATATATCTAAACAATTAGCTGATATTTTCACTAAACCATTAGCTAAAGAAAGCTTTTTCTACATAAGAAGAGAGTTAGGAATAATTGATCCTACTTATGCTTGATGTTTTGAATGTTGAATGCATGATATTTTGATGTTTGATGTTATACACCGATTGCACAATCGATTGATTTAAGCATTATATACTTAAAATAATTAGAACATCAATTTTTACATCGATTGAAGTCAAAAATCAGTATACATGACTCTCTGGAAGTCATTATACATCGATTAGATAATCGATTAATGTGATAAAATAAGTATAGGAAATTTTATTAATCAATTGAACAATCGATTACTTTTAATTGAATAGGTCCAGTATATGATAGACATCGATTTACACATCGATTGAATAACTAATCTTAAATACATTACTCACTGTAAGAGGTTATGCATCGATTGACACATCGAATAGAATGTTTTTTAAAACATTGACCCTGTGTATACATCGATTGTAACATCGATTGCATTATAAATCTAAAATTTAGAACTTCCTGACTTACCTATACATCAGTTTATCCATTGATTGAATGATGCTGCAAATTGTTGGACTCTTTAACTTAGCTTATACATCGATTGACACATCGATGTATATGTTTTAAAATTAAAATGCTGATGCTAAGTACATCGATTAGCATAGGTAATGGAGGTAAAAACCCCTTAATACATCGATTGGGAAATCGATTGACTGTACCGGGTTTATTAGTTTCATCCTCCCTCCAAAATTCTTCACTTGTCTAAACTAAATCTCAGAGAACCTAAACCCTAGCAGAGCTTGAAATCTTCTCCAATGGCTCGTGTGAAGCATCCTGAACCCTCTACACCTATTCCCTCTAACTCTACATCTTCCTCCTCAACTCAATCTTCCACACCTCAACGTTTATCACCCACAACAACCCCTGCACGTCCTAAAAGAAAAGGGACTGAGAAAGCTTAGCCTTCTCAAAGGATTGACAACCTTCAAATCAAAAGCTTGAAGAAGAAAACACAGGACAAAGGAAAGAAGGTTGCTAAATCTTCAAGACCAACACCTATGAACCAAGAAAGGAAGAAGAAGGTGGTGAAGGACACACCCAAAAAGAAAAATGTCCAAAAGAAAAGAAAGAGGACAGAGGAAGAAGACGAAGATGATGAAAGAGTTACTGAGATTGAACTTCTCAAGAGGTATTTCTCTGATGAAGAGCACATTATGCTTTATAAGAATAATTTTAAGCACAGAGATACTCATGAAGCTAGAACTATAGATTTTAATTATTTTGAAGCTCATGACTTTACTTTTCACAAAATTTTAAAAGAATAGAATCTGAGTCAATTTCTGCAGATTAAGAGTGATATTTACCCTACATTGATTAAAGCATTTTATTGCATATATGAAATGGACAATGAAGGATTCTCTGCTGAAGTAAAGAACACTAAAATTGAGATGACTTTTGAAGAATTTGCTCAATTTACTGGATTAGATTACAAAGGAAGTAATTTTGCTGGTACTGGAATAGACAGTATTTGGATAAAGACCTTTGATAGAGAAGCAGCAAATAAGGTGCTTCTAATTGAAAATGCACCAAAAGGAAAATTGATAAATATCAATTCAATGCACATTCAGCATAGGCTCCTGCAATATGTGCTAAGCAGGATGCTACTACCAAGATCAGGAAATCATGCTGTGGTGCAGAACAATGACATTTTGATGCTCTGGGCTATGCTACAAAAGAAGCAACTAAGTTGGAGCTACATAATAGCTATACACATGTTGGATTGTAAAATCAGTGGAGCTACCCTACCATACCCTGGTTTGGTGATGTGTCTGTTGGAATATTTTGGTGTTTCTCTGGAAAATGAAGAAAAATTTGATGCCACAAAGGTAACTCACAAATTTGGTGAAGACACAATTAGCAAGATGAAGCTTGCTAAAGTAGATGGAGAATGGATCAGAATAGTTGGTGAAGAACCACCAAGAGCTATTGAGGAAAATTCAGAGCTGAATAGCAAAATGGACAAGTTAATACAAATGTTTGCAAGCTTTGAGGCTAAGCAAACAAAACATCATCTGATGCAAAAATAATCTATTGACTAGTTGAGTATTAGACTCAGTACCTTAGAAGGCCAAATGGCCACTCTACATGAACACCTAGGTATTTCCATCACTACACCTCCAGAAGTTCATCCTACTTCTGAAGATGTTGTGAACATAGCTAAAGAAGCTGCCGCTGCTGCTGCTGTATCTGAAAAGGAAATTAATCCTACAGGGCAAGCAAGTCAAGCTTCATAGCACACACAAGATCCTAGCACCAATGCAGAAATTTAGGTCTTAGGATGTTTTTAAGTGTGTCTGCAATGTTATTTTTGATATTACCTGAACTATTTTCAATTCTGTTTTGAACAATGATGATGATAAATGACTGAATGACCTGTTTTGATCATGTTAATATGACTGAATGAATGATGGATATAAATGCATGATTGAATTTTAAAAATGTACTTTGATTCTCCCTTATATATATATATATTGATAATGACAAAGGGGGAGAAATAAATACCATACCATACCATACAAATATAAATAGGTACCATCTGATATAGTAATCAACTTACACTAATGATCTAAAATATAAATAATGATGTAATGATCCTATACATGTTTACATATTAAAGAACTGTCGATTAGACAGGGGGAGTAAATGTTAATATTACTCTAATATACATTTTAATATTACTCTGATATATTGAATGTTAAACATGTTATGTATGGTAAGTTTGTCATCAATCAAAAGGGGGGAGTTTGTGGATAAATGACCCTAGTATGTTTTGATTAATGACTAAACGTAATATGATTATTACTTTGAGTCACTAACTGCTTGTCAAGCTTGAATTTTTTTAATGAGTTTTAAAGGGAGCAAGTAAAGTCAATACAAGGATCAAGAAGGATTACTTGAAGAAGAAGCAATACAATGAAGATCATTAGGAACATATTGTAAAGAAAAGACTCAGTTTAATTCTTTGATTAAGCTCTCAATTAAGTAAAAATAGTTTTTCAAAAGAATAAATGGACTAAGAATGAACAAGGTTAATTAATAAGTTTGTACATCTATGTGTACATCAATGTACTTTCAATTAATTAACTAACTTTTGATGAAAACCTATGTGTTCATCTATGTATAAATTTTATACATCTATGTATACATCGATTGATTCTGAACTTACTTGATCAATATGCACATTTGCATATATACATCGATTAGTACATCGATGTATAAATAAAACAGAGGCTAAAATGCATTTGACATATATATACATCGATTAGTACATTTATGTATAAATAAGACAGAAGTTTTTGATATATGTACATCGATTAGTACATCTATGTATAAGTCAAAATAGAAGCATTTTACTTTAATACATCTATTGATACATTGATGTATAAGCCATAACAGAAGAAAGAACATTTTAAAATAACTATACAATCGATTAGTTAATCAATGTATAAACTTCTGGGCTGAAATTTAATGTTTTTTTTTAAAGAACAACATCGATGTACTCATGTGTGTATCTTTAAGATTAAGAACATCCAAGATAACAATCGATTAGGCAATCGATGTATACATGTAATAAAAGTGAAATCTTGATTAATACATCTGTGTACACATCGATTGACCAATAACAGAATTTTTCTTTTAAGTCTGTTATGATCTCAACTAACTTGTAAAGTGTAACTAATGGATCTATTTTGAGATATACCTATATAAGAGCATTGGTAAACACTTTTTCAATAACAATTGATTCAATATACGAAATCAAACACTCAAATTCAGAGAGCTTTTTCATTTGAAGAAAAACAGAGTATTTTTCTCTAGAGTTTCAATTTATAATTTCTGATTTCTTGGAATCTGATTCAATCTTTTCAAATTTTGTAAAAGAGAGATAAGAGAGAAGGTTCTCTCGTTGTTTAGATCAATAGTAGAAGGGACTCTTGGTGCTGTGCAAGAATAGAAGGAATTCTTGTGGGTTTTGTAAGATTGCTTTGACTGAAAAGCTGTCATTTGGGTAGAAGTAACTCAGAAGTGAAGCTTTTGTAAAGAATCTTGTATATTGATTTTCTATAGTGGATAAATCTCACAGTGGTGTGAGGACTGGATGTAGGTTACCAGTGGAGGTAGCTGAACTAGGATAAATCTCGATTTGCAATTTTCTCTATCCCTTAACTCTTTATTTGCTTTATTATTGAATGTATGAATTAAGCAATTTGTTAGGGATGTTTGTATGATCTAATTTGTTAATGATCTTATCTGAAATCTATCTTACTGTTAATATTTCTTTATAAGTTTCAATTCTTGATTGCAATACATCTTGCAAAAACATATTTTGGTTTGTTGGTTGACAAAATGACTTTCTTTGATTAAAGAACAAAATCAATTTTTGCAAAAAGGGAAAAAATTCAAAAACCTATAATACTCAATTCAACCCCCCCTTCTTGAGTAATCAGAAGCCACAACCAATAGTTGGATAAACAATTCATTAGGCCGAGTGTTTCACTGTGGGGAGCACCTGTGCTACTAGTGAAGAAAAAGGATGGTACCATGAGGCTCTGTGTGGACTACAGACAACTGAACAAGGTGACCATTAAAAATAAGTATTCGTTGCCTAGGATAGACGATCTAATGGATCAACTGAGAGGAGCTGCGATTTTCTGAAAGATTGATCTTAGGTCTGGATATCATCAAATAAGGGTTAGGAAAGAGGATATCCCTAAGACAACTTTTAGAACTAGGTATGGGCATTATGAGTACCTTGTGATGTCCTTTGGGTTGACAAATGCACTGGAAATATTTATGGATTACATGAAATGGATCTTTAGACCCTACCTAGATCAATTTGTTGTGGTTTTTATCGATGATATTTTTATCTATTCTAAGACGATGGAGGAGCATGAACAACATTTAAGGATAGTATTAGAGACTCTTAAGGAGAATAAGTTGTTTGCAAAACTATCTAAATGTGAGTTCTGGCTTTCACAATTACAGTTTTTGGGACATGTGATATATCAAGTTGAGATTTCTGTGGACCAAGCAAGGTTGATGCAATGTTGCAGTGGGAGAAACCCACCACTGTGACCGAGATCAGAAGCTTCTTAGGCCTAGTAGGGTACTATAGAAGGTTTATAAAGGGTTTTTCTCAATTAGCGCTACCATTAACTAAATTAACTAGGAAAGGTAGTTCTTTCGAATGGACTTAGGCTTGCGAGGATAGTTTCCAAGAGCTTAAAGTAAGGTTGACTACTACACCGATTTTGGTAATTCCTGATCCTTTGGAGAACTTTGAGGTATATTGTGATGCTTCGAAGATGGGTTTGGGTTGTGTTTTGATGCAATATAGGAGAGTTGTTGCCTATGCATCAAGGCAATTGAGACCTCATGAGGAGAACTACCCTACTCATGATTTGGAGTTAGCCGTAGTAGTTTTCGCCCTTAAGGTTTGGAGACATTACTTGTATGGAGTTCAGTTTGAGGTGTTCAGTGATCATAAGAGTTTGAAATACTTATTTGATTAGAAAGAGCTGAACATAAGATAACGTAGATGGATGGAGTTTTTGAAAGACTATGACTTTGAATTAAAGTACCATCCAGGTAAAGCCAATGTGGTGGCTGATGCACTGAGTAAGAAATCCCTACATGTGTCCCGTATGATGATCCAAGAGAATGAACTTCTTGAGAATTTTAGAGATATGAGTCTTTCAGTAGCTGTGTTACCATATAGTCTTAGTGTGAGTCGAGTGGACATAGTGAATGACTTTAGGACTTGGATCTTGGAAGCTCAAAAGGAAGATGAGACTCTTAGGGATGTGAGTGAGCATATCTTTTTAGATAATCCTGGTGAGTTTGATATGTCGGATGAAGGGATGATCAAGTTTAAAGGTAGACTTTGCATTCCTCGTGAATCTGAAATCAAAGATAAGATCATTGAAGAAGCTCACTGTAGTCAGTACACTATCCATCCCAGGGCCACTAAGATGTATCAAGACTTGAGGAAGTTGTTTTGGTGGTTTGGTATGAAGAGAGACATAGCCGAGTTTGTGTTTAGGTGTCTAACTTGTCAAAAAATCAAGATAGAACACCAAAAACCCTCTGGACCTCTTCAATCTTTGGGAGTCCCTGAGTGGAAGTGGGATCGCATCACAATAGATTTTGTGATGGGTTTGCCTAAAACTCAGTTAGGATTCAATGCAATATAGGTTGTAGTGGATAGACTAACCAAGTCTGCCCATTTCATACCTATTAGGACTAACTACTCCATGGATAGACTTGCCCAGTTATACCTTCAAGAGATAGTTAGGATGCACGGTGTACCTCTTAGTATAGTTTCTAATAGAGACCCTAGATTTACATCTAGATTTTAGGGAGCCTTGTAGAAAGTTTTCGAAACAAAACTTAGTTTAAGTACAGCATACCATCCACAGACTGACGGTCAATCGGAAAAAACTATTTAAACCCTTGAGGATATGCCAAGAGCATGTGTGCTAGAGCAGAAAGGGAGTTGGGATAAGTTCTTACCCTTAGTGAAATTTTCCTATAATAACAGTTTTCATACTAGCATAGGTATGGCATCGTACGAAGCACTTTATGGTAAAAAGTGTAGGTCACCTTTATGTTGGCATGAGGTTAGGGAGAAAATCATTCTAGGTCTTGAGTTAGTACAGCAGACCATAGATCAAATCAAAATGATCTGGGATAGATTAGTTAAGGCTCAGAGTAGGCAGAAGAGCTATGCTGATAAGAGGAGAAGACCTCTAGAGTTCAATAAGGGAGATCATGTATTCTTGAGAGTCACTCCGACAATAGGGATTGGTAGAGCATTGAGAACACGGAAGTTGAATCCTCGTTTCATTGGTCCCTACCAAATCCTAAAGAGAATTGGACTTGTAGCCTACCAAATTGCACTTCCACCCAGTTTATCGAACCTTCACGATGTATTTCATGTGTCACAACTTAGGAAGTACAATCCAGATCTTTCACATGTCATAAGAAATGAATCTGTGCAGTTAAGAGATTTGTCTTATGCGATGCGGCCAATGAGGATCGTGGATAGAGGGGTCAAAGAGCTTAGAGGTAAGCAGATTCCTCTGGTGAAAGTTCTTTGGGATGGTGTTAGCTTTGAGGAGGCAACTTGGGAGTTGGAGTCCCACATACAGCAAGATTACCCTCAGTTGTTTATATGAGGTAAACAATTTTGGGGACAAAATTTTAAAAAAGGGGGAGAAATGTAACATCCTCTTCAACATGTTAGACTTGTAAATAGTTATAGAGGTAGCTTAATACTTGCTTAACATGCCTGTTTAATTTTGTGACAATCTGAGTTAGTTTAGGCACTTTGCTGCAAGCCGGAAGGTGAAAAGTAGCTTTAAATGATCCAGATATTAGCTTAAATGGCTTAGCTAATGGAAATGAATGTGAATAATTTATTTCTTAGTCACAAATGTATTTTTTGTGATGTGGTTAAAGTTTGAGAATAATCAGAGTCCGTTTGGTATTTTTAGGCATACTGGTTGTGTGTTTTAATACTGATTTGACTAGTCACAAATATGAAAAATTATGATACTGGTGAAATGACTTTTTCAATGAATCTTAGTATTTATTTTAAAGTTGTTGGAACTTAAAAAACTTGATTTAACTAAATTTGAATGTTTTTAGCATATCAAGAAATATCAGTGTCATAATGCTTGGTCCTTAGTTATCCATGGTTTCAGCCTTTTAATTGGCTATTAGTTTCTTATTTTCTCCATTTTCCTTCTCTTCACGGCTGGAAAACAGAACAAACAGCAGCAAAAAAAAGGAGAAAAAGAGGGAAAACAAGAGGAAGAACAAGAAAGAAAGAAGAGGATATCAAAGGAAAAATCCAAGGTTAGTGATTGAGGATCAAGCTGCAGCTTCAAGACAGCATTAAGGAGCTTGAAGGTAGGGGTTTTTGAACTTAAACTCTCATCTTTACTCATTTTCCATACTTAGGCTATTTGAAACCTAATATGCCAAATTGAGTTCTTGAAGTGTTTTGAGTGTTTTTCTTGCTTGGATAAGTTTTAAATGGTTCTTATGACTTGTTCATACCAAAAGTTTGGATTAGAAACTAGAAATCCTCATTTTGGACCTAAAATACTCTATTTGATGATTTTAGGGGTTTAGATGAATGATTTGGTGTTTTGATCTATTTTTGGTGAAATCAATTAGTATTTTATGTTTCTCTCATGTTTGTGAACATGTTTGGGACTTAAAATCATCAAGAAACCATTTGAAAGTGGCTAAATTTCATGTTTTGCACTAATGGAACAGTGCTTCACGTCTGCAGAATTATGCAGATTCTGTGCTGGGTGAGGAGCGCCTAGGCGCTCGTAGTGTGGGTGTCTGAGCGCCCTAAGCCCAGAAGAATTTTACGTGTTGCTGGGCGGTAGATACCTAGTCGCCAGTGGAATGAGCATTTGAGCGCCCAATGCCTAGAGAATTTTGGGTGATGAACTTGTTTGCGCGCCTAAGCGCTGGTCTGGAAGCATCTAAGCGCTGGTGCAGGGCAAACAATGTAATTTAGCATGTGTTGCTAAATAAATTCCCTACTTGTTGGGATCATTTGTGCAAGCCTTTTAGGGTGTAAAGAGACACTTTTGGGGATATTTCTTGGAGAGAATTATCAACTTGCATTTATGAAGAGTTTGGGAATTATTAGATATTCAAAGGGTGATAGAATGTCTATGTTGGTGTTTAGAACTTTGGTCAACATGGGGTTGATTTCTAAATCACTTATGAGTGATTGTGTGATGTTCTAGATACTGTTTAACTAGTAATATGAATCTTACTACTTTGTTGGATAAGTGAGGTTAAGATTCCTATGTTCTAGTGTTTAATATGTGGCTTGAATCTTTGATTTTCAAACCTAGTATTTGCTAATTTCCTATGGATTGTGACCTTAGATGGTGTGCACAACCATATGACTTGAGAATGAGGTGTTGGATCCGAATTCTCCTTGCGGGTTTGCTTGTATGGTCAGGCTTACCGGTGTATGGAGTTGGTGTCGTTACTCTTATTTTTTTGTAAGGGAAACCAGTCCATACATCACCAGGTAGTGTTAGGACAAGATGCCTATCCTACTTAGTATATATACAAGGAATGTAATTCTTGGGAGAAAATAAGTAAATAGCTTGTGTTTTCAACTTTAAAACTTCGTTGGCATTACACTTCCATAATATGTGGACTTTGTTTGAGCATAACCATAATACATAACATAAATCATTACATGGTTGACACTTGTATGGGTAATTGTCATGACTTAATCGATTAACTATTTGGTTGCTTGTTCGATAATACCTTAGGGTTGTATGGGCGATTCTTTGATATTATTGATTATCGGATATTCTTTTTACATCAAATGTGTTTATGAGTTCAGTTGATTTATTTGTTGTGAATGATTAACTGTTGGTATTGGTATGCTTATACTGAGAAATTGTGATTTCTTACCTCTGTGTGTTGAAAAGCTTATATATACATTTTGGCATGTTAACCACTGACAGTTGTACATATGACTTTTTTATCATTCGTAGCTCTCTATAATGATTGTGTAAATTATTATGAATTTTTATCTTTTATATTATTAAAAATGACATATCTAATGTGATTTATTATGAATATTCTATTTATTTTATGATAATTCATATTAAAGGTGTTAAAAAAAAGTTGCACATGCCTCGATTGTGCTAGTGTAATCTTTTTTATGCGATAATATGATATTACATCATTAAATGAGTAAGACTGATAATAAGAAGTCAATTACTTAATAGGTCAAATCCTTTAAATAATATTGCAACATGTGATCACATTGACAATAACTACATTGACAATAAGCTTGTTGTTCAATTGACATTGACATAATTTTTTGGGACTTAAGCGTGACGTTGCTGTTTGATTTTTATTTCTTAAAAAAAGAAATTTAAAAAATGCGAACTTTTCAAACCAAATACTTTTTTTAATATGATTTTCAAACCGAATACTTGAAAATAGACAAACTTGAAGTTAAGAATTAAGTGGATAAAGCATTATTTTACACACACATATATATATATATATATTAGAATTTAAGTAAATTTGTATTAAAAATTTAATTATTTTTTAAATAAATATAAGGGCATTTTTTTTATGGAAATCCTCTATTAAAATTAATATGTATTCTATCGAAGTATCTACCAATAGTGGAGTGGCTCATTTGGTTAACCTTCTCCTCTTGACAATTAACTTTGGTTCAAATTCTAGATTTTTTTATTAGTAGGCCATCTGTAATCTAACTGTAAATTTTTGTTAAGAATGATAGTTTATCTTAACCTTAAAATGAAGAAAACTTTCACCCACTCTAAACTTCTATGTGCCAAAAAAAAAAAATCGAACTTCCAGCACTATTTCTTCAATTTAGTTAACTACTCACACCATTGTATGCATGTATCAGGATCCTTTGCAATTTTTATATAAATCGCAGTGATCCAATCCTCAAAAATACTTTCTTTTGTGATAAAATATTGAAAGGAAAAATAACTCATTAAATTATAACTCTGAGATGAGTAACTTCACACCCTACAGTTCCTCCTTATTCTTATATGCATATTGATAAGTCTTTTTTGCTTTTTTTAATAAATCTTTCTTTTGATTGATATAAATAAGCATTAGTAATAATTATGAAAAATATTTATTGTAAATAATTTTTTCAAAACTCAAATAAGTAGGGGCATAATTTTTCCGATAATCGCAAAGAAAATTGATTGTAAAAATGCTCCCAAAATTATAATTTCATTATAATTTTATTTTTGCAAACCACCCAAGCCGCTCTCCACTAGTCCAATCCTAATGGCTTGTTCTTCTAAATACCATGTGTCAACATTTTTGTTCACTTGTAAATTTTGGACCTTCAGTAACCTTAACTTTTTAAGAACAATTAATATTTTGTGACCAATAGTTATTAATAGCTTATATTTTGTCACGAATCCCATTTAATTAAAATATAATTAAAAAATGATATGTTATTTTATTAACAGCTGATTATTAAAATATGAGTACCCTCACGAAAAAATGGCACCGAAAAACCTCGAGTTGAGCATAAGCCACCGCATTCGTCACATGCGTTCGTATCAACGTCCATCATTTTGTGAGACAAATGGTGATTAAACGGGTATGTAACATAGGTCTATTTTCAAAAGTGGCGATTCACACAAGACTGGTAAGTAACATTACTCTAATTTTCAAACAAGGCAACTATTAAAATCAAAATTCACTTTAGAGTGATTGATGCTCATTTTTATTGCATGAGAAGTAACATTAAACACCATTCTGTTAACAAAGAATTAAATTTCAATTTCACTTCTCAAAATTTGCCTACAAGTAAACGCAAAAAGTGCAATGCTACTGATAAATTGTGAACTATTTGAAAAGTAATAGACATTTATTTGGAAATTTGCTGCATTCTAACTAGAGCTGCATATGGAGTACCAAAACACATCCATGAATATCAAAAACTACTAATAGTTCACCATTGCTGCTACAATTATCCGCTAACCCTCATGCAATCAACATTTGCAAAAATGACTTGGCAGGCCCTTCAACTGGTAATGGACATGTCAAAAACAGTGCCAAAAGAAATAGTGGATCAACCAGGATCACCGTGAACCATGTAACATAATATGAGCAGCAGTCGTTGAAATTTCTATGGTGACTAAGAATCTTTAGGGGAACCCACGATGGCAGACCAAATAGCATAATAGGAAGGGACATCTTCATAATAAGGTACACCTCTAAACAGTTAAAGGATTACCAACAAAATGAAAAAACTAGAGTAATAACAGTTAGTAACAAATACATCTGCAAATTTAATCCATGGAAACCCATACTGGACCCAGCATCTATCTAGCATTTAAAAGCCAATATCAAACTTTCTGAAGGTCCTAATAATGTTTCAGGGCTCTCAAAAGCAAAAATTAACGAAAAAGCATTCAACAAAGGGTCTGACAATACCCCAATTTTCACAGTGCATCCTCATGCAGAGCATACAAATCTGCTTGAATGACAGTCACATCAACCTGTAAAAAAGATATACATACACAGCAATGAGCAACAGCAACTGCTACTACATAACTGAATCTTAGTGAATAAATCAGTAAAAGAACTAGGTATAAACCACTGCAAAGAGCTAGGTATACATGCCTAACTATTTCTTTTTTGTTGGTTTGTTAAATATTGGCTTAGTTTTTATAGAAATGGAAATAGATTTAGAAAAAAGCAGTGAAACGTGTTACTATGCATTTACTCTTCCCCTAACTAGAAATTTTGACACCATCTTTTCTTGAGGAAGATCAAATGCCTGTTTGTTTTAGCTTTTCACCACGTCAAACGCATGTTCACTTTCATTAAAATAAAGTTCAACACATCTTGTCGTGTTTGGTTTCCTTTACAATTCATTTGAATGTTGAGGTTGTGGGAGAAAAAATCAATTCTCTCACCAGCATTTCCGTTACGTTAAAATTATTTTTACCATACCACCCTCATTTCATCTTTTCTTGTGTTGTGTGGTTCTTACTTTTATGTCCTTTTTAGTATTTTTAGGTCTAAAAGTACTTTTATTTTATACCATCTAAACAAAAAAAAAATTACTTTTCAGATATCATCATTGCCAAACATAAATTATTTTTTTCCACATCAATTCTTTTATTATCAATACTTTCAACATCAATTCTTTTACAATCTAATCCAAATGGAACCCAATTTGTTTCCAATGAAACCAACTTGCAGACATTCACTTTTCACTTTTAGATCACGACCCTAATCAGGAACAAGAATAACCATTATAATATGAAAGGAAAACTTCTCCTATCACTC
The DNA here is from genome assembly GCA_029884595.1 of Ormosia semicastrata. NCBI lineage: Eukaryota > Viridiplantae > Streptophyta > Magnoliopsida > Fabales > Fabaceae > Ormosia > Ormosia semicastrata. The sequence goes on along the minus strand of JAQQTO010000044.1, from coordinate 31,507,847 downwards.
ACCACTGCTGTGAACACAACCCTGGTTTTTACCACCAGTCACCGGCAATATATTGCCTGATCAATGTGTGGCGGAATTTGTTTTATTTCAGTACCAAGCTCTTGTTCTATCCTATATCTGGACAAAATAGGTGGAAACACATAAGAAATCTACATAAAGTATATCTGAAATAGTGAAATTCATATCTATCTGAAACTTACAAATTGAAGCGATCCTCATAAGTGATCAAGTTCACTGCTAAACCAAGGTGCCCAAACCTCCCTGAACGACCAACCTGTATATCATTGGAACATCCGTAAGAAAATATACGGAGAATCATTATCAACGTAGGGGAGAAAGCAGAAATCAAGCATACCCTGTGAAGATAAGTTTCTGAGTTCTTGGGAAAATCAAAATTAATAACGACATTGACTGCTTGGATGTCAATTCCCCTAGTGAAAAGATCTGTGATTGTTTCACAATAAGGGAGAAAAACAAAAAATTTAAATTATTAGGACGATATATCAAAAAAATCTAACCAGTTCAATTATGCAGATATATTTAACAGAAAGATTCTTAACATATATTATCACTCAAAATATCATCAGTGAATCAATTAATTACACTAAACAAATATAGGTTATGCTATTATTCACTATCAAAACTGATTTCTAACATAAAATAAACGAAAATAATATCAGAAAAATAAAGGAAATGGGGACCAGAAAGGCGGAAACAATAACATATTTAAAACATCCATATCTAGCAGGATAGGTATCACTCACAATCACCTCAGAGAAACACTCATTACGCTCATTTATAGCAGGATGCTAAAGTGCTGGCAGCATACCAGTACAAACAAGATTCCTGCATGCACCATTGCGGAAGTCATGAAATACTCTATTACGGTGGTCTTGCAACATCTTCGCATGAATATAGAAACATGAATACCCAAGTTCTGTGATTTTCTTGGCAAGGAGTTCAACCCGATTCACCGAATTGCAGAAGATGATTGACTGGTTTATTTGCAGCTGGAATAGAAGCCATCATTATTATCGTATTCACAGCTGGCAAATAAGAAAAACCACAGTATCTTGACATAGATAACTCATACCTTAGAGAAGAGAGTATTTAGGCAGTGGACTTTCTGCCTCTCTTCCACAAATGCATAATATTGTGTAATACCCTTCAGAGTTAGCTCATCCATAAGGTTAATGATATATGGCTTATGAAGGTATCTATCTTTGAAGTCCTTTACAGTAACAGGAAATGTTGCTGAAAACATCAGGATCTGACGGTTTGCAGCAAGAAATTGAATCAGCTGCTCTACTGAAGGTTGGAACTCTGGGGACAGAAGCTTATCAGCCTGAGAGACAGAAAGTTATGTAAAGCCTCAGATTGATACATAACTGTTGCTATTAGAGGCAATAATGTTAAAAGTACCACAGAATGAACATGTGCAAAGGACACAATGGAAAAGATGTTCTACTCAATAATCACAACATAAATAAAAAATGCAATAAACAGAGGCATTGCTTCCACTACCAACTTGACAACATAAGGATACATACAGATTCCTTATCCTAGCAGATCAGGCAAAAGCCTTTGAAACATAGCTGGACATCAGACAATACTTGTCTAACAACATCCAATCATTTCTTACCTTCATCTTCCTAAATCTCTTTTAATAAACAACATTTTCTAACAGTTAATGATTCTCAGCCAGATGCTATATAAATTAGTAAATTTCAGGTGAACTGTGATTACCTCGTCCATAACAAGCATAGAGCAATCTTTCAGAATGCAGATGCCCTTCTTTGCAAGATCTAATATTCTTCCTGGAGTTCCAACTAGTAAATGAACTGGTTGATATAAACGCATAATATCATCTTTCAGGCTGGTACCACCTGTTGTAACCATAACTTGAATTTTCAAATGCTTTCCAAGCTCTTTACAAACTTGAGAAGTTTGCAAAGCCAATTCTCGTGTCGGGACCAGTATAACAACTGCATGATAGAACAAATACAATAGTCAAAACATGAGTAGAGCCTAACATCAATGCTCATTCAAGAACACACACTAGCCATGAAATAACTATAAATAATGAAGAATTGAATCATGCATCAACAATGCAACCAAATATATCCTTTACTATTTTCAAGTAACTTTGGCACCAAAATCTATCTGCGCATTGATCTTCCATGTCTGAAATAACTTTTCAAGTGAAGTAACAAAACAACTTATGAACTAGAAATCGGTTTGTTTAAAGGAATTTCTAAAATTTATAGTTGAAATAAAAAGAAATTTTAGGAACAAATTACTCTCAAAGCTTTAGTATCATTCTGGACAGAAGATGAAAACAGATATGGAAACCAATATGATAATATCCTACGTCAAGCTTGTTCTCTGTGAACATTCAGAAAATGATATTACTAAACTAGCTGGACCTTCCCTGTTACGAATTCCATTTTCTGTTCTTTCAGTTTTAATAACAAAATACTGCTCACAACAAGCAGCAGGCTATCAGAAAGGCTTACAAAACTGAGACATCAATAAAAGTAATCCTTTCAACTAGACTTCTGAGCATCTTGTAAAAAGCTGAAGTGAAGGAAGTCAAACCTTGAATAACATTATTATCCTGATCAATTTTTTCCAATGCCGGAATACAAAATGCAGCTGTTTTGCCTGTTCCATTTTTAGCCCTAGCAAGAATATCACTACCAGTAAGAGCAATTGGAATGCTTTCTTCTTGGATAGGAGAAGGCCTTTCAAAACCCTTCTCATATATTCCCATGAGCAGCTCACGCTTCAAAAAGTAATCCTCAAATTCATTTCCTTTAGTTGCTGTCACGTCCTGAGGAAGAAAATGAATGAAGGTCAAGACCAACATAAATGTTATAATATAAAAGCTAATAACTCCAAACCCCATAAACACAAAAGTTCAAACAACCAATCCATAGATGGTAACATTTATTAGGCCTTTGAAAGGAAATTAAGAAAATCATGCAGAAAAATAACCACGCTCAGAAAAAATCAATTTCATCAAATAAAAAGAAATCTCATAGGTCACAATACTAAATGCCACTGCACCGGTTACAAGGAGTAGAATTTGAGTACATTTCCTAAATCTCTAGACTTGCAGCAAAGTATTAATAGTTGAAGCAGTTTGTAGGTTCTACAAGTATGATTGTACTTTAAACTCTAAACTCAAATTGTCTAAATTACTGAAAAATGGCAATTTCAACTGCTAAAAGAGCATAGAGTACTAAAAATGACATGAATCCACAAAATATCAGCTAAAACCTATGTAGAGAATCAACTCCAACAAACATTTCCAATATAAATCCATCCTAGTAAAGATAAATAAAATAAAATAGCAAGGAATTATAAACATCACAAATAAGACATACTGCCTCAAGGATCTCAAACAAAATATATGACTAAAACAAATGCATATTTCATATAACCAATCACTTGGAGCTAGGGGTGTGCAAAAAATCTAAAAGAACCAAACCAAACCATAAACTAAACCAAACCACTCTATAAATAACCATATTTTTGTGAACCAATTTTAAAACTTGAACCGGTTACATTTTAAAAGTGGTTCGGTTAATTAGTTTTATATCTAGTTTGGTTAACTCATAATAACTAAACCAGTACACTCTTCAAAAACAATTGCTAAGAAACTTCACTTTTGACATTTCTCTCAAATTTCTCACTTTTCACTGAAAACGCTAACGTGAGGTGAGCCCTAACTCCTAAATTTATGAACCCTAACCCCCAAATTGGGCACCACAAATTGCTCAATTGGAGACACCTTTAGGCTTCACGAGTTGCGAGTTTAGACAATTCATTTCATCTTCTTCGTTCTAGGTCGATCTGGGTCTTCGTCTCTCTACGTTGATCTACTGCGTCTTCATCTATTTGCTTCTGTTGCGTCTTCATCTCTCTGCATTTGCGTCTTCATCAACTACTGTGTCTTCATCGGGTCTTCATCTTTTGGTGAGTGGTGATTTATTTTCCAACCTGAACCCTTGATTTCTCTCTCTCTCTCTTTTTTTTTTTTTGAGACTTACATTTACATTTTCATCTTTATGCAGGTCAAGTGTTACCCAAGGTAGATTTAAACTAGCGTCCATTGATTTGTAGTGCTGGGTCTTCGGGTGGTGAGAACCCTTGATTTTTTTTTATTCTTACATTTTCATTTTCATTTAGATTTTCATTTTCTATTGTGTTGCACAAAGTTAATCTTATACATGTAAAAAATAGTGTAGATATTTTATCAAGCGTAGAGTAAAAATGGTCAAGTTTGTGATTTTCCTTTGTACTGAAAAGCTGAAACAAAGTGGAGAATCATTTTTTGTGTTTCTCATTGACTATATTTCTCTACACTTTAGTTTAATTGAGGTTGGCTTTTAGCATGTTAATTAATTTCTTTATTTAGTGTTTGTCTTGATTGCATGCTGGCTGGTTGACAAAATGCCTGAACTATCTTTTTTTGGATTGAATGACTTTCGTTACTTCTTGGCATTAAGCATAGACACTTTTTTTTTTCTAGTCTTTTGACATATAGATGTAATTTTCTTAGTAATCTGTGTTCTGAGTTCATATTCATAACCAAAAAAATAAAATGAACTTATTTAGTCTTACATGGACTGAAGTTAGGGAGTTTTAAGGTTAGTAAATCTGGGGTGCTATTTGCTGGCATGAGTATTTTCTATTGAATGACATTTGTGGGTTTTTAGTTGCTGTTTGTGAGTGATTTTGAGTGGATAAGTTGAGTTTTCTGGTTAAGAATCCCTAAATGACAGATGCATGTCTTAAAAACACTGCATTATATTCTTTGATGTGTTCTTTTATTTTAACAATTTGGAGCAATTGAGATGTTTTTTATAGGCAATTTGTCAATTTGAATGCTATTTGTCAATTTGAACGCTATTTGTCATACTTCTAGAAACCCTTGCTGTATCATCATATTTTATCTCAAAATAACCACGGTGAGAAATCAAAGTGAAATTCTATCTTTATAAAAAGGCACTCAAGTGAAAGCCTCCCTAAGATTTCAGGAAACTAATTGTCAATATGAAAATACTCGAGACAATGTAATTATGATGTAAAGAGGTATTGTTTTACATTAAACTCACCATTGCAACCTTAGTGGGAATTATTAATATTTTTTTTTCTCTGTAGCTGTATCTACTCTGCTTAACTTTGTGAGGATGTTTGTCCGAGCACATGATGAAAATTACAAGCAGCTTGAATATGAAAAAAAGAGAATGGAGAAGGAAGCAGAAAAGCTAGCCGCTAAAAAGGAGTCTGAACATATGATGCGGACCACCATCAAGAGTGGGAATATTAAATGATCAAATTTTTTTAAGGCGGCTAAAAAGCTGTTCCATAGTGATAAAGTTGCCATCTGGTTGGATGAAGAAAACACTTTCCATAAGTGCAACATCATTTTGTCGTCGGCAGCATTGACATTGATGATGATGCAATAACTGAGTTATCTAATGCAAGAATTGTAATACTCATGGCATATGGCTGAGGATTAGATTCATTTTAAGCAATAAGCCTTCTTAAACCTCGTTTATGTTGAGATCTATATGCAACATAATCATGAGTTATTAATTAACATTCATTTCATTCTCAATTTGTTTTATGTCCAGCAGAAAAGCAGTTTTATGGTGTTCAGTTCGGTGAGGCATGGTGAACTACTTTGGTGTACAAAGTATTTGATTTAGTTTTGCTCTGTCAGTCCTAAAGTTTCCATGTACCAAGCAATAGCAATGTAAATGCCTGATCCAATGTGTGTGTGTATATATATATATATAAGATAGAGTAGTATTTAAGTTTTTAATTTCTTTTGTTGGTGTGTTTATTTAGTCAAAGATTTTTAATGAATTTGTTCTTTTAATTTCAGAAGCATAGGACTGCCAGAGACAAACCCGAGTCATCAGAAGGCATGTGTTGGACCCCTTTTTTGTGTGGTATTTATTGTTGCTCTGAACTGCTGTTTGCTTATATTGTTTTGGTTGCCAATGTTGTATACCCCATCATACCACAGAAATGGTAGTTCTTCTTGAGATGTTAATGGTGGTCAATATCTTGGTATTATCTTTGGTGCAAATGGTTTGTGCTAGGAGGCATTATTATCAGTATGTAAGCACTAAGCACTGAGTACAGAATTTGGAAGTTTGCAAATTCTGTTTATGATCATTGGCCTTCCAGAATGTACTGCCAATGGTGAGTTAAAGCTAAGTTCAGTCCCCTATGTGCATTATCAGTTTTCCACTTAGAATTCATTTCTTTTGAGATCAAATAAGAAAATTTGTTAACAACTTCTATGCTCTGTCAAATACAGCTTATTGAGTTTCATTTCTTTTGAACTGTTCAATTTGTTATTGATTGCTAAAGAACTGGACTGATGCAGTTTCATGGGTCTGATGCTGAATCAGCTTAGGACTAACTTTAGCTTGCTTCGAATCGAATCGGTTTCATGAAAAAACTAGTTCTCGAATCGGTTTTTGAACCAGTTTTCTAAGCTGGTTTTTAAACCAGTTTTATGAATTGGTTTCATAGAAAAACCAGTTTTCTGAACTGGTTTCATGAAAAACCAGTTCTGAACTGGTTTTTGAACCGGTTCAGAAATCCAAACCGGTTCAGAACCGGTTCTAAATCTAAATCGTTTCTGAACCGGTTCCAAATCCAAAAACTGTTTCTGAACCGATTCCAAATCCAAACCGGTTCTAAACCAGTTCAAAATCGGTTTACGGAACCAAAACCGGTTCAGCCCTAGAAGAAAACCAGTTTGGTTTTCAAACCGATCCGCTTTACCGGTTCGGTTCGGTTCGGTTTTTCATGCCAAACCGAACCATGCCCACCCCTACTTGGAGCATAAGATAATACTTTTCATAACCATACCTCTGTCTTATAGCGTGTATCAGGTGGTGGAATCTTTAGTCTTGCCTTCCAATCTTGTGAACTAACAAAGGAAATCAATTGAGGATAGTATTAGAACACATTCTTTACTTAGGTAAGAACCACTACAATAGCTTTATCTAGCAGTAAAATAATTGAATTTTACATGCTATAAAGTTTCAAACCTTTCACAAACTCATAATTGAGCAAACATCACTCCATACCATAAAAAACTTGCAACAGCAAGGCATTAAGCCTTGATTGTGGACAAAATCAGTTTGAATTTTACATGCTATAAAGTTTCAAACCTTTCACAAACTCATAATTGAGCAAACATCACTCCATACCATAAAAAACTTACAACAGCAAGGCATTAAGCCTTGATACAATGTGATTTATAAAGCAAAGCATCAGAACCTAGAACCTCACAAAACAGCAATCAAGCATTTAGGATTACTGCTCAAATTTGAGTTTCTACAACCATTTAAGAACCATTATAGCTTACAACATTTCCGAAATTCCTGATTACCCGGAAAATGTTCTGAGCCCCCTACTTTAAAACAACAGGAACTCCAGTCTTCACTAAATAGAAAAGAACAGAAAACCGAAGAGTGACTACTCTTTCATAAGACCAGAAAATTAAGTAAACCACATTGAAGGCTGACAGATTGCTTTCATCACCATTAAAACAGAAAAAACGTAAGCTAAAAATTCTCAAGCTATTGAAATTAGAGGCGTACCACATCAACAAACATTAACTACACATCTCTCCTATAAGAAGATAAGCTTCATTCCTATATAGTTCTGTACATATCCTCTGATATCCTTAGTCAGTCATAACCACTCACTCACACGAGTAACTAAACATTGAAAAGGTCTTATGCCGAATCCTAACCCATTCTATACCCCAAAAATTCAGCAAATCCAACACCACAAACCTACACACTTCACTCATTGACCCAATCATAATGCACATATCTAACACATAAAAAACAAGTAGTTTCAAGAAATCCAACTGGGTAAATCCCTTTAAAAAAAAATGAAAGCACCTTGGGTCAACGGCTTCAGACTGTACAGTCTTCTCAACCTCCTCAACCACGTTGGTGTCAGTATTACCACCCAACTGGGCCCTTCTCAACCACTGTTGCTGCTGCTGTTGTTGTTGCTGCTGCTGCTGTTGATTCTGTTGATGCTGCTGGTACTGCAGCGGATGCTGATGCTGTTGCTGCACCATGTGCCTCTGTACATACTGTTGTTGAGGTGGCCTTGGTTGAAACCCAGGGTTAGAGTTCAAACCACCCCCTCCTCGCCCTAACCCGATCCCAGGTGGGTATCTCGCTCTATTGTTCATCCCACCGATTCAAAACCAAAAACCCACAAAAATTTTCTAAACAAAAAAGAATGTACAAGAAGCTAAAGCTACCTACTATAAAGCCAGGGTTTCTTCTAGGTCGCTAAATTAGGAACTGAAGCCGAACCCCTCAAATGATGATTTCTTCAAATGGGGTTGCGATTGAGGCCAAAACTAACAAAATATGAGAAGAAAAATCTGAAATTTTTTAGGGTATTATACAAGGACCCAAAAAATATGGGTAGGGTTTTCTTCTTGTGGGAACCAAAAATTTGGAGGAAGAAATGGTTGGGGATTTTTTGTACAGATCTACAGCGGAGAGGGTTCCAGGATTTGATGGTTTTGATTTGATTCGAGCGAGTGATTTGCTTGAAAGGGTGAAGAAATCGAAGAGAAAAAGTAATTTCCTTTGGAATTTTTGTTTGAATTTGATGATTGATGATGGGTTATTGCGTCAAATGGATTTTCTGGTTATTGCTTGTTGGCCCCCGTTCTTACTTTTTATTCTGTAAAGCAACTCTATCTTTGACACACTTTGCTTTGCTTCTCTATCTTCTTGATTATGATGGTTTTGTTGCTTCTCTATCTTCTTGATTATGATGGTTTTGTTGCTTCTCTATCTTATTGTCTATGATTGTCTTGTCCTTTTTTTTATCATTATATTAATACTAAAAAAACTGGGGTCAATTAAAATAGCATATCATGATCAATTGATGGCCGAAGAGGATTCAGCTATTAGGTGATGGGCACATTGGGCCAAGTGGAAAGTAGGTTGAATGAATATTGAGTCTGGGTTTCGTGGACCTTGATTGGAAGCCATACACCAATAATAATGGGTCCGTGCAACGGTTTGAAGTGGATAAAAAGGGGTTGACCAGGTCAGAACCACCTTCCCTAAAATGTAGGAGCTACTGAGGAAACAGTTCCGTGAAGATTACAGGCTCAAGCGAAGCTGGTAACTGAAAATACGGATGAAGGAGCAAGCAACAGTCACTTCACATGAAAATCAAAGAGGAAGTTAAGCACTCGGCTAGCAGTTTCATTGAATCTATACGCAATCTAGTAAGCAGTTAGCCGAGGCCTGTTGAACTGATTCTAATGTTGTTAGCCATGATCATAGAGGTGGGTTATGGGCAACAAAACATGATTGACAGGGTTAGGATGGGTTAACAGCCAGTTTTGTTTTATGAATAGTGTTATAAACTCAATTGTAAAGACACGTAACAACGACAACATCAACCAATATCAATACGACAACACCATTCAATTATCTTCATCTTCTCCTTGCACTCATTCATTTACATTTAGTACATTGTAAAGACCCATAACAACGACAACATCAACCAATATCAATACGACAACACCATTCAATTATCTTCAGCTTCTCCTTGCACTCATTCGTTTACATTTAGTACTTTCCTGCTCTACCTTTACTTGCCTTTACATTTACACTCTTTACAATTTACTTTTAGTCATTAGCTGTTTACATATGCAACTTCTCCTCTACCTTCCAACTAGGCATTTTTTTTTTAAGTTTGCCTGGGAACTTATAGTTGAGGAAAAGAGTCCCTTTCTTAATATTTTCACCTAAGTCGATTCGCTTGGCTAATTGTAATGTCCTAATACTGCAATCTCAATAAATGTAACATTTATAATGATAAACAATATTGCAACGTCACTACATACATAATAATCTGATAATATATTCATAATATACACTGGAATCATTATAGAGAGCTTTATGAAATGCAAAAAACATAAAACTCATAATAAAATGCATATATACAACATTAGCCTTCCAAAGGCTTGAAGTAATATATAACTCTTTATATTACAAAAGAAGTATAAATAAATACAAAGATTGAAACATAAAAGATAAAACTAGAACTAGTCTAAAACTTTAGCTTCTTTTTTCTTCTTGTTCTTTGAAGAACTTTCACCTGAAATTACATGACAACACAGCGGGATGAGAATTAACAATTCTCAATGTGAGTAAACCAAAACCAATCATACATAGCATAATAAACATAATCTTATACATGCTAAATAAGATATGTTTAAATCTTTACAAGGTCATACTTTAGTAACTAAAGATACTAAGTTAACATATATTCTATCATATATACTTAGTCCAACTTAGAACTAAGATGTTTAACTAGGATTTCTTGATAGATTTTTTAATATGTGTGGACTAGTATAGTCACTAATTCTCTAAAACCCAGATTAATTGAATGTCAAATGTTGTTAAGCATCTATTGGTTTAGCCCATTTGTGATCAATTTTGTTATTGGACTCTTATAAGCACTTAAACCCATGTGGATAATATTGTTTTGGGTTTGTGGGCCTTGTGTATGAGTTTTCTATGATGGGTAAGTTAACCCATATTGTAAACACAAGGAGAGACCCCTATTCTCATCTTATATGTATTGTGGTTGCCCCATTGAATCCACAAGTGTAACAACTCTCGATTTAATAACCACGACATAATCGTCATTATATCACGGTCACTAAATTTCTTTAGCGTGCTACAACTCAAACAACAAGTTTTCAAAATTTAATCATTGTGCATATAAAGAAAATATGAGCCATGAATGAAATATGTTTATTACATAGCTCCCAAAATACAATCACTGAATGAAAAACATTAAATATATATATATATATATATGTATATATATATAATGAACACAAGGTACTATTAACATAAAAACGTAGCACTTACATACCCAAATAACAAAAGACGTGTACCAAAGCACTAAAGGGTATGTAGTAACCTTGAGATAGGTACTACCTGTGAACATGGCCACTACCCCTATACACAATGAAACGTTCGATGTCCCGGTCGACACGCCAGGCATCAATGCCCCCATGAAGCTGCACTCACACGTAACCAAAGAAATCTCGTCTCAACGCCATCACAAGAATTAGAAAGTTAACTCAACCAAAACCAGCCAATTCAACTGTGTCCCCTTCACAGCCTTTATCAAACGCAAAATAAAATGGGACAATACAACAAAGAGGTGAGATATCCTACATTATTACCAACATGGTAGTGAAGGAAAATAATATGAATGACGTAGTCATTCTATACATACAGATATTGCAGATATATTCAAGTTATCAATTTCATAGATATCATCAAAAAGCATATCCCATAATAATATAAATATTAACAGCACTATAACAACAGATATCCACCATAGATATATAAATCATAATTATGTCACCACAATATGTATATTAGCCATGCCATGACAATAAGTATAGTGACTATGCATATACATAATGCGTATGCTGACCATCTTTGTGCACAATGTACTAATTTCCTACTCCATGGAGTTAGACTCAAGATTCAGATATGAACATCCCAGAAGATCTGTCGCCACGAAAAGCAATAGTATTTGTCGGGTCATCGTCGTGCGTTGCAACGAATCACCACGGCCAGGGGTATACAATGTGACAAACAGGTCACTAAATGGATCACCACACACGGACGCCCCCTGAGATCCATCATGGATCGCACTATCCTGTAAGTTCTTGTTCACTCTTTAGGCATAAAATGCCACAACAGTTACAAACTGTATAATGCTCATTATGTTGGACTTTCTCAATGCATGCCTCAATGCACGTGGATCCAATGCATACGTATCCATACATATATAGATTCGCAATAATAACATAACTTGTCCAAAATCACTTGCCATATCAAGCCCCATCATTTATCAATAATCCTTGGTCCCATTCACGGACCCACAACAATATATTATCCGATTTTCAATTGTGAAAACATACCTTTAAGGTTTATTATGAAATTATGCTTTAACGTCAATGTTTCTCTTATTAGGCCCTTCTAGGGGAATTCTCTTGAGTTTTTCACCTAAGCCTTATTACTTTATTTAAATAAGTCCTCCTCTTTATTCTTAATAAAAATTATTTAATTAAATGTCTTATGATTCTCACTTACACTCATTTCCCTTTAAAGTTTAAGATCTACTCATAGTTTTATGGTAAAATTTTATTTCCTTTCTCTTTCCATCTTATGAATCCCTAATTGAATGTCTAATCACTTAAGTATTCAAAGTTCTATTTTAATACAAAATTTCCTCTTAGTTACCCTAAATGGCCGTGAGCCCTAAGTTCATGGAATTCAACATTCATCTTCTTAATCCATCATTTTAGTTCCTCAATCAATCCATTTTCTCACTTAAAATTCTAAGTTTCAATTCATCCCAATTTTAATCACAAGTTTTCCTAATTTGCCTCCTCTTGGCCGAGACACTCGACCATGGTCTCTAGACCCAAGATTTCCATCAACTTATCAATTAGTTGCTTAAATTCCATTTTAATACGAGGTTTGGTTCATGATTCATCATTTAAGGCCACAAGGCCATGAGCTCCCCTTCAACATAGGCAAGAATTCATTATCTTTCACACTTGATTTCAAGCACACAAAATATCACAATTTATCCATGCAACAAAATAAAACAACATCAAGTAACAACATCATACAAACACATAATTACAAATCATCAAGAATCAAGCAATCAAGAGGAGAAATCCACACATGGACCCTCCAATTTCAACACACAAATTCGTCCTTCACCACCATGGGTGGTTGATGAGGATATATCTCCCTCTTACTTATAGAAGACAATACAAGAAAACAAGCCTCTTGATCCTTTTTGTTGCAATTTTCGTCTTCCACCTTCAAGAGAACCCCAAGGTGAGCAAACTTTTACAATCCTCACTCAAACCATGAAAAGAGGAGTCCTTGGTCACAAAGAGGACCAAGAATCATGAAATCAAGAAGAGAAAATGAAGATTTAAGAACATTACCTCAAGAGCTCCAAATCTAGGGCTTGAGAGAAAATGGTGAAAATGGTGGAATCAAGTGATGCTCACCAAAGAGAAAATGATCATGGTGATGAGAGGATTCAAGAAATGAGGTTGATTGAGTAAGAAAACTTGGGTGGCCAAAAATGGTGGGTTTGGCCATAGAAATGAGGAGAGAATGGAGGAGAGAGAAAGTGAGTTTTCTTGAAGATGATCACCAAAGAGAAAAGCATTAGGATGATGAGAAGAAACAAGAAATGGAAGTAGTTTTAGCAAGCTAATGGAGATGGTCTCCAATGGTGTTGGTGCCATGGAGAGGAGAAGAGAAAAGGGAGAGAAGAGCTTGAGAGAGAAATGGTAGAGAAAGAAAGTGATAGTAACTTAATGAATGAGAGTGATATGTGTAAGTGAGATGAAATAAAGATTTGTGGTCACAAATCCCCCCCCCAAAATCATGTGGTCCAAATGGAGAGAGAAAAAGGAGAAAGCTTCTCCAAGAAGCCAATAGGAAGGTGCTAGGAAGTTTCCTTCAAAGCTTCTTCAAGAAGCCAAAACTCACCTTTTTGAAAAGTCAACGATGATGTCACTTGTGTGATGTCATCAAGGTGATGTCACATAAAGTGAATACTCTAAAAAAAATAATTAATACTCTACTAGAGCTATTATCCAATGGATAAAAGTTACAGTTAATAAAAATAGTATTTATTGTTCATCGGATAATTTCACAGTACAACGATTTTATTTATTAGATAAAATCTCAAAAAATGAAACCTCATAAACTGTGTCCGGCCTCGCGTTTAGTAAGATCCCTCATCAACGTTTTCACAGTCTAAAGTTTTCCAGCCTCGGGAAAAATATTTTATTTTTTCGGCCTGCGCAACGCATACGTAAATCAAAAAATATATTAAATAATCAATAATTCTAGAATTTTCTAAAAAAATTCATAAAAATCACAAAATATTATAAAATGACTATTCATCATGAAACAAATAATTTTCAAGATGTTATACCGGCTCTGCTAAGTGTGCATGCAAAACGAGGAATATATTAAAATATTCAACGTTTCCAGAAAAATTCACAAAAATTCACAAAAATTACAAATATTATAAAATGAGTGTTTATCATGAAATAAGAAATTTTCGGGGCGTTACAACAAGGGATTTTTGCACATATAGGGAATGAGGATAGTTTCTCTTCTCTACACACACGCACCGTTCGCGACTTCCCTTTAAAGATCAGGCATGACCGCGTTCATATTTGTCCTTTCCAAGTGATTCTATAACCCGATCTCTTATATATTATATTTTCTACATGCCATAATTTGGGGTTAAATGGATTTAGAAATTTTGACATGTCTTTAATTAGTTTGAAACAAAATTCCTTCAATTGGTATTAGAGCCAATTTAATCCTAATTATGGTTGTAAATTACTTCTGTTGAGAACGAGAATTTTGATCAATTCAAGAACATCATTTATTTTTTGAAAAATTAATCAAAACCCAAATTTGATTTCAATTCTCGTTGTTTGAAGTTTTGGCAATTTTTTTAATGTATAATTTACGTGTATTTTTTGTGTAATTTTTTCAACCATACAAGAACATCATTTATGATTTTGGTTTTCCCTAGGCATTATTATTATTATTATTATTATTATTATTATTTCCAATTCTGATTTTGGAATGTGCTTCATGTGCGCAATAATTAAATTTGGTAATTTTTGTGAATCTTAAATGGCTTCAAAGTTCCATGAGAGTAGCTACTGCATGATGTTAAAAAAATGGGTCACAATTGTTTTTCTTTGACTCGAATTATATATATAAAATTGGATAATCTCAGAACTCACCTTTTGAATTTTTTTTGTAAAATTGGGCATGTTATAATTTTCATACTCTCACATGTGATATTCTTTGAGTGCTCAAATAAAATTTTTTTTTGGATTGTTTTATACTATATTGAAATTATTGTACTCTTTAGATTGTTATACAATTTAAATTTGTGAGAGTTTGTTTAAATAATTACCAAAATAATTTTTTTTAGGATTGTTTTAAGTGTATAATATTGTATATATGTTGAAATTATTGCGCTTTTATATATTGTACAAATTAACATTTGGGAGTTCATTTGGTATATTTAGAGTTATTTTGACTAATTTTGCTCCTACCTACTATTTAAATTATGGATAAATAATTAAATAAATAAAAGAGTAGCTCCTCATATTCTAAGCGTGTGATGTCTCATCAAAATCATAGAATAAAATTTTGTAATTAATTCTTACATAACTATGGATACTTTGATATTGAATATTGTCTTTTATGATGCTTGGTAATTATTGAAATTATTTTCACTACATATAATAGACAAATGAGAATTATAATTAAAATGATAATTTTGGATATCTTATTTTGTATGATAAGGAGCATTGATATCGATAAATATATTATTTTGATGCCAAGAAATTCATGTTGATTATATGCCCTTTATTGCTGTTGAGAAATTTTTTTTATGGAAGACTTATTTAAATAAGTTTGGGTATATTAAAATTTATTTATTTATACATATTTTGCTCCTCTTTAATTGTTGATGTTAATTCTATTAGTTGAACTTGTTGAACTCCGTAAATTATGCAATCTAATATTGGGAGTTATTCTTGAAATAATTTTTTCGTTATCAGAGCATGATAATGTATCATGTATTGCATATAATTATTTTAATATTGGACGTTTGTGCATTGAGAATATTAAAGTGCTTTGATATATATTATCAAGAATTAAAGTATAATTGTATGTGATTAATTTTATTGTATATTGTGTCATTGTAGATTTAAATAAATTACTTTCAATGTGGCCATTATGAGAATATTATTTAAAATAATTTTGATTATTGAGAAATATTTAAGGTAATGACAAGTTTATATTAAGTCATTATTGTGGTTAAGTTTTATATATCTCGTAAGTTTATTTTGTGAGCCATTTGTGAAAGTTATATAAAGTTCTAGTAATTTGAATCCTATTAAGTTAGCATCCACTTTTGTTGGCTCTACACACAAGGATAGGCAACATACTATCTGAGGTTAGTTATAAAACTTATATGGTTATTGGCATATTGTATAATTGCATAAGTGGAGAAATTTGTTCTTAAGGTCTTCTTCTCCCTTTTCATGCATATTTTTGAATATGCAATTATGTATAAGAGTGTGAAAATTATCTGATTAATGTGGCATGAAAAATTTGAAACTCTATAAGTAATTTTGTCATTGATTATTGTAGTTTCTTATGGTCATATGCTCACCTATTGTAAGACCAGTATTGTATTTTGTAAATCTTGTGAGATCTTATCTCTAAGAGTTCCATCCAGAATATTTATAATTGTTTTGAACATTTTGTATAGTTGTGAGCTCACCTTCGCAGGACCAATTATGACAAAGTATTATATTGTTAATAATGTTATTATGTTTTCATTGAAAATTATGTTAATAATGCACTTACCCTATCGGTTTGTCTTTACTAATTTGATTTTTGATATTTTGTTGAATGCATTAAATAATTGTGCCCTTAGAGTTTTCAGTATCCTCTCGATACTAGCTTTAGGGACATGATATTTAATGGTTTATGGGAGTTTGCTTGTTCATTGTAATTTGGGACCCTTAGGTGGGATTATAATGACATAGCAGCTTAAATTGTTGTGACATATGTATTATATTACTCATTGTCAAGTGTTTTATCGATTTGAATTAAGCAACCTTGAATATTTGTATTATTTTGTGAAAATTGACGAATGAGATAAGTGGGCATTTTGTAACAATCTAAATTTTTTTATTTAGATATATAATTTTATCAAATAAAAAAAATTAATAATGTTGAATGGATTGCAATTAATATTGGGTTGTGTAAGTAATGAACATATCCTTTAGTGTGACATTATTTGACATAATTATTTGTGTGATAGAGAAAATAGTTTAAATTTTATTTTGAAAATCTTGAAAAATATTGCTTGTGCATAAATTATGAAAATATTGGTTCAACCATTTTACTCTATCAAGTGGGAGAGACTTGTATATTGTAATCTGGAACCCTTAGGCGGGATTGCAATGATGCAAGGGCTCTAGTTCAATTAATTACCTAACTAATTGAACAAAGAAAAACCAATACAATTATGGTTGCGTAAGTATAATAAATATTTTAATGCATGATTTTCTCTAACTTTTGTATTTGTCATCGCTTTGTTGTTGCTTGTTGGGACCTATTGAGGACATTGTTGAGTCTCCTAAAGTATGTTGTAATATAGTGAATTCCCTATAGTTGTCATGTTGTGTTGATATGTTTTAGTCTTAATAAGATATGTTGAAAGCATAAACAAATTTTCTATTTTATACCATTGTTTGTGCTGTATTAAATCATTAGCCTCTTGAATTTATTTTGTTATAAGTATTGTCGTAGTAATTTGAAAAATATTATTTTATCGATATGATAGTGATAATTATTTTCACTTAGTATCTTGAAATGATAATTTTGAATATTTCCTTTTATATTATTCAAATGTCAAAATCCTCAAAGGATTTTTTTTAGTTTTGCTAATTTTCTCAAGAAAAATATTAGGATTAAAATTATTCAAGTATTGTTGTGAAGAAAGCGTTCTTCCAATTATGGTTTAATCATTTTGTGAAAATTTATTTTTTTAATCCCAATTTATTGTGTTGATTAGTTTAACTCTAGAATAAATAAAAAATTAAAAAAAATTCTTTTGTCGATGATACAAAATTTATGATGAATACATTGAGTTAAACCTATTATACTTATGGCATCCACTTTGGGAAATTTCCTTTCTTTTGGATTGAAGTAAAAGAATGTGTATATTTAATTCTTATGTATTTATATTTTAATTTTGTAAATTACCTGACAATCAATATGAATTAAAGCTCTTCATTTCTTATAAGAAGAAAGCGATTTTGTAACTATTGTTCTTTTGAAATACTTGTTGAAAATTTTGAAGTCCGATATGTATGAAGCCTAATATTAAAGGCAATTAAATGCCTAGGTGCAAGTTAAATTGACTTAATACCGGCTGTCAGGTATTATTGTTTAATATTGATTTTGATGTTGTTTACATTAATGGGTGTTGCCATAAGTAAGTGAAAGCAAATTTGTTATTAATGTGTTTTGTGCTAGTTGTATATTGATGGCCAATATTGCTATCATTGTTAAATGGGAGACAATATTCTATATTAAATTGTTTCTATCATGTGAAAAATCTTGGTGATGTCATTTTATGTCTAAGGCATAAAGACCTTTTAAATCATAATATATTGATAGATTGTCTCACAAGGCACACATTGTTATAAATTTTGAAATGTGTTTGTGTTCTTATTGCACATTAATGTTTACTATAGTGGGAGTTGGAGACTGTCTTTTGGTTATGTCATCAATAGTGGTTAAGTATAGGTCTCATGTGCTTCCGCTGTTGGTAATCTAATGTTGTGCTCAAGTGTGTATATGCTTATTATTTTTTGTCATTGTGACACTTGAGTTTTGAGTGAGTTGTTGAAAACTTGCAAGTGACCCCATAATAATAAGACATTTGGGATTTTAAACTCACTCGTATGTTGTCAAGTCTTTTAAGTGGTCATTATGGTTTTGTGAAGTATAGATTACCTTATTTGTGAAAATTCTTTTGTGGTTTTGTATTTGTGATGACAAAGAGGAGTTGACTTATTTTAAAGTCTCATATGGACACTTGTAATCTCCTCAATTATGAATGCAGAGTTTGTGGTTGATAATGAAGTAATTTTGTGAGACTCTGTGGTTGATAAATTTTGTATAGATTAGCTTAATATTGTTTCTAATGTTATGTCCACATTTTGGATAACTCTGCAATATTGTGTTTCTCTCTATTTTAGTATTTGTGTTGTTGAAGAGAGATGGTGAGTTTCAGACTCACATTGAGTACTGTACCACAGAGTTGATAGTCTCACTAATAATGATATTACCATTAGAGTATTTTGGAACTTTTGGACTCTAATGGGATTATTATTGTTGTTTTATTTTGATATGTTGGATTAGTGGGAGAATGTACATTATAATTATAATTATTATATTGGCTCAAGACTCATTGAAATTGTTGTTACCATATGTTGTTGTTGTGCACACTTTTGTGATAATATGGCGTATTATTGGAGACTTTAATACTCGGTCTCATTTTGTTATATTGAGATATTTTCTTTGAGATATTTTGTTGAATCTCAGTAGGCATCATTGGTAGATGCCAGGGCCATTTTGTAGGGAATTGCACATTGATCACACTTTTGACATGCAATTTTGTTGTGCTTTCCCTTTGACCCATATACCACATTTTGTTAGGTCAGCAAGTTATAAGTATCTTGCATGTAGGATATCAGTACTCCTATCGAGTATGATTTTCTGCATTGTTGAGATGCTTGTAATTCCATTTTGGACCGATGGTTGGAAGTGCTTGCTCATAGTTGACATTCTTATGGCCACGTTAATCTGGAGAGTTATTTTGTTTAAAACTAAGTGTCTATGCTGTCTAAGTGGGAGATTGATAGATTTTTTAATATGTGTGGACTAACATAGTCACTAATTCTCTAAAACTCAGATTAATTGAATGTCAAATGTTGTTGGCTAGGGTTTGCATGAGAGTCTAGGGTTTGCATGATTTTTTTAGCAACCATGGCTTTCTTCTCAGATTGTCCATAGGAATTCATGTTCCCTAATCTTCTTCCTTCTTCGAATCCTCCTTCTAAACCCCCTTGCATCCTATTTCTCCTACTCATGTTCTCTCTTCCTCTCATCAAGTTTTTAATGAGAATCTTGTTCATCAAGAAAACGAGATTGCTACAAAGACTGCTGATCAATGCTAAACTTTTGCATATATCGTGAGTCAACCCTCTTTGGATATTTCATTGAGTCAACTTCCTCAACCTTATGTTAAGGGGGATTCGATTTCAATTAAAATTTCAGAGGATAAGTATAAGCTTGGCTTAGAAGGCTCCAAAAATTGTTTACACGGTAGATTAATTATTGCCAAAGGGAACCAACCTCTGAAGACTGATGAATTAAGAGCTCAACTTGTTACTTTATGGAAACCTGTTTCTAATTAGCATTTGACTCCTCTTGGGAAAGGTTATTTTGAGTTCTTTTTTGAATCACAGAATGACTTAAGGAGAATTTGGTCATCAGGATCTTGGAATATAGGATCTAGAATACTAAGGTTATCAAGATGGAGTTCAGATTTTAATCCAAACAGACAAAGGCAAACTCATGTACAATGCTGGGTTAGGATTTATGATCTTCCACAAGAGTATTGGAGACTAAAGATTCTCTTCAAAATTGCTAATGGCATTGGGACTCTAATAACCCTGGATGAAGCAACAAGATCAAGAACTTTGGGGCATTTTGCTCGTATATTAGTGGAGATAAATTTGAATGGTAGTTTTCCGAACGATTTAATGGTAGAAAGGAATGATTTTACATTCTTTGTTGGCATTGAATATGAAAAACTACCATCCTTTTGTGATTTCTGTCAGATGATTGGTCATGACCCTACCAACTGTATTAAGAAGAATAATAATTTAAAGGCAACTAAAGATAAAAGAAGAAGGGTTGTTCATTTGTATGTGCCTAAACAAACACTGTGCGGGATAGGGCTGTGAAGAATGACAAGGATGAAGCTATATAGCAGGATCCAGATAATAATGGTGCACAAGTTCCATCAGTTAAAGGGCAAAATGTTCAGTCTAAAAACCAGATGGAGGAAGACTATAGCTCAGCAAGAGAATTAGTGAATAAAGATGCTGACGAAAGGTCTGAGTATAATGAATCTCTTCACCCTGATTCCCCAAGGGCTAATCCCAATTTTTAAATTCACGATCATGTGTCTTCTTTAAACTCACGCGACAGGAATAGTGCATCAGCTGCTGTTAGGATTGAGATTAATTCCCCAAGGGCTAATCCCAATTCTTTTCAAATTCCTGATCATGTGTCAAATTCGGTTCAAGATTCTTTAAACTCTTGTGATAGGAATGGTGCATCAGGTGCTGTTAAGACTGAAGTTAACTCTGAAGCTAGAGTTTGTTTAGTTGATAAACTTCATGGTCAAGCTCAGAAAGATGTTAGAATTGTTTCCAGATTTTGGACTGATGGTAATGTTAGTGAAGAGGAATATGTCATTCCTGATGCAGATGCAGAATTTACTCAAGTTCTGACCAAATCTCAGAAAAAGAAACAAAGTAAATTAAAGGCTCAACGAGTGGTCCATATTACCCTATCAAGGGTTGCTCTTCAAAATCCTACTCAATGAAAGTTCTCTTTTGGAATGCTAGAGGACTAGCAAACAAGGAAACAAGGTTAGTGTTGAAAAGGT
This sequence comes from Ormosia semicastrata, assembly GCA_029884595.1. Classification (NCBI taxonomy): domain Eukaryota; kingdom Viridiplantae; phylum Streptophyta; class Magnoliopsida; order Fabales; family Fabaceae; genus Ormosia; species Ormosia semicastrata. Next base: position 31,486,391 of record JAQQTO010000044.1, on the reverse strand, counting down.
TATGCAATGTGAATAAACCTGCTTTACTCTTCATTGCTGAACCTTGGTTATAGGCTGAACGATTTCCAGCTGGTTTTTGGAATAAATTAAACTTAAAAATATTTGCTATTAATGAAAGAGGTAATCTTATGCCTAATCTTTGGTGTGTGTGTGTGATTCTTTTTTGGATCCATGCATAATAGCTGTCTCTAGCCAGTTTGTGGCATTCTCTCTGGTGGTTAATGTAACACCCTAGCTCTGATACCAACTAATGTAACAACCTAGCTAGGGCATCACATTTCTGACTTCTGACTCATAATCTGAAAATAAGTTCGCACAAAGTTTGAGTTATAAAAGATGGGTTTCAAAATTTCTTCTTTACTGAAACGTAAATTTACTGAAAATATTAGGTAATATTGTAAATCATATTTCAACTATTCATTATGCAATATTGACACCAATTAATAACACAATTTAAAGAGAAATATAAAATTAACAGACTTTTTTTTTGACAGTAGCAAACCCCATGACGGGTCCTACTTAATAGCACGGTACAACACTAACGGAAAACTTTAACATACTTATTCCTTTTTCTGTCCATCTTGATGCATCAGACATCTGTTCCTTTGTCAACACTGCACACCTTCGAGTCCTGAATGTCTACTCCTTATTGTTATCACCAATCTCAGAGTATCCATCGCCCGTTATGTCTAAGACAACTCGATCCTTCTATTATTTGATTTTAACAGTACAGACACAACAAAACAATATAACAAAGAGGTGAGATCACCTACACCAATACCAACATGACAGCACAGAGATAACACAAATAGCTATATCATACAGATAGATCATATCATAATCATGCTATCAGCATTAATCAACTATCATCATCTAATCATTTATCAGTTCAATTATCATAAACAATAATTATGATAATGCCCTCAGCATTATCATCATCATCATCCAAGTAATCAAAACAATTGTCATAACCAATAACCAATATTCCTCAATTAATATATCACTCAGATATAAATGCTCAGATTTATGCATATGTATAAAGACTCAGTTTTTCAAAAACAACTCCATGGAGGTTTTCACAATTTCGAGAAGAATGCTCGGGTTAATTGTCAGCCTTAGCCCAAAGACAATCTCCTAGTTGTTGAAAAGAATTGTGTTCTTGTCGGGTATCATCAATGCGTTGCAACGGACTGCATCGCCAAGTGGCACAGGGTACTCGCCAACGTTCCACTGGTCGACCGCCGCGCCTCGACGCCCCAAGATCCATCATAGACCTCACTATCAATTCTCATTCCCTCTTCAACCACAAGGGCCATAATAGCTATTAGCTATATTTTATACAATGCACGAATATATTAGTGCAAGTCTAACCCCAAAGGGCCAAATCTTTTCAATTTCATTTGTTCAATGTAATCATATGCTTCAACGCATATTTTTCCAATGCACGTATAATGCATCAAATCTAATCACAGACATATCTTTCCAATGCATGTATAATGCACCAAATGCCAATCACAGTAAAACATGTCATTTTCTCACACAAAGATCCATATAATCTTGGTTCTACAAGATTTATACTCGTATTTTCAACAAGAAAATCATATTATCACATATTCATAGTTATAAAACACTTTCGTCGTGTTTTCACAAAATTGCGCAACATTTCTATTTCGTTTTCACAATTTCAAAACGTTTCTATTACGTTTTCATAATACCATAACACTTCTTTTACATTTTCACAATACCGTAACACTCTTGTTACGTTTTTAAAATTTCAAAATATTTTTGTTACATTTTCAAAATACTGCAACTCTTCTGTTGCACATTTAAATTACGTATTAAATTTTTTAACATTTTTCTCAATCGCATAAAAATATACGTTTCTCAAATCGCGTAATGATTTTCTATCATTTTCAAAATTGCGTAACTTAAAAATCATTCTTTTAAGTCGCGTAAATATTTTCTATCATTCTCAAAATATTTAAAACACTTTCCAAATCACATAACGATTTTCTGTCATTTTCACAATCACGTTAAAATATTCTATCACTTTTAAATCACATAGTGATATTTTTAACAATAGTTCAAATCACGTAAAAATATTCTCTCATTATTTAATCACGTAGTGATTTTTCAATAATATTTTTAATAGTGTAAAATATTTAAACGCTTTCCAAATCACGTAGAAATACGTTAACATTTTTCAAATCTCGTAGAAATATTTTACTGTATTTCAAATAATTTTTAAGATACGTAAAATATTTTTCAACATTTTACAATTACGTAAAATATTCCTCAATATTTCAAATATTATTTTGGACTTTCAAATAAGTCAATATCATTTTCAACACATTTTTAAGATACGTAAATAATTTTTTACCATAAAAAAATATTTCTCAACTTTCAAAAATTCCATTTCATCTTTTCTCAAAATATTATGACTTTGTATTTCATTTTTCACATTTTCTTACTCAAGAAAATCTTTTTCCACGTTTCTTTACTCAAGAAATTCTTTTTCAAATATAATCCACAAAATTACTTTTCCATTGATATAAATTAATGTTTCAAATCTTAAAATTTTCACACGTACTTCAAAACTTGAAAATAAGTTATACTTTAGTAAATTCTTAAATCACCATTATATTCTCCATTTTTCTCAAAGCATTTCCAAACACAACCTTCTTCAAAATAAATTGAGGTTCGAAAACATTCTTGTTTACAAAAACTTAATTCTCAAGGGATAAATGCTCTAATTCCATTTCCAAATTCTTGTATTAACTCAAGTTACGTTTCCACTTTGAAAATCACTTTGTTCATAAAAATCAAAGCATTACAAGCCTTCAAAAATGTGGACATGACTATTTAAATCATCAAATATTTTTCCTTTTAAATTGATATGGTTTTACACAAACAAAATCATTAAAATTTTATTTTCAAAACCGAAGTACCAATGGTTATAAAAACCAAACTCATTTGTTCAAATTCATTTTTACTTTCTTTGCAATTCCTTTTTCACTTTCTTTGCAAATCCTTAAAATCAATGTTTGCCCATTTCATTCAAAACTCATATTTAAAAAAACACTTAGGATCTTTTTACACAAAATAAATCAATAAAAATTCCTCTAAAATCGTATTTTTGTTCTCTTAAAAAAAAAACAAACCCTTTGTTTATTTTCCATACTCTTCAAATCATCAATTATCATTCTTCATGAAAATATTAATTTAAAGATACGTAAAACATTTATTCTAAATTTATCAAAATCTTATAAATGGTCATTGAAACCATGAAATATTTTTCTTCTAACTTAAATAAATTTCATTCTTGTTTCTACACAAAATAAATCAATAAAATTTCATTCTAAAATTTGTGTTCATGTTTTCTTAAAAAAAAAACAAACAAACCTTTAGTTCATTTTCCATACTCCTCAAATCAATCCAATTTTATTCTTCCATAAACATATTAATTTGTAAACACCTATTTTGAGGTGTCTTGGCCGAAATTCTCATTGTTCTAGGGATCAAAATTTAATTTCCTTGTTCTTGAAAATTTTCAACATTGACCCTCATCAAGGGCATCAAAACCGTAGCTCTTCCTTGGCCATTGGAACCAAGATCAATTTTCTTTCCATCCACACATCATGGCATACATATATATATTTTATCATAAATATCACAAACATGCCATATACTCATCATGCATATTATAAGTATACTATCAAAGCCATAAAATCATGCAAAGCATATTAAGCATAGACAAAATAATCAAGGCACAAGAAAATAAAGCAAAGCTCATAAACACACAATTAATTATTACATGACCATGAATTGGAATTCTCACATGAATTCACAATTCATCAAATATAAGACCATCTCCCACCACCATAATTGGTTGGTAAGATGGATCTCCCTCTTACCTCTTGAAGATCCTCAAAGCTTCTTGATTTTGCTTCTCTTTCCAAGTCCTTCAACACCAAGGGCTTCTCAAATTCAAAACAAAATACATAGAAATTAGTATACTAAGCTTGATTAAGAGGAACTATGGATCAAACATGGTTTAGATCATGAAAAAGAAGAGAAGAAATGAAGTCTTCTTATACTTTACCTCAAAAATCCCATAACTTTGTTCTTGAAGAAAGTCCATGAAGATGAATGATTTAGAGAAAGTCTCCAACATGAAAGTTACTTAGAATATCATGTAGATTCAAGATCTATGGTCGGATGAAATTAAAAGTGATGGGTGGTGCTTTTGGTGGTCATGGCCGAACCATTTGGTGAGAAAATGAAGGAAAATGGTTGTTTTGTGTTCTTGGCTTGGTTGAGTGATGAAGATGAATGATTTAGAGAAAGTCTCCAACATGAAAGTGTTTTGAATTGATGAGAGGATTCAAAATATGTAGCTAGATAAAATTATGGAAGATTGGAAGTGGTTCCATAGGTGGTGACCGAATGCTCAAGGAAGGAAAGAAAATGGTGTTGTTCTTGGTGTTCTTGACAAATTAGAAGAGAGAGAAGAGAGAGAATGAGTTAAGTGTTATAAAATGTGATACAAATGAAATCAAATGGTTGAATTGAAGTGGGCAGCCGAAGCATTGCATGGAGAGAAAGAAGAAAATAATTTTGCTTTAGGAAAATGACCAATAATTGGTCAAGACATCTAATTAATGTCTTCAAGCTTTTTCTTTGGCCTAAAAAGGCTACTCCAACATGTCTCAACATGTCTCTTCTTCTTTCTTGCTTCTCCAACCGTCCCCCCCTTCATCATGCAATCCAAAGGAAGCAAACAAAACAATAATGGTCATATTGACCATGATAAACAATAATAGTCATTAATTTAGTTTGCATGGCTATTATTGGTGGTTCAAGAACCATGTAAAAATCTCCCCAAGCTGCATGAAAACTATGTGGCTCCTTGAGTATTTTAGGGAATTAATTGTTCTCAATTTTTACCTAATTGCATGCTAATTAATTAGGTAATTAGTTAGGTTAAATTTCCTAACTAATCTTAACTAACATTCTAACCATATAACTAATTAATTAACATATTATTTCACATATTATAATCTCTAATTAAAATTAGGATATCTAATTAAGAATTAGATTATAACAATTTAATATTTAATTTAGTTTACTTAACTTGTTAATTAGGTCATTAGATTAATCAAATTAGGCTTAATTAGTTACTAATCAAATCATTGTTGACTTCATCTTTTCTTTAGCCTAAAAAGGCTACTAAAAAAAATTGTCTCCTCCTTGTCCAAGCACTCCAAAACCGCCCCCCCTTCTATAATGCATGAAGTTGTCATCTTTTTTTTTTATACAATTATTTGAAGCATTCCTAGCCATTGATTAATTCAATGGTTAGGATTTAGGTAGACTTTTAATTTAGAAGACTTAATCTAAGCCATTGGATCCTTCTCCTTTAAATTCTAGCCATTAGATGTGTCTCCAAAATAAAGGGTCAAGATTACTTCTTCTTACTTTTAATCCAAGGGTCATAATTAGTCTTTGCTACTTTTTAAGACCAAATTTCCACCCTTGATTAATTCTTCATCCAATGGTCATAAATGGTCTTTGTCACTTTTTAAGACCAAATCTCCACCCTTGATCCTAAATCCAATGGTTGTAAATGGTCACTTTATATAATTAATTTTACACCGTTGATTAAATCTACGGTTGATATTGAAGCTTGCCTAACTAAGTTTATTTTCACACCATTGATTAAATCAATGATGATTATCTTATGTTTCTTTATTAAATTTATTTCTTAACCATTAATTGAATCAATAGTGGATATCCAAACCACCAATGTTGACTTAAGCAATATAATTTCTATTTTTATCTACTAAAAATCCCACGAAAGAATATATTTATTGTATTTTTATCTTTCGATAAATAAATACAGTACAAAACAAATTTTCTAAAACTATTTCCGGATTCAGGTTTAGTAAGATCCCCTGTCTCCGTCTAAACAGTATAAATTTTTCTATGCGTAGAAAAATTTTCTACTTTGCGGGACCCACCTGGGCCCACGTAAGGTCACTTGGGCCCACCTAGGACCACCTGGGCCCATATACAGTCAAAAAAATTCATAATCATCCACAAAAATCACAAATATTAGAAAATGTATGAAAATTAAGTCAGATTGTTAAAAATAATTAATAGTTAAGAGAAATAAATACAGAAAGATTTTTTTCGGCCCAAAAATTATTATTTTCCTGACACGGAGTAAATCACTCAAAACGATCAAATATGCTGACGGAATAATCAAAATAATTTTACAAAGATCCAGAAATTACTAAACAAGAAAATTCATTAATCAAAAATTACTTGTTTAAGAGATATAGGAAATTTGGGGTGTTACAATACTCCCCCTCTTTATAGAAATTTCGTTCTCGAAATTTCATGACCATGATTTCACATCCTCGGAATAAATACGAATATGGTGCTTTCATCTTATTTTTCAATTCTCATGAAGCTTCCTTTCTTACGTCTTGCTATACTATTCTAACCAATAAAATATTTTTTTTTTGCTGATGTTCAACTTCTCCTGATCAAATAGATATCTCAGACTCCTATCATAGAGATTTTGTTGGTTATTACTGAAGATGTTGAATGTTACTCCAGAAAGAAAGAATCTCCATATCTCTAATACCAACATAACAACAACCGATCTTCATTCATGCCTAGAATAGTTTTTCTCAGATAACTTCCAACTAATGTAATGTAATGTTCAGCTAATGTAATGTATTACTTAAAATTTCCTTATCCTCGTATCACTACATATTCTAGATTTTTGCTTTTAACAGGAAATGTCTCACTAACTGAATTCTCCTTTCCACAGCACAATACCAGATACTTCCGTAAATTTTTTTCTACGGTTTTCCATTATCATCTTAAATTTTCCCATAGAAGAATTGTTCCAATCTTTTGAAAAATTCACCACGCTTCTGCTGCGTTACTCAGATACGTTAACACGGATACAAATATAGAAATATCCTTTCTTGCAAAATATTCCTTCAATTGCAGGAGATGAAAGAAAACATCATGAAAGATAACAAAACGAATCGAACCTGTTATCGAATATATCCAACAAAGAATTGGATGTAACCCGATTTTCAAGAATAAATTTTCTTTGGATTACTCACACTCTGTTGAAATAATCTCATTGGATATGGTTGGAAAATAACCAATCCATTTTCAAAGACCACGTCTGTTTATGAAACAGATCAAACTAACACAAAAATTTTGAACAACAGATCAAATTAATACAAAGTTTTGATCTATAACAACAATTTGAATAACTTGAATAGCTCGATTAGCTAAGAATAGAAACAGAAGTAAACAAACCAGAGGATAATGAATAACTCTAGCATATAATTGATCTACTCAATCATATGTTATAAAGAATAGGTTATTCACAGAAATATTCAGTATAGTTTATAGGATTAGCTCTAATAACACAATCTCCATTGATTAAATCTTCCGCTCAGAACACTCCCATTCCATTCAGAGTAACAACTTCCCTTACTATCTAAAATTTTTACTAATAGAAAACTCTATTTTCAAAGAACACATCAGAGATTATACTCTTTGAAAATGTGTCCAACTTTTTCATAAATTGTTTTCTTGACGTACATTCCTTCATTAAGTACCTTCTTTCACATCCTTTACTGTTTTTGGTTTCCTCAATGGTTGTAAATATATCTTTCGTCGAAATCAATTACTTTCTCAATATCCTAAAAAAATATCAAGTTCCAAAATTACGAAATCTTATATTCCAAGACTGATTCTCTTCCGTCAAATTCTAAACTTCAACTTCCAGTTTCCACTAAATAGCGGTCCTTTGTTCGTGCAGTCATCTTTCCACATTGCTCCCGTAGCTGCAATTGCATTACTAGTAACATGTTCCACTTCCACACAAGTATAACTAAGGCGTGCGGATCGAAATATAATGGATCTAATATTCATTATAAATAACATTATTTCCTTTCGGAAAACAAACACAAAGAACACAACACAAGCAAAATAGACCTAATCACAAACCCCAAAAGACTCAAACCGTGCTCTGATACCAACTAATGTAACACCCTAGCTCTGATACCAACTAATGTAACAACCTAGCTAGGGCATCACATTTCTGACTTCTGACTCATAATCTGAAAATAAGTTCACACAAAGTTTGAGTTATAAAAGATGGGTTTCAAAATTGCGTATATTACTGAAACGTAAATTTACTGAAAATATTAGGTAATATTGTAAATCATATTTCAACTATTCATTATGCAATATTGATACCAATTATTAACACAATTTAAAGAGAAATATAAAATTAACAGACTTTTTTTTTGACAGTAGCAAACCCGATGACGGGTCCTACTTAATAGCACGGTACAACACTAACGGAAAATTTTAACATACTTATTCCTTTTTCTGTCCATCTTGATGCATCAGACATCTGTTCCTTTGTCAACACTGCACACCTTCGAGTCCTGAATGTCCACTCCTTATTGTTATCACCAATCTCAGAGTATCCATCGCCCGTTATGTCTAAGACAACTCGATCCTTCTATTATTTGATTTTAACAGTACAGACACAACAAAATAATATAACAAAGAGGTGAGATCACCTACACCAATACCAATATGGCAGCACAAAGATAACACAAATAACTATATCATACAGATAGATCATACCATAATCATGCTATCAGCATTAATCAACTATCATCATCTAATGATTTATCAATTCAATTATCATAAACAATAATTATGATAATGCCCTCAGCATTATCATCATCATCATCCAAGTAATCAAAACAATTGTCATAACCAATAACCAATATTCCTCAATTAATATATTACTCAGATATAAATGCTCAGATTTATGCATATGTACAAAGACTCAGTTTTTCAAAAACAACTCCATGGAGGTTTTCACAATTTCGAGAAGAATGCTTTGGTTAATTGTCAGCCTTTGCCTAAAGACAATCTCCTAGTCGTTGAAAAGAATCGTGTTCTTGTCGGGTATCGTCAATGCGTTGCAACGGACTGCATCGCCAAGTGGCACAGGGTACTCGCCAACTGTCCACTGGTCGACCGCCGCGCCTCGACGCCCCCAAGATCCATCATAGACCTCACTATCAATTCTCATTCCCTCTTCAACCACAAGGGCCATAATAGCTATTAGCTATATTTTATACAATGCACGAATATATCAGTGCAAGTCCAACCCCAAAGGGCCAAATCTTTTCAATTTCATTTGTTCAATGTAATCATATGCTTCAACGCATATTTTTCCAATGCACGTATAATGCACCAAATCCAATTATAGACATATCTTTCCAATGTATGTATAATGCACCAAATGCCAATCACAGGCAAAACATGTCATTTTCTCACACAGCATCCATATACTGGTTCTATAGTATTTATACTGTATTTTCAACAAGAAAATCATATTATCACATTTTCATAGTTATAAAACACTTTCGTCGTGTTTTCATAAAATTGCGCAACATTTCCATTTCATTTTCACAATTCCAAAACGTTTCTGTTACGTTTTCACAATACCATAACACTTCTTTTACATTTTCACAATATCGTAACACTCTTGTTACATTTTTAAAATCCCAAAATGTTTTTATTACGTTTTCAAAATACTGCAACTCTTCTGTTGCACCTTTAAATTACGTATTAAATTTTTTAACATTTTTCTCAATCGCATAAAAATATACGTTTATCAAATCGCATAACAATTTTCTATCGTTTTCAAAATCGCGTAACTTAAAAATCATTCTTTTAAGTTGCATAAAATATTTTCTATCATTCTCAAAATATTTAAAACACTTTCCAAATCACATAACGATTTTTTGTCATTTTCACAATCACGTAAAAATATTCTATCACTTTTAAATCACATAGTGATTTTTTTAACAATAGTTCAAATCACGTAAAAATATTCTCTCATTATTTAATCACGTAGTGATTTTTTAATAATATTTTTAATAGTGTAAAATATTTAAACGCTTTCCAAATCACGTAGAAATATGTTAACATTTTTCAAATCTTGTAAAAATATTTTACTGTATTTCAAATCATTTTTAAGATACGTAAAATATTTTTCAACATTTTACAATTACGTAAAATATTCCTCAATATTTCAAATATTATTTTGGACTTTCAAATAAGTCAATATCATTTTCAACACATTTTTAAGATACGTAAATAATTTTTTACCATAAAAAATATTTCTCAACCTTCAAAAATTCCATTTCATCTTTTCTCAAAATATTATGACTTTGTATTTCATTTTTCACATTTTCTTACTCAAGAAAATCTTTTTCCACGTTTCTTTACTCAAGAAATTCTTTTTCAAATATAATCCACAAAATTACTTTTCCATTGATATAAATTAATGTTTCAAATCTTAAAATTTCCACACGTACTTCAAAACTTGAAAATAAGTTATACTTTAGTAAATTCTTAAATCACCATTATATTCTCCATTTTTCTCAAAGTATTTTCAAACACAACCTTCTTCAAAATAAATTGAGGTTCGAAAACATTCTTGTTTACAAAAACTTAATTCTCAAGCGATAAATGCTCTAATTCCATTTCCAAATTCTTGTATTAACTCAAGTTACGTTTCCACTTTGAAAATCACTTTGTTCATAAAAATCAAAGCATTACAAGCCTTCAAAAATGTGGACATGACTATTGAAATCATCAAATATTTTTCCTTTTAAATTGATATGGTTTTACACAAACAAAATCATTAAAATTTTATTTTCAGAACCGAAGTACCAATGGTTATAAAAACCAAACTCATTTGTTCAAATTCATTTTTGCTTTCTTTGCAATTCCTTTTTCACTTTCTTTGCAAATCCTTAAAATCAATGTTTGCCCATTTCATTCAAAACTCACATTTAGAAAAATACTTAGGATCTTTTTACACAAAATAAATCAATAAAAATTCCTCTAAAATCGTATTTTTGTTCTCTTAAAAAAAAACAAACCCTTTGTTTATTTTTCATACTCTTCAAATCATCCATTATCATTCTTCATGAAAATATTAATTTAAAGATACGTAAAATATTTGTTCTAAATTTATCAAAATCTTATAAATGGTCATTGGAACCATGAAATATTTTTCTTCTAAGTTAAATAAATTTCATTCTTGTTTCTACACAAAATAAATCAATAAAATTTTATTCTAAAATTTGTGTTCATGTTTTCTTAAAAAAATAAAACAAACCTTTAGTTCATTTTCCATACTCCTCAAATCAATCCAATTTTATTCTTCCATAAACATATTAATTTGTAAACACCTATTTTGAGGTGTCTTAACCGAAATTCTCATTGTTCTAGGGATCAAAATTTAATTTCCTTGTTCTTGAAAATTTTCAACATTGACCCTCATCAAGGGCATCAAAACCGTAGCTCTTCCTTGGCCATTGGAACCAAGATCAATTTTCTTTCCATTCACACATCATGGCATACATATATATATTTTATCATAAATATCACAAACATGCCATATACTCATCATGCATATTATAAGTATACTATCAAAGTCATAAAATCATGCAAAGCATATTAAGCATAGACAAAATAATCAAGGCACAAGAAAATAAAGCAAAGCTCATAAACACACAATTAATTATTACATGACCATGGATTAGAATTCTCACATGAATTCACAATTCATCAAATATAAGACCATCTCCCACCACCATAATTGGTTGGTGAGATGGATCTCTCTCTTATCTCTTGAAGATCCTCAAAGCTTCTTGATTTTGCTTCTCTTTCCAAGTCCTTCAACACCAAGGGCTTCTCAAATTCAAAACAAAATACATAGAAATTAGTATACTAAGCTTGATTAAGAGGAACTATGGATCAAACATAGTTTAGATCATGAAAAAGAAGAGAAGAAATGAAGTCTTCTTATACTTTACCTCAAAAACCCCATAACTTTGTTCTTGAAGAAAGTCCATGAAGATGAATGATTTAGAGAAAGTCTCCAACATGAAAGTTGCTTAGAATATCATGTAGATTCAAGATCTATGGTCGGATGAAATTAAAAGTGATGGGTGGTGCTTTTGGTGGTCATGGCCGAACCATTTGGTGAGAAAATGAAGGAAAATGGTTGTTTTGTGTTCTTGGCTTGGTTGAGTGATGAAGATGAATGATTTAGAGAAAGTCTCCAACATGAAAGTGTTTTGAATTGATGAGAGGATTCAAGATATGTAGCTAGATAAAATTATGGAAGATTGGAAGTGGTTCCATGGGTGGTGACCGAATGCTCAAGGAAAGAAAGAAAATGGTATTGTTCTTGGTGTTCTTGACAAATTGGAAGAGAGAGAAGAGAGAGAATGAGTTAAGTGTTATAAAATGTGATACAAATGAAATCAAATGGCTGAATTGAAGTGGGCAGCCGTAGCATTGCATGGAGAGAAAGAAGAAAATAATTTGCTTTAGGAAAATGACCAATAATTGGTCAAGACATCTAATTAATGTCTTCAAGCTTTTTCTTTGGCCTAAAAAGGCTACTCTAACATGTCTCAACATGTCTCTTCTTCTTTCTTGCTTCTCCAACCGTCCCCCCCTTCATCATGCAATCCAAAGGAAGCAAATAAAACAATAATGGTCATATTGACCATGACAAACAATAATGGTCATTAATTTAGTTTGCATGGCTATTATTGGTGGTTCAAGAACCATGTAAAAGTCTCCCCAAGCTACATGAAAACCGTGTGGCTCCTTGAGTATTTTAGGGAATTAATTGTTCTCAATTTTCACCTAATTGCATGCTAATTAATTAGGTAATTAGTTAGGTTAAATTTCCTAACCAATCTTAACTAACATTCTAACTATATAACTAATTAATTAACATATTATTTCACATATTATAATCTCTAATTAAAATTAGGATATCTAATTAAGAATTAGATTATAATAATTTAATATTTAATTTAATTTACTTAACTTGTTAGTTAGGCCATTAGATTAATCAAATTAGGCTTAATTAGTTACTAATCAAATCATTGTTGACTTCATCTTTTCTTTAGCCTAAAAAGGCTACTAAAAAAATTGTCTCCTCCTTGTCCAAGCACTCCAAAACCGTCCCCCCTTCCATAATGCATGAAGTTGTCATCTTTTTTTTTATACAATTATTTGAAGCATTCCTAGCCATTGATTAATTCAATGGTTAGGATTTAGGTAGACTTTTAATTTAGAAGACTTAATTTAAGCCATTGGATCCTTCTCCTTTAAATTCTAGCCATTAGATGTGTCTCCAAAATAAAGGGTCAAGATTACTTCTTCTTACTTTTAATCCAAGGGTCATAATTAGTCTTTGCTACTTTTTAAGACCAAATCTCCACCCTTGATTAATTCTTCATCCAATGGTCATAAATGGTCTTTGTCACTTTTTAAGACCAAATCTCCACCCTTGATCAACTCTAAATCCAATGGTTGTAAATGGTCACTTTATATAATTAATTTTACACCGTTGATTAAATCTACGGTTGATATTGAAACTTGCCTAACTAAGTTTATTTTCACACCATTGATTAAATCAATGATGATTATCTTATGTTTCTTTATTAAATTTATTTCTTAACCGTTAATTGAATCAATAGTGGATATCCAAACCACCAATGTTGACTTAAGCAATATAATTTCTATTTTTATCTACTAAAAATCCTACGAAAGAATATATTTATTGTATTTTTATCTTCTGATAAATAAATACAGTACAAAACAAATTTTCTAAAACTATTTCCGGATTCAGGTTTAGTAAGATCCCCTGTCTTCGTCTAAACAGTATAAATTTTTTTATGTGTAGAAAAATTTTCCACTTTGCGGGACCCACCTGGGCCCACGTAAGGTCACTTGGGCCCACCTAGGACCACTTGGGCCCACATACAGTCAAAAAAATTCCTAATCATCCACAAAAATCACAAATATTAGAAAACGTATGAAAATCAAGTCAGATTGTTAAAAATAATTAATAGTCAAGAGAAATAAATACAGAAAGATTTTTCCCGGCCCGAAAATTATTATTTTCCTGACACGGAGTAAATCACTCAAAACGATCAAATATGCTGACGGAATAATCAAAATAATTTTACAGCATCCAGAAATTACTAAATAGTAAAATTCTGTTAACTGTCAAAATTACTGTTTAAGAGATATAGGAAATTTGGGGTGTTACAGTTAATGGTCAAGCTATTTATTTTGCTGCTATATATGCTAGTACTAATTATATAGTAAGAAGAAATCTTTGGCAGGTTTTAAGTTCTTTGCAGTCTGCTCATTTTGGACCATAGTGCTACATAGGTGATTTTAATGTGGTGCTTGGTGCACATGAATATAGGGGGAGTGGTATGCCTTCTAGAATTGCTTGTGAGGAATTTAGACTTTGGTCTGATTCAAATCATCTCATCCATGTTATGACAAGAGGATCTCAATTCACTTGGGCAAATGGAAGAAGAGGATCAGCTTTAATTGAAAAAAGGCTAGATAGGGCAATTGTCAACAGTGAAAGCATGGATTTTTGGTCTAGTATTAATTGTCGCACCTTGGTCAGAAACAAATCTGATCATTATCCAATCCTTCTCAGTTTGGAAGATGGTATGAGTAAACATGTATCTTCTTTTAAATTCATGAAAATGTGGTCAAGCCACCCTGACTATGCAAAGTTGATCAAGGAAGCATGGGAAATTCCTGTAGTTGGATGTCCAATGTTTGTTTTGTCTGAAAAATTGAAAAATGTCAAAACTAAGCTTAAACTGTGGAATAAAAAGGATTTTGGTGATGTAAATGCTCAAGTGCTAGTTGCTGAAATAAAACTGAACAGAATTCAAGCTGAACTAAACCTTGATAGTTCTTTTGAGGTCCTCTGTTTACAGGAGAAGGAGGCTCAGTTGAAATTGCAGCAAGCCCTTCATTATCAAGAAGATTTCTGGCTTGAAAAGTCTAGAATCAACTGGTATAGTAAGGGAGATAGGAACACTGAATATTCTCACAAAATTGCCAAAGTAAGGCATGTCACTAAGCAAATTTCTTTGTTAAAGAAGGATGATCAAGTGCTAGACAGAATTGAAGACATAGAGCATCATGTCATTAGTTATTATCAAAGTCTTTTTGCTTCAAACAATGCTTGTGTTGATAATGGCATTATTGACCAAATGATTCCAAACCTGCTGTCAGAAGAAGATAATCAGTTCCTAACAGATTTGCTAACAATTGAAGAAGTCAAGAATGTAGTGTTTTCAATGAATGTGTTACGGAATTTGGCAAGTGCACCAAATTGACAAAAGTAATAAAGAGTAAGTAGAGTATCGTCCCACGAAGATTAAGTTATTAATTACTAAATTTGCCAAATCGACACTATTCAAGCTATTGAAAGGAGGGTTGATGCAAATTTAATTAAAAAGAAATATAAAATCAGTAAACAATAAATCAAAGGGATGAAAAATAATGATGTTAAAGCGGTAGGGTTCAGATTTCACTTGAACTCTTTAGATGCACACTCAAATATTGGTTTAACTATGTTCTATTTCAATGATTTATGATCAATTTCCAAAATTAATTAATACTCAATCCATTGGTATATTAATCCTTTTATGCTGATTAGAATTAACTAATCCCTTAGTCTAACCCCAATTAGAAAGGCATTATCAAGAACGAGGGAATTAAAAGAAAGACCACATAACCCACAACATCTATTCCTAGCAATTGTAGAAATTATGATGTTTATCACAAGTTCTAGGTTCATGCAAATTTTCCCAAATCATACATAAACCCAAAAGATCATTCCCAAATTGATCAAGTTTAGAAAAGCATTAAGAATAGAGATAAACATGTAAATCATGAAAAAGAAACATAAATTAAACCCATAAAAGAAAGTTACATCATCTAAGAACAAGATCCATCATCCTCCTAACAAAGAAAAATTAGTTACACATGGAAAAAGAAGAACACAAAGGGAAGAATATGACAAACTCCATTGTAGAAAGGTGGAAAAGTTAAAGAAAATCTCTAATCTTCAATCCTAATTGTGCCCACACCATATTAGGGTTTGTGCCTCTTGACAGCTGCTGCGTTCTGTCCAAGTGTCTCTAAGAGTGTGGCGTAACTTATGAATTTATAAGAAAAAACGTGAGTTTTCTACACAGTCAGCGCTCAAGCGCTACGTTACCAGCGCCTAGGCACTGGCCCATTAAAATCACGGTGCTTTATGTATTGTGCGCCTAGACGCTCTGACTTCAGCGCCTAGGCGCTGAACCACCAGAATGCAAAATCAACTCTATGTCTCATACAATCGTCCAGTCTTCTTCCATGCATAATTACTTATCAAAAACACATAAAAACACACAATTAAAACTTAAATTAGAAAAATTAAAAACAAAAGAAACTTAAGCACAAACTCAATCAAAAAGAATAAAAGAGAATGAAAACCCAAGACTTTGAACAGTAAAAATATAAATTTTTGCAGGTTCATCACTCCCCAAAACTTAAGCTTTTGCTTGTCCTCAAGTAAAAAGAAAAACAAAAACAAAAAGATTAAACAAATAATAACTCAAAATACACAACCAAAACATGGTAATACCAGGTAGTTAATATCATACATATCCTCAGAAATTGTTTCACAATCTAATTTCAAAGAGTCACATATGAACAATCCAATTATCACATCGTCTCTCACATGCAACTCTTATGCATCAATGACTTCCCAAAAATATGAATGAAAGACACAATCTCCTCATAAAGAACAAACTCAGATAGATTTATAAAACTGCAAGTGCATATCAAACCCACATCCATAAGATTATTTTTCATCTCTCTCTCCACTAATGTAAACAGCACACAACCAAGGATCAAAAGGGTCTTTAAAAGCTTGTAATGTAAGGCCAAGGGTATGAGTTAAGAAAAAAGTGGTAGGAAAATAAAAACAAAAGTTGAGATACAAAATCATGTAAATTTCAAAATTCAAGCCTCAAAATGTAGGACGAGTGCAAAAAGGAGAAAAAGAATCAACACAACATTCACTTTCTTTCTTTCTTTTTCTTTCTTTTTCTTTTTCAAGAACCTCCACCCCCAAACTTATTTCTTTGCAATACTTTGGGTAGACTTCTCTTTTTTTTTTCTTCCTTTCTTTTTTTCTTTGAAATTTTTTAGCTCCACAAAACTTTATGCACAAAAATAATGAAAACTTGAATAATAAAATAAAATAGGATATGCACTCAACAAAAGTTATGTAAGAGAGGAATTTTTTTTCCATATGGGTATGGGGAAAGGAAAATATGGGTAAAAAAAAGAAATAGAGGCCAAACAATAAACAAGGCTGCAAAAGGGACCTAAGGATATACTGTATATACAGGTTGGCTTGAAAGGCTTAAACGGTCCAAAGAATGTCCTTATCATTTCCTTAATCATGCACTGCCTAGGATTTTGCCTCAAAAGAGAATCAAACAACTTCTAGATGCAAATCATCCACACACATGCATTCCCATAATCTTTCTCTAAGCTTGCCATACAATCAAATTCCAAGGTCTATCAATCATAAAGATGGGAAGAACATCCATACATAATTGAAACAATAGAGATAAATGCAACTCATAGATTCTCATGTGATATCCCAAGAAATCAGATCAATCCACAATTCAAACAATCATTGAATATCCAATTCAACACATCGGCATGCACAAAATGACTCAAAACACAAAAGAGGTGATGATGACAAAACCAAAACCAATTAAAACAATTAATTATATGAAATAAATGCAAGAAAAGAAAAGAAAAACTCTTTTTGGCGGCCGACAACTATATACATCCCCCTACAAAGGCTCTGAACTCAGGGAGGCACTATAGTCGACTCAACACTAGCTAACAAAAGTAGAAAAATGTTAATCAACAAAATAAGAAATAACAAAATAAAAATAACAATAAAATTAAAAGAGAAAAAAAGAGAAAATTTAGGTTGCCTCCCAAAAAGCGCTTGTTTAACGTCATTAGCTCGACGTTGCCTTTTCTCAATTAATTATGGTGGCTTGAAGCAAGAGAAGTAAGATGACATTTTTCTCTTATTAGTTCTTTGCCTCCAGACTCTGTCACTATTTTTGGAATCAATCTGCAATAAATCAATGGAAGCTGGAGGATCTTTTTCAATTGCAGCACATTTTGCAAGAGGAGAACCTTTCTCCTTTTCATCCACAATCTTGGAAGTGGGAAGATCAGCATTGATTGATGATGAAGGAGTCTTACTAGCCAAATCCTGTAGAGGCTTATCTTGAATACATTTGACAGGGGCATAAAGATCTGATGTCGGTGCAGATTTATCAAAAACATTAATAGTCACCTGATCACTATCCACTCTCAAAATAAGCTCTCCTCTAGGTACAACAATCAACGCTCCTGAAATAACTAAGAATGGTCTTCCAAGAAGCAGAGGAATATCAGCATCCTCATCCATATCCAAAATCACAAAATCAGCTGGGAAAATAAATTTGTCAACCTTCACTAGCAAATCTTCCACTATACTATATGGATGTTTAACTGATCGATCAGCTAGTTGAAGAGACATTGTAGTTGGCTTCACTTTATCAATCCCAAGCTTGCGGAGAATTGACAATGGCATTAAATTGATGCTAGCCCCTAAAGTCACAGAGCTTTCTCAATAGTCAACTCACCAATAGTGCACAGAATAGTGAAACTACCTGGATCTTTCAATTTAGGTGGTAGTTTCCTCTGAATAATAGCACTGCACTCTTCAATAAGTGCCACAGTCTCATCTTCCTTGAGTTTCCTCTTCTTCAAGAGCAAATCTTTCATGAATCTAGCATATGAGAGCATCTGCTTAAGTGCTTCAGCAAAATGAATATTTATCTGTAGCATCTTGAAGACATCCAAGAACTTAGAAAACTGCTTTTCTTGATTCTCTTTCTTTAACCTTTGAGGAAACGGGAGTCTAGCATACAATGAAGGATCAACTATTTTTTGCTCACGTTCCTTCTTCTTCCTCTGCCACTTTGGATGCACCTCTTTAACTTCTTCATTACAGCACTCTTCAGTTGAGACATCCGCAACAGGAACATCAGTTTTTTTAACTTTTTTAACTTGCCCTTCCAAAGTCTTGCCATTTCTCATTATAATTGCATGACATTGCTCCTTTGGATTGGGGACAATATCACTCAGAAAGGTACTTGGAGGTTTCTCTTGAAGCTGTTTTACTATTTGCCCCACTTGATTCTCTAAATTTTTAATAGCAGCTTCTTGATTCTGAAAATTTGCCTTTGTTTCCTCCATAAAAGCAAAAGTCTATTGCACAAAAGCATAAATCTATACAGAGAGTTTCTCAAGTGCAATCTCAAGAGGAGACTTCTTCTCTAGTTGAGGATTCAATGGCACTGTTTGATTGCTCCAATAAAAATTGGGATGATTCCTCCACCCTGGATTATATGTATTTGAAAATGGAACACCCTGAGGTCTGGAAGGATTACCCATATAATTTACCTCCTCTTGAGAACTGAAACTAGAATTGCTTGCTTCACTTCCACCATTAGCATGATTACCTCCATAGAAATCACAAATTAACACTTGGTGGTTCACAAAATTTACCTGTATACTCTCAACTCGCTTGGTGAGGTTAGCTAACTGCTGAGAAATACTTTTGTTTTGAGCAAGTAAGGCATCAAGAGTACCAAGCTCCATCACTCTTTATCTGACTACTACTCTCCCACTAGGCAACTGATATTCATTGGTTGCCATGGTCTCAAATAGTTCTTGAGCTTCTTCAGGAGTTTTAGTATCTAAAGATCCACCTGTAGATGCATCTACCATAGCCTTGGTAGGATGATTTAAACTATTATAAAAAATTTGCACCTGCTGCCAAACCTCAAATGCATGATGAGGACACCTCCTTAATAGCTCCTTGAATCTCTCCCATGCTTCATAAAGGGATTCTCCTTGATTTTGAGTGAAACAAGCAATTTCACCCCTCATCTTCATAAACACTGATGGAGGAAAGTATCGAGTCAAAAATTCGCTAACCAGATCCTTCCAAGTAGAAATGCTTCCTTGTGACTGGGCTTGTAGCCAGCTCTTCACTTTGTCTCTGAGAAAAAATGGGAACAGTCGTAATCTAATGGCATCGTCAGTAACACCATTATACTTAATAGTATCGCAGAGCTGCAAGAAATTTGTAATGTGTAAATTTGGATCTTCTGCCTGACTTCCCCCAAACTGATTATGCTGCACCAACTGTAGAAGTGCTGGTTTAATTTCAAAATTGTTGGCTTGAATAGCAGGACGCACAATACTAGTAGAAATATTCTCAGCAGATGGGGTAGCATAGTCAGCCAATGTACGTCTTCGCTCTGCAGTTACAACTATTTCAGCCATCTTTTCTTCTATTTCTTCAAACTTTCTCTAGCTGCTTTCCTGTTTGCTCTAACTGTTCTCTTTATCTCTAGATCAAAAAGTTATTCTTCTGACTCTAGAGAACCTTGCATAAATACAAATAAGCAAACCAGAGTGAAGTAAAGAAAGAAATTAAAAATAAAAATAAAAATAAATGACTAATAAAATTAAACCAAGAAAACAAAGAAACAAATTAAAAAGAAAATTTAAAGAAAATTTAAAATAAAAAAATTAAAATAAACAATTAAAAGGAAAATTAAACAAAGAAAAAAATACTTAAATTAGTGTTTTTTCAACTACTATTTAATATTAATAACAATAATCCCCAACAATGACACCAAAACTTGTTATGAAATTTGACAAGTGCACCAAATCGACAAAAGTAATAAAGAGTGAGTAGAGTTTCATCCCACGAGGATTAAGTTATTAATTACTAAATTTGCCAAATCGACACTATTCAAGTTATTGAAAAGAGGGTTGATGCAAATTTAATTAAAAAGAAATATAAAATCAGTAAACAATAAATCAAAGGGATGAAAAACAATGCTGTTAAAGCGTTAGGGTTCAGATTTCACTTGAACTCTTTAGATGCACACTCAAATATTGGTTTAACGATGTTCTATTTCAATGATTTATGGTCAATTCCCAAAATTAATTAATACCCAATCCATTGATATATTAATCCTCTTACGCTGATTGGAATTAACTAATCCCTTAGTCTACCCCCAATTAGAAAGGCATTATCAAGAACGAGGGAATTAAAAGAAAGACCACATAACCCATAACGTCTATTCCTAGCGATTGTAGATATTATGGTGTTTATCACAAGTTCTAGGTTCATGTAAATTTTTCTAAATCATACATAAACCCAAAAGATCATTCCCAAATTGATCAGGTTTAGAAAAGCATTAAGAATAGAGATAAACACGTAAATCATGAAAAAGAAACATAAATTAAACCCATAAAAGAAAGTTACATCATCCAAGAACAAGATCCATCATCCCCCTAACAAAGGGAAATTAGTTACACATGGAAAAAGAAGAACACAAAGGGAAGAATATGACAAACTCCATTGTAGAAAGGTGGAAAGGTTGAAGAAAATCCTTAATCTTCAATCCTAATTGCGCCTACACCACATTAGGGTTTGTGCCTTTTGACGGCTGCTGCGCTCTGTCCAAGTGTCTCTAAGAGTGTGGCATAACTTATGAATTTATAAGAAAAAATGTGGGTTTTCTGCACAGTCAGCGCTCAGGCGCTACATTACCAGCGCCTAGGCGCTGGCCCATTAAAACCACGGTGCTTTACGTATCGAGCGCCTAGGCGCTCTGACTTCAGCACCTAGGTGCTGAACCACTAGAATGCAAAATCAGCTCTGTGTCTCATACAATTGTCCAGTCTTCTTCCATGCATAATTACCTATCAAAAACATATAAAAACACACAATTAAAAAATAAACTAGAAAAATTAAAAACAAAAGAAACTTAAGCACAAACTCAATCAAAAAGAATAAAAAAGAATGAAAACCCAAGACTTTGAACCGTAAAAATATGAATTTTTACAAGTTCATCAGAATGCTAATGGTGCTCTGGGTCCAGATGATTTTGGTGGATATTTCTTCCAAACTTACTGGAATTTGTTTGCAAATGATGTCTATAATGTAGTGATTCAGTTTTAAAAACAGGATGGTTATTGCCAAATTACAATGCAAATCTAATTGTTCTTATTCCTAAGGAGGAAGGAGCTGATAGAATTGACAAATTCAGACCTATTGCTCTGGCTAATTACAAGTTTAAAATCATTACAAAAGTGCTAGCAGACAGATTGGCTAGATTGGCTCTAAGAATCATCTCTGAAAATCAAAGAGGTTTCATTCAAGGTAGGCAAATTGGAGATTGTATTTGTACAGCTTCAGAGGCTGTAAATATGCTGGATAAGAAATTGTTTGGAGGTAATATAGCAATGAAGATTGATATTAGAAAGGCTTTTGACACCTTAGATTGGAACTTTTTGTTAAAGGTGTTGCACTGTTTTGGTTTCAATGATAGATTTTTTAATTGGATCAAAGTGATTCTTCAATCAGCCAAATTATCCATTTCTGTAAATGGGAAGGCAGCTGGCTTTTTCTCATGTAATAGAGGGGTTAGATAAGGTGATCCTTTGTCTCCCCTTTTGTTTTGCTTAGCTGAGGAGGTTCTTAGCAAGGGGCTTACTAAATTGGTTGTTTATGGAGAACTTCAATTAATGGCAGGTCCAAGGACTTATGCAACTCCTTCCCACATATTATATGCTGATGATTATTCTGTAGAGGTACTCAGAGAAACATGAGGAATTTGATGAAGCTGTTCTCTGACTATGGAGATGCATTAGGACAATTGATTAATTGTGCAAAATCTAAATTTTATTCTAGTTCCATTTCTACAAGAAGGAAGACTGATATAACAGCTTTTCTAGGATTTTCTGCAGGGTCCCTTCCATTTAACTATTTAGGAATTCCCCTTTTCAAGGGCAAGCCTAAAAAGTCCTATTTGCAGCCTATCATGAATAGGATCAAGTCAAAACTTACTACCTGGAAAGCCTCTATATTGTCTATCATGGGGAGGGTGATGCTCGTGAAAATAGTGGCTCAAAGTATGTTATTATACAGTTTTCAGATTTATAAATAGCCAGTGCAATGTATAAAAGAGGTGGATAGTTGGCTAAGAAATTTCATATGGTTGGGCAGGACTGATCATAGGAAAATTGTAACTGCTGTATGGAAGAGTGTATGCAAGCCTGTTTCAGAAGGAGGGCTAGGACTGAGGTCAATCCAGTCGATAAATAAAGCTTCAATGCTTAAATTGGCTTGGGAATTAGTAACTTCTCAATGTCAATGGTCCTGCATTCTTAGAGCAAGAGCTTTCAAAAATAATGTTCCTATGGCCTATCATCTTACATCCTCTTTATGGAATGGTTTGAAATTAGAAATTCAAGTTGTTCTTGATATTTCATCTTGGCAAATTGGTAATGGGGAAAGTATAAGCTTCTCGCATGATCCTTGGCTTGATAAACCTCTAGCTGATTATTTAGAAATTCCTGCAATAGTTCAGACCAGATTGAAATCTAATCTGCAGGACTTTATAGTGAATGGCTTCTTGCAATTTCCTGAGGTTCTGTTGCAGAAATGTCCTTCAATATTGAAGGATCTAGAATGAATTCATATTCCATTAGGAAATTCTATTGATAACAGAAAATGGAACAATGACTCGGGTTGTTTGTCTCTTAAGGAAGCTTACTCTTTTATCAGTTCATTTGGTCAGCAAGTAAGCTGGCACAAGAATGTGTGGAGCAGCAACATTCCTCCATCAAAATCCTTTGTTGTTTGGAGAATTCTCAAAGATAAAATGCCTACTGACGATCAACTAAGGAAAAGAGGTTGCATAATTGTTTCCATTTGTCATTTATGCTATGCAAGTGATGAGTGCACTTCTCATTTGTTTTTTGATTATTATTTTGTAAAGAGTCTTTGGAACTGGTTTTTCTCTATTTTGTAGATTAGTGCTAACAGTTTAAATATGCTAGACATCCTCTCTTTATGTGATAGAAATTGGAGCTCTCCGGTCAGAGAGGTGGTTGCAGCAGCCATTGTAAACATCATTTGGGTGATTTGGCTTTATAGGTACAAAGCTAAATTTGACAACACAAGCATTTCTTTAAGGGCAACAAAGAACTTGATAATAGCAAATACATCTCTTCCAGGAAATCTCAGCAGAGGAAACATGTCATCTGACATGATGGAATTCACCATCCTGAAATTCTTTTCTATCTCTGGTCATCCGAGAAGATCTCCAACAATTATAGAGGTTAATTAGTATTCTCCCTCTTGCAATTGGATCAAATGCAACACAAATGGTGCTGTAATGGGTTTCTTGGGATTAGCAGCCTGTGGAGGCATCTTCAGGGACTTTAGAGCCTTAACTATTGGTTATTTTTCAGCTAACGTAGGAATCTTTATTGCTTATCATGCTGAGCTCATTGGGGCTATGTATGCAATAGAAATAGCTCATAAAAGAGGTTGGAGGAATTTTTGGTTGGAATGCAATTCAATGCTGGTAGTTCAAGTATTTCAAGGATCTTCCAATATTCCTTGGAAATTAAGGAATAGATGGGAGAATTGCATGATTCTGAAAAAGGATATGAATTTTTATTGTACTCACATATTTCAAGAAGCCAATAATTGTGCTGATAAATTGGTCTCTTGTGGTTTAGGAATTCATAGTTTTAGTTGGTGGAATACAATTCCATATTTCATTAGTGATGATTTTTACCATAATAGATATGGTTTGCCTAGTTATAGATTTTCTTAACTGTTTTCATTGGTTCGGTCTATGCCCCTGCATTTTGGTATATTTTGTATTCTTTTTTCCTCTTATTAATAAAATGTTGATATGCTGCAGATGATAGGCGTTGCTTGGGGTGCCAACATAGTTAGGATGCCTTGCAATGCAGTGATGCTTTTGCATATCTTCTTTGTTTATAAAAAATGTCAAATGTTGTTGAGCATCTATTGGTTTAGCCCATTTGTGATCAATTTTGTTATTGGGCTCTTATAAGCACTTAAACCCATATGGATAATGTTGTTTTAGGTTTGTGGGCCTTGTATATGGGTTTTCTATGATGGATAGGTTAACTCATATTGTAAACACAAGGAGAAGCCCCTATTCTCATCCTATATGTATTGTGGTTGCCCTATTGAGGCCACAAGGGATTTTTGCACATATAGGGAATGAGGATTGTTTCTCTTCTCTACACACACGCACCATTCATAACTTCCCTTTAAAGATTGAGCATGACCGCGCTTATATTTGTCCTTTCCAGGTGATTCTATAACCCGATCTCTTATATATTATATTTTCTACATGCCATAATTTGGGGTTAAATGGATTTAGGAATTTTGACATATCGTTAATTAGTTTGAAACAAAATTCCTTCATTTATGATTTAGTGTATTATCTTGTGGTAAATAAAGGAAAACTTCATCCTCACATTACACGTACTTTGGCACTGTCGAGAAGCTAGAGCTGAATCCTTGTTCAAATGAACCTTTTGGGCTCCCAAATTATCTCTCCCTTGGCCTAAATGATTGTGCACATCATCAAATGATACTCACAAAGACTAATACTACCATAACATCTTACATACATGTATTTAAACACCACATCATCACTCATTACTCTTAAGTGATACAAATACCACAATAAGTGGCCTAAGGTGCTAGACACCTACCTAAAGCAAACCATTACTCATTGGATGCTCAAAGGTTTAAACTTTCTTATACTTACTAGGTGATAATTTCCCTCTTGAAATATCTCTATTTGTGTCTAACACACATTAGAAAACATACAGAAATGATTCCAACTAGTAAGAAACATCAATACATCAAAAATTACAATTTTGAGAAATTCTGGAGCTCACGCCTCGGCATAGCCCTTGTCATGCCGCAGCACGCAGCCCTCTGGTCCCTTACGCCTCGGCGTGGTGCATTCACGCAGCGGCGTGCTGCTCTCGGGTACACATACTCTGAAACGCATGCCCCGGTGTGACCTTCCCACGCTGTGGCGCTAGTTGCAGAAACTGGATTCTGCAGAATTCTGTAGAACTTGTGCACTATTCCATTGGAACTTTTCATGATATTTGGCCATTCCAGAATAGTTTCTAGATGATTCTAAGTCCCTAATCAGTTCATTGACATATAGGAATCATTAATCACTAACTCAAAACACTAACTTTGGATTCATGAACCAAAATTATTCATCAAAAACCTATTTCCCCACTTTGTGCATCAAAGGTCCAAATGAGAAGTTCTAAGTTTCTAATTCAAACTCATGCTATGAACAAGTCATAAACAACCATTGAAACATATTCAAGTAATAAAAACACTTCAAACACCTCTAGAACCCAATTTTACCTATTATGCATCAAGTATGCATCAATGATGAAAATGGATAAAAGAAGTTAGGAAGAACTCTAATCCCCTACCTTTAGCAGCTGAGATGGAGCTTCAAGCTTGGATGATCTCAAACCTTAGCCTTCCTTTTAGCTTTCCTCTTTTTCCCCTCCTCTTCCTCTGTCTTCCTTTCCTATTCTTTCCTTTCTCCTCTCACGTTTTCTGCTTCTGTTTGCAAAAAAAGGGAACCGTGAGTGAAAAGTCATGAACCAATGACTTATAAGGCTTTTAAGGCCATACATTGATCTTTTCTGATCTGCTAAAAACAATTAGATTTAGCTACATCAAGTTTTTCAACTTTTAACAACTTTAAAATAAATACTAAGATTCATATAAATTGCTGTTTCACCATTATCTTATTTTTTTCATATCTACTGCTAGTCAATCTGGCATAAAATGCACAACAATTATGCCTAAAAATGTCAAACTAACTCAGTGACCTTGAAACTTTAACTACATCTTATTTCATATATTTGTGACCTAGAAATAAATTATCCATATTTATTTTCATCATCTAAGTAATTTATGCTATTTTCTAAGTCATTTTAAGTTACAAAGTGCCTAAACTAACTCAGTTTGTCACAAAAATTAAACAAGCATGTTAAGTAAGTCATATACTGCCTTTGTTCACATATACAAGTCTAACATGTCATTAAGGGTATTACACTAATCAATCAGGTAAAAAATCACACAAACATATTTTTTGGTGCGCCCAGTGGGACTCATAGAAGGGAACACATAGAATTTTCCATCACTTGGTCACGATTATTGTTGGTGTAGGCACTCAAGGTTTGTTAAGACTTTGGGTGATATCGATCCTTCTAAATCTGCTTCTAAGTTGAATGTAAACCATAGGTTAGCTGAATCCTTAAATCCTCAAACGATAAATACTCAGCCTGCAGCCATGCCATCTTCCAAATTGTTACTCCTATGACTGTGGTACATCCTCCTCCTATTGTTGAAGATGCTCTTGAACATAAACAACCTATGGTCATGACTACATCCTTCATTCGCCAACAAATCGACAACAAACTGAACAATCTGATGTACCCGATGTCATGTAGTTGGCAAAAATTATCAAGCCTATGGTCCATAATGAAGTCCATAATATTTGTGATCAGTAGCAAAGAGACAAACAACATAGAAGAGAGTATTAAGATTCATCAAGCAAGTGTAGCAAACTCCTGGTAATGCTAAGGGGCAACCATATATTGAATCAATAGTGTAGCAACTGATTGCTTAGCCATTGACGTAGATGCCTGTACAGCCAAATGCATAGCCAATGATCCAACAAGTGGCTCAACCATTAATGGTGCCGATGAACAAACCAATGTTGCTCTATGGACAAGTCAACATGGCCAAAAGGCCATCTAATACGTTAGGTACCATTAGTTTATTGTAATATCCCTAGTTAAAATATTAAAATTATAAGTAATTAATATGCATATATATATATATATATATGTATGTATGTATTTTTTGAAAATAATAATAATGATAAAAAATGGAAATAGTAATAATGATAATAATAGCAATAATGATAATAACATTAAAGAGGGAAAATAAGTGATAGGAGGAAAATATACATTTCTATAAATAAAACATGAATTTCAAATTTGAAAAGAAATAAATAAATTGGAAAATGATTTTTAGGTGTGGTAATGGAAGGCATTTAAGGAGGAGTGTCCTTGTAATGATGTAGCACACAATTATAGAAAATATAATTCTATAGTTAATAGGGAATTAAGAGAGTGATATGTTTGAGGAAAGGGATTAAAAGCCATTAATTGAGAGACAATTTTGAAATGGCTAATCAGAGGAGGAGAGAAGGAGGCAAGGTGAAAGGTTGCACTCCCTAACACCTATTAGACTGGTGTCACACGCTTAAGAGAAAGTAATGAGAGCTATAAAGCTTCAGGTTACAATAGGTATCAAGTCACTTGTGAAGTGAATGCTCTTAAAACCAAAAGCCATTCATTCTCTCACCCATCATAAATGAAAATACCACCACTAGTGAGAGAGTGAGGCATGATTGAGTGAGGAGAGGGACTTCTTTGTTTTTGCAACCAGAGGATGTGGATATTTTTCTTCCTCCATTTTTCTGTCATCAAGTTTCGAGCTTCCAAGGTAGGAGTTAGAAAACCTACCTTTTTTCTTTCTAATTCTTACATTCTCTAATATATTGTTTCTCTTCTACGTTGTTTCATCTAATTTTAGCAAAACCCTAACCCTTAAGGTTAAATGTAGGGAAATGATCTTTAATTTTTGGGTATGAAAATTATTGAAGAAGACTCAAAATGTGACCTTTAACCTAAACAAATTTTATGCTCTTTTTTCTTTTTTGTAAAATGTTGGATGTAACGCCTTAAGTATAATTACCTCACAACTTCTCGGGACCTAAGTTGAAGTAATTAACCTAGACACGTTACATATTACTACAACTAAGCTAGAAGTGAACTTTTTTTTATACATATGGTTAACTCT